>JAOTOL010001660.1:3630000-4230000 GCA_034440575.1 Imbricaverruca yamaguchii
TCAGTGAATTGTTAGCAGTCACCACAGCTTCCCAATCAGTATTACAAGGAGGATGAAAGCCTGACCCATCCTATCCTAGCTCGGACCAAACCCAGCCGTGCCCAGCCCAGCCGAGCAC
This sequence comes from Imbricaverruca yamaguchii, assembly GCA_034440575.1. Taxonomy (NCBI): domain Eukaryota; kingdom Metazoa; phylum Arthropoda; class Thecostraca; family Neoverrucidae; genus Imbricaverruca; species Imbricaverruca yamaguchii. Next base: position 3,630,119 of record JAOTOL010001660.1, read on the forward strand.
ATTGCAGTCCTGACCCAGGTACGTCAGCACGACACTCCCTGACCCGCCTGTGCCCATCCCGTCCAAGCGCTGCTACCACATGCAAACGGCGCGACCGTTCCAGCCGCAATGGCAGTGCAATGTCAGGCAAACTGCATGTCGACAGGGTCCGGACATACATGAATACTGAGCCGTGCGGTGGTATCAGCGGAGAGGAGGACAAGCTGAGAGAAGGGAGCGTCAAGAGAGACGGAGCGAATGGGGATAGAGAGGGGAGATGGCAGTGGGAGAGGAGATGGCAAGGGAAAAAGCAACCAGAGGAAGAGAGTCAGTAGTAGTTATGAAAGGAGGGGCGGTGATAAGGTTTGTTGCTTACCGTGGCATGGAATATATGTGCAGTAGCTACGAACACTAAGTATGTCAGTCAATTAAAATAATTGGTCACTTTAAGATAATCAGTTCTGAGCTCCCATGTTCCCACTGACTGGAATCGGTGATGCCTATCTAAATGTTGGTGCTTCTTCATCCATGAGACACTGGTTGAATTTGTGATTGAAATCCATAGCCATTTTTCTTCTCACTGATATTCCTGCTTCGGAGCAGAGTAAAAGAAGGGACTTGCACCGACCGCCTCATCTGCAAAGCCTCCCGACGGCGTTCCCACAATCCCGACATGTAGATCCGAGTCCCAATGCACAATGTACACGTTTGAGAGCGCTGTCAGCAGTTTCTGTGAGCGGCTCGGCTGCCGGCGAGCGGCTCCAGAGTCGTCCCACCCGGCGGCGACGATCCATATCTGGCGGGGCCCGCGGCACGGCGCCGCCTCACATGGCGCCGCTTCCGTTCCGCTCTCCTCGCCAACCGTGAGGCGCCCGTCCACGGCGCCGTGACGTCACGCCCGCCGTGGTGACGTCACGGCGCGACGCCGGCGGCGGGTTCACCAACCTCGATGGGTGTGTCCGCCGCTGTCTTGGGCGGGCCGTGCCAACGAACCCCTCCCGGCCGGCCAACGCCCCACACACAGGTAGGTAGCCGGCCGCGCCGGCGGCGGCGGTGGGGCCGCACCGTGACGTTCAGGGCGCCGCGCGCGTCTTCTCGCGCGGAGGCTCCCAGGTTCCGTGCAGGGAGCCGTCGGCGCTCTCCTGCCGAGGTCCCAGTGTCCTGCGCCAGGGGTCCCCACGGTCCGTACAGGGAACCGTCGGCGCTCTTCTGCTGGGGTCCCGATGTCCTGCGGCAGAGGTCCCCACGGTCCGTGCAGGGAGCCGTCGGCGCTCTCCTGCCGAGGTCCCAGTGTCCTGCGCCAGAGGGTCCCCACGGTCCGTGCAGGGAGCCGTCGGCGCTCTCCTGCCGAGGTCCCAGTGTCCTGCGCCAGAGGTCCCCACGGTCCGTGCAGGGAACCGTCGGCGCTCTCCTGCCGAGGTCCCAGTGTCCTGCGCCAGAGGTCCCCACGGTCCGTGCAGGGAACCGTCGGCGCTCTCCTGCCGAGGTCCCAGTGTCCTGCGCCAGAGGTCCTCACGGTCCGTGCAGGGAACCGTCGGCGCTCTCCTGCCGAGGTCCCAGTGTCCTGCGCCAGGGGTCCCCACGGTCCGTACAGGGAACCGTCGGCGCTCTCCTGCCGAGGTCCCGGTGTCCTGCGCCAGGGGTCCCCACGGTCCGTACAGGGAACCGTCGGCGCTCTCCTGCCGAGGTCCCAGTGTCCTGCGCCAGAGGTCCCCACGGTCCGTGCAGGGAGCCGTCGGCGCTCTCCTGCCGAGGTCCCAGTGTCCTGCGCCAGGGGTCCCCACGGTCCGTGCAGGGAACCGTCGGCGCTCTCCTGCCGAGGTCCCAGTGTCCTGCGCCAGGGGTCCCCACGGTCCGTACAGGGAACCGTCGGCGCTCTCCTGCCGAGGTCCCGATGTCCTGCGCCAGAGGTCCCCACGGTCCGTGCAGGGAACCGTCGGCGCTCTCCTGCCGAGGTCCCAGTGTTCTGCGCCAGGGGTCCCTCATGGTCCGGCAGGGAACCGTCGGCGCTCTCCTGCCGAGGCCCGGTGTCCTGCGCCAGAGGTCCCCACGGTCCGTACAGGGAGCCGTCGGCGCTCTCCTGCCGAGGTCCCAGTGTCCTGCGCCAGAGGCCCCACGGTCCGTGCAGGGAACCGTCGGCGCTCTCCTGCCGAGGTCCCGGTGTCCTGCGCCAGGGGTCCCCACGGTCCGTACAGGGAACCGTCGGCGCTCTCCTGCCGAGGTCCCAGTGTCCTGCGCCAGGGGTCCCCACGGTCCGTGCAGGGAACCGTCGGCGCTCTCCTCCCGAGGTCCCAGTGTCCTGCGCCAGGGGTCCCCACGGTCCGTGCAGGGAACCGTCGGCGCTCTCCTGCCGAGGTCCCAGTGTCCTGCGCCAGAGGTCCCCACGGTCCGTGCAGGGAACCGTCGGCGCTCTCCTGCCGAGGTCCCGTGTCCTGCGCCAGGGGTCCCCACTGTCCGTGCAGGGAACCGTCGGCGCTGTCCTGCCGAGGTCCCGATGTCCTGCGCCAGAGGTCCCCACGGTCCGTGCAGGGAACCGTCGGCGCTCTCCTGCCGAGGTCCCAGTGTCCTGCGCCAGAGGCCCCACTGTCCGTGCAGGGAACCGTCGGCGCTCTCCTGCCGAGGTCCCGGTGTCCTGCGCCAGAGGTCCTCACGGTCCGTGCAGGGAGCCGTCGGCGCTCTCCTGCCGAGGTCCCAGTGTCCTGCGCCAGGGGTCCCCACGGTCCGTGCAGGGAACCGTCGGCGCTCTCCTGCCGAGGTCCCAGTGTCCTGCGCCAGAGGTCCCCACGGTCCGTGCAGGGAACCGTCGGCGCTCTCCTGCCGAGGTCCCAGTGTCCTGCGCCAGAGGTCCCCACTGTCCGTGCAGGGAACCGTCGGCGCTCTCCTGCCGAGGTCCCAGTGTCCTGCGCCAGAGGTCCCCACGGTCCGTACAGGGAACCGTCGGCGCTCTCCTGCCGAGGTCCCAGTGTCCTGCGCCAGAGGCCCCACTGTCCGTGCAGGGAACCGTCGGCGCTCTCCTGCCGAGGTCCCAGTGTCCTGCGCCAGGGGTCCCCACTGTCCGTGCAGGGAACCGTCGGCGCTCTCCTGCCGAGGTCCCAGTGTCCTGCGCCAGAGGTCCCCACTGTCCGTGCAGGGAACCGTCGGCGCTCTCCTGCCGAGGTCCCAGTGTCCTGCGCCAGAGGTCCCCACGGTCCGTGCAGGGAACCGTCGGCGCTCTCCTGCCGAGGTCCCAGTGTCCTGCGTCAGGGGTCCCCACTGTCCGTGCAGGGAACCGTCGGCGCTCTCCTGCCGAGGTCCCGATGTCCTGCGCCAGAGGTCCCCACGGTCCGTGCAGGGAACCGTCGGCGCTCTCCTGCCGAGGTCCCAGTGTCCTGCGCCAGAGGTCCCCACGGTCCGTGCAGGGAACCGTCGGCGCTCTCCTGCCGAGGTCCCAGTGTCCTGCGGCAGAGATTCCCTGACAAGCTGCTGCCCCTTGCCTCCTGTGGAGACTGGCTACGTCGTCTGCAGCTCCGGCAGATGGGCGCCAGGTCCAGGGCGCCAGGCCCGGCGCCAGGACTGACGCTAGTACTGGCGCCAGGGCCACGGCGCCAGGCCCAATGCGCCAGGGCCAATGCCAGGACCGGCGTCAGGGTCACGGGGCCAAGCCCAATGCGCCAGGATCGGCGCCAGGATCCGCAAGTGTCGGGCTCGTGGTGTCATGCGAGCTGCGGCTGCGGACGTGTGTGGACAGGTAGACAATCAGTGCAGTGTGGCCGCCGCTACCGACATCGGTAGACGTCTACCATCGCCGGCTTGCGACGAGTCCGCTGTGACTCACCGCCGAGGAATCTCGGGGCGGTGCCTCTGCGCCCAATTGGCCGCGGTTTGGCGTGTCGACCTGCCGGGCTGACGCTAGCGTGTTATTAGTCTCCTCGCACGGACCCGCCGACGCCCGGTACGACGACGCCCCGATCGGTAAAGGCGCCTTTTATGCTGTGGAAAATCACCCCATATCCAATCATAGGCGGGGCATGTCGGACCAACTGGACGAACTGACCACGGAAACGACTCGATCTCGTCCACCGCAACACTAGCCCGACCTCGTCTGACCTACACTTGACGACCTCGTCTGGACCACACTTGACGACCTACATTCGAACCCTATCTGGGGTCGCTCGCACCCAATCTGACGCCCGCCTGACCTTCTAACGCCTGATTCACCTTTGTCTGACCACTGATCTATCTCCATCTGATCCTGTCTGACATCCACCTAACTTCGCATGACCTCTGCATGACCTTCACTTAATCGTCATCCAACCTCGTCCTTGAGCAGAGTATAATTGATGCGTTTGTCTGGAATGGCTCCTTAATTTAGCCCCGTGACGCCATTCGATCTAAACTGCATCCACATGAACAGCGCCTGGGCACTTCTCACCAGAATTGGACATTACTATCCTAATGGTGTCCCATGACGCCATTTGGTCTAAACTACATCCACATGAACAGCGCCTGGGCACTTCTCACCAGCACTGGGCACTACTATACTAATGGTGTCCCATCCCAAAGGTCCTATTGCTCAGATGGCAATTTGTGCAACCATCTTACTCCGGGGCGAAAATGAACCATCGCAGTTCAACTGTCATATAAAATATAGAATTCCCACTTGTTCGTTGTTGTGAAGTCGGGTATGCGTCGTATTTTTGTTTTGATTTGGGTAAGCCTGGACCATGTCGCTATTCAGAGGGATCCTTTAAGACATTGTTGATCGAGGTGCTGTGTGGAAGTCAGATGGTGGAATACCCATCCGGTTTGGTGCGATTGTGTCCTGTAGCAACTTGAGACCTGTTTTAGCTACCTCACCGTGAATGTTTCAATTGGAGGTATTTGAACCAGAGCTGGCAGATGGAAGGATCTAAAACACATTGAGAAAGCCCGGTCAGGACCGGCAGGATTCTTTGCCGTTTTTTGTGGTATATATTCGGGCATTCAACCGGTCTTCTATGGTTGCTCTGTGAATAGCATAAATAAGAACTTCAGTATATCTTGTAGCCCTGATGATCATGTGCATTTCAAGGTAAATTTCAGCATACCTTTGAAGACTTTTATCCCACGCCTTCACCAATTTGAATGACGAAGTGAACCTCAAAATGAGCATTCTCATCAAGGTTGAAAAACAAAACATATTCACATTTTCCATGCTTGATATTTCACTTCAATATGCTGTAGCATGTTGATATCACATCCACCATTTGAGACATACCAGTCGTGCATTCACCAATGCAAACAACATTAGTTACCAATCTTGAAACTTCGTATGAGGTTCTATGAACCCACGCATCCAATGAATCCCGCTGTGCTGCAACTTTTCGTAAATGCCGTAATTGACGCGTTGGGAAACTGTAATCACGCGGTCCGTAATTACAGAAGATGCATTACCCAGATAAGCTTGAATTATTCGAAACAATTCATTTTGGGGTCGGCCGGCGCTCACAGACCACCTACAAATCCTCCCGCCATTTTCCATTAGTGCGCCACCAATGGCAGAACTAATTGTGACCGCATTCCGAGCTTCTATATTTGCCTCCAGCTTCGTGCGTGAAATAAATCGGTACGTGACGTTAGGAGATGAAGGTGCAGGAGGGATGGTTACACAACGATGAATGTGGCTTCCCAGTATTATGCTTTCACAAGCGTATATCAACTGAAATCGTATCTTAATAACTTTAATTCATAGTCATAGAAATCATATCCTAAAGAAAAACAGTACGACATGTTCACCATATACAATTGCGGATCTCCAGCACTGGGGTCGGCGCTGCCTTCTTGTCAGTCACATTTGCTTACTGATGCTATCAATTCTTGTGGTGGACGGACGAAGTGGAAGTTGGCAGTAGTTTTGATATCAGTCTGATCATGACAGACATCTCCGCTGACGCATCCACCACCCCGCTATCCGTGGACCAGCGGGGCGACGGCTACTCGTGGCAGACGCCTCCTCTGTCAGGGGTCCGTGGACCAGCGGGGCGACGGAGACTCGTGGCAGACGCCTCCTCTGGCCGAACTCCTCCCCATGACAGTGAATTATCGCCACACCTGTCACCTACAGTCGCATCTCGCCGATTCACATTCCCGCCGCACCCCTCTGGCGACACGTCCTTCTGAGCCACAGTAGCTGCTCTGATACATTCCCGCCGCACCCCTCTGGCGACAAGTCCTGAGCCACTGTAGCTGCTCTGATACATTCTCGCCGCACCCCTCTGGTGACATGCCCGTCTAAGCTACTGTCGCCGCCAGGGCTACGTCATCACCGCCGCCAGGGCTACGTCATCACCGCCCGCCAGGGCTACGTCATCATCGCCGCCAGGGCTGCGTCATCGCCGCCGCCTGGTAGGCGCCAATCAGACCGCATCGGCTCCAATTATTTCCGCATTAGCCCCGTGTGAGTGCAGTTGGCCCGCAGCCCCTATCACTCACACACGGAGGTGGTCGGTGGCATCGGGCCGTGGTGTATGTGTGCGCTTTGGTAGGATGCGAGCTGCGCATCATGGAATCACGCTCTGGTCTGTGGCCGGTTCAACTTGTAGAGAACGCGGCGACTCAGAAACACTCACTCGGCTACCAATTGTGCTTTCGATTGTCGCTGCTGCGAACACTGATGAACTTTGTCTGGCGGCATCACAATGAGATGTACTGAATGTGCCGCACGGCGTCAAGCTGGCAATGATCGGGATCCGTTTCAGATGAATGCGATCATGAAAGACCGACCTGATAAAGCTTCGTTTGGTGCACAGAATTACAACCAAGCTTCAACTTATCAAATATAATTTGTCCATGTGAGGCGGGCTCAAAAGCACACCGGGTCTAGTTTTGACGTCACTGGGCGTGTCGCATTATTACAACGATTTGGGAGGACAATCGGGAAAAGCTAAAGATGAAGTTAAACTACATGTATCGTGGGCCTCGATGAACTGATATGAAACAAAAATTGATGGTGGGGACAAGCGCTCTGAAAGTTGTTTCAATGATTGTCGCGGGTCAACCAATGACATTATCAGAAAATAGCCAGCAAGGGAGAAGAAGGCTAGCAATGGCACCACAAAAAGCATATCAGGTTATGCACCTGGAATACAACTTGAAAGATTGCATATGCTTCCCGGGATATGCATTGAAACTACATTGATCGCACAATTAATTCCAGGCTATCTAGGCGTGAGCCCTGCTCATGGAAACAACATGCTCCCTTATTTCTCTGTGCACAGAAATGTCGTATACCTTTCGACTACCTTTTGTAAATTGCCTTACATTTCTGTATTTTTTTACACTCAAGAGTGAAGCTGTTTGTGTCTCGAGACTGTGGGCTTCCCCTAGTGTTGTGGATGATGAGTTATCGAGGCCGTGGGCTACCCCTAGTGTTGTGGAGGATGAGTTATCGAGGCCGTGAGCTACCCCTAGTGTTGTGGAGGATGAGGTCTCGAGACTGTGGGTTACCCCTAGTGTTGTGGATGATGAGTGTGTTCGACCTCTGGACGAAATGGTTATAAAATAATGAGACACGACAAAGCATCACGCTGTTCGCCTCGGGTAATCCACCTTTTCGTCCAGCATTTGCCATTTTGACGGACAATATGAATATGACGCAAAACTACAAATGCGTATCGGAATAAGACATCGTAAGAAGTAATACACAACAACATCTAATCATCAAAATAGTCATTAATAGATGTATATGTTTATATGTGTAGGATAAGAGTAGTCCAGATGCATGCCACGGTAGCTTTCCTTTTCCTACTCGCATCTCATTTTCCCACTCTCATCTAATGCTGAATCGACGATGAATGTAATTTACTTCTGAATCGATGATGAATGCCATCTAATGCTGTATCGGCAATAACACTTCAGCTGTGTTCATTACTTTGAACTCCAGTAGCTTTCCATAATTAGAATGAGTAGTGGAACTCAGCATTACGTGTAATGCCGCGGCTGCCGACTCCGACGTAATAGTGGAGCATGAGGAAAATAGTGCTCTTATCACGGGCGTTATTGCTGCGATGCATGTCTTACTGCTCTTGTTCATTACCGGCTTTATTATATTATTATATTTCATATTATATTATGTTATATGATGTGATTTCACTTTATGTTGCACTACATTATTTTATATCATGTCATAGTGTATAATATATTCAAGATCAATATTTATAGATTATAGCTTTGAAATGAATATGCCACAAAGTAGTAGCTGCTGAATGCAGTTAGCAACAGCTACCAATGTATTGGAAATCATCAGCACGATTCGCAATCAACCTGAGTGTGATGCGTGAACTCGCATGTAGGTGCAACCAGGGACGTCGGAAAGCATGGGGGCTGGGGCTCTGTGTCTCCGCTCCCTTGCGCGAGCAAGGGGAGGGGGAGTTGCATCCCCTTGGTGAGCTCACGACTGCTACTTTCTATCCATAGATACCGTGCTTCTCAAATTAATATATTATCAAAGTTAATATGCAGTCGATAATGGGCCGCAAATTACGACGAACGGCGCCCAAATGGCCAGGCGAGCATCTACGTTCTCAAGGCACGCAGCTGGCCGGAACGGTGCCTGAACTGGCGAGATAGGCGCCCGTCTCACCTTCCCAGACGAGTCTTCCGTCTTTCTTGGTATTCTACAGATTCTAACTGGATGGATATACTCGACCGATAAGGTGGCTAGCTGGTTGGACTGCATTGTCCTGCTGATTCGACTGGTTGGCGACTGGTTTGATTGGTTCGACGCTTGCTCGCTCAGTTAGCATGCTGCCCAAAGTCCTGCTCTTCCTTGGCGACGCGATGGTAGAGTCCATATGCGGGGTCAATAGTGCTGCCATTGACGAAGGCTGCCTGCTACCCAGAACATGGGCGTCGAGGACGCGCCGAAGGTCGGGTTATCATCCTGTGGCGAGATTAGCATCCTTCTAGTCAATGTTGGAGTTTCTCTCGAGATCGACGCTCCTGTGGTCCGGTCAATCGTTGTCCTCTGGGCTGAGCCCAAATGCCTTGCATGTGGGACCAGTGCCCTTCAAGTCATCTAGATCACATGTCTGATTTTTACACGCCACGTGACTGATCATTGATTCAACGTGAAGGAAAAGTTCTGATATCTGTATAGTATCGAATTAGGAAGAGACAGAGGGAGGGACAGAGAGATGAGGTTATGTCAGCCATTGTATCTGCCATACGGAAAGGGCGGGACCCAGCAAGAATATTGCCGCCGGCCATCGAATATATGAATGGCATCAGGGGACTCGTGAACGCAAGATTATTTATTGTTGAGAGCAATGATCAACAAATCATCAAAACACGGACGGTGCTTCACATTGGCAATGTTGCCTCCTAATCGACTATTCATGAAATATCTGAGATGATGTCAGCTACTTAACCTCACCTAGGTCCTCAACTGTCAAGCAAAGTATGACAAATCACACATGATTAGCATCCCAGGATATGAAGAACCACTGACGGACATATTCGGCGTGAATCGCAGTAGATGCACAGTGCAGCACGGTAGCACTGCTGTTGCTACACAGGTGATGGGTGAAATAAATGTGAGACAATCTTAGGAAAACAAAATTCATGTCATCTTCCAGGTCACCCAGTAATCAAAAAAGTGGAAATCGGTAGATTTAACACAAGCTGATCAAATGGACATCGTTGGGCGTTGTCGCATGTGGCTAGCTTTCTCAGTTTAAAAATGCTCTAGGAGTAAAACTGCCCTGCACTGGCGAACGTGGCGAAATGTTGTTCACGGGCGACGGCTAACCGGCGCAGGACTCAGACATGTCGCCGCCTTCGGTGGCCCAGGGAGATGACAGGTGTTTTGTTGCAACCTGCCCACAGACGTCCGCAAATACCGCTAATGCCGCCCCGGTAGCTCAGTTGGTTGGAGCGCTGGCCTGCACTGGTCTCCCCTATCCTGGCAACACAGGGTTCCAGTCGCTTCGCGCGTTCGCATTTAGCCCCCGGCCGGGAGTGTCAGTTGGCGGCTGGCCCGATAAGGCCGGGGACGAGCTACCGGGCGGCCGTGTCGGTGCATTGGCGGCACGTTAGTTAAACTTTCGGTTTAAATTCTGCCGTTGAAGTGGAATTCATGGATCGGGTGGTGGGGCCAGGGTTCACGCAACAAGCCCTGCTTAGCAATATAACCCTGGCTCCTCAAGCCACCCCAACAACAACTTGGATCATTTTTTTTTAATTTAAAAAAGGCACCTAAACGGAGGACAAGCGAGCACCAATTTTGGTGAATGCCACCGTGAAGGTTATAAGTTTATGCGACCACCGGTTGGAATTCGACTGACTACTGGGTACGGCGATGTGTATTTCATGAGGGTAGCATGCGAAGCTCGCCATCCATTTGGATCCGAATTTGAAAAAGTGCGACATCTGCGGAAATTCGCCATGTTCAAGAAACATCGTTTCAGATCTGATCTGATCTGACCTAACCCGACAACCAAGTTTGCAACATTAGTTCGTTTCATCTATCGCGTTGTATCCAGTCATTTCGGTATGCTGGATGAAAAACATGAATTTACTTACAGCACCGCACGCGCGGGGCCGAAAATGTTCGGTGTAGTGCTCCTTAGAAACCACTAAGGAGCACTATACCGAGCACTTCCAGCACTTCCACATCAGCCAAACTATAATTGGACGTAGGATGCCCCACAGGCTACCAAAATTAAACGCGGTCGAGCAACCCATTTTGCATTTATGCTGCAAAAAGCAGGGTGTCGCCTGCAACAACCCCCTTCCTCCTGCGGTCTTGCGCGGGTTAATGCATTTATTGTGTTACTTAAATGCATTAAGGAAAGCATGTATTATGTTACCAGCAGATATATAGATCTGATAATTATGACAACCGCAGAGCAGTGGGATGCGTGAAAATTTCATAAATTGGGTTATCCCGTATCCCCACTGTAGGCTGCCAGGCGCGTTACCAGTACCGAACTCTGCTCTGACATTAACTTCTCTCCCTAAGGCAACCGTGCTGGTGCGCCTGGTCATGCCTAGCCTGGTCGCTAGTATGAAGTGCTATTGCTTCCTTCCGCCCAATGTATTGACCATTGGCATGGTAAAGCCAAGATGCTTGCTAGAAGCCACAAACGCATTGCGCAACTCCCGAATGTGCAGCATCCCTTTCTATTGCGGCGAGACGTTTCTCCTCGCCTGGTCGCATTTAGTTGGAATACCTTGAAATGTAAGTAGGTCAAGTAGCCGGAACTCCGAATGGATTGAAGGCGCTTAACTGATACGCGATATGAGTGATGCACATCATGGTAGGTCCTTCGCATGATAGCCTTCGACACCTTTGCGTAAATCCTTCAATCACCAGCTACGCTGGAACGTTCTTGCGGATGTAACTTGCCGTCACCATTTTCGTAAGTCCGAGCTAGCATGCGTGACATGCAGGATTGCGTTTAGTTAGACTGCCTTATGCCTCTGTTGGTTGAAGAACGCAGAACTCTCCAGAGGATTGAAAGTCCACTATGTATCGATGTGATGCTGTCTTTGCATTGTGAGAATAAGATCTTGGTATCTTTTCTTGGTAGAGAGAGAGAGATCTTGTTCAGGTTTGGCAATTCTTGATCAGCAATAGCTCTAGGCGAGAATGGAAATCATATCAGTGAGTAGACTTCAACGCAAAAGTATCAAAGCCAATGCGCACGTGATTGCGTGTGTGGGTCTGTGTGCATGTGCGTAGAGGTGCAAATGGAGTACAAATAGAGTACAAATAGGGCAAATAGAGGTAGTCCGTATAATAATGTATTGATTTGGTGGTATTCCGTCCAATAATGTATTGATTCAGTGGTAGTCCGTCCAATAATGTATTGATTTGGTGGTAGTCCGTCTAATAACCAGTCGCCCTGAATTGTCGACATGGTCAGTGCAAGTTTATTATCACATAGACGGGTGCGTTTGTGGCTTCCGGACGATCAATGATTAGCGTGCCAGTTACCGATTATCTAGTTACTGGCGATCACTGTGAATTAAGTCATCTTGCTCTTCATTTGCCACTGTTGGCTTAGAGCCCGCTGTGCAAAGTGATTTTGCCAGCGTAAGCAAACGTCTAGTTTTTCTTTTTCCCAGTCCAATGTTACCTCTCATTGATACCAACATGCCTATGCCCAAACCTTGTCTTCCTGCAATACTTTCCTAAGCCCTGCAGCCAAACAACTAGCCTTGCTCTGTTCCAGATAAATCAGAAAGGTCACATAATGAATCAAAGACGACAACTAATAAATTAGTAGAGTACGTAATGGTTGTGCTGATGCAATGCTATCCTAATGCACTTTAATAACAACCAGTCAGATATTTCAGTAATTAACAGCGACGGCGAACGCGTTTGCACATCGACAAGGGCTGAAGATAAAACCAAATTGGTGATGGCAGAATGAATGAAACATCACGCTAATAACAGGCATTGTTGTCTGGTATGGGATGTTGCGTTTAGTAATCAGCATAGTTTTGTCATGGATCCTTGCCACTATGAATATTCATCAATACATATATCAAGCCTGAGCGTCTGCGGCGATTGGCACGTAACGCTGTCCATTGTCTGTAACCGACATCCTCTGTTGTTGGTGGGCGTGCTCAACCGGCTACATCTCATTGTTGCTGATGAAATTTAAACTTCCGGATTTCAATTTATATATTGACTTTTGCTCCATTTCAATCAGTGGCATGATGCCAGCTTGAATGTCATTTCATATGCAGCTTGAATGGCATGATGCCGATTGTGGTTATCGGCGACAACCTTTATCGTAAAGAAAACATACCTTTTCCATACAGTCATCTTAAGTCACATTATGGCTGGTGCTGATGACATTCGTTTTAAGTCACATTATGGCTGGTGCTGATGACAGTAATTTTAAGTCGCATTATGGCTACAGCTGATGACGTATTTTAGTAACATCCGGACTTCCACAATTTCGAGGGGAGCATCTGGAATGCCGTGTCTCACATAATCTGTAATGCTTATTTTGACCCTCCAATGCCTACATAATTCCAGTTTCGAATTTTCATGCATGAAGTTCGCAAGCAACTTTTTTCCCTCTCTCCAGGTCACATTGGTTCTTGGCTATCTTCAACAGCGAGACCGACGGAATATGCCAAGATAGCTGTTTCTTGCTGCTTTGTTGTTCGTTTTTATCCCTCGTTCGCAGTTGGTGGTGCAAATTATTTCCCCCCCATGTCCTGGGTGGATACTGCAAAAGGAAGACTGAAAAATATGTCGAAGGTAAATAGCTGGCCAAATAAGCGTTATTTTCAAATATTTACATCCTACTCTGACATTTCTTAACGCCATGGTATGGCATACAGTGAGGTGAATTAAATTGTTTGCATTTGGATAAGTACTATGGAATCAGTTTTCAGCAGTGCGCAGTTGCTAGATTTTCTAGGACTTATATTTCAACACCAGCTATTGGCTACATGAAAAACTGAATCTTTGCATTTCGATCGTTGAAAAATGAAGGTGAAATCACTGTCGAAAGATTTATGGTTCCTTTCTTCCAATCGAAGTTTGAAGTCCCCAAGCAGATGCTCGGCTCCCATGTGCATCCGCTCTTAGTAAGCCAGGTGTCAGATCAAGCTTTGTCTGTTTTTTTTCTTCTCGAACTGTTGTTTTCTGATCTAGCCTTTGTCATGCATGCGTGTTGCATAAATGCATTTTATATGCAATCGGAGCAATGCGATTGTGGAATCAGAATAATTATGCAATCTGAAACCCAAATAAAATGGTGACTGAAAAACATAAGACACAATCGTTTCTAACACCTATGAATTATATTTGAATACGTCACACATCAATAACCCTCCCAACATTTGTTCGTGGCAGCCATCTTGCAAAACAAATATTAATATTTTGTCCATCATGTACGTGGGCAAAAAGGTCAGTAACGAATATTCTTATTACATATGTTTGATGATGATGTTTGCATGTGCGAAGCATCACAAGTGTCAGTCTGATATCATAATGATGGCCAAAAATGTTGAAGTATCAACCTGGTCTCCCGATATTTGTACCGAAAATCATAAATGCCAGGCTGACCTCTTGCTTGTGTTCCAGATGCCGCACACATTTGTCCGATACTCTGCACGTATGTGCCTCAATTATCTCCGCACACACAACTTAAAATTGTCCCGCCACACATACACCAAGCGTTGACTTCAAAGTCGGCGTGCTTGTTGCGCTTTAGGGCGGGAAACACCTTGGCCCGCTCACAGGTAGACTCTTTTCGTAGCACCGCTCACTCACGGGTAGGCTCTTCTCACAGCACTGTCCACTCACAAGCAAGCTCTCCTCACGGCACACCTTGTGCGTTCACTCACGGGCCGACCCGCTCACCAATTTTCCACTAAAAAACGCTCACTGCTAACTACGTAACTGCGGTGACGTAATGTCAATAATAGCGGAGTCCGGGAGAGCAGTGCTTCCACCTGGTCTGCCATTACCTGACATGCGAAGATGTGATGCACGAGCACGCCTGCGTGGGTGGAGGAATATGCGATCCTCAGTATAATGGGCTTTCAATGCGCGGCCTTGGAGGGAGTGACATGCATTGCATGCGATTCTGACGATGCGAAGACGACTTAGGGATGATATCGCGAATAGTGTAACTGGAGGTGATGAAATCATGAGGATGCGAAATGCGAGGAATTTGAGAAGCATCTCCACGTGCTGGTTGTGAAGTGTAGAATATTTTTTCCGTGAATAGTTACATTAGAATTTGTGAAACTGAAGACCGAGCTCAACCGAAAACACCTCCAGTTATGGCATGCGCAAAGCTTGGTGAAATACAGGTCGGCTCCGTCTCCCACATCCACTCGAACAAAATCTGAAGCATGCACACCAGCTTGAGCCCGACACGAGATTCCTATGGTTGATGGTTAAGGATTCCCAGTAGCTACCTGACATGAGACCGACTGCATCACATTACTCCAGGTGAATTCATTTTGATGTAAAACTAGAACTGTTTACTTTGCAGATCTCTGATCTGAGATTGACTTGAAAGATTGTGCAACTTGAAAAAGGCTTGAAAATGAGCTGAACTTGACAAACTGCCAGATGATCCATAAATGAGCATCTTCACATTTATTTTATTACTTTATTTTATTTTATTTTTCCATAAATTTGATCCGAGTTCTTGCTGGAGTGGCTTTATGAACCAGGGCACTATTGCTTGCTGTTTACAGATGTCAAGATGACAACCTTGAATTTGAAGTCACTGTTCACAAAAAGTTGCTGGCTAACCAAAATTTCAAATTAGCCGTTCCCGCTGAGTTACGCATGATGTGTGAACGGAGCTGTGATTCGACTCCTCTCTGCATGTATCGCTCATGTCGAACTCCTGCCCGTGCGAGTATCCAGTCCCGTTCAGAAGTCACCACGTCACAGCAAGACCACGTCACGGGCACCGGGCGATAAACACGAAGGATTAAGGAGTAAGGAGTACAGTGAGGAGCGAACGGTCGCCATGTCCTCACAAAGGAACACGATCGCCGGAATTGTTCCAGAAGACACGGACAAGTGATTTGCAGCAGCCCTGGCTCTGTTGCACATCGCACGCCGAGGTTTTGGTGAAAGCCGAAGGTGCGCATGGCGCACAAAGTGAGTGCTTTCTGGCGAGTGCTGTGTGTTGTCGATTGCGATTGTAGTGATGCATGACAGACGTGATCTACGACCTACTTACCTGGATCATTTCTCATCTTTATCATGAACCATGGCGCAGCCAAGGGGGCCCGAGGCCTGGCCTCTCCCACTTCTCCCCCATTTACAAAACACATTGCACTATTTCAAGCAAAAAGTGTTGTGATTGTCCCCTAAACTATATATTTTCGACGCGCCTCGCTCATCTAAAACAGCTTCGATATAGTGGGTTTTGGGAGTGTCTCCTCTTAAGAAATGTTTGACTGCTCCACTGCTGTGAAAGATGCGTCGTTCCACCCACAGTTACAGGATTAGGACGCTCGCTGTTTTCCACCTTCCTTATTATCCTCAACTATTAGAGGACTCGAGTCTTCAACCATTTCCACCCTTAACCACTAGGATTATGAGTGCACACTAGATAAAATTGAGTCTTAAAAACTGCTTCAGCCTCCCCCTCCCATGCTTTAGAGCAGCTCCACACCTGCTCGGTATAATCCTTGAGCCCGTAAGTCTTATCTTGGAAGCGACAGCGTCAGGGAGAAGTTCCATGGTCATGCTATATGTGAACCTACTCTTCTGATCCGATTCCTAAGTCTGGTAGCAGCTGATCATACCTTACCTTTATCGTCGCTGCTCAGGCTGAGAGACCAACCTGAGCAGCTGTCCAGGTGCTACACTGACTGCCCATTTTACACCGGAAGACATGTCCACTTTGCACCGGGAGACATGTCCACTTTACATCGGGAGACGTGTCCACTTTACACCGGGAGACGTGTCCACTTTACACCGGGAGACGTGTCCACTTTACACCGGGAGACGTGTCCACTTTACACCGGGAGACGTGTCCACTTTACATCGGGAGACGTGTCCACTTTACACCGGGAGACGTGTCCACTTTACACCGGGAGACGTGTCCACTTTACACCGGGAGACGTGTCCACTTTACACCGGGAGACGTGTCCACTTTACACCGGGAGACGTGTCCACTTTACACCGGGAGACGTGTCCACTTTGCACCAGGAGACGTGTCCGCTTTAAGCCGAATGTGCCGGGCTGAGAAGGAAAGGGGTACCGTTGTGCTGGTGTCAATGGGTCCTCGCCTTACTTGGACACCGCTGTTACCATCTGGCATGTTGGGTTTGTCGTCAGCGATGGCTTAGCCCTAAACGGGGGCGCGTATCTGAGTCGAGGCGGCCCGTTCAGTGGTGACATCTGTTGTCTGGTGAGAGAAACTGCCCGCGGCTACGGTCCCGCTGCTACCAGCAAGCGGCGGTGACCAGCGAAGCTGCCTGGGGCGACTGACACCGAAGCAGAACACGGATTAGATATTCGCACTGGCTTCCGTTCGTTGCGGATAACAGGGCGAGCTGGATATCCTTCGGTTAAAATAAACGGATACGGCTTGAGGAGCGAATTGATTCTCCACGATTTCCTCCAAGATTGAACGTTGAGAAGTCGCGATATTTTCCGTTGTTATCCAACAACATCAACTAATACATGTATAAAGTGTATGTACATGTATATTATGTGCATGTTAGCTGGTGCCGGAAGTTTTCTGGCATAGTTGGTTTAAAATATGGGAACAGTGCAACGCGAGCATATGTGAATATGTGAAATAAGTCAACATTTGAATTGTCATACTTCCACTTGCAGGTACCCTCAATGTCAAAGACATGTGCATGTAGCTTAAGCTTCCTTCCATTAATCTACAAATTATTGTGAGCTTTAATCGTTCATCCAATCGCATACCCATTATTCACATATGCCACACCCTTAACCCCACGGGTGAAGAGAGCCAAATAGGATGATACCTTGCAATCCGATAATAGATTAAAGAGTCAGCAATAGGCTATGCGCAGTATTACTGCCATTGTTGAAGAAAGCAATATCCCTGGCTTCCCTGTTTTTTTTAAGCTAAGCCTACTAAAATTCTACAACGAACAAACACATGACTAGAAATTGCGCACAGGAGGCCATCCTGGTAAGCATGAAATGCACAATAGGGAGGTAGCACAAGGTAGGGAGGAGAAGGTAGTGGGATATATGTAGGTTACAAAACACTGCGTAATTATCACAATCGGTACATGTACAGCGTGTCGTGTTACTTCGATAGGAAATATAATATTTTCTAACTTAATGATATTTTCAGCTACCATGATAGCTGAAAATATTATTCAGTTATCTAGCTCCATAAAGGAAAGCAAACATTTGTGGTACCCGCCCATTTCCAAAGTTAAATATGTCATCCTACACATCACGAGAGAGGCAATGATCACGTTTAAGCTTTGCTCATTGACAATGCATAGGACATAAGGACGAAATGTAAATAAGATTCCAACAATAATTTTAACTGTTACCATCGAATCGAAGGTACCTGTTTTCTTTTTAAAAAATAAGTTAATTGTAGATACGCAAACTGACATGCGACAAGTAGCATAGTGAATATTCCGCTTATTCTTATTGAAAGCAAATCAGGAAGAAAGACCCGCTGTCGTATGTCAAGGTCGACAGCAAAATGCAGACCCCGACGCAATCGTAGAGAGATCAAATGTCGGTAAGCAGGAGGGGATGGCAGCGGCCGCGGTTGGAAATATGAGCTCAAACAGGATGTTAACCCCTAAGGCAGACATGGCGTACGAAGTTGATAGCAGAAGAAATCAGAACAATAGCCGTCATCAGTAATGGTGCGGGCTTCTGTCGCACTAGAAGAATACGCTCGTTACCACTAATTGGTGGTAAGTTATGCGGGTGCCGACCTACCTGCATATCTCAACCCATGGCTGAGCTGCATGACGACTGCCACTTCGTAGCTCAGTTGCCTAGACGGGCACTGCAAGACTTGCAGGCGACTCACACCGAACTGAGGCAAACTACTAGCTTTCGGTTGATGTATGTTGTTCATTATCTAACTGAAATGGTTGCATGTTCGGTATGGCACATATATGTTATTGGTATGTGCATGCAGCCTGGTAGTTACCCTTATTGATTCTTGGTAGATAATTATAGGTTCTAGGTGATGTGATAAGCTTATGTTCTAGTGTATGCACCTAGGTGGAGTCTATGTAAATGCTTATGCTATTCAGCAGTGCTAATAAGTTGCCTACGAACAGGTTAGGTATTAATAATATCTAATTTTGAAACCGATGCTGTTACCTTTCTCTTATCTTATTCCTTGAAAATTGTTGTAGTTTTTGTGCACTTTGTTCATGCTCATTCTCCATAAATTAGTACAGGCTGGATGATTGCTGATGTGATTAGATGTGAAATTGTATTTTTACGTAAAATATGATGCTAATATTACAAATGTAATCCATCCTTAACATAGAATTGCAATTTAATGCTTCGCCTGATCTTGAAATCTAAAATTTTGCTTATTTTTATCGTCTGATTCCTATTTATTGCCGACCAAGCAGGGTTGAACTATATTGCATTTTTCAAAGCCGAATACATAACGGATGGAAACTCTCCGATACGGATATGCATACGGATTGAATTGGCTCGTGTGGTTACTGATTGGGACGGATTCGACAATTTTAATGCGTGCTATGTCTTAAGCCCCCACTCCCTCTCCCACACTTCCCTATAAGGACAGATACTACCCCATTCCAAGCAGAGACTGACCCCTTTCCAAGCGGGAACTAGCCACCAACCTTTCTTGAAGGGGTTGACCTCGGATCCCTCTGCATGGCATCACCCAACCCCACCCCACCCCATGCAGGAACTGGCCGCCAATCCTTCCTGCAGGGGCTGACGTCTGATCCCTGTACATGGCTTCACCCCACCCCAGCACATGCAGAGACTGGCTGTCCACCCTCCTGCAGGGGCTGATGTCGGATCCCTTCTGCAGGGGCTGATGTCGGATCCCTCTGCAGGGGCTGATGTCGGATCCCTCCTGCAGGGGCTGATGTCGGATCCCTCTGCAGGGGCTGATGTCGGATCCCTCCTGCAGGGGCTGATGTCGGATCCCTCTGCAGGGGCTGATGTCGGATCCCTTGCGGGGCTGTGTCGGATCCCCTGCAGGGGCCGATGTCGGTCCCTCTGCGGGCCGTGTGATCCCCTGCAGGGGCTGATGTCGGATCCCTCTGCAGGGGCTGATGTCGGATCCATCTGCATGGCATCGCCCAACCTCACCCCATCCCAGCTCATGCAGGGACCGGCTGCCCACCCGCCTGCAGAACTCATCGGCGACCCTCTCCCTGACCAGACGGCCAGTCCGGTCCTGCCCACGCAGACACCGCATTTTTCCGCGGCACCCAGTTCCCGACAGATCAACCCCGACGCTCGAGATGGCAATAGAAAGTGCGGCGCGCGATTTTTCAGCGGCCGACGCTCAGCTGGGGCGGCCCGGGAGCGGGTGGGCGGGGGGAGGGGTGCCGGGAGGGCAGGGAGCGCCGGGCGGAGCGGGCTGCCGACGCCGGCCCCGGCGGCCGCAGTCGGCCGGCACGAGCGTTGCAGGCGGGCCAGCATCCGAGGCCGGGCCGGGCGTCCTTGGATCCTCCGCCTGCGGACACGCCGGCCGAGAAGGCCCCGCCCAGCGCGGCGGCGGGGCGGGGGGAGCGGCCGGCGCATCCGCCACGCGGCCGGTGAGGCAAGCGCCGGGTCACGGCTCCGGCGCCGGCGCCGCGCCGGTGTGGAAATCGCCGGCCATTTGCATCGCCGGACAGCGGTGACCAGGGCTGGGCCGGCCGCCGCCGGTCAGAGTTGAGCCGGTCAAGGCCGTCGGCCGGCCTGGGCGGCGACGGCCGGGATGAGCACCGGTGGGCGGGCCGGGCCGGGCCGGGCCGGGCCGGGCCGGCGATGGGCAAGGCCCAGTCGCGACCGTCGCGCGGCAGCTGGCCGACGCTGGTGCCCCGAGGCCGGCCAGCGCCGGCTGGCGTATTGAGCACACGCCTGTCACATGCCGAGCGCCCCCCCTCCCCCTCCCTCCCGTCGCCGTCTGTCTGTGTGACATACCGCGGGCGTCTTTCACCGCTGGGAGCCACGTCATTAACGACGTCGATGCGCCCCGAAGCCCAAGTAACTAACTAACTGACGCCTTTCACCGGCCAGCCAAACATTGATGCTGTCTATGGGAGGACCTTGGTGGCATTGCACTGAGGTCCATTTGATGCCAACCCAGAACGTTGCTCAATGTTTTTTTTGTGGCTGTCTGAGCAGTCCTAATTACATCTGACAACACTAATCAGCAAACTGTATGCAGGAATGCATTGACATCACGAAAACAAGTTTATCTGAAGCTGTGCGCTTGTAGTATTGACCTACGAGATTAAAAACCGTTGGCAGTAATTATAAAAGGGTCCCATAAGCACTATGAAGTCCAGGTGTTGGTTGGGTGAAGGATTTGAGGCTCAGAATCGAATTCCATAATTTAAACTCACAACAGCGCTTTCCATGATCAAGCGGCAGAAAAGAAGCCGCACCAAAAAAGGAGAAGATTGTTATACCATCAACCAGGTCAAGAGGCCATCAATAAATACCATTGAACGTTTCACTTCATGCGGATTGTCAAGATTAATAGAAACTCCACGTTCCCAACGAACTAGACCAGTAGCCCATATGCGCCATTTGTGATGTTTTGCACAGTTTAGCACAATTTATCATTAAATCTACATAGATGTTCACCCTAATACCTTCAAGTGGTTCGGGTTTTGAAAGCGATTTGCCTTAGATGAAACTATTTAGCTTTCTGAACAACAATCGGTTCCAGATAACAACGTTGCAATTATCATCTTACCTTCACCAGCACTACAGTCATTGCAAAGGCTGCCAAAAGACGACTGAGGTTACCTGTCCCCATGAACGGGTATAAAACGCCAAAATCGTCAAGTTTGCTACGCCAAGAATAGCCAGATTTCCGCCATTGTTTGACTGGAGCAAGGCCACGGAGCAAAGGGTCTGCAACAGATAGGAATCGTAAAAGCAATTCAAAGAACTGAGTTCCTATCCTATATACCCCTGGATTAACCTAAGAGCTTAGTTCTTTTGATTGTTTCAGTGCACGAGCATCTCTGTTACGGACTCCGTGCTCCTACTCATGGTTGGTACTCCAGTCTGTTCCAGTCATGGATCAGACTGGAGTGGATCAAGACAATGACTGGCTGCGGTCAAAAGCTGGTGGAAATTTGCCATTTCTTTGCGAAGCGAAGTGTGCGGTGTGCTAGCCTTTTAACCATTCGTAAGAATGTTTATTCTCAACCTCAATGAACAAGTGTTCATATTTTCCAATGTATCCAGTGAGTGCATTTTTAGTCGTGAGCAAAAGGCGAGTTGCCTGTGCAAAGGGCGATAGATCAACAAACTTCATAGTTCGAAGGGCGGTGGTTTAATAGTATTCACCCGAAATCCGGCATACTCCAATCACTGATCATCATTTCTATTTTGAATGTTAAAGGTATTTTGCATTTTGCAAGTCTTCATGATTAAATATACCCCACAAATTATGCATCCGATTGGTAGGTCAGAATGTCAGTCAAAACCCTGGCCATGCTCCCTGCGTTATACCCAACTTGTAATGTTCATAGAGAAGCTGATTGCGTCAGCACCCAGTTGTTTGTGTTTGTCATGGAGGATAGGACCAAGTATTTCCTTAATTAGAACGTAGCAAGCCTCGTGCCACTGTAGATAATTGACGTATGTGGGGTTTCGAAATCCGTCCAGACGACGATGTTTCATCGTTGACTGTCAAATATTTCGACAGCAGTTTAATTACTAAATTAAGTACGTCAACCGTTATATATAATATGCTTCCTACATTCACAGACCTCCATACGTCTGTGTGACTGTTCCTCCTTCCTCCTCCTCCCTCACTCCTTCTCCCTCTCCCTCCCCCTCTCCCTCTCCCTCTCCCTCTCCCTCTCCCTCTCCCATCCCTCTCCCTCTCCTTTCCTCTCCCTCTTCCTCTCCCTATCCCTCTCCCTCTGAAATATCTCGAAGTAGCATGGTACCTAAGAATATAATGGCGTTTGTTTATAGCGAAATACCTCCTCCCCTCCCATCCAACAACACTACAAATATAGCAAGAGAGTTGTTTTCCATCGTTTTGATACATGGATGATTTTTGGAAGCGCCATGTCCTTTTCATCGTAATTAGCGCAAATATGTATCGGTGTAACTACGATAGCACATGGAAAATTTACCTACCTATTTCAATATCACATGGATATATAACACATACATACATAAACACACACACACACACACACACACACACACACACACACACACACACACACACACACAAACATGTATATATATATATATATATATATATATATATATATATATATATATATATATATATATATATATATATTGTGTATATACATATATATGTGTATATATATACTGTGATTGTGACGTGAAGGTCCAGTCCAGCTCTTGACAATCACGTGACTGGACGCTGCGGCCACGTGACCACCACGTGACGGTCCTCTCTGGCGGTACGACCGTCACGTGGTGAGACGAGGCGGCCGGCGGGTCGGCGGGCGGGAGCGGCCAGCCGGCCGGCCGGCTCGTCTCGGGCCGCGGGCGGCAGATGGGTCCGGGTGTGTCCGGTCCGGCCCGGTCCATGGCGGCGCCAAGGTCAGCCAGCCGGCACGCAGTCACCGCAAAAAAACGCCTGCAATCTCCGCCCACTGCGGCTCGGACCCGGCGCCGCCCGGTGCCGGCAGACGTCGGCCGGCGTGGTCGGTCGCCGGCCGGCGAGGTCAGACGCCGGCCGGCGAGGTCGGTCGCCGGTCGGCGAGGTCAGACGTCGGCCGGCGTGGTCGGTCGCCGGTCGGCGAGGTCAGATCCCAGTCGGCGAGGTCAGACACCAGTTGGCGAGGTCAGACGCTGGTCGGCGAGGTCAGACGCCGGTCGGCGAGGTCAGACACCAGTTGGCGAGGTCAGACCCCAGTTGGCGAGGTCAGACGCCGGTCGGCGAGGTCAGACACCAGTTGGCGAGGTCAGACGCCGGTCGGTGAGGTCAGACACCGGTTGGCGAGGTCAGACCCCAGTCGACGAGATCAGACCCCAGTCGGCGAGGTCAGACCGCAGTCGGCGAGGTCAGACACCGGTTGGCGAGATCAGACCCCAGTCGGCGCGGTCCGACCCCAGTCTGAGTCCATATCGGGGCGGTCCCAGAAGTCCATTAAGTAAGGTGGCGTCTGGAAAGCAGCCGTGCCCTCTTTTTGGGGTTGGCAGCTCGTCAAGATTGTGCTGCATATATGCATGTATGCATGGTACTGTATGCATGTATGTATGTTTCCATTGCATCTGGAATCCTTTCATGTGGTGGCTATTACGATGCACGTCATTTGAGTATAGACAATACCAGAGCAGATCAAGCATGTTCATCAAAAGTGCTTTACTTGACACGATATCCAAAACATGTGCAGTAGACAAATCATACGGATATTATTACCGTACGAATAAGACAATGATGACAGGATTATATATGTACGCTAAGGTGTAGGGCATACCATCTGTAAAACGCCAACACCACAGGACACGAAGTACATACAGCATTGGTCGGGAGACCAGCGACTCCCTGGCCTGATCTGGAGAACTCGGGCAGATGCAGCTGGCCGTCAGCTCGAAGGCAGCTGCAGGTGGTCATCGGGTTAGATGAGGAAGCTGCAGCTGGTCGTCAGCTCGGAGGAGTCAGCTATAGCTGGCCGTCAGCTCAGAGGAGGCAGCTGCATATGGTCGCCGGTTCAGACGAGGAAGCTGTAGCTGGCTGTTAATCCGGATGGATACAGCTGTATAATGCTGTGGATTGGGGACTGGGTACAATAACTCATGCTAGGTAGGCCTATCTATCCATGCATACCACATGCACGTACATGTGCGATTCTCAGTCACATCGCAATAATTGCGTTGAGTGACTGTAGTCTCTCCGAAAGCCGGGTTGGTTCAATAATGCGGAGCTGGAGGAGACAAAAAGCCTGCCCGTAATGCTGTGACACTCAATCCGACTCTGATTCAGCAGGAAGGAGCGGGTGCACTGCACCTCTACTGCAGCAATATCGTGGAACCTCTGCTCCTTCATTCGTGTTTGTAGGTGAAGCAACTGCCGATTCAGTAATTAACTGGCTGCTGGTGCTGCATCGTGTTCGGCGATATCGGTGAACAGCTAGCGTTATTGAGCCCATGCTGATAGCGTCGCCATGTCACCGCATTGGGCAGCTCTGGTCGACGCGAGTCGTCAGGCCTTCTTGGACCATGTCTTGACGACTAGTGGTGAATTGTCAGTTCTGGAACCACCGGAGCTGTGCGCGTGTGTTGAGGATCATCCGGTAGAGGAGCCCACTGCATGCGCACCAATAGCTTTCCGAACTAGTGGAACGCCATTCTACTTGACCCTCGCAGGGTGAAGAGTGGGAGGGACATCATCCCCCACCTTGATTTTCTGAGGCAGCACCTGAACGGTTCATGGTGTTGCTCTGCAGTTTAGCTTACCTTCCATCTCTTGATTTGCTCACATTGAGTTTAAAAAAGTTCGTTCTACGCTCTTGATCTATGCCCGTTCTATGCTCGTCCTATGCCGCCAGGGGCGGCGGTTGGCGGTTGCATCCACGAACACCTTTTGGTGCTCATCTATTAGGTACAAACCTATTCATTGCACATTGATCGACGCCATGTCCATTGTTCAATAATTACATTTTGCTAACTAATAAGCCGAGAGGCGAGACCATGTCAGGCCCGTCCGCATTTGTGGCGGACTCAGCTACCCCCGGCAGATGATTGTTTGACCAATCACACGAAGTTTTAACTCATCCTGCCAGAAATCACAACCACTACCTCGCCCATGTCGCATCAATTGGTGCCATTGACCAAGTAATGCGTGATAACACCAGCAGCTTGTGGCTTCAGCCGGGGTGTGGTATCAGCACCTTGTGGCTTCAGCCGGGGTGTGATATCAGCAACTTGTGGCTTCAGCCGAGGCGTGATATCAGCACCTTGTGGCTTCAGCCGGGGTGTGAAAATACCAGCAACTTGTAGCTTCGGCCCAGGTGTGATAATACCAGCAACTTGTGGCTTCGGCCGAGGTGTGATAATACCAGCAACTTGTGGCTTCTGCCCAGGTGTGGTAATACCAGCAACTTGTGGCTTCAGTCGAGGCGCGATAACATCAGCAACGTGCGGCTTCAGCCAAGGCAGCCATGAATACCGGTGACCTCATTTAACCTCATTCATGACCTTTTTCGCGATATGATGCCTCCACAAAAGCCGAGTGGGCCCGACACAGTAATCCCTACGAAGTTTTACAGTAATCCGATCCATAGGCCTTTAGTTAATCTGGACCCCCATCGCAATCGTGCATAGGTAGCTCTAAGCACCAGCTGTGCGAGGTTTAAGACAGCTCGGGCGGGACGAAGTCAAGTTACTATCTCGTCTCAATGCGGTTTTCAGATGTATTTATTAAACGGGTCACAGTAATGTAGTCATGTGTGCGGTATCAATACATGGGTCACAGTAGTGTAGTCCTGTGTGCGGTATCAATACATGGGTCACAGTAGTGTAGTCCTGTGTGCGGTATCGATACATGGGTCACAGTAGTGTAGTCCTGTGTCCAGTATCAATATACGGGTCACAGTAGTGTAGTCCTGTGTGCGGTATCAATACATGGGTCACAGTAGTGTAGTCCTGTGTGCAGTATCAATACATGGGTCACAGTAGTGTAGTCCTGTGTGCGGTATCAATACACGGGTCACAGTAGTGTAGTCATGTGTGCGGTATCAATACATGGGTCACAGTAGTGTAGTCATGTGTGCGGTATCAATACACGGGTCACAGTAGTGTAGTCATGTGTGCGGTATCAATACACGGGTCACAGTAGTGTAGTCATGTGTGCGGTATCAATACACGGGTCACAGTAGTGTAGTCATGTGTGCGGTATCAATACACGGGTCACAGTAGTGTAGTCCATGTGTGCGGTATCAATACATGGGTCACAGTAGTGTAGTCCTGTGTGCGGTATCAATACGGTATCAATACACGGGTCACAGTAGTGTAGTCATGTGTGCGGTATCAATACACGGGTCACAGTAGTGTAGTCATGTGTGCGGTATCAATACACGGGTCACAGTAGTGTAGTCATGTGTGCGGTATCAATACATGGGTCACAGTAGTGTAGTCCTGTGTGCGGTATCAATACACGGGTCACAGTAGTGTAGTCCTGTGTGCGGTATCAATACATGGGTCACAGTAGTGTAGTCATGTGTGCGGTATCAATACACGGGTCACAGTAGTGTAGTCATGTGTGCGGTATCAATACATGGGTCACAGTAGTGTAGTCATGTGTGCGGTATCAATACATGGGTCACAGTAGTGTAGTCATGTGTGCGGTATCAATACATGGGTCACAGTAGTGTAGTCATGTGTGCGGTATCAATACATGGGTCACAGTAGTGTAGTCATGTGTGCAGTATCAATACATGGGTCACAGTAGTGTAGTCCTGTGTGCGGTATCAATACATGGGTCACAGTAGTGTGGTCATGTGTGCGGTATCAATACACGGGTCACAGTAGTGTAGTCCTGTGTGCGGTATCAATACATGGGTCACAGTAGTGTAGTCATGTGTGTGCGGTATCAATACATGGGTCACAGTAGTGTAGTCCTGTGTGCGGTATCAATACATGGGTCACAGTAGTGTGGTCATGGGTCACAGTAGTGTGGTCATGTGTGCGGTATCAATACATGGGTCACAGTAGTGTGGTCATGTGTGCGGTATCAATACACGGGTCACAGTAGTGTAGTCCTAAGTGCGGTATCAATGCACGGGTCACAGTAGTGTAGTCCTGTGCGCGGTATCAATACACGGGTCACAGTAGTGTAGTCCTGAGTGCGGTATCAATACACGGGTCACAGTAGTGTAGTCCTGTGTGCGGTATCAATACACGGGTCACAGTAGTGTGGTCATGTGTGCGGTATCAGTGCATGGGTCACAGTAGTGTGGTCATGTGTGCGGTATCAATACATGGGTCACAGTAGTGTGGTCATGTGTGCGGTATCAATACACGGGTCACAGTAGTGTAGTCCTGTGTGCGGTATCAATACACGGGTCACAGTAGTGTGGTCATGTGTGCGGTATCAATACATGGGTCACAGTAGTGTAGTCATGTGTGCGGTATCAATACATGGGTCACAGTAGTGTGGTCATGTGTGCGGTATCAATACACGGGTCACAGTAGTGTGGTCATGTGTGCGGTATCAGTGCATGGGTCACAGTAGTGTGGTCATGTGTGCAGTATCAATACACGGGTCACAGTAGTGTACTCATGTGTGCGGTATCAATACGCGGGTCACAGTAGTGTAGTCCTGTGCGCGGTATCAATACACGGGTCACAGTAGTGTGGTCATGTGTGCGGTATCAATACATGGGTCACAGTAGTGTAGTCATGTGTGGGGTATCAATACACGGATCACAATAATGTACGCATGTGGGGGTATCAATATACGGGTCGCAGTAGTGTACTCATGTGTGCGGTATCAATACACGGGTCACAGTAGTGTGGTCATGTGTGCGGTATCAATACATGGGTCACAGTAGTGTGGTCATGTGTGCGGTATCAATACACGGGTCACAGTAGTGTTGTCATGTGTGCGGTATCAATACATGGGTCACAGTAGTGTAGTCATGTGTGCGGTATCAATACATGGGTCACAGTAGTGTAGTCATGTGTGCGGTATCAATACACGGGTCGCAGTAGTGTACTCATGTGCGCGGTATCAATACACGGGTCACAGTAGTGTGGTCATGTGTGCGGTATCAATACATGGGTCACAGTAGTGTAGTCATGTGTGGGGTATCAATACACGGATCACAATAATGTACGCATGTGGGGGTATCAATATACGGGTCGCAGTAGTGTACTCATGTGTGCGATGTCAATACGCGGGTCACAATAATGTACTCATGTGTGCGGTATCGATATACGAGTCACAATAGCGTAGTCATGTTTGCGGTATCAATGCGAAGACAAAGACAAATACAAAGACTATATTTAGGCCATCCACAATAAACTCGTGGCTATTACAACCTGTTGTCGATTTTTAAAACAGATGACACATGAACAAGGGCTGCCACAGACAAACATAAAAACATATAGCATTTCCGCATACCAGCGGCACGGAAAGAGTCAGCAAGTACGATAAGTATAATAAGAAGTCAGCAGGTATGAAGATACACAGCAAGTATGAAAAAGGTCAAGTATGATGAGAAGTCAGGGAGCAGATCAGGTCAATCTGACCGGTCCCATGCACAAATGCCGCCTAAGGCGGCGGCCAAACGTGTGAACTGGCAGTTTCCTCAATTCGTGTGCCAGTTCATTGTACAGGGCAGGACCTCCAGAACAAAAACGGCGCCTGCCCAACTCTGTACGAGACCTGGGGATGTACAGGTCCCGGTCCTTACGGGTGTGACGGTCTCGGTGCTCGGCGACTTTCGAGATGGTGCCGGATAATGAAGCTGGCTCCTGCAGTCGGCGCACCTTGTGAAGTAGGCAGAGCGTATGAGACCAGGTTATTAGCGCTCATTCAACCAAGACGCTCCAACAGATCCGTGACATGATCAAATTTAGATGGTCCGAAAATAACTTTTGCTCCAAAGTTGCTAATGTTTTATCCGAGACATATTCTATTGAGTACTATTTCTATACACCGAAATGCATAGATGGTGACAGGTGGCCTTTAAGATGCGATAGATCGGCCAATGTTCCGAAACATCGTCTGGTAATGGCGGAAATTTGGAAATTTGGCGTCTGCTCTTTCGGAACTACCAAAAACGCATCGTGCATCTCTTCCAGGATGTCGAGGTATCGTTGATCCTCGGGTCCATTCACACCGCCGATAAGCAAGCTAAAAAGCCGTATATGACACCATGGTACATCCATAGCAAGCTCAAGATCACTTATGGTTTCAAAGTAAAATACCAGAAAATAGGTGATGAACTGTTGAGGTGGACAGGTTCTTGAACAGATCCGATAGTGAATGGTAATACCAATGCAAACCCAAAGGTTGTCTTTCTACGGCCATCTCCCTATATATATATATATATATATATATATATATATATATATATATATATATATATATATATATATATATATATATATATATATGTACATATATATTGCGTCTGCCATAAATTAGTGATATTCGTCTCCAAAATTTGTGCAATAAACGTCGAAAGACTAAAATGATAGTATGTATCTTTTCACATCGGGAACACAAATTGAGTGTATGCTTTTCCAAATGAACATTGGTCTTGCCAATTTTCTTCGTAATTCTCCTTAGCTTCCAGTGTGCATGTGATAGTATACTTTCAGGATCTTTAAGGTGATATCTCACTTAGAAGACATGCTGCTAACTTAAAGTTTTGAACACAATTAACGGCAGTATTTGCTTTCACGTTTGCTCATGTTCGTTTTTGCTTGTATTCATTACCTATGCACGACACGGTTCAATAGCAGGCTAAATATCAGTTTGACCAGCTACGCGAGAGCAAAATTTTGTATTTTTAATATCTATGGTCATTTGTCAATATATTTGTCAGTAGGTTCTGGCTATATTTTAAAAGAATACTTATGTTACATCAATTATCCATGTAAGTTGACTAGAGGTGCCCACTCATATGGTTAGTGTCATTGCTCAAATATGTTCCTGTGGCAGACATAGAGCCACTTCAAGAGCAGTTGCCTACTCCAGGAGCAGCGACGATGCTAGTCCAGGAGCGGTGATGGAGCCACTCCAGGAGCAGTGCCAGTCACTCCAAAAGCAGTGATTGAGCCACTGCAAGGGTAGCGACGGCGCCACTCCTGTTGCAGTTACGAGGTCACTTCAGGAAGAGTCGATACCAGCCCAGGAGCAGTGACTGAGCCACTCCATGAGCAGTGATTGAGTCACTTCAGGAGCAGTGACGGAGCCACTCTAGGACCAGTGACAAAGCCACTCCTGCAGAAGTGAGGGAGTGTGGTCGGGCTGTTTCTGCGTGATCGCTGCGAGCTTCGGAGGTCGCTTTTTTCCTTGTGGCGGGCGGACCTGCCTGGTGGGAGGTCAGCATGCGCCGGCTGCGGTGGCCCGGCCTGCCGGATATCCGCCACTGATAGGAGGAGCGGACTCCGCCTGGAGGCACACCCAGCCGTGCTCAGCTGAAGGACAGCAGACAGGTGCCGTGCGCGTCCCAAACACGGCCGAGTGCTGTGTTAAGGTGGCAACGTATGTCGCCAGGCGGCGTTTCTTAGTATGATGTGCGGTTTCGGTGGGTGCTAGGGCTTCAAGCGGGGGGGGGGGTGGATTTTCCGACTGCACCACCGGCGGTACACCCGACCCTGACGCAAGCGGTGTCGGGTTTCCCCGTTGTCGGACCGGCACTGAGCGAGAGAAACCCGGCGGCGGCGGCATCAACAACTCCCTTCAGCGCCACCGGTCGCCAGCTCTGGAGTGTAGCCGGCACGACAGCTGCCCCTCACGGGGGAGAGCTGGCCAGGAACAACTCCCGCCGACGCCACCGGTCGCCAGCTCTAGAGTACAGTCGGCACGACAGCTGCCCCTCACGGGGGAGAGCTGGCCAGCGGTCAGGTGGCCGTGTCCCAGCCGAAAGGTTGTGGGTTCGAATCCCACTTGTCGCTGCTCTTTGCCAATTGATGTGATAAATGTGCAATGTCACTTGACCGAAACCATTTGAAGCGTCGTAACAACAACTACTACCACCAGTCAGTCAGTGAAATGACCATTTCACTTTGGAGAGGCTGCAGAGAGAATCACACGAACAAGATGGAACATGAACAATTTCAACTGATAGCGACCTATGCAGTCTTAAAAATGTATTCTATGGATTGCATAACTGACAAGGCTGACTAAGAAATATGCACCATTCATAGGCAAATGCTCAAAATGGACTATCATTATCTGAGCTAGGCAAGTCTTTCTCCCGAGGGAGCGGAGATTCGGAGTGAAAAAGACCTCGTGATCACGGTTATGATTCTAGATTGAGCATTCGCCTATAAATTATTGCGTTTCTTCGGCATTAGACGAACTAAGGCATCATGAACTCGTCCAGAATATTTGGCATTAACACGATTATAACACGGTAATCATAGCATTAGCACGATCCAAGAATGGCTGTTAAAACATGAATGAAGAGAAGAACACGAAGAAATTCCAAGGATAAACGATGCGATAAATTACAGTATTTTTAGCCCACGTCCGGCGCCAATATGTTTCCTTGTGTGAGCCAGTCACCCTGCTCGGGTTCCCAAATGGCTTGAGTCGACATCTGAAAGGAAAAAGCGCACGTCTGAATTCTGTGCGATAAGATTATCTACAGAACAGCCAGGTAACGGTGGAAGGCAGCGAGATCTCAAGGCTGCAGGAAAGGGAAACAACCAACCAGCCTCTGGAGCTTTGGACGGAAGGCCTCGACCTGCTCTACGGAAAGGGGGATCCCACGTACACATTCCTGAGATGCTCTCATCGATGCTGTATGGCTTAATAAGGTCACACTCTTTGACATGAGGTCAGGCGCTGAACAGCGTAGCCTCCAGTGGGATGACGCATGCGTAGATACCGCCGCCGAAGGCCCGAGATGTTTGCCAGTCAATGCATGGCCTGCAAGAACACTCCAGGACGACCAGCCCAGCAATGTGAGAATTGTTGAGCCGCGAGCGTGCTGGACTGACCCCCTGAAGTACTACGTAGTGAGGGTATGCCATGTAAGGGATGCATTAAGGACGTTACCCATGGCCCAGGAGGCCGGAAGTTCCCGCCGGATCGTCCACCACTGGGCGGGAAACTAAACCGCGCAGACACTGTGTATGGAGGTATGATGGCGTATCAACTTGTGATGCGATCCACATCACGGCCCACATGGACACGAAATGAGTGACGGGCTGCTCGGTGGTAAGTGAGAAAGCACTTGAGAGGATAAGTGGCCACCCGGCTGGCTTCAAGTCGCACGGAGAAGCTGCTTCAGTACGCGCCAACAGCTGCAGCTGCCCGAACACACCAGCAGCTACAGCTGCCCGAACACACTAGCAGCCGCAGCTTCCCGAACACGCCAGCAGCTGCTGTTGCCCGAACACGCCAGCTCGCATGTTTGAGCCGGTGTTCGAGGGAGGCTGATCGGTCAGCGACGAAACGGTGAACATGTCGTACGAGAGGCAGTACGATAGATGGATATATGGATGGATGGCTGTGCGGGTGTGCCATGCAAGATCCGAGGATTCGTGTTGGAAATGCTGACAGTGTGATAACTACTAGAATCCGTTTGAAAGTGTTATTGTCCACACTTATTACTGTTGTCGACTGGGATTGTTGAAGTGGGATTGTTGTTGCTTTAGTCTTATTGTCATGTTACTACCACATATACAATGTACCACATATACGATGATTCCATGTATCTTCTGATGCGCCTTGCACACCGCCGATAAACCCCTTTTATCCATGTGGC
The DNA here is from genome assembly GCA_034440575.1 of Imbricaverruca yamaguchii. NCBI lineage: Eukaryota > Metazoa > Arthropoda > Thecostraca > Neoverrucidae > Imbricaverruca > Imbricaverruca yamaguchii. Next base: position 3,663,182 of record JAOTOL010001660.1, read on the forward strand.
TACAACCATGTATCATCACCGGCAGTGAGATTGGTGCATTTTTTCAGGGCAGGGCGATGATACATGGTCGTAGCCCTGTAGATAAAAAAGGGTTATCGGCGGCGTGCAAGGCGTATCAAAATATACTTGGAATCAGCATAATCATGGTAGAATATTTGTATTCAGCATCATATACGTGGTACCAAAATTTACATATCAGGTGTATTCTTCAATGAACTTTTCTGCAAATGTGATAGAATGCATAACACCAGAGCTGATTATTCGGGTAATTAAGTAAAATTCCTTAATCAATCATCGTCGGAACTGCCATGACGCACCGGTGAAGGAATGGTTGCCAAATTTGTCAGCGTGAATGATACTGGTGACATTTATTTCCAACTGTAATCCTTCAGCCCACGCGGTGACGTTGATGGTGATTATTGGCTTTACGACACGTCGACCGTTGAATCATGTAGCGTCGCCAATCTCCCACGCCGATTGATTGCGGGCGAAGAATTGTGACAAGTGAGACTCGAACTCACAATATTTCACGGGCAATCTACCCCTAGACTACTCACCCCCTTCAACCCACGCTGGTAAACTTTGAGGGAGCAACCGATGTTGGTGCTCAACTTTATGCAGGCCAAGTATTTATTGGCCTATTTATGTATTTATTCATTTCACGATGCATGCCCTCCACATACAGTGGTTGTTGTGGACAGTCTGGGCGTAACTCACAGATATTTGCAAAGAAACGATAGATTTGTGGTCAATGGTGAGAGTAGACGCGCAACAAACTTGGACCCATGTCACAGTTTATGTCGAGTCACGTCCAGGGCGAGCACCTCTGGTGCGCTTCATTCCATACCTTCCATCAAATATTATTAGCTTACCAGAAGAGATAAGGTGACAGGCTGAATATGTGTCTGCGAACTTCAGCCAACCATCTCCGACTGACTTCTGCCGACGCTCGGATGGTTTACATTACAACTCGCATGATACCTTGATCTGGAGGGTCAACCACGGCAAGTGGACAATCGTATTCAGATTTTCTTCGTCCAAGGATCCAGCAACACGATGTTTTACCGCCGGGTTCTATTTCATTTGAGACAAGCGAATTTCGGAAAGAATGCGAAGATCAAGGTTCGCATTAAGACATAAAGACATGAAAGATTAGTGCAACTATGAGCCACAAGGGCCCTTCTTGGTTGCACTCTGTACACTGAACCAGTTGCCCACCAAATCTGTCAATCAGCCCTCCCTGTAATACTGAAAAGCAAGCCTTCTATTCTTATAATGATTGTCTATGCTGTTTTTAAAGATGTTCAATGTGCTGCTACTGACAATGTTTTCTGGCAGCTGGTTCCAATGTTCTACTACCCTGTTGGTGAAAAAAGTTTGCCTTAACCTTGTTCTGCTGTGGTTAACTTTAATTTTGAATTGATGACCTCTAATTGCATCATTTCTGGTCAATTCAAACATTTCCCCAAGGTATCCCCTCTCCAGACCATGGACAAAGACCTCGATGACATCTCCTCTCAGCCTTCTATATCTAAGTGAAAACATATTCAATTTCTTCAATCTTTCCTCATATGTGTGGAAAGATTAGAAAAACAACCTGGTCAATGGCCAGGTTGCTTATGCCATTAACCATTTTTGTAGCCCTCTTTTGTACTCTCTCTAAAAGCCAACAATCTTTTTCATAGCTAGGAGACCAAGCTTGGATGCAGTATTCCAAATGTGGCCTGACGTATGCACAGTAAAGCTTCCTGATCATTTCCTCACTTCTGTATGATACATTCCTATTTATTGCCCCGAGCATTCTCAGTGCCTTCTTCCTGGCTTGCCACTTGCCACTTCAGGGTTACATTTCGCACTGCATCCGTAATATTCCGTTGTTTGCTTTTAAGGCCAGCAACTAAATATGATGGCTATGCTGCTGCGTCGTCGACTTCACACGTGACAAGACTTCAAACATTCGTCCCCGTTTCGCCTCGGCTCATTATCCTTGGATCGCGATGATTTAGCTATGAGATGATGCAACAATGATAATGCGACATAGATTCCTCCCAGGTCAAATATGATTTGCATAAATGGTAAGCTACCCTGGGCCAAGATCGAACGTACAAGCCGTAGAAGCGTTCCAACACACTGAAGGGTGTAATAAGCACAACCACGTTTTTCTTGATGGCATCACGAAACTCTTGCACCTCACACATAGCCAAACTTACGGCATTGTTTGCTATACAACACTAGGTGCTTCTTGCAGACATAAATGTGCTAGAAACGAAGATGAAAGCGATCGAAGATTACCGAGAGGGAACCGAAGAGGACATTCCGACAGTAGCGCCTCTAGCGCAGGTGAAGGAACTACCATATGGGGACTGAAAAGCTTGCATATGAACCAAATATGAACAATAATTCGACATATACAGTATATTGATGAGCTCCGTGTCCATTTTCTGAACATTGAACATGTACCACATCATTTAATGCACGTTCGGTGCACCTGGGTTGTAAGAAATGCGGCGTCATTTTCAATGTGAACCTTTACCAACACCGTTAACCGCCTGCGGTAAGCCAGTTGCCCACGTCTCCATGCGGGTTCACTTTATGCAAAGAGTGAATGTGATTGCATCCATTGCCCAAGAACGGCTCCGCGTTGAGTATTCAGACCAAATTAATTCCTATGTATTGAGTATTCAACGCAAGTGACAAAAGTAAAGCGTCTTTTTCGAGATGAACATCCATAATATTTTACATGTGTTGGAATTACCCACGTATCAGCAGAAGCACTCAAATAAAGACAGAGTATGGAGTATTTCTGTGAAGGGCGAAACAACAAATATCAAGATTCCCACGCTCCACCGATTTACGATGTCCAGTGGCGGATCCAGAAGAGTGGCTGCTCAGTAATATCAAGAGTACAATTTAATTTCTTCTTCTACTTTCTCACATAATGGCCTCTTCTATATCGGGTCTGTTCCTTAACGCTACCTGTTCTTCAGGCACCCAAGCCTTTCAGCGAACCATGAATGGCGATATCACTCATTAAAAGGAGCTAATTATGGTAGTGGGTGTTTGGTGGCCATTAATTTCTCCGAGGCTTGATCCTGTTCCATGTTTGTAGTGTTGCTGTCAATTCATTCCTTAATGATTCTGTACTTCAGCTTTTATGTTCGGTAGTTTGCAATTAACACCAAATCCTATTAATGTCAACGAGTGCTGTATGGGATCTAAAGCGGCGCAACCACCAGTTTTATTGCAGGCAATCTTATCACGGAACATGGGTTGTAAATTATGCATTACGATCCTTGAATAAAAAAAAGAATAGTGAGTTTTTAAGTGTGAATCAAAGAGTGGAATAATGAAAATATTGCATGTGGTGTGCAGTTCGCCAGAAACTCGTAATAGATGAAAGAATCAAACTTTGTCCACGACTGCAATTTTGCTGCTTTCTTTCGATTCGTAAGGTAAGCATAAAGTTATGCATCTTAAGAGATGCTTTGTTTTGGAATATTGCCATCAGCTATGAAAAAACTGCCGGCCGAAAAAAAAACTTAGTTAGAACACGCTTGTCTATCCTGGAATTTTCCTTCAACAAGTTTTACCGAAAATAATACACATTCCTGTTACAAGCATGCGCAAGAAACAATGTCATTGGTATATTATCTTCATCCAATGTGCTGCAATGCTGGTGCGATGTATTATATACTAATATTGATCAGTATATCATGGTTTCCACCATATTCTACTGCTCGATTTCTGATGAAATCAAGTCGGTGGCATGGGTCAGTGAAGGATATTTTGGAGATAACTTACAGGACTATGAGATCCAGGGATACAATATGTTTTCGTGCAATAGGGGTCCAGCAATGAAAGGGGGTGGTGTAATGCTCTATGTGAATAGCTTATTCAGTTCTCAAAAAGTAGCAGGTGGGGATAAAAATGTGTCTGTGGAGTCCATTTGGCTTGATGTCACTGTGGGAAAAGGCAACAGCAATACTCTTAGGATAGGAGCTTTCTACCGATCAGGAACCCTGCCACATTCTCAGCAACTGGAGCTTGACAAGGTGATTTGTGAGGAAATCAGTAGAAACTTTAAGAGGAAGTGCCTTATTCTCGGTGACTTTAATCTAAAAGGTTATGAAAATGCTGGTGTTGGCTCCCCATCATGCAAAATGTTCAGGAAATGCCTTGAAGAGGACCGGTTCTTACACCAGTTTGTATCGGAACCTACCAGGCATGGTTCATTCTTGGACCTTGTATTCTCGGATTTAAGTGACTTGGTTCAAGACTTGACTGTAGGCGAAACTCTGGGAAAAAGTGACCATAACATAGTTAGATTCAAGGCACATGTAGGGGAAACTATCAAGGATAATTTGGTAAAGGTTCCAAATTTCAACAGAGCAGACTTTAACGGCATGAGAGCGGCTTTAACTGCCATCAGATGGGAAGAAGAATTATCCAATTTAAATGCCTGTGAAATGTGGGAAAAGTTCAAATCTTACTTAAAGGAAACTCAGATTAGACATGTCCCCCAAAAGCAAAGACGCAAAAGAAGGGTAGGAAAGCCAGCATGGCTTACACCAGACGTGATAAAAGCAATTAGGGCTAAGAAAACTGCATTTAGAGTTTTTAAAGAAGCCTCAAATGTCATTAATCTAAAGGCGTATCGAAAAGCTAGAGACACTGTGAAGCAAAAAACCGGAGCAGCAAAGCGAGCAAAGGAACTGGATTTAGCTAGAAACTGTAATGGGGACAGTAAAAAGTTCTTTAGTTTCTACAAGCTGAGTAAAGTTTCCAACACAATTGGTCCACTGGAAGTAAACGGGACTACATTGGGTGAGGATAGTGAGATGGTTGAGGAGCTGAGCAAGCAGTTCAAATCAGTGTTTACATTGGAAGATATGACCAATCTGCCGACCGTACACCATAGTTCAGATACATGGGATCTGACAAATGATGTTGATTTCATTGGTAGTGATGTTGTTTACAATCATATCAGGAAAATAAAGCCAAATAAGGCAGCAGGACCTGATGATATTTATGCTAGGGTGTTGCGGGAAAATGAAAAGGAACTGGCATTTCCACTTAGTATAATATTTTGTAGATCAGTTTCACATAATGAAATTCCAACCGATTGGAAAAGGGCAAATGTAGTTCCTATTTTCAAGAAAGGAGAAAGAGGGAAAGTTGAAAACTATAGGCCAATAAGTCTCACATCCATAGTCTGCAAGGTACTCGAATCAATTATCAAGGATAGAATAGTTAGTTATCTGGAAGGTAGCAGATTGATTCAAGATACCCAACATGGATTTAGAAAAGGACGATCGTGTCTCACAAACCTCTTGGACTTTTTGAACTTCGCCACAGAACAATTTGATCAGGGAAATCAGGTTGATGTAGCATATCTTGACTTTAGTAAGGCCTTTGACAAGGTACCCCATAAACGGTTAATGATACAGCTTCAGTCCCATGGTATTGCAGGTAGCATCTTAAAATGGATAGAGTTGTGGCTTTCAGATAGACAGCAAAGAGTGATGCTAAATGGTACAAAGTCATCATGGCAAAATGTTCTTAGTGGAGTCCCCCAGGGGTCAGTACTAGGGCCATTACTGTTCATTATATTTGTAAATAACATTGAAAGTGGCCTAAGCAGTAAAGTTTTGAAATTTGCAGGTGATTTGAAGGTCTTTAGGGCAATAACAGGTCAGGATGAGCATATCTCGCTGCAAAAAGACTTAGACGAACTTGTGAAGTGGTCCGAAGAATGGCAAATGAAATTTAACTTTGATAAGTGCAAAATCATGCATGTAGGTAAGCAGCATATGAAGGCTCCATACTTGATGGGTGGCCAAGTGCTATCAGTGACTCAACAGGAGAAGGATTTAGGTGTTATTCTAAACACAAAATTGGGGGCATCAGAACAGACCAAGGAAGCCAGGAAGAAGGCACTGAGAATGCTCGGGGCAATAAATAGGAATGTATCATACAGAAGTGAGGAAGTGATCAGGAAGCTTTACTGTGCATACGTCAGGCCACATTTGGAATACTGCATCCAAGCTTGGTCTCCTAGCTATGAAAAAGATTGTTGGCTTTTAGAGAGAGTACAAAAGAGGGCTACAAAAATGGTTAATGGCATAAGCAACCTGGCATATGAGGAAAGATTGAAGAAATTGAATATGTTTTCACTTAGATATAGAAGGCTGAGAGGAGATCTCATCGAGGTCTTTAAATTTGTCAATCGTCTGGAGAGGGGATACCTTGGGGAAATGTTTGAATTTAACAGAAATGATGCAATTAGAGGTCATAAATTCAAAATTAAAATTAACCACAGCAGAACAAGGTTAAGGCAAACTTTCTTCACCAACAGGGTAGTGGAACACTGGAACCAGCTGCCAGAAAACATCGTCAGTAGCAGAACATTGAACATCTTTAAAAGCAGCATAGACAATCATTATAAGAATAGAGGGCTTGCTTTTCAGTATTACAGGGAGGGCTGATTGGCAGATTTGGTGGGCAACTGGTTCAGTGTACAGAGTGCAACCAAGAAGGGCCCTTGTGGCTCAGAGTTGCACTGATCTTTTATGTCTTTATGTCTTTAAGTCGCATATTTTTGTTTGATTGCAGTTCCAAGTCCTAATTTTGAACACTACGATCGTAGATATATTTGAGCTGTCAACTAATGTCATTGATATCTGTTGTTTTCAGCAATTAGCCTACCAGAAATCTTGGAAATATTTCATGATTTGTCATCAAATCGTTTAATCCATACAGCAAACTTGCTGGCTAGAATGCTGAGACGGGTCTCACAAGCTGCACGCTGTTTGTGATTATATTTTATCATTATTATTAGGATTTCTTTCAATACAATATGTATTAATTTTCAGGAATAGATAATCTGATGGCAGTTCGTCTGATGACAATGTCCTGTGCATAAAATGAATAAGCTTAACCAAGCACCCTCGAATGGCTGAACTCTCGTTTTGATTTCATACCTGAATATTCAAGTTTATAAACGTGAAGCGCCGCAGGTAGAAGGTACCAGGAATTATGGATTAACATAATGTGGGCTAAGGGAAGCACATACAGAGATGCACGCATGTCTCCTTGTTCACTCAACAACATCGTTTTTGCTATGCAATGTATTATTTTGGAGGGGGGCGGAATCCCCCCTCCAGTGCGCGTAATTTTCAGAGGCCCTCCAGGGCGCGTGTTAATCTATCAATGCCAACCAAAGCATGCAAACCGTGCCAGCCTGAACTTCGAACCGGCTGAGCCTTTCCAAAGAAATATAGAAATGACTAGTGTACTCTGATGATGCTCAGATTAATTCACGTTGGTGCTGAGTAGGGGAGCTGCAATAAGACACAGTAAGCAATTCACATTATGAATTATTGAGGACATCCAAGCTGTTATTGACGCTTCACCAGTCGAAGGCTGTGCTCTGCACCATGAAACGCACGCAGAACTGCCATCTCACCAGCATCTCGTCGCCATCGTATCAACCGCCATCTCGTTGCTGTTACACACGCAAGGGAGGGGCAACGAAACCCGCCACACAACTCTGCCCCAACTCCTCGTCCGGTTCTCCATGTTGGACGCAGTGACATGCCATGTGGAGCACTATCAGCACTGATCGGTGGGTGACCTTTCGCGATATCAACCTGGGAATTTTGGAGTGGCGCTTCGAACCTGACCAAGGTGCATGATTGCATGGTGCCGTTGCCACCAGGGGTATCCAGTTCTGTAACTCCCAGGTATCGAACACCTACACCCTGCAGTCACATCGAGGACTTCCAGTCCTGTGATTCCCAGCCACCAAACATCACACCCTGTAGTCACACCAGGGACGTCCAGTCCTGTATCTCCTACGCACCGAACATGTACAATACACCTTGTAGTCATACAGAAGACGTCCAGTCTTGTAGCTCCCAGACAGCAACCTTTTGCACCATGTAGCTAATCAGAGACGTTCAGCCCAGTAGCTCCCGGACAAAGACCTTTAGCACTATGTAGCCGGATCAGGGAGCTCAGCCCAGTAACTCCCAGATAAAACCTTTTGCACCATGTAGCCGGACCAGAGACGTTCATCCCAATAACTCCCGGACACAGACCTTTTGCACCAAGTAGCCAGACCAGGGACGTTGAGCCCAGTAGCTCCTGGACAAAGACCTTTTGCGCCATGTAGCCGGACCAGGGGGTTGAGCCCAGTAGCTCCCGGACACAGACCCTTTGCACCATGTAGCCAGACCAGGGAGACCGGACAGTTCAGTAACTACCGGCCGCCAGCTTCAGTCAGCATATCAGTCATACGTCACACTTGTCGCAGGCTCGCTGCAGATAGCGCGGTCCGGTGTTCGGTTCTGTGAGTACTGTGGGGAGCTCGGACCAGAAACGGCTGCTCATACCGAGTGAAGAGACCTTGGGTCGACCCAGATGCAGCAGTGCCAGCACGACATCAGCAGCTGATAGCACGACATCAGCAACGCCAGCACGACATCAACAACTGACGGCGCGACACCAACAGCTGACAACACGACACCAACAGCTGACAGCACAACCCCAGCAGCTGACAGCGCGACACCAACAGCTGACAGCGTGACTAACGCTCCCAGGCCAATAAGAGGCACACTATGTCCTTGAAGTAGTCTAAAAATAACCATGGTCCGCTTTGGAGCTAAGCTATGTTTGCCACTAAGTTAATCCTCACCGGGCTGGTTGCTGGTAACTCCGTCTTCCCCAGTCCAGTGTTTATTGCGCGAACGATGACTTGACAAAACTCTCCCGACTAACTTCCGATCCATGTAGGGCTAAGATAAAGTACAAAACATTTTTAGAAAGTCCTGGTCACAGAGAACACGAAGGTACAGTACATTTGCATATTGGACGATAACGAAGCCACCAGAGGTCGTATTAGGTCAGCACATGGACCTCAACTTGAATTCCTGGAAATGTTAGCAAGACAAAGTTTTTTTTCTTTCCACATTGTATTTCTTAAGAACTAACAGTGTTCAATTAATTTGCATTGATCACAGTAAAAATAACCAAGGCAGGGTAGGGCAGTTTCGTTCAGATCCAGTGTTGAAAATTAGCTTCGGACTATGCATGTTAGAGACGCAGGGGATGTACCATTGGCAATCCAAAGTAGCTTATAGCTCATATCACAGCTGATGTTTTTACTTTCGGCCATGCTGAGGTCTTTGGAAGTTATAATAGATCAACCCTATCGCCTGATCTCCTCTTTGGGGATTGACCCGGAACATACAAACATGCATGTTCAATGTATTTGCATTGATCATGGTAAAAATGATCAAGGCAGAGGAAGCCAGGTCGAGTCAGAATCAGGATTGAAAATCAGCTTCGAACTATGCATGCTAGAGACGTAGGGAAGATGCCATTGGCAGAATCGTACTTATGTTTACAACACAATAGCTTGCCTTATCTTTCACCAGCTGGATCATAGCCCGACATATGAAGGGAGCGGGGCGGGACAGAATGTTGCGTTGCAGAACTGACTCCCAAATATCAGGAAATGTTGGCGTTGCACAAAAACCCTCATATCCTTCTTCAATATGTACATTCTCTAGGATGCTTTTACCCTCGTCGGGCTCGGGGAGAGGGACTGGGGCTCTCGAAATCTCACCTCAGGTTTTTCTGAAATAGTTTTCAAACGAGTGGACGCCGATACGAAACCTCCAGTACATTCTCGTGTATCTGTTTTGCATATCCTGCGCAAACACCAGGATAAGGTCATGAAAGGTCATTGACCTAGGACGGATCAAAAAGAGTAATGCTCTAAAATATTGAAAATGCTGTCATTCAGAGTAGTTGCAGTATTTCACCATAGAACTCAGGTCATGCTGTTCATTCATCAAGACGATCAAATCGCTATCCTGCAATTGCAATTAAGGTCAAGGTAACTGACCGGAATTCAGGCCAACTTCCACATTTTTTGCCGTCTTGAGTCATAAGAATTGGAGTACTTTTCCACTTTTACCGTCTTGGAGTAATTTTCCCCTTCGAATATGATGCAAAGCATGCAGTGAGCTTTTGGGTCTAAAATATGCCAAAGGTCAATCATATATGGTCAGATCAAGTATTAGTATATGCTGTAGAATACCGTCTTATACAGAACGCTGCTGTTTCTCGTGAAGTCATGTCGGACTTGGGTCTCAGCGCCCCATGTGATCTGAGACTAAGTACTGACCATTAATCACATGTGCCCATTGCTACAGGTTATACTTGATCAGCTATGGTACTGCATTTTTACGCCTTGCAGTACAAATGCCTGTTTAATGATTGCTTGGTTCTCAATAGAGGTAGGTGGTAGACATTTTTTGTTCTGGATTTTGGTCATTCTACTCTTTTTGGATAAAATATGATCAAATTGTGTGAACAAAAATTGGAGACAACTTTTTCTGCGATACCCATCAGTGCCGACATTTTTCCGTTTTACCTCTATATAAGCTCCACCATGAATTTGTGTAAAATTCAGATATTCTCAGTTTTGGTGCTAGAGAGCCCAGCTTTGGTTGATTGAAAACGCAGACCCCAAATTTGGTCTTAAAAGGTGTGGTTAAGTTTGAAATCTCTGAAAAATAGCAGATTAAACGGATATATAGCGGATATATAGCGAATATATATATATATGATATATAATTATAATAGCGGATGTATTTTTAGGTGATGTCTACCGGTTCTTCATCCACTATCTCCTTCGTCCTCGGCTCTAAGCTACCATGGGTTTCTGGATGTGTGGAGGCCGTGCATCGCCACGCGCCTGGCGGCTCCCCTAAACAGGAGAACGAGACGGGCCTTCGGCGCGCGGCGGTCCGCGCTTTCGTGCTCGCCCTCCACGAAATGTGATGTTCGGCCTTCGGGATCGAGTTCGTTACGACGCACAAAGTCATCGCGTACAGGTTGCGGAGGGAACTCGTCATGCACTTCAACGCGGACAAGCAGCGTAAGGACGACAGTATCAGTCGCAGAGCGCGCGTGCGCGAGTGGCGGCTCAGCCACGTCATCTTCAATCAGAACTTCGCGCATGACGAGCGCGCCTTCTTTGCCAACCAGCAGCTGCCGCATCGGCCATGGTGCATCACGGACAAGGTCGACGACGAGTATACCACGCCTCCGGTGGTCAGCAAGGACACGATGACGTTCGCAGATGCCGCCATCGACACTCGCGACGAGCAGCGACTGCTCCGGTCGGGTTTCGCGCGCGACGAAGTATCGCGTGAGACTCAGACGGAGGCCGCTAACATAGCAAAGTCGCACGACCGCCAATTCACGTTGGGTCGCGCAACTGCACCGACGGGAGCAAGACCGCCATCGCCGTCGTGTCGACGAGGTGCGGCATTTCCGTGCCGAAGGCCCGTGTGGTGGTGCAGGCGACCTGCAAACACATGTGCGGCCCCACGGACCACCTGGCCAAGCCGAGCTCCGCCGACGACGAACCTCCTCCGAAGAAAGCGCTGTGCCAGCCGCCGGTGTCCGCGGATGAGTACGCAGATTACGAGTTCGTCCTGCCGTCCGAGCGGACTGTGACTGAGTTCAAGCTGTCACAGGCGGCGCAGGAAGAGGCGAACGCAGCCCAAGCTCTGTGCACGCTGCCTGACGACGTTCGCGTGGCCGTCCACTATGCCACGACCTCACGCAACAACATCGATGGTGAGTGGCCGTCGCTCATTCTCATGGTCAGCGACGCCCGACGCTTCCGTCTGCGCCCGCTCTTCTTTGCTTACGAGGACCGCCCGAACATCATCCGCTTGTTCGTGGAGTCATTCGAGGGACTCGTCGCGGCAGCGTCGACGTGCACCACCGAAGACGTCACTGCACAGTCACTGTGGCGCCGCGTGTCGAATGTGATGACGCCGCGAGTAAGAACCTGGCGTTCGAGAAGGAGGTGTCGGCAGCACTTCAGACCGATCACGTGCTGCACGACTTGCTGTGCAAGGCACACACCGTACAGGCCCGTGATGTCTCGAATCTGCGCGTGCTCTCGTCGCTGGAGCAGCAAGTCAAGTTGCGGTGGAAGATCGAGGCCGTCGACCCCGCGTTACGATCGTTCTTCCGCGGCCGTCCGGCGGTCGTCGTCGCGGGCATCGTGGCGCTGCTCAAGCTGATCGGGCACGACAAGAGCGCCGCGTCGACTTCACTCGCCGACGAATTCGACTTGCTCTGCGAGTCGGAAGGCGCGGTCAAACACATGGTGCTGTACCACGAGCGGCGCTTCACGAAGCTCGGTTACGCGTCTGCGTCGCTGGTGCATGCAACGCCGCTGCTGCGCAGGTTGGTTGTAGACACGGGTCGCAAGAACCTCTTGGTAAAGTGGTGCAATCTGTACTTGCAGTGCGAGGTCTTCGAGACTGAGCTGCGCGTGCTGGCATACTTCACCCAGATGGTGACGCTGCCATGCTCAACTGTATCGAGCAGTGCTCGCAGGTCTATCTGCTCAAGCTTCTGCCGCAGCTGTACGTCGACCTCGCCCAAGGCACGATGGGCACACTGCAACAGTGGTGCGTCACGTACCATCACGTGCCGGTGGAGCCGCCGTTGACCGCCCTGGAGCACGAAGTGCTCAAGCAGATGTGCGCCGCCGCCAGTCGGACTGTGCAGCTGTATTGCGGCCGCGAGTACGGTTTCACAGCCGACGACGAGGCGCCGCCGCGCGCCGCGCAGCTCCACTTGCTGCCAGAGCTGGAGTTGGCGAAGACGCCCACATACAACATCGACGCCGAGCGCAACTTAGCGAAGTTCTGCAACCTCGCAGTGGTTGCGAAGTTCTGCAACAAGAACTTCTCGGCGAATGGAATTCGGACAGATATGGCGCTATACCAGTCGGAGGTCCAGACCGTCGACCGCGTCACTATCGCCATCAAGTCGGCCCTTGCCAAGCACGAGTGGTCGTGGACAGCCGAGCAGCGTGCACTCCTGCGCGAGCGGCTGCAGCGCAAGTTGGCCACCAGCCACCATAAGCGCGACTACGTGCTACGCTTCCTCATTGAGTGCAAACGCTGGGGCGGCCCGTGCTCATCGGTTGACGAGCTGTTGGTGACTTTTCGCAGCAACTCGGACATCGACGAGCGGCTCGTTCGGACCGAGCTCCCTTTCTTCAAACATTCCCACTCAGCAGACGTCGCGGCGCGACCGGAGCTGTTCAAGCTCATGCGAATGTCGCACGCCGAGCGGTTCGAGAACTTGTTCGTGTTGCTGAGTGACGACACACACGAGGCGAGCGACGCCACATCGGTCGCGAACTTGCCGACGAATGCTGAGTTGGCCGCGACGCTGCGTCCTCCGGGGGAAGCTACGGCAGCCGGAGACGGCGACCGCGCTGACGCTGCGACCGGCACGCCCGCGCCTGAGACGATGGTGCTGTCGGTCGTGATGTGTGGGATGGGGACAGACTGCGTCGCTTGGTTTCTGAGCTACCCGAAGGAGGTCCGCGAGGATAGGAACATTGTTGTCGAGCACCTCGAACAGGTGTACAAGAAGTCCGACAAACTGTGGCGGCCCCCGGTCGTTGAGGACGTCCAAGTCGCCCGGCCAGGGCACCTCGTCCAGTGCTCAGTTGAGGGCGAGTGGTCGCATGCCGATCCTCGAGCAATTCGGTTCACCTTGACGAACTGCGAGTCTATCGCCAACCTTTTTGCCGCCACTGTCTTGAAAATGTGACCCTAGAGAGTGAATTGAGGTGAGACTGGTCGAGAAATTGTGTATTTCAATGATGCAATAAATTGTGTGAAATGAAAATATTATTTTTGAGATCCTTACATAGTCAATTTAGTGGGGGCTTAAACTTCAAATTGGCCATATCTGACTTCGATTGGAAGATATATCGCACTCAAATCTGATTGGTCGAGAAATTAGGTAATTATCCAATTGATTTCTTTTTTAGATTCTCATAATCGATTTAGTGGGGGTAGGTATCTTCAAATTGGCCATATCTGGCTTTGTTTGGGAGATATGTCGTGCTCAAATCTGATTGGTCGAGAAATTGGGTATTTACCAAACTGAAATTGTATTTTTGATATCCTTATATAGTTTATTTAGTGGGGGTAGGTAACTTCAAATTAACCATATTTGGCTTTCTTTGGGAGATATAGCAATTTTATTACATCTAATTATGCTTATTAGTTTAATTAGCTGGTGCTGATGAATTTATAATTAATCAATTGTTTTTCAATTTTTGTGCGAGGTATGATCAAATGACAGCGAAAAAATCGAATCCGCCATGCACGAGCGCAATTGCAAAAGCTGACTCCATACCCCGACCTCTATTCTCAATCATCAAACTACTCAATGATTGACTCTGACTTCCACATCTAATATCCTGGTATTCAAAGTGTTGTCTGTATATTTCATGCATATCAGCCACTGTCTGGGCGGCTTGTGTGTATCTATTTCTTCCTTTTGTTACCAAGGGACCCCGAAAATCACTCCGGCTTAAAGTTCGCTGACAATGCCCGAACCTGTGTCTTCGTGACCTGACCTGACCTGACAGGTAAACGGGAACATTTTTACAATTATGTATAGAATGCTTTTGCGGAAAGGTGCAATGATAAGGAAACAAAACGACGCAATTTGCATGTGTCTGCCTCAGAGCCAACATCTGTCTCAGAGCCAACATCTGTCTCAGAGCTATCATCTGTCCCCGAGCCAACATCTGTCCCGGAGCTAACATCTGTTTCAGAGCTATCATCTGTCTCAGAGCCCATATTTGTCTCGAAGCTAGCGTCTGACTTCCTCAGAGCGAACCTATGTCGGGTTCAGAGATAGCATCTGTTTGCATCAGAGAGAACATTATCTGTATCAGAGCTAGTTTCTATCTTTCTCAAAGCAAACGTCTGTCAGTCTCAGAGATGGCATCTATCTGCCACAGACCGAACCTCTGACCGCCTCAGAGAGAACATCTGTCTATCTCAGAACTAACATCTGTTTCAGAGCAGCATATGCCTACCTCAGTGGGAAAATAAATATGTCTACTCCAGTGAGAGCATCTGTCTCAGAGCTACAATCTGTCTCAAAGCTCGCACCTGTCTTCTTTAGAGCGAACCTCTGTCCGCCTCAAAGCGAACTTCTGTCTTTGATCTTACATCTGTCTTCGTCAGAGCGAACGCTTGAAAGAGATAACCATAGCCGAAGTAGTTGACGTCATGTCCATAATCGAAGTGCATACATGGCATGCTCGTGGGCGCTGAAGAAAAAAGAATAGCAGGACAGCGTTTGAAATGAGGTAGTCAAATATAAGCAAAGAAAGAGTATCAAGTGGATGTATCATGACCACGTTTGGCATTTTAAGCCAGAATAATCGTTTCGTAAGAGCATTCCAGCGTGATTCGCTTGAACAGATGGTATTCCGACGACCTGAGAGGTGTTCAAATATGGACGGATTACCGTGATGTTGGCATGCTTTTTTTCAATCAACATATCTGAATCACGAGTTCACGAATATCCTGCTGGATTACAGGGTGATAATGTGGCACATATTGAATTGTAAACCATAGGGCTTTGTTCCCGAAGCGATTGTCACTTGCGCACCGGTAAGTAGTTCGATGTCGCACACACAATGTGAAAATAACCTCTGGAATAGCAGCCCACCACCCACAGGTCAATTTAAGCCATACCACTAATTCCAATCAATACCACAGGACCAATAGTTCCGCCGTGTGTGGTAGGCATGGGTAAATTTACCCCACGCTCTGTTTCATCGGAATGCCACTGAAATAAATGACACGAGCCGTGTTTTGTGCCACGCAGTCTCCCCAGCCGTGGATTGGATGTGATTATTGATGTCACGAACGTTTCCTTTTCACCGAGTCATTTGCCGGGCCATTCCAGCGCAGCCACTGTCTGCCTCGTCGAGAATGGTCTAAACCGGAGCAGAGCTGCAACTTCCCAAGGCCCTCGATGACCGGCACTAACCAAAGCAATCATTACCGACGCGAAGCGCGCACGTGAAGAGGTGCGCTTGCTCCGGCGGCGATCCGCCAGCTTCGGCGCCAGTTGGTTGAGGCCGGCGACTGCCGACTGGTTCAGTGACCACCGGCACCTGCAGCGACGGAGTCCGTCCCTGCAGCGGCTATCGCCGCCACATCGCGCCGGGTCGCACGGGGAGGCGGCCGTCCGACCCGACCCGACCGGCCGGCCGACCGCCCGACCGGCCGCCCGACCGGCCGACCGGACCCGACCGGCCGACCGCCGCATCCGCCACACGGCACGTCACGCGCCAAAACCGGTTTTTCTGCGGCAAACCGTCTGGATCTGGGGGTGGGGTGGCCCGGCGGGCGCCGCCCCGTTCGGGGCGATGCCGATCGAGCCGACTGGACGTCCGGAGGGGCGTTCGCGGGGCACGGCTCGGTGCATCAATCACGGCCAGGCAGGCAGCTGGGAATTTTTTGCCGGCATCTTTTCTGAAAAGAAACGGAGTCGAGCAAAAACAGCGGGAGCAGCGGTGTCAGCGTCGCACCATTAGTCAGGTGACGCGACACACATTGGAAGACACGTTCGAAGAAGGATGGCGTGCCAGTAAAGAGCATGGGAAGCGACATGGCTGGTGAAAATTCCACAAAGGGAAGGATTGCACCAGAGTACTTAGCAATCCCCACCCACTGGTCGAGAATCTTACGAAAATGGCCATAAGAACTGCAACTAATGCAGGTTATCTGCATGCACCCCTGGTCTTTAATGTGAACCTGTTTTAGTTTTACAGACATGGCGGCGTGGTCAGATGCACTTGATTTTTTGGCACATGGGCTTTTTCACATAAGCATAGCCTTTTTTATCCAGAATGTCATTTTTCGCGTAGGAATGTGCTACTATTCGAAGCAACTAGGGCAATCGCAACTCCGTTTTAGCTAAGTTAAATACGGCTGAATGTTGGGTATTTCCTCGCAAAGACTGGATTAGAAACATAAATGTTCAAGATGGAATCTCAATGTTTTTGGGGTTCTGGAGGTGAAACTGAACATTCCTTTTCATTGCAACTGCCTGTATATGACTGCAATGCATTAGGAGGTTGAAATAAATCACAATCAGATGCATTCCTGCGTGCGATGGCACTATTTGCGGAGGGAGGGTAACTTGTAATGGACCAATAAGGACAGACGTGGAATGGAACATGAAAGTCACAGCACTTTGTTCTTTGGAATGACTACAGTATTCTGCAATACACTGGTGCAACTAACCCTGATCTTCCCATGACATATCTGCTAAAACCTACATATACGAATGTTCAATGATGTAAAATCCATGGTCACTTGAAAACCACCAATGTCTACATCCTTGAGATGTCTCATGAACATAAAAAGCTCTTTCTGCTTCTGTCCCGACTCTAAGTGCTTTATGTCTCACGAAATGGATAAATGAACGCACGGCCATCAAAATGACTGAACGGCTCGATTTGCTAAGTGGCATTGTCCTCAGCAGAACGAAAAATAGCAGCAACTTTCGGCGCAATCGCAGATATTGTAAACAAGATGAACCATCACATAAATCTCCATTTACTCCGAGTGATAATTAATATTAAGCATAAGGCGAAAGAGAGCACCTAAGAAGTGTGTAAATATAATCATAACATCAATTCCATATACCCAACAAGATTGTTCCTCCGAATGACGTCATCCGATCTGTCATGCTTTTCGGCCCGAAAATTACTGTCGCTCTGCAGAAGAAGCGGACGATTTACCGTCGACGGCGAATGTTTATGAAACCAGAAATATGACACTGCATATTTTCTATGGCGGGAATTTATTCTACGTCGGTGACGTTTATTTTCATGAAGCTCGCCTTTTGGGATTTGCTGTGACTCATTCTAAGACACAGGGCAATCGGTAGAATTGCATTGCGTATTTCATGCCGAAAATTTCAGAACAATCTGTCTTACTAAAAAGCATTGCGGGTATTCATGCTTTTCACGGTTAAACTGGATGGTTACTTCGTATTAACATTGACCTTTCTTTGTGACCGCTGCATGCCATTTGCCAAGCATTCTACAGAAGGTGGAAAGTTTTAGATGAAGACGACATTCTACAGAACATTCTACAGAGGGTGAGGAAGGCGACATGCTCTGGAACGTTCTGCAAAATATGTACAATTGGTCAGGAAGAAGGCAGGTTGGCTTTAAGTCAGCTATCCAGTTTCACTCGTCCGATTCCCCACACTCGGAAAGAAAGCCAACAACAACAACAGCAACAACAACAATAACAGCAACAACAACCGTCAACAAAGGAAAAAATGACGCAATATTCCGTCCCACTGCCGCCACCTGAGCGTGGTTTAAACTTGTGGTGCATTAGAAGTCCCAGATGACGAGGAAAGGAGATTGTGGCCTCTCCGGATGTAAAATTTCAATGATGAAGTTAGTGTGGTGGCATGTCTGGAAACATACATGACCATAAAATGCTTGTGCTTTATGTTCGTGTTCATTCATGGTATCGGTAAATATCAATACACATTTTGTGTTGACTGGCTGATCTCCCCTCCCCCAGCTGTCGACTCCCCACCCCACCCCCCACCACCATGCAGGAGGCGGGGAGGGGTGCCCGTGCAGCGGTGCACCTGGCGTCGCCGAGCAGTCGGGAGGCGGCCGGCCCCCGGTCACCTTTGTCCGAATAATGGGCGCGTCCGCCGGCCACGACGCGCGGTCACCTCCGACCAATAATGGGCGGACCCCGCGCCGCGGCGGCGCGCGCAAAAACGGCGCGCTGGGCGCTGCGCGGCCACCGCCCGGCGCGCGGCCGTGCCGCGCCTTTGTCCGCGCGGTACCGGCCACCGCTCGGGCGGCGGCCGGCCCGCCGGCCGGGCGTGTCTTGAGTAATCCCCGGCTGGCCCTGTCATCTTCTGCTTCGGGCAGAAGAGAAACGGCGAGCCACGCCCAGGCGGGCGCCGATAGTCGCGCGCAGCGAGTCGCCGCGGTACTAACCGCCGCCCGAGCTGACGGCCGCCGTGCACGGCTTATCGGCGGAGGCCGGCAGTGCAGCAGATGTGGAGGGCAGCAGTGCAGCAGGGGTGGAGGGTAGCAGTGCAGCAGAGGTGGAGGGTAGCAGTGCAGCAGAGGCGGAGGGTTGTGGAGGATAGCAGTGCAGCAGAGGTGGAGGGTAGCAGTGAATCAGAGGTGGAGGGTAGCAGTGCAGCAGAGGTGGAGGGCAGCAGTGCAGCAGAGGTGGAGGGTAGCAGTGCAGCAGAGGCGGAGGGTTGTGGAGGATAGCAGTGCAGCAGAGGTGGAGGGTAGCAGTGAATTAGAGGTGGAGGGTAGCAGTGCAGCAGAGGTGGAGGGTAGCAGTGCAGCAGAGGTGGAGGGTAGCAGTGCAGCAGAGGCTGAGGGTAGCAATGTAGCAGAGGCGGAGGGAGGATAGCAGTGCAGAAGAGGCGGAGGGTAGCAGTGCAGCAGAGGTGGAGGGTAGCAGTGCAGCAGAGGCTGAGGGTAGCAAGCAGTGCAGCAGAGGCTGAAGGAGGGTAGCAGTGCAGCAGAGGCGGAGGGTAGCAGTGCTGCAGAGGCGGAGGGTAGCAGTGCAGTAGAGGCGAAGGGAGGGTAGCAGTGCAGCAGAAGTGGAGGGTGGCAGTGCAGCAGAGGTGGAGGGTGGCAGTGCAGCAGAGGCGGAGGGCAGCAGTGCAGCAGAGGTGTATGGTAGCGTTACTGCAGAGGCGGAGGGTAGCAGTGCAACAGAGGCGGAGGATAGCACAGCAAACAAGGCAGTTGATGGCAGTCAAGAGGACTTTTTTTAAGCAGAGGACAGCAGCACAGTAAGTGCGCGGACAGTAACAATGACTCAGAGATGGCGATGACAGTGCTTCAGTGGCAGAGAATAGCAGTGTCACAGAGGCGGGAGATAGCAATGTTGCGGAGTTGGAGGGTAGCAGTGCTGCAGAGGCGGAGGTTGGCAAGCTGAGCAGGCGAAGGAAGCCGTCCTAGGATGTGAGTGGCTGGAAATGTGCGGAGTACGCGGATAGTAGTTTGCGCACAGATACCTGCACAGTCATCGTGTAGTAGCAGACAGTATAACCTATCGCAGGTGGTCAGGCAAAGCTCGACTGTGAGGGGAGGACCTGCTTACCTTGACTGCCTGGAGAAAGCCAGTCGATACTGTGGTGCCAGGAAGGGCCAGATGGCACTGTGCCATCTGGACGACACCAACAAGAAATGCTAAACTATCACGGGGAACACATAATAGGACTTCGCTGCCATCACCCATGCGTGGATATAAATTCGCGCAGTGTGCCCGTATATGGTTCTGGGGAACTGGCAAACATCGTAGTGCTGGACATTAGATTGACCACTATGATTTGCGTGGGATTACTCCCAGGCATTTCAACACCTTCCAACGTTCATGGGATCAAATTAAGATGTGCGTTGCGACTGTGATCCGACCGGCTTAACTAACGCGCAAGGTAAACATCAATGATTACTGTGCACGGCAGCGAACTCGAAATAGCACCAAGTATTGATATTGGTAGCAGCTGATACCTCGACGACCACAAAAAGGTCACCATTCAACAAGGATGGCCAAAAAGAAACACCGAGGCGGTTGGCTCAGCTGATACCATACCAGGTGGTGACGTATGGCAATTATATATGGTGAGTGAGTCTAGCGGAGAGGTTTCCTATCGGAAACGGTTGTTGGTGTATGAAGTGAAATTAACTAAGTATGGTTTGAGTTTCTTTAGACTTGCTTAGCCATCATTCTCGTAGGCTATGTTTTGCATTATGGATTCACCTCTCCTCTCGCTTCGTGTCATGATGTCATGTTTTGACTGACGTCAGCCCCACATACCTGGATGGCCTGCACGGCCGATGCAATCGATGCGGCCTTAAACTCCAATATACCAGGATGGAAGCTTGGGGTACGATTAATTGTTTGGCCATTTGTTGTGCAATAATGATAAGTCGTGGAAGGGATTCGGGTCAAAATGTTCAAACATCCGTGTCCAGCAGCCAGCAAGTGGTCAGCCAAACGGAGGCCGACCAGAACATATATCGTTTTCAGTCATTTAATATATTATATTATATTGTCATAATATATCCTATATTGATGCAACATTTTCGGAGTGATCTGCATAATTGCAATTGCATCAGGTGCATTACACAAATACGCTTGCATTAAATCATACTACCTCGCTTCGGCTAACCTTAACATGCTGGGCCAAAACTTGAGGAGCATGCTTCTACTCTGCATTTGCTGGATTTAAAGGATTGAAAAAGGATGAAAAGGAAGATGACGATTGAAGAAGAACCTGAGTGTCGGGCACCAAGTCTTCAAGTAAACCTTGAATGGTGACAACACTAAGTAAAATAAACTAACTATGCTGGTGGGATTTGGTTCTCATGAACTTCTACGATACCGGATGGTGTCTGAATGTTGTTGTTTTCTGTCGACGCATCGATTAATCATTTATAATATACTAAGAGAGTCAGGCGCATCCGGCTGTGAGCTGGTGAGAAGCGAACTGGGTCGGAGCTCGTCGAATTCCTCAGGATTCAACGACACCCGACCACAAAGGAAGCAAATCTCTGTGTCACACACTCGACCACAGTGAAGTCTGAGTATGCGGGCTTTTGAACGCACCCTTATAATCGAACGGTACGGCCGAGTGAATGTACGGCTGTACCGAGAGGTACGGTCAGGTGTACTCATGGCTGTACCGAGCGGTACGGCCGGGTGTACTCATAGCTGTACCGATCGGTACGGTCGAGGGTATTCATGGCTGTACCGAGCGGTACGGTCGAGGGTATTCATTGCTGTACCGATCGGTACGGCCGGGTGTACTCATGGCTGTACTGATCGGTACGGTCGAGGGTATCCATGGCTGTACCGAGCGGTACTCTCGAGTGTACTCATGGCTGTACTGATCGGTACGGTCGAGGGTATTCATGGCTGTACTGAGCGGTACGGTCGGGTGTACTCATAGCTGTACCGAGCGGTACGGCCGGGTGTACTCATGGATGTACCGATCGGTACGGCCGAGGGTATTCATGGCTATGCCGAGCGGTACGGTCGAGGGTATTCATGGCTGTACCGAGCGGTACTCCCGAGTGTACTCATGGCTGTACCGATCGGTACGGTCAAGGGTATTCATGGCTGTACCGAGTGATACGGCCGAGGGTATTCATGGGTGTACCGAGTGATACGGCCGAAGGTATTCATGGCTGTACCGAGTGATACTCCCGAGTGTACTCATAGCTGTACCGATCGGTACGGCCGGGTGTACTCATGGATGTACCGATCGGTACTCCCGAGTGTACTCACGGCTGTACCGAGCGGTACGGCTGAGGGTATTCACGACAGAGTCCCTTTGAATGATTGCAGGTCTGCGCATTCGGGTACGAGATTACCGGAATCGTCGGCGTAGAAAATTGCATCCTGTTTGGTGCAAATTGGGAGGAATGTTGTTGCGAGACGTGCAAGATGTGAATTAAGGAAAAGTGTGGGGTGCCACCTGACACGTTTGTGCCTCGCATGCGATGTCTATGCATTATGCACCCAAGGTCTGGTAATACCACGAACATGGTCTTGATGACCGCAAATGGGCGCTCTTAGATATATAATTATTATTATGACCTAATGACTGTGCTGCCTTTTTCTGAAGACGTCAGAGCCGATGAATATATATATATATATATATATATATATATATATATATATATATATATATAACAGCTTCTGAGGTTAACACTGTGCTCTTATCGAAGCACCAGCTAGCTTTCTGGAAATGGGCATGTGTTCAAATGCCGGGTAGCTATTATTTCGAGGCACTAACTGTTATTTGCACTTGCTGTATTTTTCGCAGTGAGGATATCTTTTGTACCCCCATTGCGAGAGCTAATTTTGCTTGAAACCAATTTTAACCATTCGAACAATTTTGGGGGCGTAACCCCCGGGACAGGCCGACTAAAGATTAACATCACCACAGCATTTTGAAACACATGGTGCCTGCTTGTAGAACTAAATTAAGGGAAGCGATTATGGCAAGTAGAGCTGCTTGAGCAGCACCAATAGTATTCATAACGCGATACAACTCGAGCGAACACTCTGAATTAAATTACAAGACTAACAAAGGCATCTGAGACTTCGCCAAGTACGCGTCCATTGTTGGCATTGTAAATAAACATGATGGTGTGTATATATTTCGATAGTTGGCGACTTCGACGAGCTCTTCTATCTCTTTTTCTCGCTCTTGTCCAGACAGAGGGGAGGGTTTTGTGGTGTAGAGTGTAACTGTCTTCGAAGATCCGATATTCACTCCAACCGAAGGGATACGCGTTTGAGTTGTCTACATCTGACAATTTACTGATCAACTACTAGGCCTTCCATAATGATCTGTCGGCAAAGGTTAAACTTTTGGGAGATATTGAACAGTGTGGTACTGGAGACGCATTGGGTATGACAAAACAGCCTTTTCGAAGACGGCGGTCATTTCCTTGCAAGAACAGCGAGTAGGATTTGCCAGCAACTTCGCCAGCAAATTGAATTTCACTGAGTTTTAACATCGAACTCTACGGTCCCTATGAGAGTCTGTGACGGTTTGTACGTACTTAATATATCATTGCAGTTCTAAGAAGCATATATTACTCACTAATACTTTAAGGAATAAACCAAGCGTGCTTTGGAGCTTTCGGCCAAACAGACTTTCCTTTGTCCATGACCTTTCCTCTCCTGCCTCCCATTGCCTCTACCAACAGAAGATCGTCTCTAGATAACTTTATTCAGTGGCATAGTTGCAATTTGCGTGTTTTCGGTTTAGTGGTAAAATCAGCCCGCATACCTGAGGGAAATGGCTGCGTCTTGTGTGCCAGCCTGCTGACAGGTTTAATTTAGCCTATATCGATATATGTTTCTGGTGCGTCAGTTATCTGGAGCGGTGCACTAGTAAAGTAGCGAGGAGCAAATCATCGCCCGCGTGTTCTCTTGACTCTCACTGCGAGAACGCGTCCGAAAAGAACGTGTCGCTCGTTTCTACAAGCGTCCACACCGATTCTGCTCGCCGGCGTACCCATCAGTGGGGTGAGTGGGCGTAGCAGCACTGGAGGCGCCGTCCGCCGCCCGCCCCCCAGCCGTCGGCCGTGATCGGCCGGCCGTCCGGGCAGCAGCAGCGGCGGCGGTACTAAGCGGCCACTATCGGTGCGCTGCGGCGCCGGAATGGGCGGTGGGGCCGGACTGTCGGCCGCCGCCGCCGCCACACGGCGCGCCCGTCCGCAATGTGAAACGTGAGCCCCGCCGCCCAGCAGTGCCGTCCGGCCCAGCCCAGCTCGGCCCAGCTCCGACCAGCTCGGCTCAGCTCTGACCAGCTCCGCTCAGCTCTGCCCAGCTTTGTCCAGCACGGCCCAATCCAGCTCAGCTCGGCTCAGCCCAGCCCAGCCCAGCCCGGCGCAGCTCTGCCTAGTTCTGTCCAGCGCAGCTCTGAGCCCAGCCCAGTCCAGCCCACCTCAGCTCAACCCAGCCCATCTCGGCCCAGCTCTATCCAGCTCCGCCTGGCCCAGCCCAGCCCAGCTCAGCCCAGCCCAACCCAGCCCAACCCAGCTCAGCTCTGCCCAGCTCAGCTCAGCTCAGCTCTGCCCAGCTCAGCTCTGCCCAGCCCAGCCCAGCTCAGCTCAGCCGGGAGCGCCCCGACGCCGACCTTCCTCCGCCGCAGGTCAGTGCGCGCCGCTCCTGGCCGCGCCCCGTCGGTGTTCGGTAACGCTGGTGACGTCACCAGTGGTGGTCAGCGTCGCCCCACACCGCCAGACATGCTCAGTCCGGATACAATGTCCGGACGTCGACGGTCCACAGCGGCCGCCCAGTTCTGGACATGGGCGAGCACGTGGCCTTGGGTCGCCCTACTGTCTGGAACAGGGGGGCCGCCCACCTGACTCTGGCAGTACCACCCCGTCACCTGCACCTCATCTGCTCCTAAAGCCTGACACTGTGGCGACCGTCAATCGACAAAATTGAAGTCAGGCTGGTGTTCGGTTATGTTCGGTCGTGTTCGGCCATGTGTGGTCACGTGTGTTCCGATCCTGGCGACTGTCAAGCTGCCTTTGTGTCCAGGGCCGGGATGCCCCTGTATCTGGGGCCAGGCTGTCTGCCTGTCTGGTGGTCACCGGGCTGCCCCCGTGTCTGGTGGTGACCGGACTGCCTCTGTGTTTGGGGTCAGGCTGTCTCTCTGTCTGATGGTTGCTTGGCCGACTGTGTGTCTGATGGTGGCTGGGGTGACTCTGTGTTTGGTGGTGACTGGGCCGCCTCTGCGTTCGGTTGAAACCGGACCTCCCCGAAGTCCTCCCCTTCCGGTGGTCGAACTTTACTGTGAGAAACTGTACCCAGCCAAGCCATATTGTGACGTGTTGCAGCAGATACCCGAGCTTTAGTGTGGGACCCTGTACCCGGCCGGACACTATCTGGAGGTGTTGTGGTAAACCATCGACACACTGTCACCTTATGATTGAGTGAGTGCCGATGCTTAGCACACATAGCTGGAGTTATGACACCACAGGAGAACTGATACCAATCCATATTGAATCAGTGTCACCTTTCTGGACCCCCGCACCCCAATGTGACGCACGTGCTTCAGCTGCACGTGTCTGGCTTCTGTGTGTCTTGGCATACAGCTTGGCCCGGTACCACGACTCGAAGTCGTTTGGGCCAGTTCCTTAGCATCGACTGGATGCTGCAGTGGACTGCACAGCGCAAAGAGACTGAGGCTCTGATGTTGTCCTGCAACATGTATTATCTTTTCTCTCTTTTGAACTTGTTGAAACTTGACCTTCTATGGTCTTGTGGGTGGGGATCCACCCACCACGGATTGTCGTGACTAATGCACATCATACAGTTTTCCTCAATGCTCCGGTAGATAGTGTCTTGCTTCGTCCACTGATAAAACGTCCACTGCGTCCTATGCATTACGTGCTGTGCCCACGCCCTATTGACATAGTGAGTGAAGGACTCTACCTCCCACTTACGTAGATTACAAGCATAGTATTTTGTGGGGCCACTTGGCCATTGTCCGATAGAACAAACAAGCGTTTCGCCGCTATCAATTTTTGAACAGCGATTGGAATGTGTTTCATATTCTGTGCATTTGAAGTTGTATTGATCTCCTTCCTCTCCCATTATAGCGTAAATGTTGGTGACTTCATTAGTTCGATCCAGACCCAGGTCTGCCTGGCGACCTGAGACAGTCCTGAGACCTGATACCTCAGGTCACCAGTCACGGACATCATCTGACTGGTGCCCTGAGGCCCTGACTGCCTAGGAGCCTGAGATAGTCATATATATCAGCTGACTGGTGTCCTGAGACCCTGTCTGCCTGGCGACCTGAGGCAGTCACGGACATCATCTGACTGGGGACCTGAGACAGTCATGGACATCATCTGACTGGGGACCTGAGACAGTCACGGACATCATCTGCCTGGGGACCTGAGACAGTCATGGACATCATCTGACTGGTGTCCTGAGGCACTGACTGCCTGGCGACCTGAGGCAGTCATGGACATCATCTGACTGGTGTCCTGAGACCCTGACTGCCTAGGAGCCTGAGGCAGTCACGGACATCATCTGACTGGGGACCTGAGACAGTCACGGACATCATCTGACTGGGGACCTGAGACCCAGGTCTGCCTGGCGACCTGAGGCAGTCCTGAGACCTGATACCTCAGGTCACCAGTCATGGACATCATCTGACTGGTGTCCTGAGGCACTGACTGCCTGGGAGCCTGAGATAGTCATATATATCAGCTGGCTGGTGTCCTGAGACCCTGACTGCCTGGGAGCCTGAGATTGTCATATATATCAGCTGACTGGTGTCCCGAGGCCCTGACTGCCTGGGAGCCTGAGATTGTCATATATATCACCTGACTGATATCCTGAGGCCCTGACTGCCTGGGAGCCTGAGATAGTCATATATATCAGCTGGCTGGTGTCCTGAGACCCTGACTGCCTGGGAGCCTGAGATTGTCATATATATCAGCTGACTGGTGCCCTGAGGCCCTGACTGCCTGAGAGTCTGAGATTGTCATATATATCAGCTGACTGGTGCCCTGAGGCCCTGACTGCCTGGGAGCCTGAGATAGTCATATATATCAGCTGGCTGGTGTCCTGAGACCCTGACTGCCTGGGAGCCTGATATTGTCATATATATCAGCTGACTGGTGTCCTGAGGCCCTGACTGCCTGGGAACCTAAGATAGTCATATATATCAGCTGACTGGTGACCTGAGGCCCTGACTGCCTAGGGATCTGACCTGATATCATCCGGCTGGCGGAGATTGCAAAAGAAGTCAGCTGACTGAGATCAGGTGTATAATGGTCCATTGGCGTTGAATCAACACCAAGACAGATAAGCGTACCGTACACCACGACCCTACACCGAGACAGACCTACACCACGGCCCTACACCAGGACAGACGTACACCACACCAGGACAGACGTGCACCACGCCAGGACAGACGTACACCACACCAGGACAGACGTACACCACATCAGGACAGACGTACACCACGACCCTACACCGAGACAGACCTACACCACGACCCTACATCACAACGTAAACAGACATACACCACGACCCTACATCAGGACAGACGTGCACCACGACCCTAAACCAGGGCATACTTACACCACGGCCCTACAGCGCGGTATACGAACTCGCACCATGACCGGGCGATCTGCGAGGGAGCAGTGACCATGACCGGGCGACCTGCGAGGGAGCAGTGACCATGACCGGGCGACCTGCGAGGGAGCAGTGACCATGACCGGGCGACCTGCGAGGGAGCAGTGACCATGACCGGGCGATCTGCGAGGGAGCAGTGACCATGACCGGGCGATCTGCGAGGGAGCAGTGACCATGACCGGGCGATCTGCGAGGGAGCAGTGACCATGACCGGGCGACCTGCGAGGGAGCAGTGACCATGACCGGGCGATCTGCGAGGGAGCAGTGACCATGACCGGGCGACCTGCGAGGAGGTGACCATGACCGGGCGACCTGCGAGGAGCATGACATGACCGGGCGATTGAGGGAGCAGTGACCATGACCGGGCGACTGCGAGGGAGCAGTGACCATGACCGGGCGATCTGCGAGGGAGCAGTGACCATGACCGGGCGACCTGCGAGGGAGCAGTGACCATGACCGGGCGACCTGCGAGGGAGCAGTGACCATGACCGGGCGACCTGCGAGGGAGCAGTGACCATGACCGGGCGATCTGCGAGGGAGCAGTGACCATGACCGGGCGACCTGCGAGGGAGCAGTGACCATGACCGGGCGATCTGCGAGGGAGCAGAGCCTATAGACCGGGCGACCTGCGAGGGAGCAGTGACCATGACCGGGCGACCTGCGAGGGAGCAGTGACCATGACCGGGCGATCTGCGAGGGAGCAGTGACCATGACGAGGTGCCGCCAGAGTGGGCACCCGAAGTCACCGCCCCCACTCAGATCGGAGTCGACCGTTACACTATTACGGCGAGCTGGTGACCTTGTGTCGTACATCGGACAGCCTGACCCTCATCGCCGTCCCCAGCACGTGCTGACCCGCCTCTGGGGCCACAGGCACTGCAGACATGTACTGGGTGTGAAGTGGTGTACCGGGTATGAAGTGATGTACTGGGTGTGACGTGATGTACTGGGTGTGAAGTGATGTACTGGGTGTGACGTTATGTACTGGGTGTGACGTGATGTACTGGGTGTGACGTTATGTACTGGGTGTGAAGTGGTGTACTGGGTGTGACGTGATGTACTGGGTGTGACGTGATGTACTGGGTGTGAAGTGGTGTACTGGGTGTGACGTTATGTACTGGGTGTGACGTGATGTACTGGGTGTGACGTGATGTACTGGGTGTGACGTGATGTACTGGGTGTGACGTGATGTACTGGGTGTGTGCGTGATGTACTGGGTGTGACGTGTACTGGGTGTGACGTTATGTACTGGGTGTGAAGTGGTGTACTGGGTGTGACGTATGTACTGGGTGTGACGTGATGTACTGGGTGTGAAGTGGTGTACTGGGTGTGACGTGATGTACTGGGTGTGACGTGGTGTACTGGGTGTGACGTTATGTACTGGGTGTGACGTGATGTACTGGGTGTGACGTTATGTACTGGGTGTGACGTGATGTACTGGGTGTGACGTTATGTACTGGGTGTGACGTGATGTACTGGGTGTGAAGTGATGTACTGGGTGTGAAGTGGTGTACTGGGTGTTACGTGCATATTTGTGCTGGCTGTGACGAGATGTTCTAGCTGTGACGATATGTCCTGGGTGTGACGCGATTTGCTGAGTGTGACGTGACGTGCCGGGAGTGACATGATACACCGAGTGTCTCGGGATGCACTGGCTATGACGCGCAAATCCATTTTTGTGTCACGCGTCACGGTCCTACGCAGCCGAATTGTCGAGTGAACTGTCGGTCGTATATATCTCAGGTATGCAATGAACCCATCCACGTGTACGTCAGAGCATGCATGATCCATGCATGATGCATGCACCTTCAGGTCAGGGAGTACTGGCGAATAACCTGCTCGTACCCCACCTTATTAGGTGGGATGCCTAGCGGCTGCTGGCAGGTAACAGGTATGCCTGGTGCCTGCCAGTATCTGATCTGATTGAACTAGCAGGCAGCAGGTATACCTGCTGCCGAACAGTGCCAGCTCCTATCGAACTAGGTGGGAGAAGATATGCCTGATGTCTGTCAGTACCGGCTCTGGTCGAAGTAGCGGGTGGCAGGTATATCTACTGTCGGTCAGTACTAGCTCTGATTGAGCAGTGTCCGGTATTGCCGTTTGTCTAGGGCGAGGCAGCTCCTGTTTGCCGTTGTGACGCCGTATACCAGTTGATATGACATCAGTACATGTGGTACATGTCACCCTCTTGTAATCACAATAATGAATCATGTTGAGTATACGATGGTAACGATGTTGGTCGTTCGGCATGGATGGAAAAAATTTGAAAGAAAACATGCTGATTTTGATTCGCATATGTTTATTTATGACTCACCTAAAGGATGTTTCGCATCATATCGTGATCCCTTGGCATCGTAAGAGATAATTCCTTTCTTGGACGCATCAAAAGCAAGCTTGTGTGACGCATCAAAAACGTCCGTGTCACATGACAGTAAGGACCGTTTATTATTGGTACTTGAAATTACGACCAGCCAGTACCCACAAATTGCTGCCCGTTAGTGTCTATAAATTGTCGCCCGATAGTGCGTACAAATTGCCATCCGTTGGTGTCTACAAATTACCATCCATTAGTGTTTATAAATTGTCACCCGATAGTGCCTACAAATTGCCGCCCGTTAGTGTCTATAATTTGCCGCCCGTTAGTGTCTACAAATTGCCAACAGATAGTGCCTACAGGAATGATCATGCGAGAGGGCTCATTTTCTTGTCATTGCCGATATCATTCAGGCCGGTGCTTTGACGCATTGGTGGCATTTGGCAGCATGAGAGCACGAGAAATAAACCGTCCACTTTCACTGTTCAATGCCTGGGGCGGTTTTGCAGCGCATGACGTCTGCATCGCGAAACGCATGGCGTAATGACGTATTTGACTTCACCAGCTGATTGGCTGTCAGCGAATCGGGCCAAATCGGTGCTCAAGTCCCTTAATGTCGTCAATTTCAAAATCGTCGGGTCCCCGGCGTAGGACGTCGCGAAAGTGGCAGCGCCGGTCGGCGTCTGACGTAACCAAGGTTACGGCCACTGCTGGGCTGAGCGGCCGGTGCGTCCTTAAGCCGCAATATATCGCCATTGGCGTGCGGCTGGGGACGGGATTATGGCACCGTAGGAGATAGACGAAGAGCTGGTGGTCGGTAATCGGGGTTGTGCCGTGACGGGCACTCTTCATCTCGCAGGGGACGGGGACGGCCGTCTCGCAGGGACTAGTGTGAAGCCTTCCGTGTGTTTGATAGGTCACGTGCGGTCAGCCACGTTCCGGACGTACTCGACCGGTGTGAATGGCGTCTGCCCATGCTACACACACGTGTAGTGCACTTCCTCCTGCCGTGTAATTATCGAGGAAATGCTGGCATTACCGATAGGTTGAATGGCTTTAGTTCACCTGCCCGAGGGTTTCAGACCAGTCCTTCCGCCATCTCCTCCACCTTCCTCACCCATCCTGCAGACTGACATTCAGCGCTACCCAAGACTAGCTCCGGCATCTCGCGACGCCGCCTGTCCACGGCTGTGTGGGTGTGAGGACCACAGGGACGGTCCCGAGCCCCGAGCGTAGGACATGTGCCACAGGCCAGGGCCACATGACTGGACGTGCGCGTGACGGGCTGTGACGCCCGTGTCATGTGACGGGCTGTGACGTCCGTGTCACGTGACGGGGTGTGGCGCCCGTGTCACGTGACGGGGTGTGACGCCCGGGTCATGACGGGGTGTGACGCCCGTGTCACGTGACGGCTGTGACGCCCCTGTCACGTGACGGGGTGTGGCGCCCGTGTCATGTGACGGGGTGTGACGCCCGTGTCATGTGACGGGGTGTGACGCCCAGGTCACGTGACGGGGTGTGACGCCCGTGGCATGTGACGGGGTGTGACGCCCGTGACGCCCGTGTCGTGACGCCCGTGTCACGTGACGGGGTGTGACGCCCGGGTCGGACCGCCGAACTCTGACGCAGTATTGTCGGACAGAACGTGTGTGTGCTCATCCCGGTCTGAATACCGAAGCCCTTTTGTCAACCGTGTGGGTGTGGAGGGGAGTTTGTGCTGCCCCCCCCCCCCCCATTGAGCCCCTTTCGTCCGCCGTGTGGGGTATCTTCCTGACCACCGAGACCCTCTCGCTAGCCATCTAGGGGGGTGGGGGTGCTCGTCCTGCCCACCGGACCTCTCTGGTCAGCCGTGTGGGGGTCTCGTCCTGAACACCGAGACTCTCTCTAGTCAGCCGGGTGGGGGGTCGCGTCCTGACAACCCACTCTCTCTGTCGTAAGCCGGGTGGGGGGTCGTGTCCTGACAACCCACTCCCTCTCGTAAGCCGGGTGGGGGGTCGCGTCCTGACAACCCACTCCCTCTCGTAAGCCGGGTGGGGGGTCGTGTCCTGACAACCCACTCTCTCTCGTAAGCCGGGTGGGGGGTCGCGTCCTGACAACCCACTCCCTCTCGTAAGCCGGGTGGGGGGTCGCGTCCTGACAACCCACTCTCTCTCGTAAGCCGGGTGGGGGGTCGCGTCCTGACAACCCACTCTCTCTCGTAAGCCGGGTGGGGGGTCGCGTCCTGACAACCCACTCCCTCTCGTAAGCCGGGTGGGGGGTCGCGTCCTGACAACCCACTCCCTCTCGTAAGCCGGGTGGGGGGTCGCGTCCTGACAACCCACTCCCTCTCGTAAGCCGGGTGGGGGGTCGCGTCCTGACTCAGCAATTTAATTTCTGGCCTGAATCGTGATCGAGGTGCGGCAGATGTGAATCCCAAGTGTTGCAATATCAATAAATTAAATTACGTATGTTTTCACGTGCATTTTAGCTAATTTATTATTTTCGTAACGGTCTTTTCGCGCAGTAATTGATACTCTGCGATGACATAACCGTTACATCACAACGTGGGCATGTACCGTGCACACAATTAATGACCATATACAACGGTCGTAAGTATACCTTTGGTAAACCTAGAACTCCTGACTGACATTTACGCGTCTTTAAATACTGATCATTCGACGACTGTGGATGACGAGGATGCTGATCGTCGTTCGCTTAGTGACTCCAGGCGTTTCTTTCGACCCATGCCAAGGACGTCGAATTGGTTTGCAACAGATACGACTGATATGCTTGCTGGCTGAGCTTTTTTGTCCCATCTATCAGATGTATATCTATTTTATTAAGCAAGTGCGATATTATCAGGGATGTTTAACTTGTTTATTTCTATTGAATCTCAGACGATGTTTGTAGAAAGTGAATTTAATGGACGCATATAGGTCGTTTCAGTAGCTCTAAGTATCAATTGCTACCTTGCTTCTTCTGATGGGATGATGCTCCCGGCGAAGCACAACCTGTGGCGCGGACGTAAGCACTAAATCACAAAATGTCACAATCATAATTTGAATCAACTACACTGAAATTGCCGCCGTATTCCCATATCCTGCCATCTTTCCTGTGGCGTAATTATTGCCCGTCAGCTCGACAAAATTATGTAGCCACACCTCACACTGAGAACCTACGAAATCCAATCCGCATAATGCGTCGACCACTTCCGTGATTGCTACTGTTGGCGGACAATTTGCTCCGTGGCCGGGGCAGGGAGAGCCTGTATTCGTGAGGCGCGTCTTCGCGCCACGCCCCTGAGAAACATCCACTCATCCTTAGCCACAGTGACAGGCCCGTTTCTCTCGCCACACTTCTCTGAACTCATCCATATTTTCCTCAACGCGATGACAGGTCCTGCCTTTCACCGCGCTATAGCTCAGCACGCGCCCCAGCAGCCCGTTTTGTCTGGCACACACCCTTAGACTCAAAAGCCGCCCCAGCCGTTTGGTAGTAACGTTATTTCGGGCGTCGTAGAGGCTGGTGACGTTGCTGCTGCTTGTGGCTTTGCGACGCACTGAGCACCCGATGCCATATGGCGTCGCCTGCCTCTCAGCCCGACTAGAAGGGCGGCAACCGCGGGGAATCGAACCCGGTACATCTGGCTTCCCAGGCGCTGAGCTACCGACGCCCCGCCGGTGGCATCTCATGACTTCGGGAGTCCAATACGCCGTTGGTGTCAATGTCTGTGACGATGCGTCTGCCGTAGTGACGTCAGTGTACATTAGCTGTGGTGACGTCAGTGTGCGTCGACGCTGGTTTTTGACAGATCGCCATTACCGTCCGCCGTGAAGGCATTAATTGCTCCAGTAGCAACCAGCCGTCCATCAACCGTGGGTCGGTGGGCGGTCAGCAATAGCTTCCGGCAATCAAACGGCAGTCGGACCCCAGCTACACGCCAGGCATCAGCTGACACCGAACAGCGACGCAGGTGGTACCACCCGACACCATCGTCCCACCGGTAATGCACATGGTACCGCCGACACTACCGGTCCACCGGTAATGCGTATGATACCGCCAGACACCACCGTCCCACCGGTAATGCGTATGATACCGCCAGACACCACCGTCCCACCGGTAATGCACATGATACCGCCAGACACCACCGTCCCACCGGTAATGCACGTGATACCGCCAGACACCACTGTCTTGCGGTTTCGGACGCATACTGACACCGGAGGTGCATGTGGCATCACATAATGGCATCGGAGGTACATGCGATACCACATAGCATCACCGCAAGTGCATGTGGTACCACATAGCATCATCGGAGGCACGTGTGGTACCACATAACATTATCAGAGGTGCATGTGATACCACATAATGGCATCGCGGGTGCATGTGGTTGCACAGCATAGTGTACAACATGCACAACATAGTGACATCGGAGGTACATGTGATGCCACATGATGCCACTGGAGGTGCATGCTCCGCCCGACACCATCGGCGGGACATGCTCTACCACCCAGCATCTCCAGGTGTCCACCAGGTGTCCACCCTCCACCTCAGCCGGCCAACCCCGGCACTGCCCAGCCTTCCACCTGCCCATTTTACCCAGAGTCCGCGGTATCCTGTTGGAGCGATATGTTTCTGTGTCACGCTCCAGTGACAGTTTTTGCGTGTCATCGTCTCCGAGAGACATTCTGCCCTCATCATAGCCCACATCATCTCCGAGGGACATTCTGCCCTCATCATGGCCCACATCATCTCCGAGAGACATACTGTCCTCAGCATGACCCACATCAACTCCGAGGGACATTCTGCCCTCATCATGGCCCACATCATCTCCGAGAGGCATTCTGCCCTCATCATGACCCACGTCATTTCCGAGGGACATTCTGCCATCATCATGACCCACACCATCTCCGAGAGACATACTATCCTCAGCATGACCCACATCACCTCCGAGGGACATTCTGCCTTCATCATGACCGACATCATCT
Source organism: Imbricaverruca yamaguchii (assembly GCA_034440575.1). Lineage (NCBI taxonomy): Eukaryota > Metazoa > Arthropoda > Thecostraca > Neoverrucidae > Imbricaverruca > Imbricaverruca yamaguchii. The sequence goes on from JAOTOL010001660.1 coordinate 3,698,086, forward strand.
CCAAGGGACATTCTGCCCTCATCATGGCCCAATAGTAAGAGTAATTCATGGCATGGGCAACAATGCCGACGGAGGTGCTGTCCTCCACCCGGCTGTCGGCGCATGTACAGAGGATGCGCGTCAGCGGCGTCAGCGGCGTCAGCGGCGTCAGCGGCGTCAGCGGCGTCAGCGGCGTCAGCGGCGTCAGCGGCGTCAGCGGCGTCAGTGGTGTCAGCGAGTCTGACTTGGCGGGTCGTGTCCGTCGATCTGCTCCCGAGACGCAACTCAGTTCTGGGGAGTATTGGGTTCCTGGCGTACCGCCCGACCACGTCTATTGCGGATCACCCATGAACATCGCCACCATCATCACCTTCGGCATCGCCACCATCGCCGCCGTCATCACCGTCCCTTCTATCGCGACTCCTAAAACCATATCACACCACCACCATTTCCATGAGCATCGCCATCAATTCCGCTGCAGCATAGCACGGATCGGGCACACATACGTATATTCGGTTGATTAACGGTGCTGGTCGGATACAATTTAGTGATAACAAATGAATACGGATTTGATAACGGATTGGCTCTTGAACCTCTGCAGTCAAAATGACAATTCAACGAAATGACTGTATATATTTCTGTTTTTCAAGTTCCAGCCACCAGTTCGCATCCTCATATATTCTAACTTCATGATGCTTAGCTTAACCGCGAAATTGTCAAGAAGCGCATGAAGTCACCAATGAACAATTGTATTTCGATACTTATATTTGCAGGCAACCTTAATATCCAACACGTGACTGCATATACAGCTTCAGCTGGATTCACTCCACTGTTCTCTCTGTTTCCAGTCATGAAACTTCCATGCAACTCAGATGACTGCAGTCGCATTCTTATCAACGAGATTGTGATACTACTATCTATGACTATGATCGCATTCAGCAGCCCACCTATTCCATCGGCAACCTACTTAGGTGGCTAGGTATGCACATATTGTATGCCTCTATGATTCACCCCAGAGTGATATATATTTAATTGCTCATATGGATATGAGTTGGAACGGATTTGAAAATGAACCCTCGCCGTTACGCTCTAGCTCGCTCTTCCACCATGTTCACCACCAGCCGAGGGCGGAGTACCACCGTTACCAGTACCGGCAGAGGATACATCAGATGCATAAATGATGCATCCTCTGATGATGGAGATACGGGGCTGGCTGGGGCGCACTACCTGTGGTCGATAGGTAGACGGAGCGGCCTGCCCCGCGGCGTTCCCAGGTCAGCGCAGCATGTGCACACAGACCGACGCGCATTTTGTCGCTGAGGCAGACGCCGGGGTCACTAGATACACTCGCCGACACATAGGTCACTAAATACAGTCGCTCACACATAGGTCACTAGATGCAGTCGCTGACACATAGGTCACTAAATACAGTCGCTGACACTGAGGTCACCAGACGACGCACATGTGGCGACCAGCGGCATGCCATTCACACCTGCCTTGAAAGCGGGATTTTCCCGGGTGAAATGCGTCGGAGCACGCCGTCGGACTTCTGTCTGGCCTCACCGTCCCCAGCAGGGGGGGCAGTGCTGGCCGTCCGTTCGCGGTCCTGCCGCTTAACTGTGGCTACGGGCTGGTGCTGCTGCTGTAACGCCAGAGGAGGCCAGTGTTTCCACCCGTGCCTACGAACGGCCCGTCGGCATGATCTTTAGAAATCCATTCTGGAAAGATGTCGGGAATTAGTGAGAGATTTCGAAACGTTGCGGGAAGTTGAAATATACACAGTAATGTTCAAATCGTTTACCACTGACTCCATCAGCGGATTTTCGTGCCTACATTGTTACTAGTATTAAAGGATGAAAAGAGCTATAAAAATATTTTGTATGTGCAAGAACGTCAGTTCCATAGTATAGTATTCTCAAATATGGGACTGACTCCAGTTTCTCGAAACTTTGTCAGTGGTGTGCGCCTATGGCTTTGGGAGCACTTATCTTACTCATGCTGCTGGCTGAAAATCAACACAGGCAAATCTTAAGAAATTGAATGAATGTATGTTGCCACAATCATTGTGTGCACAGGAAGTGTGAGAGTAATATTGCCGCTTTTGCGCTACCTTAAATCTCCCACTCTACGCAAACTAAGTACGCCATTACGTGTTGTCATTCCAATAAACGCTCGGAGGAATAATAATGCGGAGACCAATCGTCGTGGAAGAACTCGGCATTTGCATGTGTTGTTGCGGCGCCTACAGTTGCATGAATGCAGTTGGCGACCATTGTTCCGTCTGGTGGAGCGCTTGTACTCTACTGCAGCCTGCTGCTCAAGTTGCTGCATTTTCTAACTGTACCTCGCTTTTCTAAGCAGTGCACGGTGCATTGATCCACTCAATGCACATAGTTAGCGTTTGGCGCATGCCAATTGTCCAATTGTCTGGCCGGTAGCGCTGTCGGTAGGGCATTGTACTCCTGTTGTAAGATCGTGGGTTGAAATCTCACAGCCGGCGGACTTGTCGAGTCCACCCGCGATCAATCGGCGTGACAGGTTGGCCGACGCTACGTAGGATAGCAGTCCAATGCGTCCTAAAATAGCTTAAGTTTCGCTGGAAAAACTGCATCATTTTTCGCACACATCCTGCACTAAGCAGCGACTTGTCCCGGTAGTAGAGATGAGCTTGTTTCATGGAGCCGTATTTGAATATGCAGAGGTCTACGAACAGCTTCGAAGAGTTCCTCCAGCATTTGCTTCAGTCATCAGTTCTCACCCACCACCGTCAAGCCAATGACAGTCACGACTGTAGATTGGCGTACCTGCGTACTGGTGCACCGGTGAACTGTCACATCGGCGCACTGGTGCACCGGCTCACTGTCACATCGGCGAACTGGTGCACTGGTGTACTGAAGGCGTACTGGTGCAACGGCGAACTGGTGCACTGGTGTACTGACGGCCCACTGGTACACTGGCGCATTGGTGCACTGGTGCATTGGTGCAGCGGAAGTCAGCACTACGGCATGCTCGCAAGTCAGCGGTACAATACGCTCGCAAGTCAGCGGTACAGACAGGTTGGAAGTCAGCGGTACGCCACCCTCGGAAGTCAGCGGTACAGACCGGTTGGAAGTCAGCGGTACGCCACCCTCAGAAGTCAGCGGTACGCCACCCTCGGAAGTCAGCGGTGCAGACCGGTTGGAAGTCAGCGGTACATCACGCTCGGGCGGCCAGCGACCGCAACCCACCAGCCCCATTACCGAGTCACGCTCTGCGAAGCGGGAAACTCTTTAGCCTATTGGCGGTCGGCGGCGCGCACGGCCGCCGGCCGCGGCGGGCGCGCGCTGCGTCGGAGGCGAACGCGACGCGCGGCCGTCGAAATCTGTTTACGATTTGCGGCCATGAATCGGAGCGCGGCACGCTCGGCTGCGACGCGTCGCACGCCGGCGGGGCAAACAGTAATCAGCGTCGCGCGCGCCGGCCAAGGCGGCGCATTTTCCGCTCGTCTCGGCCACCGGCGCGGCCATTTTTCCGGCCCGGTCACGAGCGGCGCCGCGACGCCAGCTGGCGCGGCGGCCGACACCGCACCCTGACGCGCCAGGCGCCGCCCGCGGCACGACAGGGCGTCGCTAGGGCGAGCCGCCGTCTGCGGCCGGCCGGGCGCCGCCCGCCGCCCGCCGCCCGCCGCCCGCCCGGTGCCGCTTTCCTCGCCTGGCCGCCCCGCCGCCCGACCGGCTCGCGCCGCCCAGCCTCCGCCGGCACTCCGTAGAAAGTCGGCGACGCCGGCGCGGCCCGAGCCGGGGGACGGGAGAGGAGCCGGCGCGCGACCTTGCGATGACCCAGTGCGGCTCGCTGCCGGCCACCGGCCGGTTGTGTAACGCACCGCGCCGACGGCCGATGCCTCGAGTGAAAGTTGCCGCCGGCCAATGCCTAATTGGTGTCGTCTTTGCGGCGCGCCCCGCCCCCACCCCCCCCCCACCCCGGCCGACGGGCGACCCCAGCCGCCACAGCCCCACACCGTCCCCCGGCCCACTAAGCGGCCCCTGACCCTATCATTGGCCGGGGCACCACAGGCCCTGCCCCGCCCTCTGGCCAACCAACAATCCCCTCACCTAATTATCCACAGTTCCTGACCTACCAGGTACAACCAGCTGGCCCACAATCCCACGCCCCCAGCTCCTGGCCCGCCCCCATCCAACCAGCGAGCCCATAATCTCGCCACCCTGATCCGCTCCCCAGCCGGGAACCTCACCACAAGTGCAGCTGCACTACATGATCTTGTCACCAGCGTCATTCAAGGCCTTTTGGGCTATTGTTGAAATTATCTGATCCACTTGAGCTAAAGGAAACACATTGAACTGACTTAAAACAACCACAACAATTGCAAAATGTCCCCGAATGTGGCAGTCCCGTCCCGTCATAATTTATCAGTCATGTCCCGTCATAATTTAGCAGTCCTGTGCCGTCAGAATGTAGCAGTACCGTCAGAAGTATCAAGGTGATATAAAAATGAATGGTTGCTTATATCCCAGGAGCATTTTTTTCACTTCGCAGCTTGAACTACACCTCCTCACATGCCGCTTGTATCTACGAGTAGCATGGTCCTGCCAGCTATATTTGTGCTGGTTGTGCAACCATAACGGAACACAAGATCCCTGGACCAACTGTTCCAGCGCCGGCTGAATATCCCTGATGAACCGCGCACGACCAGTCCCAATACCTCAACCCTGTTCCCACCAGTGTCCCATACTGTCCCACGCTGCCGCATCACTTTCCCGTCCCTGCCACCATGTGACACTCACATGCTATCATAGTGCCTTCCCTGCCCTTCACTGTCCAATTGTGTCCCACCCCTCCTTCACACTGTCCCACCCCTGTGTCATCCTCGTCCCTGCTCTTCCCCACGCTGGCCCATTCCTGTTTCACCCCTGCTCCACACTGTCCCACCCCAGTGCCATTGTTGTCCCTTCCCTGTCCCATATCGTCCCTCTCTCGTTCCACCCCTGTGACATATTTGTCCCCACCCTACCCCACCATGTCCCATTCCCACCCCACCCCACCCCACCCCACCCCACCCCACCCCACCGCCCCGTCCCCACTCCTGTCACGGCCCGGCGCGGCGGCGGCGGCGGCTGCAGACGCGACGTGTGTCGGCCGCCTGGCGGTCGTCTGCCCTGCGGCGACCACGTGAGCGTAAAGCCGAGAATCTGATCTCATTGCTCTTCATTATCTGCTGATCGGATAAGTCCGGCTGCCGGCGCACAGCCGCCTTGGCCGCAGACGAACGGCCGCCGGCCGCGGGCACAGGGACAGGTGAAATCGTCGTGCCATCGGCTCGACGGCGCCCCGCTGACCTCCGTCAGCTCGAGAGATGGGTGGCACCACTGGCCGACTTCGACGGCGCCCCTCCCCCCCCCTCAACCTCGTCAGTTCGTTTGCTTATTGTTTGTTTATTGGTTGGTTCACGACACACTTTATGCACATTCACGACTAATGGGGCCGCCCACACTGTTTCGCCGGTGGGCCGCGGGATTGGGAAAGTTCTGAGTGGCGCTAGAGTCGAACCCGGGACTTTTGGTGTCCATAGCCCGACACCTTAACCACTCGGCCATCCCCGCCCCAGTCTCGTCAGCTGGAGATGGGTGGCACCGCTGCTGGCCGACTTCGACGCTCGTCACCTAGTCCACACCGTATCACCATGTCACGGCCGGCTCGAGCCCGCCTCACCAGTACCCCCTAAATCGAAAGGTTGTGGGTTCGAGTCTCACCCGTCGCTACTCTTCGCCCGCGACCAATCGGCGTGAGAGATTGGCGACGCTACATGACTCAGCTGTCGATGTGTCGTAAAAGCAATACCCAATCAGTACCCCCTGCAGCCAGAGGCGACAGCGCGACTGGCGGCAGCTCGGCTCATCAGAGTCTGGCTCGTCCTTGCCGCTCGTGACATAACATGGTGACGCATGACCAGCGTTGGAAAAGTGGCCCTTTTTTGGAACTTTTGCAATCCAAAGAATTATACACTCCGGAAAAAAATACACTCCTTGCATTGCTGGATGAAGACATACTTAACTAGCAAGACAGCTAGATGTCATTATACAATAGTGATAACTGGGTGGAGAGGAAGATTCAGTCATGCTGGGTCCCCTACCACATGAAGTTTCCAGTATAATTGAGGATAATACACATTTGTTATTTCGGGTCATCTGGAGGCACATTCCAAGAGGAGGCAGGAGTGGAGCCGAAAATGAGATGCCAGCCAGATTGGAAGAATATCAGTTTGCTAGCATGCACAAGTACAACATATGTCAATGGATGGCAAAATATGGATCACTGCAGTCTGAATATGATCTTAATGCCACTGAACATTCCATACTTCACAACATTCCATCTTCCATATCATTTCATAACATTCCATATGTGCATGTGCGATTTCTGGTGAGGTGCAGGTGACTTAATAAACAGCCACCAATGCATTCATGTGTATGTTCGCCATTTGTTGACAAACCTCAGAAGAGTCCAGATGTGCCCAGAAGAATGTATGGATGAACACCAAGAGCTAGAGTGGCATCCACACAACTGGTAAGCCACAAAGTGTAGCACTTCCCCCAAATGTCCAAAATACTGGTGGATATGAGCCATGTTTTGCTACAGCATAGTAATTGTCATGGGCGCTATTACTTTTCCACACATGTTTTACACACATTTTGCCTCCATGAAGCATACAAAGGTATTAGGTTTGGCTAAGTTATGCTAGATTATTTTTTTTGTAAGTTATCCATTTATGAAATTCCTTTCGGAATCATTCAGTATTATAAAAAAAAAGTTTTTGAATTAAAAAAACACTCAGGCTAGCATAGGCTGTTTGGTTAGAATAGGCCATTTTCTTTTAATTTGTTAAAGGAAAGAATTGCTTATAAAATTTTTATTAAAAAAGGCTTTCTTGCATCCAGTTAGGCTGCAGCTTTTTCTTCCTTTTTAACATCACATTTCATGGTATATTTCCCAACCAAACCCGAGCCACTTTTTTGGTGTCATTTTGCTACCCAACTGCACTTGCGAAAAAAAATGTGCAGTCACATCATGTAAGTACCTACATTATGAACACATTCATAATCTTTGCACGAAAAATAAATTTCAAGAAATCAATACACCTTAAACTGCAAATTTGTCCATTCAGAGTCCCAGACCAGAAATGTTAAAAGTATAATGGTATTCAATGGAGAATGGGGACAGGATGCACCTAATAATTCCTGAACATTTCATGAATGCACCAATAATGCTTGAATACATGCATATCTATAATATCTGCAGTCAATGTGCACTGAAGAGGCCCAGCCCCCATTTTGAAAGAAAAACATTCACGCTTCAAAATGTGGTAAGTGAAAACAAGATTTTCCAGACAAAAGCAAAGCAATCAGTTTTGTTCATTTCTACGCTTGTCGTCAAAACATCGCAGGAATTAATATTATCATGTCCTGCTCCTTGTATTACCTGAAAATATCCCGTCACACAACACAAGCTTACAGCTTTGGTTTATCAAAATCAATAACTCGAATTACCGCGAAGATATTTGATATAGGTAAGTAGGTAGGTACCTACATAGTCAGATAATACAGCCTCTCATACCTCGAGCCAAACACGCAGTCAATTCCATCCGAATAGCAGAGAAGAGCTTTAAAGAAAATCCTTCGTTGAATAAAAAAACCACTACGTTCCGCTAACCAAATATAGGAATTCACCTCCACCAGCCCGACCACGTTCTTGGATTCAATGAATTCACCGCTCTCCATCTCCCACTCCGGCCGGAGCTATTTGAACCATTGCCACGAAAAGCCATGGATAATGCATTTCTTCTTGGTTTCTTGGAGAATGATATGTTCTGCATCAATTGGGATGGATAAAACCGTTCATATTTATATTATTAAGCAGTCAGGAGTGATATACATAAAAGATATCGGAAGGATTTTCCCCATGAAAATTGCCTGAATGGTACCAAAACGTTCCTAAAACCTACTAACACTTTGCTCCAAAATGAAAACCCATAGAACCAGAAATTTCACCTTCTTTCGATTTCATGACTTATATTGTTTCCGAATTTCATCAACAAGCGAGAATAGTTGTATTCATGCCACTCCGACCGCGAGGTTTCCCCACTCCGGACAAATTCAGATTTACGTGTGTTGACCTAATCCTCTACACTCTTATAAGCCTCATTCTGATCCAATGATTAATTTCTTCCCACAGTCCTGATTATTATTAATTGAGAAAAAGGTACCCTGTAATTCTCTTGGCAGTTTTCTCTAAATTATTTTCTTTTTTTGTATTTCATAGCAATCATGGCGCGAAATGAGACGCTAATTTCCGCTCGTCCGTGACGATAGTCTGTTTTACAGCAGCAATTTGCCCGCCCGTCTAGTCGCTTTTCATCCTTCCAAGGCATTCCTTGCTTCTACTAAATATTCCAGATATGAACTAAAAAGTGCATTGAAATACATTTAATATTAAAGGATTGACTTCAATATTTTTCGTCAGCTTTCTCATTTGAAAAAAAAAAATTTCATCGTGGAGAGAATAAAAGATTTTAGACGGATTGTTTTAGTATAAATTTCCTTGAACCATTATATATTCCGAAACCCATATCCCGAAGTAACATTTTAGACCCTCCCATTTTAGACCCAGCGGTGCACGAACGTCCTGCTCTCGAGGTATGTTGTGAATTTGTATTAGTTGTGCGGTGTTGGTACCTATGCTAGGAGTGGCAGGTATTGATATATAAACTTGGTTGACATCGATTAAGTATACTTTTGTGATCATTTTCTCTACCATTGCTCAGGAAGTTGCCTTATAAGACATTCACGTAACGTGGATGACTTCAGACGACGATGTGTGGTGGACCCCATCTGGTTGTCTTTGAGACACTAGGATAAGAACCTAACAAATGAATTAAAGGCGTTTTATTCTTGAGGAATAAGAATTATCGGGTTATTTTACGACGCATTCAACCGCAAGGTTGCATAGCGCCGCCACCCTATATCACACCGATTGGTCGTGGGTGGACTCTGCAAATGCCGCCGGCCGCGAGATTCGAGTCCCACGCTCCACCATCCAAGCTACCGAGGCCCCTGGGTTTTTATTCTTCATTCCAGTGGACATCACTGCATTTTTCAAAATTTATACACTTCGTTATATATAAAATGTATATACTCCGTTACTTGGTGCTTCAACATACACCCCATAATTTGGCGAACTGGGAAATTATACGCCCCATAACATAGTGCTTCTCAAGATTATACACTCCATATTTTGGCAAGCCAAAAAATTATACACTCTGAATCCAAGACCGGGAAGTGAAAATCCAACACTGCGCATGACCTAGCCCGTGACGCATGACCGCTGCGGTGCAGCACGCCACAGTGGCCACAAATGAGCACTGACGCCATCTCTTGAACTTTAGAGTAATTCGAAGCACATTTGTTTGTCTCGCTTGGTTGACCCTCACGGCCAGGTCAAGCAGGTCTACGTCGGGGTGCGGTCTCGTCTTTTTGCAGCTCTTGTAGCACAAATACGATTTCGTGTTTCACCATTGACGATGCGCAAACTGAAGACCTGATGCAGCACAGGCGACAAGTGTAAATGGCAAGGTCACCGATCCGGCAAGGTCAAATATCTGGACATGTGCAATAGGGGTTAAAGATGTCAATGTTCGAAGCATATAACACTCCAGAAAAGTGCCACCAAGCCCGTGTAGTATGTTTTCCACCCTCCTTGACAATTTTCGAGACCAAATATACAGGTGATTGATGAAGCTTTCCTCGTGAGTGTTGAAGTACAACTACCACATTTTCTAAGCGGATTTCTTGATCCCGATAACCTCTAAAATGAGCTCTCCGTGCAAAGCTGCGCTGGTTTTCACAAATGTTAGCACAATAGTCCAAAAATGTTGATTAATCATAAATATATGTGCAAAGAAACACTATTTTAAGCAAGCATACATTTGACCTTGAGACCTGACAATAGATAACATCATTCGCCTCACATTTTTATGTTGAGTTGGTTAGTTATTTAGTTTAGGGGCGCTTTTTTTTTTACCGTTCACCTCTTCACTATGTTCCACTATTTATGGCATCTTGCATGGTTTGTTATGACAAGTGTTTCAGCACGTTGAAACACAGCATTCAGACTAGGTAATGACGTCTTTGATCCGCCTTAGCTCCGCTGTCGTAAGAGCCTAGAACGACTTTTTCAACACCATGTACGCAAAGCACGTGGTGGAAGGTATGTCAATTTTCAAAGTCATATTATGAACAGTTCAGATGTTACCCCAGAAAAAGAACATGAGGTAGTAAAATAACCCCCGCACTTCAAGTGTTCACATTACGTCTGCGGGTTTGATGGGAAGGGAAGGACACAATCCTAGTATCATCCTCAGCCAGCTTGCCGGTCTTGTGCTCATATTACTGAAACCGACTTATAGCAACCAGCTGTTTTAGTTGAATGCATGCTCCGTCTTTTGAAGTCGTGCTCCGTCTTCACATTCTGACTTTGAAGATAGTCTGCACTCCCCGGTGATATCACAATAGATTCATGCCAAATCGTAAGGAAATATGCGGATTGAAATCAAGCATAGTGTTTTCGTTGTCCGACATTCTTTATTTATTTATTTATTTAGCAATACATGCCCTCCACGTGCAGTAGCTACGCAAGGTCGTCACAGGAATTGTACAACATACACGTTGGGGGAATACAAACAAGCCGGAAAGTTGTGTTGCAAAGCATGCGGAACCTATAATACAGCACCACAAGCCCTTATATCATTCGATATATTGATGAACTGGGATTCTGAATACCGCAGGTAGGAGCGGACCACAAATCCACCCTTTAATATCAAGGAGGACGCGTGCTGACATAGATTCTAGTGTTTGCTCATCACCTAGGCACCATCAGCACATGTCAGCTATTCGTCTGTGGCTGATATTTCGACATTGGCATGTCATCTTCTTGGCAAATACTCGCCTCCGTTCGCAGCCCCATCCACTCCGCCCGACTGTTTCCTATCAGATCTGACTCCGCCCCTCCTCCGCCCCGCCCTAACCCGCCTCAGTCCTCTATACACTTTGCTGAGGGCCTTCCTCCGCTCTTTCTCTACCATTCCCCGCCCTGTTCTCACTCTTTCTTCACCGTGTACCTTTCCTCCGTCCTTCCCTGGCTTTGTTTCCACCATCCCTCCGTTCCGCACCCAGGCTTCCTCGACCCTTCCCCAGCTCTGCTGTGATCGTGACCACGCTCTTTTTCTGCCCTTCCCGTCGCCTTGCCTCCCGTCTGTCACCACCCTGTTCCCCCGTCTGTCACCGCCCTGCTTGCCGTCTGTCACCGCCCTATCTCCTGTCTGTCATCGCCCTGTCTCCTGTCTGTCACCGCCCTGCCTCCTGTCTGTCACCGCCCTGCCTCCCGTCTGTCACCGCCCTGCTTCCCGTCTGTCACCGCCCTGCCTCCTGTCTGTCACCGCCCTGCCTCCTGTCTGTCACCGCCCTGTCTCCTGTCTGTCACCGCCTTACTTGCCGTCTGTCACCGCCCTGCCTTCTGTATAGCACCGCCCTGCCTCCTGTCTGTCACCGCCCTGCCTCATGTCTGTCACCGCCCTGCTTCTCGTCTGTCACCGCCCTGCCTCCTGTATAGCACCGCCCTGCTTCCCACCTGTCACCGCCCTGCCTCCTGTCTGTCACCGCCCTGCCTCATGTCTGTCACCGCCCTGCTTGCCATCTGTCACCGCCCTGTCTCCTGTATAGCACCGCTCTGCCTCCCGTATGTCACCGCCCTGCCTCCCGTATGTCACCGCCCTGTTTGCTGCCTGTCACCGCCCTGTCTCCCATCTGTCACCACCCTGCTTCTCGTCTGTCACCGCCCTGCCTCCTGTATAGCACCGCCCTGCTTCCCGTCTGTCACCGCCCTGTTTACTGCCTGTCACCGCCCTGTCGCCATCGTGCATGGCTGACCGCCGCCGCTGTTGGTAAGACCGCTGTCAGCGTGCTGTCGCCATCGCTGTCGCCGCCGCCTTTCTGGCCGCCCCTGATTGCAATTCAGCCGCTACTCACGAGGACGCCGCGAAGAATGGCGCGCGATCTGCACGAGCGCGCCAGAAAGCCGGGGCGGGGCGGCGTTTTTGCCGGCCGAGACCATTACGGCGCACTGACCCTCGCCGCCCGGCCGACTCCTCCTTGGCCCGCGGCGGTGCCGCAACCCGGCCGGCGCCGGCGCGCCCTCCAGAGCCGGCCGAGTTCATTACGGCCATAAAGCGGCACCCCACGGCTGGAGCGGAGACTTCCGGCGCAGTGGCCGGCGACTGTGGCCGCCGGCCAGCGCAGGGACGCCGCACAGGTGCCACTCAGAGCCGCCGTCCGAGACCGAGAGGCCGAGACCGAGACCGAGAGGCGGTGCCCGGCGCTGCCGCTGAGTGGTAACACTGGGCCAGGGAGCGGTGGGGCAACATCTGAACTGAGGGGACGAGTAGCCTAGGGGTAAGTTGCTCGTCTCACAATCGAAAGGTTGTGGGTTCGAGTCTCACCTGTCGCTACTCTTCGCCCGCGACCAATCGGCGTGAGAGATTGGCGACGCTACATGACTTAACGGTTGATGTGTCGTTAAAAAAACCAATAACCAACATCTGAACTGTTCACACTATGATTCTGAAAACTGACATACCTTCCTGCACGTGCTTTGCGGACATTGTGCTGATAAGAAGGTGTTTTAGGCTCTTACGACAGCGGTGGATGTCGGTGCGCAGGACAAGCTTAGTCGTCAAGAGGCAGAGCTGACGGCTATGTAGCGAAACCTAGTGAAGCGACGCAGCTCAGATGCCAAGTGATCGTGTTTTGGGCCGTATACCTGCTGACAGATCACAGTGGCTGTCTGGTGTCCGTTATCCGTTCTCCGTTGTTCGTTGTCCGTTGCCCGTTGTCCGTTTCTGTTGTTTGCTACCGGTTGTCTGCTTACCAAACGCATTCCATAGTCTAATGTGCAGGTGCTCACCAGCTCTGTTTCGTGAATGGCTACTGCATCTGGCAGCACTTATTTCGCCCCGGGCTCCCGCAGAAGAAAACGGCCTGAATTATCACCGAAGGAAGTCAAGGAGCCGTCGCCCGATTGAGTGCCTTTCCTGCTCTTGAGCATCAGTATTAATAATGGAGAAACATTTAAAGCCGTGAGGACCACAAGGATGGGCCCAGAGCTGGTGGTATCGCCCTGAAAGTCTGAATAATGATCTAGTCTGGTGATCAGCTAGGTAGTGTAACGAGAAATTGGGTGGATGGCACCATCGTTTTCAGAAATCCTCAAACCAGTTGTCTAAACATACGTGACCTAGTTGCCACTTGTATCACTACCATCAACTAAGTTGGATCAATTTGCCGTGATTCTGCATGCACATTTGTCAGCGACATGTGTAGGTAGCAGCTCAGATGGGCTGCTGTCTGAGCCGGCGTAGACGGCGTAGACGGTGGAGACTGTGTGGAGGTGCGTAGACGGTGCAGACAGTGTAGATGGTGTAGACGGCGCAGACTGTGTGGAGAATGTGCGGTAGACGGTGTAGACAGTGTGCATAGTGTAGGCGGTGTGCATACTGTGTAGACTGCGTAGACTGTGTAGACAGTGTAGACAGTGTAGACGGTGCAGACTGCGTGGAGACGGCATAGACAATATGGATAGTCGTGGGTTGAGGCTATGACCGGAACGGGCCCGTGGTATTTTGGTCCAGATTGTCGCGATGCCAGTGTCGTGGTGGATCAGCAGCAGGAGACAGGAGTCGCGGCAGGCGGCAGGAGTCGCGGCAGGAGGCAGGAGTCGCAGCAGGAGGCAGGATTCACTGCAGGAGGCAGGAGCCGCAGCAGGAGACAGGAGTCGCAGCAGGAGGCAGGAGCCGCAGCAGGAGACAGGAGTCGCAGCAGGCGGCAGGAGTCACAGCAGGCGGCAGCAGTCGCAGCAGGCGGCAGGAGTCACAGCAGGAGGCAGGAGTCGGAGCAGGCGGCAGGAGTCACAGCAGGGGCAGGAGGCGGAGCAGGGGCGGAGCAGGAGGCAGGAGTCGCAGCAGGCGGCAGGAGTCACAGCAGGCGGCAGGAGTCGCAGCAGGCGGCAGGAGTCACAGCAGGAGGCAGGAGTCGGAGCAGGCGGCAGGAGCTGCGGCAGGAGGCAGGAGTCGCAGCAGGCGGCAGGAGCCGCGGCAGGAGCCAGGCGACACGCCCGCTGCCGGACAGCCGGACAGCCGGACAGCCGGCTGCCGGAGCCTGTCTGACCAGGTGCGCGCCGCCTGCAGATGTCGGCCGGGCCGTGCAGCACCGCTGCGGCGACTCACGGTGTCGGCCCGGACCGGCCAGGTCGGGCGCAGTCGCCGCACGGCATCGGGTCAGCAGCGTCTGCGCCGACCGCAAGCTACTTTGGCAGCCGGCCGGTCCGGCGGCCGCCGCCCCTCCCGCGCGCCGACTCCTCCGCGCGCTGATCGTCTTTTAATGTATATCGGCCGCCGGTACAAATTCGGTCCGTGCCGAGGACCACCGCCGCCGACAATTATTGGAGCCATTATGTTAATGGATTGTTCGCCGTTTCGAAACGGGCCCGGTAATGGGGCGCGGCCGCCGGCCGCCACCGGCCCGACAGCGGCCACCGGCCCGACAGCGGGCGGACAGCGCGAACATCTCGAGCGCGGGATGCGCCGCCCGGCGTCCTCGCCTCGACATCGCCGGCAGCTCGGCGGCGCCGCGAGTCCTCGCACCGTGTAATCAGCGGGCGCGCGCGAGGTCAGCCAACGCTGCGTAAAACGCACGTGTGACCCATTTTCGGCGGCGGTCGGTGCGTAGCGTGGCAGGGCCGCTGCAGCGTCGGCGTCCGCCGGCAGAAAGTCGCCGCCGGGCTGCGATTGATAGCTCGTTGAGCTGGACGGTGCAAATCGTCCGCCGCGGCCCCGGTCCACCCTCGGCCGGCGGGGGCACGGGGACTCTCGGCGCTACCGACCTGCCACCTACCGAGCCACCCGTCAGACTGGCTTCTCGGCAGCTGGCAGGAGCGCCCGCGGCGCCAGTCCTGCGCGGAGCTCCGGGACGGGGGCGCGTTGTCCGACTTCTCGGTCGGGTCGTCGTGTGACTTCAATCTTGAGTGGTGACGTAGGTGTGGCGCCGGCGGCAGACCGTTTCTGGATATGGCCGGCCTGCATACAACGCAGTTGTCTCGCTTGTTTCCAAGCGGCGTCCATACGGACATTGGGATAAACATTAGCGTAATCAGGATCCCGACACACCGCACACCTTAACGCAACGCTTCCCAAGTGTGTGACATTACTCTAGGTTCTCACGTGACATGACCTCTGGGGCATGACGTGCCGTGACCTGCGGGTGGCGATGTGCCGTGACCTCTGCGTGACCTCTGCGAGGGCGCCCGGTGCCGAGAGTTGACGGGTCCACCGCCTCAGCACATTCCTCGCCGGTCACACCCATAAACACGCCGGCGGTGCCTTGGGTGGCTGGCACCGCTGGAAACCCCCACGCCTGACCGGTCCGGCCGGCCGGCTGGTGCCGCCGCCCCGCACCTGACCCGTCCGTCCGTCCACCGGCCGCCGCCGCCGCCGCCTCCGCCTCTCGGCTGAGGGGCCGGGCGGCGCCGCTCCTCCGACAGAGGGCGGCGGCCCGGGCTGTCTGTCATCCCGGGTGGCTTATGCGGCGCGGCGGCGGCGTCGGGCGGCGCGGAGTGGTCTGACCGGGCGGAGTCGGCGCCCGGCCCGACCCGCCCGCCCGCCCACCGCCGGTTCGGAGAAGCGGCCGGCGTCGGTGTCGGGGCCGGGGCCGCGCCGGGCCGGGGCTGAGATGGGCCGCGACTATGGTGGGCCGGGGCCGCGACAGCAACGGTCCGAGGGACCGCGCCTGCCCGGGGCTGAGATGGGCCGCGACAGTGACGGTCCGGGGCCGCGCCGGGCCGGGGCTGAGATGGGCCACGACTATGGTGGGCCGGGGCCGCGACAGTGACGGTCCGGGGCCGCGACTGTGGTGGGCCGGGGCCGCGTTGGCCCGGGGCTGAGATGGGCCGCGACTGTGGTGGGCCCGGGCCGCGGCAGTGACGGTCCGGGGCCGCGCCGGGCCGGGGCTGAGATGGACCGGGGCCGCGACAGTGACGGTCCGGGGGCGCGCCTGCCCGGGGCTGAGATGGGCCGGGGCCGCGACAGTGACGGTCCGGGGCCGCGTCGGCCCGGGGCTGAGATGGGCTGCGGCAGTGACGGTCTGGGGCCGCGCCGGCCCGGGGCTGAGATGGGCCGCGACTGCGACTGCCGATCGTCCCGCTCGTCGGCGCGGTGGTGGCCGATTGAGAGGCGCGCGGTGGGTCAGAGTAGCGCCTGAGGTGTCGAGATCGACACCGGACGCCTTCCTGCCCGGTCGGTCAGGCGGCGCTCCGGGATCCCACGAGTTTGTGAGTCAGAGCCGAGGTTGGAGCGTTATGCGGACTTGCCAGATGCTGATGGGTCACGGTTTTCACGCAGAGGCGCAGTCAAAGGGGGCCGCCGCCCCTTACCTACCAAAATTACACTAAAGCAATCCAGACATTTTCATATTTTTGCCAGATAAAGCCATAATTGTTCGGCGCGCTCCGCAAGCCGAAAGTAGTCTATGTTTCGTTCTGAGGAATTATGATTGAAGAGGGGGCATTAGTTAAGGTGAGACCACCATCCGAGGCACTCGAACTTCCTTCTCCAGGAATGCTAAAGCAATGAAGAGTGTATTAGTATAACAACATGTAAAATAGCAATATGCATAACTAGTATCAGGTTTTTTATTAATAAATATAATCCGAGTTGTTGTTGGGGTGACTTGAGGAACCAGGGTTCTATTGCTAAACTGAGCTTGTTGCGTGAACCCCGGCACCACCACCCGATCCATGAATTCCACTTCAACGGCAGAATTTAGACCGAAAGTATAACGTGCCGCCAATACACCAACACGGCCGCCCGGTAGCTCGTCCCCGGCCTTATCTGGCCATCTGCCAACTGACACTCCCAGCCGGGGGCTAACTGCCAGCACGGGAAGCGACTCGAACCCTGTGTTGCCAGGTCAGGGGAGACCAGCGCAGGCCAGCGCTCTAACCAACTGAGCTACCGGGGTGGCTGGGTATGCCAAGAGTGCCAGATATGTCACGTGCATCAAGTATGTCAGATATGACATACGCACCAGGAGCGTCGGATATTTCAGGTGTGTCAGGTGAGCCAACTATGCTAGGTGTGTCCGTCTCCTCGCACGTCTCAGGTGTGCCAACTATGCCAGGTGTGTGTTAGGTGTTCCAACTATGCCGGGTGTGTCAGGTGTGCCAGCTATGCCGGGTGTGTCAGGTGTGCCGACTATGCCGGGTGTGTCAGGTGTGCCGACTATGCCGGGTGTGTCAGGTGTGCCGACTATGCCGGGTGTGTCAGGTGTGCCAACTATGCCGGGTGTGTTAGGTGTTCCAACTATGGCGGGTGTGTCAAGTGTGCCGACTATGCCGGGTGTGTCAGGTGTGCCGACTATGCCAGGTGTGTGTTAGGTGTGCCAGCTATGCCGGGTGTGTCAAGTGTGCCGACTATGCCGGGTGTGTCCGTCTCCGCGCACGTCTCTCGGGTGGCGTGACGGGCCCACTCTCGCCGCGCTCCGCGTGCCGGAAGTGGCGCGTGACGTCACACACCTGGGGCGGGCCGTTTCACGCCCCTGGTCGAGAGGCCTCGCCTTGGTTGCACCCGGCGAACCACCTGGCTGGGCGGCTGCAGCAGACTGCGCCGACCACCTGCCGCCGGCCGTCAGCCGAACCTGACGTCAGGTCACGCGGATCAGTCAGGCCTCACTGTCACCTGACCTGACCTGTGTGGATCTGACCTGACCTGTGTAGATCTGACCTGACCTGTGTGGATCTGACCTGACCTGTGTGGATCTGACCTGACCTATCCAGTGTGGAACTGACCTGACCTGACCTGAGTCATGTGGAGCTGACCTGACCTAAGCCATGTGGAGCTGACCTGACCTGAGCATGTGGAACTGATTTGACCCGACCTGATCCGACCTGACCCGTGTGAAACTAGCCTGACCTGACCCGTGCGGAATGACCTGAAGTGATCCGTGTCGATCTGACCTGGCCTGCAGTGTTGATCTTGATCTGACATGAAACTGCTCAGAAGTGAGCAGATCTGACCTGGTCCGGTCTAGCCTGGCCTGAGCTGGACTGCCTTAGAGACCTGACCCGGGGAGGTGCAGATCCGGTTGGGTGATGCACTGGGTGATGTCCTTGATCCGTGGCCTGCCGATCGGCACATCCTCAGCCTCTCCTCGGGCGGACCGACACATCCACCCTCTCCGTGGTGATGACTGAAGTGGCGAATCAGCCGCTCCTCAGTGCATCGGAAGCCACAAGTGTCGCAAGAAAGAATACATTGCCTCTTGGAAAGCCGTAATAACACATGAAGAATGCACAGAGTGTGATTCCGTTCTTACCTAGGATCAGCGCTGATGTCACAAAGCCAATCACATTTCCTGATTTCCGTATTTGTGGGCCATCATCAGTAGGCCGGCTGCCGTCAGAAGATGCTAGCGTGATGTTAGCGTGAGACAGAAGATGTGCTCGGGGACGAGTAGCCTAGGGGTAAGTTGCTCGTCTTACAATCGAAAGGTTGTGGGTTCGAGTCTCACCTGTCGCTACTCTTCGCCCGCGACCAATCGGCGTGAGAGATTGGCGATGCTACATGACTCATCGGTCGATGTGTCAAAAAACCAATAACCAACCAGCCAACCAACAGAAGATGTGCTCCTGACACAGGAAGGTAGTCCGACACCCGCAAGTAGGTATGCCTCACGCAAAATAAAAACAGCCTTCCCTGACGAATCTCATGGTGATTTGGCTACCTATACTGGAAACCTGATGCCTATTTGACTACCTGTAATGGGAACTTGATGGCGATTTGCTTACCTATGCCGTGAATCTGATGGCGATTTGGCTACCTGTAGTGGGAACTTGATGGCGATTTGCTTATCTATGCCGTGAATCTGATGGCGATTTGCTTATCTATGCCGTGAATCTGATTGCGATTTGCTTATCTATGCCGTGAATCTGATGGTGGTTTGGATACCTGTAGTACCTGATGGCAATTTGATAATTTGTACTGGGAGCCAGTACAGAGGGTCAGTACAGCCGTGCCCTCGTGAACACAATGTTTCGCACGAGAGGCTGGCATTGGAAGACATTGGACCGACACCGACATTGTCACCGACATTGTCACCGGCATTGGAAGACAGCAGGCATGGGCGCAGGTGCAGTGCAGGTCACCTGATGACCTGACTTGGTGTTCCCCGCCAGCCCCTCAGCGACCCCGTGACAGATCCTGGCGTGGGCGTAGGCGCAGTGCAGGTCACCTGATGACCTGACTTGGTGTTCCCCGCCGGCCCCCCAGTGACCCCGCGGCGGCTGCTGACGGGCTACGGAGCCGGACCAGCCGATGTATGCTGCCCGTGACGGCAGGTCTGGCAGTGACCTTGCGGAGTCGCCTGCCATCGGGAGAGACGCCCGACGTGCCATCTCTCTGCCCGCCGGCCGGGCACCACGGCGGCGCGTTTTTACGCCCGCGCGAGCGTGCGCCTACCCTGCGCTGCCATCTTCTCGCCACATGAGTAATTGTTTCCTTGACATATCTAGCAGACGGCGCTTCGCCTCCGCCAAAAAAATACCCTTGAAACCTCTTGGGTATCGCTTTGAACTGTCTTTCAGGTCAGATCCTCGCACCCCGCCTCGGGGGGCGGGTCCTTTTACGCCCCACTGGCCTCCAACCTAAGCGTTGCACAAAAACGAAAGTGATGTCATCGGAAAGCGCTCGATGGAGTAGAGGCCGAAGCCACCCCAAAATCCCCCTCCCAAAATGGCGTTACTGGGATATCTATGTGGCCACAACTGACGTCATGATTTTGGCCCTGGTAGTTCCTTTTGGGGAGAATTTAAAAAACCAAATTATTTGGAATCAGTAAAAGGATGCCGAAATCCACCATGGCCCTACAATTTTTTACCACCCAAAACATCGTTTTTTTAAGTTTTCAAATCTCCTTAAGTTGTCTTTGTATAATGGGTAGAGCGAATGGCAAAACATTGCTTTAAGCCAACTTGCCCCAATAAAAATGATTACTTTAGCCAGAATCCTCCATTTTAGTCCAAATGGTGCCGCAAATGTGTAAAATAAAAAACTAAAATAAATTAAAAAGCAGAAACAAATTCGCCTGGTGCGTTTCGTTGTATCTCTCAAGATTAGCAAATGCTGAAAGTTGCATTCAATTATCTTTATCGTTGAAGCGTGACAACTTGTTGATTTTTTTTGGAGATGATCTCACTTGACCATGAACAACCCGTTGATCGTAGATGACCTGACTTGAAAATTTTCACAGCCAAATTGGTGTGGGAAAAGGGTGTGCAAAATTTCGGCGCGCCGCCCCTGTGCCGTTTTTGGCTGTCCGCGTACAACCTCAGCGGGTGTAAAAAGACCCCAGCGACGGCGCGAGTTATGAGTAGGGCCACCTAGGCTGTGACATCTGGTAAAATATCACCCTTGTCAGGCCATTGCGTGCTATTAGATCATTAGCATGAATATGCATGAATATGAGAATATTAGCGTGGCTATGGTAATATATGTTTTGCGACCATTCACTTTTCAAGTGCTCACCTAGATCATTTTGCACAACCATACGTCAAGGTTTATCCCATGAAAATGGTTTTCTTAGAAGCATTATAAATCGAGATCATTGTTCGCGCTAAAACAACTGGACCCATAGACATACATGAACAAACATTGTAGTACGTGCAAGTTCTTTGCAACAGAAGTTTCCAGTAGAGCGGTAGTTATTTTTCACATATGTTTGGTATATATTTCATGTCAGAAATTAAGGATGTTCCCACCTGAAACGAAGATCCATCCTTTCCATCGCTGAAAATCGCATTCATATACATATCTTTATATTATATATGTATTTATATATATACTGGTAGCATAGGTTAAATTGAGTATTCAGGGATATTTCAACAAGGGACAAATATCACTTCTTATCACACGACCCCATTGCAACACTGGTCCCAAGAGCAAAGATAGAGATGACAACATTCCGCTCGTCAAAGGAGCGGTGGTATGGCCGACAGCGACCTTCAACGATAAGCAGTGACCGCCAGTGAACTTCAACGATAAACAGTGACCGTCCGCGGCCTTCAGCGATAAACTGGGACCGCCAGCTACTTCCAGTGACATGCAGTGATCACCAGAGATCATCAGTGGCCGTCAGTAAGCTTTAGCAATAGCGGATCCGAGACGTTGGTGGAATGTTCACCCCTTCTTCACACCCTGCTATTCGGGATTAGGCTGGAAAAGGCCTCGCCGGAACACTCTAGTGCTTCCCAATTCCCTTCAACTGTCCAGCCGAAGACGCGCCCCTCCGAGCAGGAA
The DNA here is from genome assembly GCA_034440575.1 of Imbricaverruca yamaguchii. Lineage (NCBI taxonomy): Eukaryota > Metazoa > Arthropoda > Thecostraca > Neoverrucidae > Imbricaverruca > Imbricaverruca yamaguchii. The sequence goes on from JAOTOL010001660.1 coordinate 3,719,507, forward strand.
AGGTGCTCCGCTGGTTGCAAAGGCGCTGTCCCTGCAGAAAGCTCGAGTGTAACCCACCTCCGCCTCGAAAAAGAAATGCTCTCAAAATCAGCGTCGCCCATGCAGAGAAGTGCACCTCTTCTCCTTTCCAACCCGCAGCAATTGCTGGATCCGCGCCCGGCCGTCGGTTGTAGTAAGTGGCCTTCAGTGACCGCAAATGGCCGTCAACGACCGTCATGGGTGTCGGACGTCGGCGAATGTCAGGGACCGTCCGTGACCGTTAGTGGACGTCGGTGGACGTCGGTGGACGTCGGTGGACGTCGGTGGACGTCGGTGGACGTCGGTGGACGTCGGTGAATGTCAGGAACCGTCCGTGACCGTTGCTGGACGTCCGTGAATGTCAGGATACGTTCGTGACCGTTAGTGGACGTTAGTGGACGTCGGTGGACGTCGGCGAATGTCAGGAACCGTCCGTGACCGTTGCTGGACGTCCGTGGATGTCAGGAAACGTTCGTGACCGTTAGTAGACGTCGGTGGACGACGGCGAACGTCAGGAACCGCTTGTGGCGCCCCTCAAAACCCGGTCAAACGACTACACCAGCATCAGACTGGACACTGAGCAGAGCTTAGGCTAAGCATTCACCATAACTTAAACTGGAAAATGTGATGGACACTGGGTTAAACAATTAGCAGACCGCCGAACCGAACACTGGATTTAACATTTCGCAGATCATCGATTGAACAATGGACGAGACCCTAAGCTGTGAACACTGAGCTGAACACTGAACTGGACGGGAGCACTAATGCTGAAATGAATATTAAACTAAGAATCGAAATAAACGATGAACCAAATACTAAGCAACCTAACATTAAACTGATCACGGTTAGTTAGTTGATATTATTGAACTGAAATCTGAAATTGGTATTGATTCGAACATTGAATGCTTAAATTAGCACTCAAAGGGAAACAAAGCCGAATAATCAAATGAGGTTAAACGGCGTTGAATTGGTAAAGTTTTCACTTGCCTTCCTTACAAGGTTAAGCTTTCAAGGAATGCCTGATGATACTTGTTACTCGATATAATGCAACACAATACTTCATGTCTTGCCTTGAAGAAGAAGGCGAATTAACACTTGACAAATTCGAATATGATGCAAAGGCCTTACATGCGACAAGCTTGCAATTCATATTTAAACACGCTTGCTGACACACTTCACTGATGCTAAGTAGCGCCAAGAGAGCAGCTGGCTTCTGATCTGCCTGGACATGGCCAGATTGGCCGGTGCAGTCGGAATCTGCGCCGGCCTTCCACTTCAGTTATCGCACTAGTGGCTATCCACACCGCCTGAATGAGCCTTTCAAATGAAATGATTACAGCCTTGGCAAATTCGGAGATTTGTATCGGGACTTGATGTCGGACCGGGGCGTGAGCAGCCTTCAACGTTGGCCTGATTGCAATTGAAATGATTGTGCTTGGTGGGAGCATCACGACTTAATACGCGCCCGTAAACCTCCGAGTAATCGTCGACCTGTCGATGTTATTTCGTCGAGCCAGCTGCACAAGTTATTGTGCTGATTAAATAATGCTCACTTCTTGGACTACTCCTCTCCTGCATGAACTGAGTTGAGAATGAGCTTTGTCGGCCAGTTTTACTACAGCTCGCTGAAAGTTTAATCCACACACTCAGATGTTTCTGACACACGTTGAGCGACATTCGTTCGCTGTTGTGATCCAATAGTGACATTCATGCGTACATATATTAGAAATAGTGTATTATTTCCAATGCTGGTTCGCTGTCGACTGATGTGTGTCGTACAAAGAACCAGCCTAGCCTAACATATGCAAGCCTAACCTTGCTAAACCTAGGCTAGCCTAATTTAGGCAAAACTGACATTGCCTAGCCTAGCTTGGCCTAACTGCAATAGACATACAAGTGTCCTCCGCAAATGAGAGCTGAATGCAGCCTTGCATCCGGTCTACACTTTCACAGCAAGCTGTGTCGCACTCCGACTACGCCGTGTACGGTGAGGGATGTGCCGCACTCCAACTGAACCGTGGACGGTGAGGGATGTGCCGCGCACCGACTGAACCGTGGACGGTGAGGGATGTGCCGCACTTCGACTACACCGTGGACGGTGAGGGATGTGCCGCACTCCGACTACACCGTGGACGGTGAGGGATGTGCCGCGCACCGACTGAACTGTGTACGGTGAGGGATGTGCCGCACTCCGACTACACCGTGGACGGTGAGGGATGTGCCGCGCACCGACTGAACCGTGGACGGTGAGGGATGTGCCGCGACTACCGTGGACGGTGAGGGATGTGCCGCACTCCGACTACACCGTGGACGGTGAGGGATGTGCCGCGCACCGACTGAACCGTGGACGGTGAGGGATGTGCCGCGCACCGACTGAACCGCGCACGGTAGAGTATGCGCGGTAGAGTACACCATCAACGCCGTACTACCCGCGTGTGTGTGGGTCAATTTTTCCAGCCTGCCACCTTGTGGTGATGTCGGCTGGTTACCGTACTACGTGTGTGTGTGTGTGTGTGTGTGTGTGTGTGTGTGTGTGTGTTTGTGTTTGGCCAGCCTGCCACCGCGTGGTGATGTCGGCTGTTTACCGTACTACGCAATCCACAATGTGCGATATCGCACCGGCGTGCAGTGCGCATGCGCCGCAATATCCTACGCTCGTATTTGCACCGCCTCGTCCCACTCCCGCCCTTCCGATCTGATCGCAGTTTGGCGCTGCAATTGGCAGATACTCCACCAGCCACAACTCCTCACGGAGGTCGTGTTGTGCTGCTGCAAGTCGTGCTGCTGCTGCCCTGAGGGGGCGGGGAGGTGGGGGGGGGGGTCATCGGGCGCAACAGTGTTCATCTTGCCAGTCCTGTCTGCAACTGTTTGTTCGGTTGAGTAAGGCTCATCAACACGAACGTACAGATAAACTCGTCAGTGCGATGGGGCAACAGCCGCCGTGCTGCAGCGGGCGCACAATTCTGTGGTGGCGCTGGTGTGAGAGGGACGGTGGCGGAGGGATCTGTGCGATCCCCGTGCGAAGCGAACGGCGGAGGGACCCGGATGATCTCTGTGCGAGGGGAGTGGCGGAGGACTCTCCCTCCGCTTGAACGCCAGTCTTGGTCAGATAAATCTGACTCGCTGAACTGTGTCATTCCGTGGCGTGTTATGCCTCCAATCAGCTTTCATCAGCAGGGATTTATCGTCTTGCTGTGGCTATTTTGTGTGAGATTACTTCGTCCACAGTTTCTACGGTGACGAAAACGCCGCGGAAGAATTCATAGTCTCGTCTCCCCACACCTGGTCACATCCCCATTAGATCCGCAGTCACCTCTGCACTCCGGCTACGTTCCGTCACCGTTTGTTTGTTTATTGGTTGGTTCACGACACCCTTTATGCACATTCACGGCTAATGGCGCCGCCCACACTGTTTCGCCGGTGGGCCGCGGGATTGGGAAATGTCCTGAGTGGCGCTAGAGTCGAACTCGGGACCTTTGGTACCCATAGCCCGACGCCTTAACCACTCGGTCATCCCCGCCCCGTTCCGTCACCGTCATCATTCCACTGTGGGAATGGTTCATTGGTGACCGTAAATAAGCTCGCCCTGGCTGTCAGCCCAGCGGCACGATGTTCCTCTCAGGCTGTGGGGGCCGCTGGTCTGGCACGGCGAGAGGCCCTCTCAGTGTGAGAGGTGCATGGGCTGACACTGGAACAACCAGGTCAGGTCAGCCAGGTCAGGCCAGGTCAGCCGTCCGGCACCACCCAGCTGGTCCGGCTGGCACCTTGTGGTAGGACATTTTCGGTCGTGGAGAAGTGCGCTCCGGAGAACACGGTCGGAAGTTGAATGGTGGGGAGGGAACGTTTGGCTTTTCACTACTACGTGGATGCTTTTTTCCCATGTGGCACTACACTGCCACGTGGACGATTATTATCGTGTGCCATTTCCCTGCTATGTGGACGATTATTCCAGTGTGACACTCCACTGCTATGTGGACGGTTATTCTCGTGTGGCACTCCAGTGCGACGTAGATGACCCTTCCAGTGTGGCACTGCACTGATACGTGGATGCTTACCCCCGTGTGGCACTCCATTAAAAGTGTGCATGCGTACACTATTGTGAGAGAACTTGAGCTGGCGAGAATATCTGTTACAGCGTCAGCTTCTGGAGCTGGCGTGAGGTCAGCTTCTGGAACGGATCTGTCAGCTTCGGGTTAGACACCATATCACTATGTCAGCTTCTGCGTAGATATATATCATATCAATGTGTCAGCTTCTATTGAGAGAAACCATCCCGATGTGTCAGCTTCTAGTGAGAGGTACCACCCAATCATGTCAGCTTCTGGTTAGATGGACCATGCCATGTGGCACATGGTTGAGGGCGTGGCCGCCGCAATGCCATTGTGGCGAAGGCTCACCATGTGAACCTTCTCCAGGACAAATTACCACGCAGTACCCGACTCCCATTATGCAATCTACCTCACAACCTCCGAGGGCTTTGGGACAATGCAAAATTACACAAAAACCAACAGGATGTAAGGCAGTGTGCTAAATCAGCTAGTGGTGAGCGAAGCCGGTGTCGATCAACGGCAGGTGTCAGCCTAGGGAGGAAAGCTGATCTGTCAAGGTACTTAAGTGACAATGGGCGGCGCGACTTTTTATCCAAAGGCGGGCAGCACACGTAAGGTGCATCGCTCTGCGTGCACTAAAGCAAACTACACTGCTGACAGCAAACTTCTGTTTGCAAAGGAATGCGAGCAGACATCAATCTCGCTGGAAGCATCGCAAATATTTGTTTTTCTGAGCACGTGGGTAACTCGTGCCAACTTGGACTTCCATTTGTGCATTATCTATGACGATTTGTCATGATTCATGTCGTGTATGATTGTGATCACGACCGTGCTGGACGTCTCTCACCAAGCTGGCGGTCGAAGTCTTTATTTATAGAACATATTTTCAGATTGAATAGGGAAAATTACAAATTAGCATTGGCACGGTACAAAGCCAGGGGGTGCAGATCCCCACCCCCACGGACCTACTCGGGATCTCCAGCCATGGACTACGCGACCCCCCAATACACATACACACACCGCACCCATTCTTGTATCACACATGTCTGACATGTAGCTACTTGGCCTGATGTAAACTTAACAGCGATTTTTTTAGCTCTTCACTTTCCTCACCACTGCTGACCGCACCGATCGAAATTCGTTCGCACAAAGCCCGGCCGCAACTTGCACCCCGACTAAACACTTGACGCGGACCGCAGTGTTTCTGCTCGTTCCGTGCACGTACACGGTTTCAGGGCTACTGACCTGTGTTCGTGATGCGCCGCGACAGCATGCACCGCAGCGGCACATTTTCTCGGCGCATGGCGCGCTAATTGGAGCCGTGCCGACGTTGACCGGCCGTATTAGCGCACACACAGACATGTTCGCCGCTTCTATAAGGACTGTCGCATCCAATATGGCTTAACGGTGGCATCTCGAAAAGTGTGTCGGTTTTTTTTGTTCGTTTCGCGAATTTTACGAGGAAAATAGTGCGGTCGTATTGTGCAAGGAGGAGTATATTCGGCTCCCAGGTATTGTCCCTGGGCGGCGACACGCCCCGGCCGTTTTCCGCAGTGGTTTTCCTCGATGGGTCACGTCAGCAACAGGACCTTCTCCGGAGCCGGCAGTTCACTCCCTTCAGAGGCGGGAGATTACTTCCTTCAGAGGCAGCCGCGTACTCCTTTCAGAGGCGGGAGATTGCTCCCTTCAGAGGCAGCGGCAACTCACTCCATTCGAAGCCGCTCAAGACTTCAAAGGTGGCCGCCCACACTCTTATTTCAGTATTGCAGTGACCGAAGTAGCAGCCTATTTTTCAACGAGCCAGGTGTACCAACTGTCATCAGTGACATTATGGACATCAGGGACGCCATACGCATAAATGACATAGACATCAGTGACATAATGGACATCAGTCACATTATAGACCTAAGTCACACTATAGACATCAGTAGCATTATAGTCATCAGTAGCATTATAGACATCAGTAGCATTATAGACATCCGTAACATTATAGACACCAGTAACACTACAGGCACCAATATCATTATAGACATCTATGATATTACAGACATCAGTGACATTATAGACAGAAGTGGCATTATAGACAGAAGTGGCATTATAGACATTACAGTAACATCAGATCAGTGAAGTTATGGGCATCAGTGGCTTAGGCATCAGTGATTATAGACACAGTGGATTTAACATAGTGACAAGCAGACATCAGTAACATTGTAGACATCACAGTGACAGTATATACATCAATGGCACCATATGCATCGGTGACATTTTAGATATCGGTGACAGACATCAGTGATATTTTAGACGTCGGTGACATTTTAGACATGAGTCACATTGTGAAACCGGCTGCTACCTGTCCACTCTCTCTCTCTCTCTCTCTCTCTCTCTCTCTCTCTCTCTCTCTCTCTCTCTCTCTCTCTCTCTCTCTCTCTCTCTCTCTCCGCGCCGCTTCACGTTTCCCGTCAACACGGCGAGCGTGTGAAGTGAACATCTCATGGCGGCGACTTTTCCATCATCTCACTCCGAGCTTCAATTACCATTGGCTAAGTGGTGCTGGCGGCATTCTACGTGAATACAGATGGCCGATTTGGCTCGGATTGTCCTAAATCATGGGCTCGAGACTAGACCGGGGGCTGCCGGTCTAGTCCGGTCAAAGGGCTCATCCGATGATCTATCTGATGCATTGCCTGCCGACCGCCGGCACACACAGCCGTGGCGAAAACACACTCATGCATATGTATACATGTGTAGCTCCTGTGTACGGTTCAGAGGCAGGGCCACGAACAGCGTGCACTGCGGCGGAAGAGTTAGTGGTCTGCGATACGATCGGCGCACGGGAGCGGCAGCCCTGCGGCGCTGCGGTGGTGTCACATACGGAGGGTTGATGCCCCGGGAAAGGAAGGTATCGTTTATACTCGACGCCCGCACACATCGGGAATGTCGTGTGCGGTTAATAAATTACGGAATGCGATTTGCGGAATTACGGAACGTGGATGAGCATCTGCTTCTCACCTGGCGGTGATGCATGTCATCAGGGGCTTATGACAGCACATTGTGACACATCATGCACATTGCATGGCACATTATGCACATTGCATGGCACATTGTGGCAAATGTTAGCTGCGTTGCAGACTGCTTCACTTCGTGTGACGTGGTGACTGCTGACAATATATTTAACAAACAATATGGAACATGCGGCCTAAGGAAGTTTCGCGTCGTCTAAACGTGACCTACGCCTTAGTCATAAGTATGTAGGAAGTCGTAAGTGTATGGTCAGGTGGTACTTGCCGGATCAGGGTGTGATTTGTTGAGCTTGTTGCTTTGACTTTTCCGCTTGACTCAACATAGGCTGCATGTTTTTCTTTTATTTTCGCAATCCGAGGTCCTCAGGTGTACACATCGGCGCCTTATACGATGATGGTTGATATCGGGTTAGATCATGTCTCACTGGCAGTTCCGAGAAGACGGAAAAAACGTTTCTGAACTAGAGAAGGTATGCGGTACCCTCTCCTAATCAGTAAAGTATAAAGACCAGATAGCCATTAGAAGCACCTACCGGCGGTGGCTTGCCAGTTGTCTCACTGATTATATCCTTTATGCTCGATGGAAGTCCAAAGTCTACCAATCTCAAGACGCAAGCAAACAGATATGACATGATGGAAGTTGCCCTTCACTATATCCTGCACCAACACCCAGGATGTCAAGTCCCAGGATGTCAGTCGCAATGTTTGGCGTTGGGGGACTGCGGCCTCCGCCTCCCCCTCCTTCTCACTCACCCCTTCCCGTCCCGTCCCTTCCCCCACCCCCCGTGGTGACGCCTCCATTCAGCCATCTGCCCCGGTGTCCCTGCCGAGACTGCTGGGCCATGGGCTGGCGCTCGCCGTGCGCACCTCGGGCGGTGCCGTGCGGAGCTCTGACGGGCTGGCCGCCTCGCCAGTCGTCGCCGGCCGCCGCCAGGGTCCAGACCGTGCGCAGCTCTAGGGACGGACGGTCGGGGGGCGGTGCTCGCCGTATTTGCATGAGAAAGCGCTCCTCCCGGGTTTTGGTGAATTGGCGGCGTCGGCGCAGTTGCGGGCAGCCGGCGGTGGATGGTGCTGGCCACGGTGGGCGGTGGTGCGACAGTGGTGCCGCGGTGGTGCCGCCTCGGCCGGCCTGACGCAGCGGGACTGGTGTGGACGTGGTGTGGTGCGCACGTGAGCGCGGCGGCGAGCGATCTCGCGGGCTGCGTGTGCTCTGAACCGGCCGCACGCCGCGACCCCGGCGCGTGTTGTGATTTGCTCGGCTGACTCATCGTTTCGTCGGCAGACGGCAGGCTCGGCGACCACGTGATAGTGAGTACTCACAGCGGCGCGATCAGATGCGAGCAGGAGTAGGGTACAGGGGTACACGCGGGATTCCACTTATTGTGCGCGGCTCAGCGTCCTCCATGCACGCTGTTGCACAGTATTAAACACGTGATTTTCCCGTGCCGTGCTCAAAGTCTACATTTCGGACCCCACATTTGGGCCCCGGCGTGTGCTCAAAGCAGCGATGTGAGCGCGTGCACCAGCCGACTGGCGATGGCCCCCCGCCAGCTGACGTCCATCCGGGTCCTGGGCGCGCGCCGCCGCTATCTGGGCATTCAGCTTCACGGTTTCTCCGGAAGACGAGCGAGACGCTGAATCACGTCTGCGATGAATCACGCGGGCCATGCGTGTGGCTGACGCCGGCCGAGGTTCGCCGTTGTCGCGGCTGAACGGCGTGGCACAGCAGCTCAGTGGCGACACATCCTGACGTCCGGACCGCGGAGCCTGGCGGCGCTCCTGCGCGACCTTGGCCAGCCCCGACTCTGGATTTGGGATAATTTCATTTCGAATGTGCGACAGCCTACAGTTGAAAACTTCCCGGGTGGTCCGACCACCTGGCAGCATCATCTCATGTTCTCTCACCCCCCCCATCGTCATCCCTCAAGTCGTCGTCATGCCATTGTGTGTGACGCTTCCTTGGCTTCTGACGTCGCCTTATCGGAGAGTTATCGTGGTTCTAGGCCGGGTATAGTAGTTGGCGTGGTGGTAGGCCGGGTACAGTTGAGTTGGCGTGGTGGTAGGCCGGGTATAGTGTAGTTAACGTGGTGGTAGGCCGGATATAGTAGAGTTGTCTTTATGGTAGGCCGGGTATAGTACAGTTGTTGTGGTAGGCCGGGTATAGTAGTTGGCGTGGTGGTAGGCCGGGTACAGTAGAGTTGGTGTGGTGGTAGGCCGAGTATAGTAGAACTGTCTTTATGGTAGGCCGGGTGTAGTAGAGCTGTCTTTGTGGTAGGCCGGGTATAGTAGAGTTGTCGTGGTAGTAGACAGGGTATAGTAGAGCTGTCGTTGTGGTAGGCCGGGTATAGTAGAGTTGTCGTTGTGGTAGTAAGCAGGGTATAGTAGAGTTGGTATGGTGGTAGGCCGAGTATAATGGAGTTGTCGTTATGGTAGGCCGGGTATGGTAGAGTTATCGTGGCGGTAGGTAGGAAGAATAGAGTTATCGTGGTGGTAGGCCGGGTAGAGTATAGTTATCGTGGTGATAGGCCGAGTATGGTAGAGTTGTCGTGGTGGTAGATCGGGTGTAGTAGAGTTGTCGTGGTAGACCCAGTATGGTAGAGCTGTCGTGGTACTGGACCGGGCATAATAGAGTTGACGTTGTGGTAGGCCAGGTATTGTAGAGTTGACTCTTGGCAGCTGTGGTGTTCTACTCGACTGAATCCCGGCCACGTTGCAATCTTATGGGTGTTCATAGTTTCAACAGGTGGCTCAAGGTCACGTGTATGATAACGATATCGGCGTAGACAGTGGTGACAGTGTAGACGACGGAGGAAAGTTGACTCTTCATAGTCGCACAGTTCATAGGGATGCGAGGTCTGTGACTCCTGACGACGTCCGTAACTCAGGGTATAGTTGACAGGTTCACAGGCGGTCATGCCACTGTCGCTGGTCTTCGGGCGGTAGTTCGCCCACACACAGAGTTCACCACTCAGTAACACCGAGTTGAAGGGGCACATAGTGCCGTGTCGTGTCGTGTCGTGTCGTGTCGTGTCGTGTCGTGCCGTGCTGTGCCGTTCTGTGCTGTGCTGTGCCGTGTTGTGCCGTGCTGTGCCGTGCCGTTCTGTGCTGTGCCGTGCCGTACCGAACCGTGTCGTGTCGTGCTGTGCCATACAGTACCATGTGCCGTGCCATACAGTACCATGTGCCGTGCCGTGCCGTGCCGTGCCGTGCCGTGCCGTGCCGTGCCGTGCCGTGCCGTGCCGTGCCGTGCCGTGCCGTGCCGTGCCGTGCCGTGCCGTGCCGTGCCGTGTCGTGCCGTGCCGTGCCGTGTCATGTGCCGTGCCATGTACCGTGCCGTTCCGTGCCGTTCCGTGCTGTGCCGTGCCGTGCCGTGCCCTACAGCACCATGTGCTGTGCCGCGCCGTGCCGTGCCGTGCCGTGCCGCGGTGTCTGCGACACTGACCAGCCCCGATGGTCGCCCTGCACGGCCGGTAACTGTGCGTACTCGGTACTGGGGCCGGTCAGCTGGCGGCCAGGCCTGTTTATTTACGTATGTTTATATGTGGCGGCTGGGTCTGTTGCCAGGCCACGGCTATCGACCAGCCTACAGTGGCCGGAGCGGTGCCCGAGGCGGCGGCCAGCGGCCAGGGACAGGGGTGGCAGCGCGGCGGCAGCTGTGTAGCCGGGTCACATTCGGTGTAGCCGGGTCACATCCGGTGTAGCCGGGTCACGTCCGGTGTAGCCGGGTCACGTTCGGTGTAGCCGGGTCACGTCCGGTGTAGCCGGGTCACGTTCGGTGTAGCCGGGTCACGTTCGGTGTAGCCGGGTCACGTCCGGTGTAGCCGTGTCACGTTCGGTGTAGCCGGGTCACGTTCGGTGCAGCCTGGCCACGCCCGGTGCAGCCGGGTCACATCTGATCGGCACGGCGACGGTCGCTGTATGGCCCGGCCACGTCCGGTGTAGCCGGGTCACGTCTGATCGGACGGCGACGGTCGCTGTATGGCCCGGCCACGTCCGGTGTAGCCGGGTCACGTTCGGTGCAGCCGGGCCACGTCCGGTGTAGCCGGGTCACGTTCGGTGTAGCCTGGTCACGTTCGGTGTAGCCTGGTCACGTTCGGTGTAGCCGGGTCACGTTCGGTGTGGCCGGGTCACGCCCGGTGCAGCCTGGCCACGCCCGGTGTAGCCGGGTCACGTCTGATCGGCACGGCGACGGTCGCTGTATGGCCCGGCCATGTCCGGTACAGCCGGCGACACGTCCGATCGGCTGGGATCTGTTCGGCGGCTGGGCGGCTCCAGGATGCCGCGGTAACACCGCATTCCTGACGGCGAGCTGGCGCCGGTCGGCCCCGCCCTCGCCCACCGCCGCTGACCACCTCACCGGCTGACCCGTTATCGGCCGACCCCACCATCACCTGACCCTCACCATCACCTGACCCCCACCATCAACCGATCGTTATCAGCTGTTCCCATAGTAGTTAGCGGGGAGCCAGGGGGTGTCGGCAGTTCAGTGGTCTGGCAGGTCAGAGGTACGGGGTTCGCCTCCCCGCGACGCCCGCCCTTCCCGGCAGGGTGAGAGGCAGGCGACGCCATATGGCCTCAGCTGCTGAGTGCGTCGTAAAGCCACAATCCAATCCAAGCTGGAGGCAGGGGGCTATTCCCCCTTTTCTGCGGCACTCCCTCAAGCTGGAGATTCGCGCCCCCTCTGACTAGAAGAAGGCCCGATAGGATGCTCTGATTGCACCCCATCTTGTATATTTTCAGCCGAAGGTGCCCCCCTCTGAGTACCGGATTCGCCCCGACCAGGGATGCTCTAGTGCACCCCTCCCCTTAAATTATCGCAGTCAGTAGTGCCCTTCCGGGGGAATGGCACCCGCTGACCGCTATCCCCTACTTTTGCTGTCGCTCCTACGTCCATGGCTGTTCTTGTCGTTAGCGCTTGTACGACCAAATCGTACATGGCTATATTTTGTACGTACACAATTCGTAATCAAAAGTTCTTATGGCCTAAGTTTACATCGCTAAATTTCGCATTGTTAAGTTTCTCATGCCTAATTTTCGTGTGGCTAAATTTTGAGATTGATATTTCAACATGGTGAAATTTCGTACAGCTTACAGCTAAATTTCCCATGGCCGAAATTTATGTTGCTAAATATCCGAAGAGCCCGAAAATACATACGCCATGGACCGTGCAATTCATGCCAGGAACACCCCAAGTTGCGTGAGCTCAGCTTTGCGAGCTTAGGTTTCCCAGCTAGTGCTACAAACTTTATTCATGCAAAATGCAGTGGTGTGAAAATTGAACTGCACACTATTTAGCCATACGAGGCATATCTGGGTGAAGTTTATCGCTGCGAATTGAGTCATGTGAATTTTAGCCACACGAAAAGTACGCAAAAACCGTCATGCGGAATCTTGGAGCTTGTGCTACCACCACCTTGCGATCACTACCACCAAATTTATGCCACCACCAACGAGCTATTCGAACTTTGAACTTCCGTCGGCGAATGCCACATTCTGGGTCGCAGATGGGCTGTGGACCTTGAAGAGTCGCTTCCGCCAGCGGCCCCAACGCGGCGAAGGGTCTCGGCAGGTCAGCCGCGCTGCGCCGTTCGTTTTTCCGGCCGCACGTCTCACGGGCGTCGGACCGATAGCCATCAGCCCGGGCTCGCGTCAAAACGCCTTCGTCAGGTGTCCATGACGATTGCTCGTGGCGAACGTCGTAGCGCAGCTTTTTGCAAACGGTCCGCCCGGTACGGTGCGGTGCGCCGCCGCGGGACACCGACTATCGAGCGGGGGGTTGCGGATGTGTTTTGTCAACGTCCACCTGCCAGATTGATCGGTGTACGGCGTCGGCAGACGAGCAGCCGTAGCAGCGGAAGGTTGTGTCCAGGACTGCCGGTGGAGGTCAGCCACATGTCCGGGAGGTGGTGGGCGGGTATGAGGATGACTCACCGGTGCCGGGGTAGTTCGCAGACTGGGAGGCAGTTCGCAGACGCCAACGCCATTTAGGGACAGGAAAACCTGATCCTGCAAGCCTGTCCGCAGCGCTTAGAGGATTGTCGCGGAACAGTGCCGCCTTTTCATCCGTGGGGATGCTACTAGCTTCCGGGATCACCACCAGTGCTGATAGCCTCACTCTGGGCCAATCCAGGGGTGGAAGGTTAGCCTCTGACCATTCAGAAGAGTGGCAGTTTGACCTCTGACCACTCCCAGTGATGGTCAATTTCTGACAGCACTGCTCTGATCTTTGAGACAGTGTTCTAGTGACGGAAGTTCTCGCGCGAGACGTTTCCACCGGCTGCGCCCTGCGATTGAATTCGTCTATCACTGTCGCCCCGTCTATTAATAATGAAGTAATAAGTATCTACCGTTTTTCGGGGGGTGTTGGCGTATATTCGCATTGGCTGCAGATTTTCCAACATTTTTTCCCCACAAACTTAAAGGATCCAGCATTTCGTCACCTTGTTGATAGTGGATATCTGGTCAGAAACGTTCCGTGGACACTTCGCTGGTACTATTTCGCTGCCTTCACAAGTGGCGATTGGCTGTTCACACCTGGCGCCCTCCCTTATTACGTCTACGTTGACCTGGTAAGTCCACCGATGGCAGATGACTCAGCTGAGAATCACGCTCCGGGGAAAAAGTAGTCTAAGGGTAAGTTGCCCGTCTCACAATCGAAAGAGTGTGGGTTCGAGTCTTACCTGCCGCTACTCTTCGCCCGCGACCAATCTGGGAGAGATTAGCGACGCTACATGACTCGACGGTCGACGTGCCTTACAACCAATGACCACCGATAATCGCGGCTCTGTCTGTCCAAGCCATTGACGTCAGGGAACGGCCTCACGAAGGACAGGTCAGCTCCGAAACACACGGTCTGTAGCCGAGGACGCCACCATATACAGCAGCACAGGGCGTGTCAGAGCTTTTAGGTTAATCGTCTACGTGCAATGTGCATAAGCCAGGTACTAAATCTAGAAAAACATACATGAGAGAATCCACACCCTCAATTATCATGCTCATACTCAATTTAACGTCGTCACTAAGCGTCGTCGCCCCTGGCGTCGCGTACCCGTCCACCATCGTACCCGTCCACCATCGTGCCTGTCCACCATCGTACCTGTCCACCATCGTGCCTGTCCACCATCGTACCTTCCCACCATCGTACCATTGCAAGCAGATGAGGAACATCTCATCTATCTCGGACAACGCGATGAGCTGCGGCGGCTGGGTAGCCTCGGACGCACGACGCAGCAACCGCTCGCGGAGCCGGCTATGATTGATTACCACTAATTCTAATGGCACTAATAATCGGCTCCGGCGAACTTATTGCAAATGAGATAATCTCTGATGAGACCGCCATGGTTCTGCAACGCCCTTGCAACGCCCCTGCAATATGTGGGCGGGCTTTCGTGCCCATCAGAATCATGGCCCAGGTGTTCTCGGTATTATCGAATTAGGCCTGTGTCAATAGCGCTGTTCGATGTGGTTTAAAGTCACGGGTGTTGAGCCGCTAATGTGGAGCTGGTGGTGAGAAGTTTAAACTGTCAGGTGTGTCTCGGATGACGTCACGGGTGTTATGTTGCTAGTGTGAAGTTATTGGTGAGATGTCGCCTGAACTGTCAGATGTTTCTGGGATGACGTCACAGATGTTAAGTCGCTAGTGTCCAGTGGGTGGTGAGAAGTCGCCAGAAATGTCGGATATTTATGGGTTGGCATCACAGATGTTAAGTCGCCAGTGTCCAGCGGGTGGTGAGAAGTCGCCTGAACTGCGAGATATTACTCCATCACGCCCTTAGCCCCGGGCATCACAGTTCGCGTGCGCCCTCGTTCTGCGGACCTTCTCCGGCGTGTGAACCTCAACTGTGTCGCTTCTTCGTAACCGGTAGCTGGCCAGACGCTCCTTCATTTGCTGATGTTGTACTTGGCCGTCGCCACTTCTCTATTGACATTATATGGCAGTCTTATCTCTGCCCGGACGAGGAGATAGTTATGGACTAATGAGAGTGGTTATGGCCAATGGGGTGCTCGGTGGCCACGACACTTTACTTTCTTCGTCGGCCGAGCCTGGCAGTGGCTGTGGGCTCTGTGTCACCGCTTTGGCATCGGGAGGCGATTCACCATGCATGTCTTTAGATTTAGCACTCTGATTTATGGATATTGCATGTAGATGATTGAATTCAATGCTCGTATAACTGTTGTGTATTGCGGCGTCCTCGGCTGTAGACCGCTTGTGTCAGAGCTGACCTGTGCCTCACGAGGCCGTCCGCTGACGTCAACGGCTTGGACAGGCAGGCGAGCCAGTCGCGGAGAGTGATCCTCAGCCGCGTCATCTGCTGGCCGCAACTGCAGTGGCTGTGACCGAACGTGCGGCGCAGCTCGGCGTTGGACGTGAGGTGAGCGCTTCCGCCCCGGCGGCGCGCTGTGTACGGTGTACACCGGGGCGCGCTATCGCGCCCCCGGGGCACGGGTGTGTCCGCCGAGGGGTCACCTCTGCAGGACCGACGGCCGCTCCATCGTCCGTGTCGGTGCCGCTGAGCCTTGACCAGGCCGCCGCGGCCCGCACGGAACCTTGAGCGGAAGAGATCGGCACCGGCGGCTCATTCGGATGCGCGACGTCGTCGACGCGCGGCCGCACCCGCCTCTTACCGATGACCCTCGTGTTTCAATCGATATTTTATTCAGCGGCCCGGCGCCGACCGCCGGCGGCCTCCCGAGCCGGCTGTGGGGCCGCCGGTGGGCTGGCCTGTCGCCGACACCTGGCCTCCCGACACCTGGCCTCCCGACACCTGGCCTCCCGACACTCGGGCTGACTGGGGCGCCACCGCACCGACCATCGCGGCAGTCGCCGGCTGTACGGTGGGACGATATCGCCACTGACGTCTCCCTCCCTCACGGGCTTGATGTCACACCGACATCTCCCTCCCTCACGGGTTTGATGTCGCACTGACATCACCCTCACGGGTCTGATGTCGCACTAGCATCGCACTCCCTCACGAGTCTGATGTCGCACTGACATCACCCTCCCTCGCCGGTCTGATGGCGCACTGATATCTCCCTCCCTCACGGGTCTGATGTCGCACTGACATCACCCTCCCTCGCGGGTCTGATGGCGCACTGATATCTCCCTCCCTCACAGATCGGATGTCGCACACAGCAACCTTACTCACATGTCGGATGTCGCACACAGCAACCTTACTCACATGTCGGATGTCGCACACAGCAACCTTACTCACATGTCGGATATCGCACACAGCAAACTTACTCACTGGTCCGATGTCGCACACAGCAACCTTACTCACTGGTCCGATGTCGCACACAGCAACCTTACTCAATGATCGGATATTGCACACGGCAACCTCACTCATCAGCCACCGTTAAACGAGTTGTCGCTTCGGCACGATTTTGTGGTCATATCTCATCTGTTGCCACCTACACTTTCCATGGAAGCCTGCCAGGCACTGGTGTGGTGATTGTGTCATTGCATGATGATATATTATGCTGAAATCTCACCAGACGATCTGGAAAAATCAGCATTAGTTCCTAGCTTCCATCACGACTAAGGCGTCCTTTGCATTGTTTAGACGTGAAGTATGTGTAATGTTCAAGGTAAGGCAGGAAAATAGTATTAAAGCATTGAAGCCGTCATTAACGGAAAACGTTGTGGGTACAGAACAGGTTTTAAATAGATTCTTTACATGCAATGCCCATATCTCTGATGTACACTCCGGAATGGAAGGCATGCCAACCCTTGTGCCACGACGAATCTGTTCTTGCCTTGAAGTAAGGGCAATATCTTACTCTACCGACGGTGTAGTATTGCAAATATATCTGAAATATATCTGAACTGGGCGCTAAATGAGCACGCTTTGGTCGAGGCGCCTTTCAACTCAAATAACAAGAATAAACATATCTGAATATGATACACTTTGAGTATGGGCTTTACACGGCAAAATTAACGAGGAGGATATCGAGGTTTGTATGTCCATTCTTTCCATGCGTCGCACGTTGAACGATGTTCCATGCGGCGCACGATGTTACATTACATTTGTATTTTAATGTGTGAGGGAAGGGGAGTAAATGTACTCCCTTAATCATGGCGGTGGAGATCCGGAGTAAAATAAAGAGCATTGCGTCAGTATTTACTTCAAGTGACGCACACACACAGCCTAACACGATATGTGGTGTCTCGGGGACGAGTGTTCTAGGGGTAAGTTGCTCGTTTCACAACCGAAAGGTTGTGGGTTCGAGTCTCACCTGTCGCCACTCTTCGCCCGCGACCAATCGGCGTGAGAGATTGGCGGCGCTACATGACTCAACGGTCGATGTGTCGTAAAACCAATAACCAACCAACCAACCAACCAACGATGTATGGTGTCTCCACCGCCACTCAGGCGTCCATCGTCGCGTCCAGCGCACGTCGACGTCCAGCTGTGTCGCTTCGTGCTCGCCGTCCGTGTTTTCCGGGACGTCCAGCGGTGGGCAGAAGCCGGGCGACGGCCGATGCCATGACGTAATACACTCGTGCATGGCCGCCGCGCTGATCATCCGGCTCGGAAAAGTGCAGTTATCCCCAGACTTGAGTCGGCTAAGCTGGCTCCGTCTGACGTCAGCGGCCGGCGCGGCATGTCGTGGGCGTACACACGGACTGACGTCAGCGGGCGGCGGTGCCCGGCGAGGGGTACAGACGATCCGTGTGTTGCGGGGAGGAGCATTTTGAGGTGCCGGCTTGTGATGTGCTGAGACTGTACCATGCTGGGAAACGGAGCTGCCTACTTCGTTCCTGCCTACTAGAAACTGCCTACTTCGTTCCTGCCTACTGGGAGCTGCCTACTTCGTTCCTCTTTCCTACACCTCCGCCTCGTGGTCCTCGACTGATTCGTGCTCCGGGCACACCGATGAGATCGGCTGTCTGGCATGTCAGACTGTCCGACGGTAAACGATATTCAAATAACAGTCCATTACGATGGTCCTACTATTTCCCAAATTACAGGCGTAGTGAGGAAACATTCCACTATCCGCCGCCACAAGTAATCACTGCCACAAATCAGCACACATGTGTCTGGTCGCACTGATGGCCTTGGTCGCATCGGGGCAGAAGCTGCATAGCTGGAACACCCGTCCTTGGCCCCAATAGTTGCTCGCATAAAGTCACGCTCGCATAAAGTCAGGCGTTTCTGAGCTGCACGGCGAGGAAGAGATATCTCCGCGAGCATGCTCTTCAAACGCCTCCGCATTCGAGTCGGAACCTTTGCAAGTGGTCTTCAGAAGACCAGCGTGCAGGTGCGGCATCATACGGACGGATAAATTTGGAAGTTGATGGGCACAAAGGAAGGTTGTGACTTAGAAGTGGAGTTGTTTTTATATTGACACACATTACGTATGAATATAGGAGCGGGGCCATTTGTGAAATATGTTGCCCGAGTTTGCGTTGTGGTTTTTGTGTATTGGCTGAGCTGGGAAAGGATATCGTGGATATTGTGGATATCGTGGAAAGATGGCAGTAATTTCGTCACCCAACTGCTTGGTCACCCGCCGGGCAATTTGAATTAGAAGACCAACATTTCGGCAATAATGAGGAGCGCATCCACTTCTGAGCCGCATCACTGAATTACAGCGAAGAGGAATGAAGTGTGATAAGCAGAGTCACGCACGATGTTCCCGACGTTCCAGTCACGAGAGCATGTACCTATCCAGATAGTCCCCATTGCAGCACAGCCCTTTGTTATCCAGACAATTCCCACTGCAGCAAAGCCCGCGCTGTCCAGACAATCCCCACTGTATCACAAGCCCGTGTTATCCAGACAATCCCCACTGTATCACAAGCCCGTGCTATCCATCAGCCCCCAACAGTCAGTTGCTATGGATGTTCCGGCTGCGGGTCCGGCTGGTGACGGTCCTGATAGTGATGGTCCGGCTGGTGACGGTCCGGCTGGTGACGGTCCTGATAGTGATGGTCCGGCTGGTGACGGTCCGGCTGGTGACGTTCCGGCTGGTGACGGTCCTGCTGGTGACGGTCCGGCTGGTGACGTTCCGGCTGGTGACGTTCCGGCTGGTGATGGTCCGGCTGGTGACGGTCCGGCTGGTGACGGTCCGGCTGGTGACGGTCCGGTCCGGCTGGTGACGGTCCGGTCCGGCTGGTGACGGTCCTGCTGGTGACGGTCCGGCTGGTGACGTTCCGGCTGGTGACGTTCCGGCTGGTGATGGTCCGGCTGGTGACGGTCCGGCTGGTGATGGTCCGCTGGTGACGGTCCGGCTGGTGTCGGTCCTGATGGTGATGGTCCGGCTGGTGACGGTCCGGCTGGTGACGGTCCGGCTGGTGACGGTCCGGCTGGTGACGGTCCGGCTGGTGACGGTCCGGCTGGTGTCGGTCCTGATAGTGACGGTCCGGCTGGTGACGGTCCGGCTGGTGACGGTCCGGCTGGTGACGGTCCGGCTGGTGACGGTCCGGTCCGGCTGGTGACGGTCCGGTCCGGCTGGTGACGGTCCGGCTGGTGACGATCCGGCTGGTGACGGTCCGGCTGGTGTCGGTCCTGATGGTGATGGTCCGGCTGGTGATGGTCAGGCTGGTGACGGTCCGGCTGGTGTCGGTCCGGCTGGTGACGGTCCGGCTGGTGACGGTCCGGCTGGTGACGGTCCGGCTGGTGTCGGTCCGGCTGGTGTCGGTCCGGCTGGTGACGTTCCGGCTGGTGATGGTCAGGCTGGTGACGGTCCGGCTGGTGTCGGTCCTGATGGTGATGGTCAGGCTGGTGACGGTCCGGCTGGTGACGGTCCGGCTGGTGACGGCTGGCCGTTTCACAGATTGGAGCGTGCACAGTTCGATGATTATCGAATTTGCAAGTCACGACGACTCTGTTAGCTGGTGAGAGAGAGAGTCTGTTGGGCCGGCACACGTGACGGCGGCGAACGGACAACATTCGCTGGGCGTGACCTGGGCCGGCGGGCGTGGCCTGAATAGGTGGGCGTGACCTGAGCTACTGGGCGTGACCTGAACAGCCTGACGTGACCTGAGCCGCCGGGCGTGACCTGAACAGCCTGACTTGACCTGAGCCGCCGGGCGTGACCTGAACAGCCTGACGTTACCTGAACCGCCGGGCGTGACCTGAGCCGCTAACCCTGTGCTGTTGTCGCTACCGTGCAGCAGTCATGTGGCAGTGGAGCTACAGTAGTGGATCAGTGGTGTGGCAGTAGTGCGTCAGTAGTGTGTCGGTAGTGACAGTTATGTGTCAGTGGTGGCAGTGGTGTAGCAGTAGTGTGGCAGTGGTGCGACAGTGGTATGGCAGTGGTGTGTGTGGTAGTCCCACCCCTGAATGCGAACATGAGCGCCATCTCGAAATTCGGTAACTTACAAACACTGTTCTGACAAGCTCAAATCGCATATGGAATGCCACGAGCCGGTGTCCGGTCGCGCAGATAAAGGGGCTGGCAGCGACATGGCTTTGCACCATCCACATCGCGGTACTGCCTGACGAGATGCACCACTTAGCACGCGAGCTGCCATTGGTCAGCCCACCCCCTCACATCGCGGTACTGTCTGACGAGATGCACCACTTAGCACGCGAGCTGCCATTGGTCAGCCCACCCCCTCACATCGCCGTACTGCCTGACGAGATGCACCACTTAGCACGCGAGCTGCCATTGGTCAGCCCACCCCCTCACATCGCGGTACTGCCTGACAAGATGCACCACTTAGCACGTTAGCTGCCATTGGTCAGCCCACCCCCTCACATCGCGGTACTGCCTGACGAGATGCACCACTTAGCACGCGAGCTGCCATTGGTCAGCCCACCCCCTCACATCGCGGTACTGCCTGACGAGATGCACCACTTAGCACGCGAGCTGCCATTGATCAGCCTACCTCCTCACATCGCGGTACTGCCTGACGAGATGCACCACTTAGCACGCGAGCTGCCATTGGTCAGCCTCTTCATTCTGCGCGGTGTAGCAAATTTCCCTTCTCCAACTTGTGTTCTCTGTCATCTAGGAAGGTGCACCGGCGTCATATCCCTGGTATTATTAGGCCAGTTTCCGCAAAATAACCCAATTAGAGTTAACACACCCCAAAACCCTAATAATGAATCAAGCCAGTTGCTAACTAACCCTTTTATGGGCGCAAAGTGACCCTTGATGTCGACGCGCCCCTAAACTCCAATCCACCACCACCAACTAACCCTTTCAGCCGGAGACTATGCGAGCGCGTGGAGCGACTCGAACACTGTCTTGTCAAAGCAGAAGGACCGGTTCTTCAGTCAACAGAACACCAGGCCTGTGCTTCAACCAACCGAAATGTCTGGGCGGCAAATTCAAATACAGCGTTGAAAACTACCATATAAATCAATTACCAGCAGACAGAGGGTCAGTTCGGATCGATTAGATCATTGACCGGGGATGATTTTGAATGGGTGCAAACGCTGAATTTCACGTTGAAGTCATGTCAACTCATATAATAGAAGTACGGAATATAATTTAGCCGCCTAAAAGGCCGATCAATGGTATTTCGACAATTCGTTGTTTTTGTGTGATAGCGGTACAGATATACATATCGAGTGATGCCTCCGAGATTTGATCCGATGCAAGCTTTAAAGATAATATGCCGACTACGAAGTTATCATGTATATGAGACAATAAACTCTTATCACACAGTCTGGATTTTACGCTATGATTGTTGGGCAATTCTGAGCTGGAAACAAATAATATATTTTGACCTTCATGTAACCTCGCAATCTGATTTGAGATCACTGAAGCTATTTGTGTGTTTTCGTTCAATACATGCTTGCGTATTTATTAGTAAGACCTTTAGAAGCATTCGAAACTCTATTTTAACAGCTGTAACCGGAAAATATAACCTCCAATCCTGTGACCCGCATTTTGCCCAATGTAGCTCAGTAGCCCTAACTCCCTATAGATAACCTTAGCAACAAAAGATCATTTGTAAAACTGTCAGAAGGTGGGCCAATTTAGAGCGTTTGGTGCATATCCTGGAAGACTTGAGCAGGGGTGAGCATTTTGCACCATCCCCCTCCCTCGGGCAGTTATAGGATTAACACTTACCTCACCATATCTTAATCTTGAAAAGCTTCTCCGATCCTGGAAATGTGATCAGTATTGCGTCAGCCTCAGCTCCGCAGGTCGTGCTTTTCTCCGCTTGCTTCGCCTCTAATCTGTTGCGCCTCTACTCAGTTCCCACTCAGCGCTCAGACAGCCTTCCTTTGTCTTCCACTCAGCCTCCCCCGATAGTGCGTGCATCAGCTGGTTCTGATGCTGCGCGAAGCAGCGTTCCCAGCCGTATGCGATCCAGACGCGTCTGCGAAGCGGCTGAGTGACAGCTTCAGCAGATGGCCCCGGGAGGGGGGGGGGACACTGGCCGACGGGGCAGGGGAGGGACTGGCACCGGCTGATGGAACCGGGGAATGGACATTGGCCGACAGGACAGGGAAGGATGTAATACCGGCTGATGGCACTGGGGGGGGCACTGGCCGACAGGACGGGAGGGAGTGGCACCAGCTGATGGCATCGGGGGGGAGACACTGGCTGATAGGACAGGGAAGGAAGTAATACCGGCTGATGGCACTGGTGGGGGGGGGCACTGGCCGACAGGACGGGAGGGAGTGGCACCGGCTGATGGCACTGGGGGGGCACTGGCCGACAGGACGGGAGGAAGTGGCACCGGCTGATGCAAGAGCTGGCCACCGTTTGTGCTACTATGGCTTACGGCTGGTCAGCCCAGCTCAGTACAAGACGCGTTACACTACTGGTCGCTTGCGTTGTGGTGAATTATCTTGACACAAATTTGTTTCTTTAGGCGTGTGTGCCATTAACAAGGATCATTTGAATTTGCATTGCATTGCGTGCATTGCATCCTTGCATTGCACTGCTTCTTCAGCTATTGGAGACTGAAAGCTCCATTGATTTTCGTTGCAGCGCAACACTAACTTCGCGCGGTTTACCGAAGTATTGTGTGTGGCTGAGTTCACAATGCCCACGTTGTGGAAAGTTGTGTTTTGCTGGATTGACCTCGGTTGTGTCGATGCAGTTGTTCATTCGGCAACTGTATCAGCAGGCTGGTCTGAGGGAGGTCGCAGCCCCGTGGCTGACCCTACATGTGCTCTGGGAGGTCTGCGTCGGCCCAGAGGTCGAGGCCAGCGTGTGTGGTCGGCACCCAATGCGGTGCGATTTGGCGGTGGTGTGAAAAGCGGGTGACCCACATTTCTGTTGATCGCAGGCCAGCCTGACGGCAGAAGCGGCGCAAAAACGCCTGGAATCGGCACGTCGGAAGGGGAAGGGTGTGGGCCCGCTGCCAATGGGGAAGGGGAGCAAGGACAGATGGCCGACCCTCCCTCACATTCTTCATTGTATTACGCCAACCCTTCCCGCGCGCGCGCGCGTGCACGCCGGCGGACTGGGTGGGGAGGGAGGTGCAAGTACCGGCAGCAGGGAGGGGTGCCGCGTCGAGGTGCGCACGGCTCTGCCGGTGCCAATCCAGGCGACATTCCGGACGCGTGGTGTCCCGGTTTGCCGGCGTGTCGCCGTCTGTGTATGTCGGAGCCGACTGAGGGTCCGGCTCGTGTGTTGACTCACTCTGGCCCGGCGGCGCACTGTGGCTGCGCCGAGCGGCTCGGTCCAGGATACGCTGCCGCGCTGATGTCAGGTGGCTGGTCCGGCAGTGGCGCCCTCCCTCCCCCCCCACACACACACACCCACCGAGGAAGTGCCGAGCGGGGGAGGGTGGCGGCGGTGGCAGGGGGAGGAGAGGGTCAGGTCGCGCGGTCGACGTGCCGTTACATCAGACAGCTGCCGACGCGGCCGCCGTTTCTCGCGCCATCTGTCGCGCCCGCATCCTTTTTGTCGCGGCCGGCGCGGCGAAAAAGGCGCAATAGCGCGTCGGGAAAACCGGCGCGCCGTGCCGCCAAACACGAGCGGCGCAATTTTCCCAGTTTTTCGCCGCCGCCGCGGCAGTGTGCGTGTCGTGCGGCCGGCGAGAAGACGCTGCGCCACCTCACGCGGCAGCCAGCCGGCCGACCGTCGCTGCCCGCCGACCGTCTGGCGGACCAGAGCTGTGGCCGGCCGCGGTCAGTCGGCGGGGTCAGCCCGCCGGTCGTGGGGACGTGTGGCCGGCCGTCGAGTACGCGGTCGTGACCGGCGAGGGGGCCTGGCGGCGCGTGACTGGCTGGCGGTGGGTGTGGCGCGGTCACCGGGCGCAGCCGACCCGCCCTCTGTCAATATTGGCGCGGCCGCGCCGGCCAGCCCAGCTCGTGTGTCCGCTGTTGTCATGCCGATAAGTTTGTAGGTCAGCCGTTTCCAGCGGCGGATAGTATGCACGCTGCGTGCGGCCCCGCCCACCGACGCCGCACCGGTGCCGTACTGGCGCCGCGCTGGTGCCACGTCGGCCCCACACGGACGTGCCGCCGGCCCCGCATCGGCGGCACGTCCGTGTGGCGCCGATGCTCGAGTCGCCGTATACCTGGCCGCTGAACCATCCCCTTTGCCCGACCGCTGGTGTCGCCTCTGCGTGTGCAGCACGACCAGCCGCTGCAGGCGACCGGACACGCCTGGTGCACCCCCCTCCCCCCGTCCCTCGACTCTCCCCACGCGCTGTCGTCTGGCCGACCCCTCCCCACGCGCTGTCGTCCGGCCGACCCCTCCCCACACCGCGTCGTCTGGTGACCCCCTCCCCACACCGCGTCTGGTGACCCCCTCCCCACACCCCGTCGTCTGGTGACCCCCTCCCCACACCGCGTCGTCTGGCTGACCCTCCCCACGCCCTGTCGTCCGGCCGACCCCTCCCCACACGACGTCTGGTGACCCCTCCCCACACCCCGTCGTCTGGTGACCCCCTCCCCACACCGCGTCGTCTGGTGACCCCCTCCCCACACCGCGTCGTCTGGCTGACCCTCCCCTCCCTCCCCGTCGTCTGTCGATCGACAGTCGGCTCCGCCACCAGACGCGATGCCGACCTCTCGCGGTGGGCAGCTGTGCGTTTCTGTATCGGCAGAAGTTTCTGAGCAGCTGTGTGCTGCTCCCCGGCCGCCACGACGCTCTTGTCTCCGGCGGGTCACGTCTCCGTCCTGATCCCCGGCCGCCACGACGCTCTTGTCTCCGGCGGGTCACGTCTCCGTCCTGATCCCCGGCCGCCACGACGCTCTTGTCTCCGGCGGGCACGACTCCGTCTTGCTCCCCGGCCGCCACGACGCTCTTGTCTCCGGCGGGCACGACTCCGTCCTGCTCCCCGGCCGCCACAACGCTCTTGTCTCCGGCGGGCACGACTCCGTCCTGCTCCCCGGCCGCCACGACGCTCTTGTCTCCGGCGGGTCACGTCTCCGTCCTGCTCCCCGGCCGCCACGACGCTCTTGTCTCCGGTGGGTCACGTCTCCGTCCTGCTCCCCGGCCGCCACGACGCTCTTGTCTCCGGTGGGTCACGACTCCGCCCTGCTCCCCGGCCGTCACGACGCTCTTGTCTCCGGTGGGTCACGTCTCCGTCCTGCTCCCCGGCCGTCACGACGCTCTTGTCTCCGGCGGGCACGACTCCGTCCTGCTCCCTGGAAGGTCGTGTCAGCCACTAAGCGGTTATTGGCGCATAATGTGGGCCGTATGTGGTACTTGCACACTGGTCGGCCATTTGATGGCTAACGTCTGCTGAGCACATGTCATGGCAGTGTTGATGGGCCGCATGCGTATATATGTTGTGGTTACAGTGCATGCACAACTGCTCGTCGACAAGGTATATTGCGAAGGTCGTGAGTTGGCATATCCTGTGAGTTGTTGCGCGCTGGCGTGGGCGTTATTGGCGTATAGTGTAGGTTATTATTGGTGCGTAGTGTGGGCCATTATTGGCTTATAATGTGGCTGCTTTGGTGTGTAGCATAGGCTGTATTGGAATATGATGTGGGTTGTGTGTTGTATAGTGTGGGCCGTTACTGACGTATAATGTAGGCCATTATTGATGTATATATGGGAAGCTATTGGAGTATAATATGGGCAGTTGTTGGTGAGTAATGTAGGCTGTTATTGGCGTAAAGTATGGGACGTTATTTGCGTGTGGTGTGGGCTGTCAATGACGTATAGTGTGGGGCGTTATTGGCGTATAGTGTGGGCCGCTATTGGCGTATAGTGTGGGTCGTTATTTGAGTACAATGTCCGCCATTATTAGCATATAGTGTGGGCCATTATTGGTCGTGCGCAATTATTTCCGTATAATGTGGGTTATTGCTGGCGTGTAGTGTGGGCCGTAATTTACGTACGATCGAGGTCGTGTCTTGGGCTATAGTGCCAGCGCCTGCGGGTGACACGCTGACCCAGTTTGCGTGCTCCCACCCACAATTCCGTCCCCTGCGCTGCTCAGCGGGCCACTGTCCGACCGTGACTGAAGCTCGCCCGGGCCATGCTGATCAAGACTGGCACATAGTGCAATTTGGGCTGATTTGAGGCTCTCTTAGTTGCACCATAAACGTCGCGTGCTAAAATCACCCGCTGGGCGCCCCGGTTACATGAGAGTCCATCCACACGCCACCGCGCCACCGTCCGGTGAGTTGTCGTGCCGCTTCGCACGGCTTATGGGTACTTGCCGGCGCGCGATATCCTACTGGGCGATGAGCGGCATCTTGGTGGACGGTGCGCGATATCCTACTGGACGGTGCGCGACATCCAACTGGACGGTGCGCGATATCCTACTGGACGATGCGTGTCATTGTCCACCGACCACCGCCGTCACACCTGCTGCGACTGGGCGCTGTATGGCCGAAACAGTCGATGCGCCCCTAAGCCCAAATAACCAATCAACACCTGCTGCGACACAGCTCTGAGCCCGTGCGCCGTCGAGCCCCTATAGATAGTCTAGTTTGTTGCTGCTTGTGCTCGGTTTTCTCTGTTGCGCATCTATGTATTGCGACAGCTTTCCAATTCATCGTGTTCGCCGCCCCTGGTCCCGATGATGATGCTGATGATGTTGCTGCTGCTGCTGATGCTGCTGTCGCCACCGCAGCACGCATCAGACGATCATGCGGAACGCACGGGTTCCGGGACTTGTACCGCTGGCGTAGTTGGTTGCATCTCCTCATGTGTTGAGTCGTGTCCCGTGCTGAGTTGCCGCGCTTCGCTATCTCTCCGCGCTTCGCTATCTCTCCGCGCTTCGCTATCTCTCCGCGCTTCGCTATCTCTCCGCGGTGGCTCGTCGGCTGTCGAGTCGACACACGTCCTGCGCCTGACAATCCGGGATGTAATTAATTGGCGCAAAATGATCAATGCAGTCGGTGCGCCCTAATGTACAAATCCACCACCGCCACCGCCACCGGGATGTAATTATCTCCGGCTGAGCGGCATTGCACGCGCGGGACTTACAGAACGGCTGATGGGTGGTGCCGAGCGGCTGCTGCTGCTGCTGCTGCTGCTGCTGCTGCTGCTGCTGCTGCTGCTGCTGCTGCTGCTGCTCCTGCTGCTGCGCCGCACATACACACAGGATCAGCCGCACAGTGGTCTTGGCCTTGTCTCTCTTGAATGCTGTTTTTTTTTGTCGCGCGACGCCACCGACAAGTTGTAAACCATGTCCGAGGTGGTATTCACAACCCCCTCGGGCCAGCTCGATTTGAGTTGGTCACTGTGAGCTGGGTTCGCGGCACGCTTGGCTGCAGTCGGGACTTGACGCGATCCGACCGAGATGGGAGCACTGCTTGCGGTGTGCTTGGTGCATGGTTTCCTATGATGGCTGGCAGGTGGCTGTGACGGGGAACAGGGGACCGGGGCAGGTGACTGGGACAGGTGACTGGGACAGGGGACTGGGACAGTTGACTGGGACAGTTGACTGGGACAGTTGACTGGGACAGGTGACTGGGGCAGGTGACTGGGGCAGGTGACCGGGACAGGTGACTGGGACAGGTGACTGGGACGGGTGACTGGGACAGGTGACTGGGACAGGTGACTGGGGCAGGTGACTGAGACAGGTGACTGGGACAGGTGACTGGGACAGGTGACTGGGACAGGTGACTGGGACAGGTGACTGGGACAGGTGACTGGGACAGGTGACTGGGACAGGTGACTGGGACAGGTGACTGGGACAGGTGACTGGGACAGGTGACTGGGACAGGTGACTGGGACAGGTGACTGGGACAGGTGACTGGGACAGGTGACTGGGACAGGTGACTGGGACAGGTGACCTGGATAGGGGACTGGAACAGGGGATTTGGGCAGGGGGCTGGGACAGGAGTATGGAAATGGAACAGCGGACTGGAATAGTGGACTGGGACATTGAGTGAGTGCTGTACTGTAAGTTTGGTGAGTGGGAGTAAGTTTGGTGGTGAGCGGGACACTGAGCGCTGTAAGCTTGGTGCATGGTTTTTGTGATGGGTTACAGGCCATCTTATCGGTGTATGTTATGGTGTGCAGATTGAAGAGACCTTGAGCCAAATAGTGTTGCTGACCCCAGGATCTTACAGCGTATGGCATTTGCGAAACTGACGTATCTGCCACTGAATGCGCACGTGGACATTGCGTGGCCTAAATTTATCCATTCGTGCAAGTGTTATAAAGTCTTCAAGACATATATATGTATATATTTATATGTATATACAAGATATTTATACAAACAATATATTTATATGTATATATATGTATATACAAGACATATATATTTCTTTCCACTGTATTTCCCATCGATAATGCTCTCCAGGCGCCACTGGAAAGGAATTGTAGCATAACGAACCATCACCGGGCACCGCATACGCGCTCTCCACATCTCGCGCATTGTTTGATCACAACGCCTCCACATCTGGATCAGCATCACCCGGGCAGAGCATCTGAGTATCTGACACATGGTCACGTGACCATGTCATCTCCAAGCCTGTCGCATCACCATCCGACCATGTGATATCTTGACAAATCATCATGACACCATCTGATCCGACCCCCATTCGATTCGAGTCGCTTCAGATTGTGGGGTCGGTCCTGAATGATGTGACCTGGAGTGGCCTGGATGAAAAGTGACGGCCAAGCACCGGCTGGTACGGGATGGCCAGTATCAACTGCATAGGGTGGTTAGTACCAGTCATACAGGATGGCCACTACCAGGCATGAAGATGGCCACTGCCAGCAAGGTAGTACCAGCTAGAATGGACAGTACCAGCGAGGATGACCGGTACTAGGTATGATTGCCTGTACCATCTCGGATGGTTGGTACCAGCTGAGATGGCCGTTATCAGCTAGGATGGCTGGTACTAGTTTGGATGGATGGTACCAGCTTGGATGGCCGGTGCCAACACGAGTGACTGGCTCTGGTAGTCGAAGCGATAGGCTCTGGGACAGAGCTGACCTGTTCTGAATCCCCTCGTATATCTGCTGAGGTGTGACTAGCAGATACAGACCGAGAATACGGATGTGATGGCCTCATGGCCAGTGTATCGCCGAAGTCGTCGACCAATTTCCATGCGCTAATTATGAACCCTGCTGACGCCCGATTTCCCAGCTGTGTGGGGGACTGCGCCGCTGGTGATCTGCTGGCGGTACGCAGTGATCCATTGTCTTGCAACGTTCTAATGCCGCTATTGGCAGGCAACGCACGTCTGGAGTTGTTCGCCACCAGTGAGCGCCTGTCCCTCGTCTCTGCCGTCTCTGGATGGTCCACAGGGCTGGTGTGGACGGGCGGGGCGGGTGCCACAAGATCGGTGGGGCGTGGCGGGATCCGATCGGCGGGCAGTGGCGGGATCCGATCGACAGGGCAGGGCGAGGTCCGATCGTCAAGGCGGGGCGGGATCCGATCGGCGGGCAGTGGCGGGATCCGATCGGCGGGGCGTGGCGGGATCCGATCGTCAAGGCGGGGCGGGATCCGATTGACAGGGCGGAGCGGAATCCGATCGGAAGGGCGGGGCACGCCGAGGCGGAATGAGATCCCATTGACGGGGCGGGACGGAATCCGATGGACAGAAGGCCCAGTCGACTGGCCATTTCATGTAGTCATCGTTGACACTCCATTGGTATACACGGTCCCGCACCGAACGGCAGTGTGCTTGTGCGGGTACTAATGAGCGCCAGTAAAATAAACTGTGTCGGGTGCCCACGTGTTAGGCTCTACGTGCAGGGCGCTGGCCTCTGCAGCATGCTCAGCCATAGTCTGCTGCAGTTTTTACGTGTTAGTGTTCGATGTCGAGGTCGGTCTAAAAATGGAACATGTTTGATAATTACTCACCATGTCGGGATGCCAGATTTGTCACTCTTTGGGTCGTGTCGTAAACCAGCCAAATGTTTCCTGGTTTCGAACAGGTTTGAGTTGACTTATTAGTTGCTTGGAAGTTTGTTCATCATATTTTTGTCGGCAAGCTTTGTGGAAAGCGTGCGTGGCCCAGGCTTGCATACGTGCACATTTATGTTTACAGTTATGAGGTATGTAGCTACTAGACGTTGCAGCATTCGTTGCATAATTGCTACGTAGTTATAACACGCAGTTGTTCCTGAGCATACTCGATTTATTTCGGCCGTGGCAGACGGGAAGAGCGTACGGGTGATTTGAGACTAGATGTATCCTATCCGGCTACTGTGTTCAAACACGTATATTTTTATGCGCTTAAGCCATCCATGCTTCAGTGGCAGTTTCCTGTAAACTGCGTACTATCATGTGGATGGCGGCTGTAAACTGCACAATATCATGTACACGGCGGCGGTAAGATACATACTATCGTGTGGATGACGGCGGGAAGATACATACTATCATGTAGATGGCGGCGGTAAGATGCATACTATCATGTGGATGGCGGCGGTAAGATACACACTATCATGTGGATGGCGGCGGTAAGATACATACTATCATGTGGATGGCGGCGGTAAGATATACACTATCATGTGGATGGCGGCGGTAAGATATACACTATCATGTGGATGGCGGCGGTAAGATACACACTATCATGTGGATGGCGGCGGTAAGATACATACTATCATGTGGATGGCGGCGGTAAGATACATACTATCATGTGGATGGCGGTGGTAAGATACATACTATCATGTGGATGGCGGCGGTAAGATGCATACTATCATGTGGATGGCGGCGGTAAGATATACACTATCATGTGGATGGCGGCGGTAAGATACATACTATCATGTGGATGGCGGTGGTAAGATACATACTATCATGTGGATGGCGGCGGTAAGATACACACTATCATGTGGATGGCGGCGGTAAGATACATACTATCATGTGGATGGCAGCGGTAAGATACATACTATCATGTGGATGGCGGTGGTAAGATACATACTATCATGTGGATGGCGGCGGTAAGATACATACTATCATGTACACGGCGGCGGTAAGATACACACTATCATGTGGATAGCGGTGGTAAGATACACACTATCATGTGGATGGCGGCGGTAAGATACATACTATCATGTGGATGGCGGCGGTAAGATACATACTATCATGTGGATGGCGGCGGTAAGATACATACTATCATGTGGATGGCGGCGGTAAGATACATACTATCATGTGGATGGCGGCGGTAAGATACATACTATCATGTGGATGGCGGCGGTAAGATACATACTATCATGTGGATGGCGGCGGTAAGATACATACTATCATGTGGATGGCGGCGGTAAGATACACACTATCATGTGGATGGCGGCGGTAAGATACACACTATCATGTGGATGGCGGCGGTAAGATACACACTATCATGTGGATGGCGGCGGTAAGATACACACTATCATGTGGATGGCGGCGGTAAGATACACACTATCATGTGGATGGCGGCGGTAAGATACACACTATCATGTGGATGGCGGCGGTAAGATACACACTATCATGTGGATGGCGGTGGTAAGATACATACTATCATGTGGATGGCAGCGGTAAGATACATACTATCATGTGGATGGCGGTGATAAGATACATACTATCATGTGGATGGCGGCGGTAAGATACATACTATCATGTACACGGCGGCGGTAAGATACACACTATCATGTGGATAGCGGTGGTAAGATACACACTATCATGTGGATGGCGACGGTAAGATACACACTATCATGTGGATGGCGGCGGTAAGATACACACTATCATGTACACGGCGGCGGTAAGATACACACTATCATGTGGATGGCGGCGGTAAGATACACACTATCATGTGGATGGCGGCGGTAAGATACACACTATCATGTGGATGGCGGCGGTAAGATACACACTATCATGTGGATGGCGGCGGTAAGATACACACTATCATGTGGATGGCGGCGGTAAGATACACACTATCATGTGGATGGCGGCGGTAAGATACACTACTATCATGTGGATGGCGGCGGTAAGATACACACTATCATGTGGATGGCGACGGTAAGATACACACTATCATGTATGGATGGCGGCGGTAAGATACACACTATCATGTGGATGGCGGCGGTAAGATACACACTATCATGTGGATGGCGGCGGTAAGATACACACTATCATGTGGATGGCGGCGGTAAGATACATACTATCATGTACACGGCGGCGGTAAGATACACACTATCATGTGGATGGCGGCGGTAAGATACACACTATCATGTGGATGGCGGCGGTAAGATACACACTATCATGTGGATGGCGGCGGTAAGATACACACTATCATGTGGATGGCGGCGGTAAGATACACACTATCATGTGGATGGCGGCGGTAAGATACACACTATCATGTGGATGGCGGCGGTAAGATACATACTATCATGTGGATGGCGGCGGTAAGATACATACTATCGTGTGGATGGCGGCGGTAAGATACATACTATCATGTGGATGGCGGCGGTAAGATACATACTATCATGTGGATGGCGGTGGTAAGATACATACTATCATGTGGATGGCGGTGGTAAGATACATGCTATCATGTGGATGGCGGCGGTAAGATACATACTATCATGTGGATGGCGGCGGTAAGATACATACTATCATGTGGATGGCGGCGGTAAGATACATACTATCATGTGGATGGCGGCGGTAAGATACATACTATCATGTGGATGGCGGCGGTAAGATACATACTATCATGTGGATGGCGGTGGTAAGATATATACTATCATGTGGATGGCGGCGGTAAAAAGACGTCGCGGCCGACGCATATCCGGCCATGGAATTGGTACAAGGCTGCGCGGTAGATAGACTCGTGACAGCTGCCACGGCGCCGGGTAGATATGCTCGCCAGTAATGGCACGACAGTGCCCCGTCCTGCTGATCCTGCGACCGACCTGACCTGCTGCCCATTGCGGCATCGTCCGTGTGATCAGGCTACCCAACAGGCTACCCAATATGCTACCCAACATGCTACCCAACAGGTTACCCAACAGGCTACCCAACATGCTACCCAACAGGTAGCATGTTACCTGTTACCCAACATGCTACCCAACAGGCTACCCAGGGTCCACAACACCAGCTCGCGCGTCAGTTGGACGAGTGCATCCATGGGTGGGTTCGGAGCCTCCGCCTCCTCCCTGCCCCTCCCTGCCCCTCCCTGCCCCTCCCTACCCCTCCTTAGACCAAAATGGCGACTATATCCGCCGCTGCAGCATTGTGCGGTTGATGATGCGCCTGGGATGGAGATGTGCTCAGAGGTAGTGGCTGTGGGGGTCGGATGTGCTCCGTGGGTAGATCTGCGTGCTGGATCTACTGCGTTTGTGGATCTGCCGAGAGTGCAATTATGTCCGCTGGATCTCATGCATGTGGGGATCATCTGTCTGCTGCATCTACCGCGTTTGTGAACGGATTGGCGCTGGCTGTGACACTCTCGATATTGCGGGTATGTCTGTGCGGATAGGTGTTGTCGGCTCTGCCCCGAACCATGGATGGACCTCCTGACGAGTCTGTCCCGTCTGCGGATGAGTCTCAGCCTCAGCTGTGGCCGCCCATCGCAAACTCCCCTCCCCTCCACCGCATAATGCATGCAAAAGAGTGGTGTCGTGTTGGATCCCAAGCAAAGTGGGCGTCTATGAGAACAGCCTAGCCGATGCTGCCGTAAAACTTGCGTCGCATGCTCCACGCGCGCGATCCCTACCTTTCCCTACCTGGGACCACTTTCACACAATCTCGACGTTTGTGTATGCTAAATGGCGAGCTTCCTGGGATGTTCCTTCTGCTAATAAGCTGAGAGTAATTGTGCATTTCCTTTAAAAATTAAGTTGGTGCTCGTATAGAAATGGACGAGACGAAGGGCACTGACGCGTGAGATACATAGGGCAATGCCTATGTATCATCGTATCATCGTATGTATGATATGTATGCCTATTAGGCATACATACGCGACTCACTCTTACCTGCCGTGTGGTAATGGCATACCACGCTGCCCGAAATATCACGCCCACCTATCTGTGCGTCAAATCCTGCCCTCCTGCTCCTGTTATGACGAGGAGCGTAGACGCCACTTTGTACGCATCCAATCGATGTCGCTCAGCGAAGTTTTAGGTGACGACTCTACCGCTGTCCAATCGTGGCGACTTTTGACTTCCTCAAAGTAGTAGCCTTCTCCCTAATGTATGCACCTAGTGGAACAGGTTGAATGATGCTATATAGTATACATGCACATATCGTAACCATTATTTTGAAATTCTGCAGATTTGACTAGTATATGTGATGTTTCGACATGTAAATGACTAGTATTGCTATGGGCAGACGTGAATGATCAATTCTGGTCGAAGCGCTCTAAAGCCCCCTCCCCCAACTATGGGCACTACATGACCAATGCAGTCGATGCGCTCTAAAGCCCAAATATTTAACAATGTGACCCGACTGGGCGCGAATGATCAACCCTGGTCGATGCGCCCTAAAGCCGAAATAACTAACTAATGTGACCCGACTGTGTGTGTGTTGACCTCAGGTGTGACCGGAGCGCGTGGAGCCGTCCCCGGCATCAGAGCCCGTCTCACTGACCCGACTGTATATGTGTTGACCTCAGGTGTGACCGGAACGTGTGAAGCCGTCCCCCGGCATCAGAGTCCGTCTCACTGACCCGACTGCGTGTGTGTTGACCTCAGGTGTGACCGGAACGTGTGAAGCCGTCCCCCGGCATCAGAGTCCGTCTCACTGACCCGACTGTATGTGTTGACCTCAGGTGTGACCGGAGCGCGAGGAGCCGTCACCTGGCGGCTGCATGGTGGTGGCAGCTGGCACCGGCGCGCTCACCACCCCAGCTGTGGTGGCTGGCAGCCGAAGGCGCGGCTCGGGCCCGCCCCGCCGCTGCCCATGCACGCAGACATGGCGGCCAAGGAGGTGAGTACACGGCTGCTGAATAGCCCAGACATGGCTGTCTTATAGCCCGGACATGGCGGCCAGGGAGGTGAGTACACGGCTGCTGAATAGCCCAGACATGGCTGTCTTATGGCCCGGACATGGCGGCCAAGGAGGTGAGTACACGGCTCCCGGGCGGCCCAGACATGGCTGTCTTATAGTCCGGACATGGCGGCCAAGGAGGTGAGTACACGGCTGCTGAACAGCCAAGACATGGCTGTCTTATGGCCCGGACATGGCGGCCAAGGAGGTGAGTACACGACTGCTGAACAGCCCAGACATGGCTGTCTTATGGCCCGGACATGGCGGCCAAGGAGGTGAGTACACGACTGCTGAACAGCCCAGACATGGCTGTCTTATGGCCCGGACATGGCGGCCAAGGAGGTGAGTACACGGCTGCCGAATAGCCAGACATGGCTGTCCTATAGCCCAGACATGGCGGTCAAGGAGGTGAGTACACGGCTCCCGGGCGGCCCAGACATGGTTGTCTTATAGTCCGGACATGGCGGCCAAGGAGGTGAGTACACGGCTGCTGAACAGCCCAGACATGGCTGTCTTATGGCCCGGACATGGCGGCCAAGGAGGTGAGTACACGGCTGCTGAATAGCCCAGACATGGCTGCCGGACAGCCCGGACATGCTTGCCGAACAGCCCGGACATGGCGGAGCCGAGATGAGTGTGTCGCTGTCAGCTATTCCAGATTAGTGGTGGATGTAATAGGAAGGGGAATGTAACCAAAGCAGCTTACTTGGCAAGAGTCCGTAAGAATATTAGATATAAAAAATTGTCTCACTGCTACCCCTATCATTCCAAAACTAACTACACAAAATGCACACAAACACACAAGCACACATATACGCACAGAGCTGTATATAATACACACACACGCA
This sequence comes from Imbricaverruca yamaguchii, assembly GCA_034440575.1. Taxonomy (NCBI): domain Eukaryota; kingdom Metazoa; phylum Arthropoda; class Thecostraca; family Neoverrucidae; genus Imbricaverruca; species Imbricaverruca yamaguchii. The sequence continues at coordinate 3,755,688 of JAOTOL010001660.1, forward strand.
CACACACACACACACACACACACACACACACACATATATATATATATATATATATATATATATATATATATATATATATATAATATATATATATATTCACATATTCTGAGGAGTGTAGCTTTGCATGCGCCTTGGTGCCTTCAATCATTGGACTCCCCCAATCAAACCGAACCTTAACCATTGGGCTTGTGAGTGTACACTAGATAAAGATGGTTTACGAGGCATCTTTGACTATGTAAGAGGTCACTTGACCCTTCAATCAATTCCACACGTTGGCACCCATGATGTGTGCATATGTGTATGTCTAACCATAGCTCAGGTTGATCTAGTGCCACCCGAACGATGACGAAACATCACGTAGCGGACCGCTGGCGCCCAGGTATCGCCCAGACATAGCCCAGGCCGGCTACGATGGACCAAATACCGCCCATATATAGCACAGGCCGGCTATGATGGCCAAAATGCCGCGAAGACAGGACACAGGCGGCTTCATGCCGCCAGATTTATGCCCAGATATGGTTGCCGACCAGTTGATCAACAATGGGAACGCATGCCGTCATTGCCATCTCCGTCACCGCATTACTCACCTTGGCACACATCTCGTTGCATCACTTTGCCAATCATTCACACCATCAACCACAATACTGTGACTGCGTGGAAAATGCACGTCAAAAGTAACACCTAAGCCAAGAGGTGGAGGAGTTAGGAGTGACGTCCAAGTCAAGAGGTCGAGGGTTATGTGCAATCGTCATAAATTGTGCGTATGTGTGTGTGTGTTTGCGTGTGTGTGTCTTGGTGCATTTATATGCCAATATGCACCTTATTGCGTTGAAATGAAGTAACGAACCTTCGACAATGCTAGCATATTGATAGCTCAAGGCGAGCGTGGTAAGCATAGGGGCGCATAATTCCGTTAACATGCTCCGTCATCTCCTGAGGTTGGTTAGCGGTCTTTGTAATTAGGCGCAGCACTGTGTGAAGATGTGAAGCTGATCAATATTTATGAGCAACCCGAGAGAAAACTTCAGTGCGAATTGAACAGAAAAGATGTGTTGACGCTATGCTCAGTTGTATCGCTCGATGAGCTGCAGGTGTGTTGAGCGCACGTAGCTCCTCATTGCGGAAGTTTGTTGTCACTTTCCAACTTACCTAACATAACTACGTCCATGAAGGCTGCCAACCTACTGGTTGGTTGGTTGGTTATTGGAGTTTAGGGGCGCATCGACTACATCGGTCATGCAGCGCCCTGCCAACCTACTGATGATGAGAACATAGCCCCGAGCATTCCTCCACCTTCCATGCGCCCAAGGTTGCCATGCGGAACGAGGAATCAAGTGTCGCGAACAAGCTCGTGAAATGCATATTGCCGCGGCGAAGTTCTTAGCAATAGCGACGACAATGGCTGTGGCCATGACTTAATGTGTGACCGGCGATTCGACCCCATCCGGTCGTGGGAACCCGGCTGGATGGGGTCGTCAGGTGGCAGGTGTCGTCAGGTGGCCGCGTGTCGTCAAACTGCGGCTGTCGGCCACGGCCTGAGCACGCCTGGGCCACGGGACCGGGCCGCGGACGGCCCCAAGCCGGTCGGAAACCGCCTCCAATCCTGCTCCGACCGCCTTCCACCGCCGCCACTGGCGATACCGCTAACCTCCCCCGCACTGTGAATCATGACAGCTGAACAAAACTTGCCCCTGGAATTATCGTCATATGAAGGGCAAATTTAGCACGATATGTGCATTGTGAGTGCCTTGGTCGGTCATTAAATGCATTATGGTCTCCAGAGTACTTGTTAGGGCGAAGAAATCGCCCGCTTCCCTTTCTGGTTATGGTTATCGCCCTCGCCCTCCCTCGCCCTCGCCCTCGCCTTCGCCGTCGTCCTCGTCCTTGTTCTTATTCTTGTTCTTGTTCTTGTTCTCGCCCTCGCCCTCGCTTTCGTTCTCGTTCTCGTTCTCGGTCTCGGTCTCGTTCTCGTTCACATTCTCGTCATCGTTCACGTTCTCGTTCTCTCCTTCCCACCGTCTGCGTTCTCTTGGAAGGTTGGTGGTGACACGCGGGTTTCCATACCGATGATCATCAGCTGACCTGCTACGCCTGACTAGCTACGCCACTGCTACCAGCTGCCTATGTGCTCGGTGTCGCCGCCGTACCTGTTGCCTTTCTCCCGACCGACACTGGCGTCGTATACCTGTCGCCTGGCTCCTGCCCGACACTAGCGTCGTGTACCTGTCGCCGGGCTCCTGACCGACACTGGCGCCGTGTACCTGTCGCCTGGCTCCCGACCGACACTGGCGTCGTGTACCTGTTGCCTGTCTCCCGACCGACACTGGCGTCGTGTACCTGTCGCCGGGCTCCCGACCGACACTGGCGTCGTGTACCTGTCGCCGGGCTCCCGACCAACGCTGGCGTCGTGTACCTGTCGCCTGGCTCCCGACCAACGCTGGCGTCGTGTACCTGTCGCCGGGCTCCCGACCGACACTGGCGTCGTGTACCTGTCGCCTGGCTCCCGACCGACACTGGCGTCGTGTACCTGTCGCCTGGCTCCCGACCGACACTGGCGTCGTGTACCTGTCGCCGGGCTCCCGGCCGACACTGGCGTCGTGTACCTGTCGCCTGGCTCCTGACCGACACTAGCGCCGGGTACCTGTCGCCGGGCTCCTGACCGACACTAGCGCCGTGTACCTGTCGCCTGTCTCCCGACCGACACTAGCGCCGTGTACTTGTCGCTTGGCTCCCGACCGACACTAGCGCCGTGTACCTGTCGCCTGGCTCCCGACCGACACTAGCGCCGTGTACCTGGTGCCTGGCTCCTGACCGACACTGGCGTCGTGTACCTGTCGCCTGGCTCCTGCCCGACACTAGCGCCGTGTACCCACCGACTTCCCGCGTACTTGCGCTTTATGTGCGTCGCGCCCACTTTGTCGCAATCCCGGCACATTATTGGTGAGTGCCACCATTTGTGCCGGGCGGAGCGTGTCCTCGTAGGCCTCTCCTCCCACCCAGCCGCCCCGCTTTCGCCCATTTTTATCTGCTCCTGCGCGTGGCGCCCGCGCTTTTGGATTGCTTTCTCCCGGGTGCCGTACACGTTCAGTAACTGACATAGGAGGGACGATTGTGAGTCGCGCTCAAATTTCCCGTTGCATATGGCTGATTGTGATGCTCGCGCACGATGACGCCATTTCAGTTCGTGCACTCTGAGGCCCGATTAGCCTACACTGTAAAGCAAACATTAGCAGCCGGTTGGTGCCGGTTCAGATGTCAAGTTTCAACACCGCAGCGCTGGAACCCCATCGCAGAATTTCAAGCGTTCAATGGAAGCATGTTGCTTAGAACTAGTACCTTTTCATGGCGCTATGTTTAGCAGCAGGTTACTTGCCATGAGCAACCAGGGGGTGCGGACTGCGGGCGTCTAAGCAGCCCCTGGGTGTGCTTTATGCAAAAACCAGCGCCTCCTGGGTATGCGATTCTATGGTGCTAACGTTTTGAGCACCCCTTGGGTGCTTGTGCCTAAATTGGTCTCCTTGAGAATAGAATGCTGATGCTAATGGCCCATTGTCTTCACGAGGGCTGACGGCTTCCTTTGTTGCACGTCAGAATCAGACGCATTGACTGAAATGATGCATTCAAGCAGGCTACTTTCAGTGGCCACGAGGATCAATAATTTCCTCGCAACAGTGATCTGCAGGTTACAGGACATGTGTTCAGCTATTGCCCCACCACAGTTATCTGTAGGTACCAGGACATTTGGTCGGCTATTTCCCCACCAAAGTTATATGCAGATAACAGAACGCATAGCTGTTGCAAATGCGACCTAGCAGGCAAATCCACAGTAGCTAGCTTGGCTTGCAGAATCAGGCACAACATACACCAGAACCGGACGCAACATTTAATCGAGGCATACTGCCGGCTACGTTGGAGAGACGACGCTTTCAATCAGACTGTGTTTCAATGAACAAATTATGATCACGCTCACCAAAACCCAGGGAACTCCACTAGGCGACCATCTCCGGGGCCACCGTGACAATGCTATGCCAGGCAGAACCGATCTACCCTATGTATTGATATCATCTGTCGAACACGATATCATCCGGACCGCAAAATTTCGGTATCGATTAGGACAATAAAGGATATTCTGGGCCTGGATAACTGTTTGACGTGGCGAGTTATGCAGTGGGTGAGACACTGCCTACGCTACCGGCGCTCCGGTCGTTTACATGTCTGCCGATGATCGATGAAGGCAAATGGGAGACACAGAACCTAATTTTCGGCCTTAATTTTATATTTAGCAATTTTTCCGATGAATGTTTGGTAATCACCTTAGAAAGACCTTATGTTATAAGAATGAAATATCAATTTGATGTATGGAACATAGAAGGTATAAGAATGGAATGCAATTACCAATATGCTCATGTGAGAAGTCCAGCAATGTAGTAATCACCAATATGCACATGTCAGAATCATAGCAATATGGTAATCATCAACATACGCATGTCTGAACAGAACAGCATGAGAATGACCAATATGTGCATGTCAAAAGTAAAGCACTTGGTACTCACCAATATACGCGTGTCAAAAACACAGATATGGTAATCATCTATGTACGCATGTCAAAAACACAACAACATGGTAATCACTAGCATATACATGTCAGAAACACAACAACATGGCATTCACCGATGTGCGCATGTCAAAAACACAACAGCATTGTAATCACTAACATACACATGTCAGAAACACAACAACATGGCATTTACCGGTGTACGCATGTAAAAAACACAACAACATGATAATCACCAACATACGCATGTCATAAACACAACAACATGGCATTCACCGATGTACGCATGTCGGAATAGATCGGCCCACGGTGAAGGAAAATCACCGTGTTAACTCTTGTCTCGCTGCGGAGCCCCGGTGCTCGGACAACTGCTTTTTGCAACGTCGAACACTCCCAGGTCCCTGCTGCATTGGGTTTATTGCCGTCAAACGAGGCCGCCTGCCCATTGAATGCCCTCGGGAGGTGCCGTTACAGAGACCATCTTTCGCGGCGTACGGCCGGTAAAATTCCTGAATGATTCTCGTCGTTCCGGAGGTCGAGCCGGTCATAAAACATGATGTGTAATTGGCTCCAGTTTACGGCGAACACTTGTGTGGGCGTCGACGTGGAGTCGAGTTGGCCGTAATGTCCGGCTTGTGGTGGAGCTCTGCTTGCCCTGGCGGGGCGTCCTTGGTGCAGACTAGTGGTAGTCCTGTACCTGCCCTGGCGGTACTTCCCTGGTATCGACTGGTGGTGGAGCGTCGGTAGCTCGGTGGTTAAGCTGAGCGTGTGGCAAGCCAGAGGTACGGGGTTCGATTCCCCGCGAAGCCCGCCCTTCCTGCCAGGGTGAGAGGCAGGCGACGCTGTATGGCCTCAGCTGCTGAGGGCGTCGTAAAGCCACAATCCATCCATCATCGACTGGTGGTAATTCCGTACCTGCGCTGGCGGTGCGTCTCTGGTACCGACTTGCGGTAGCCCTGTACCTGCTCTGGCGGCGCGAACCTGGTACCGACCGGTGGTAGCCCTGTATCTGTCGTGGCAGAGCGGCCACATGCTACTGACTGGTGTTATCCCGCACTGTGACCATCCTGGCGGAGCGGCCACATACTACTGACTGGTGTTAGCCCGCACTGTGACCATCCTGGCGGAGCGTCTCCGGTACATGTATGGGATCTACCACTCGCCCTCCTCATGGCTACACCTCACGGATCAACATCACGTGTGCTCCAAGCCACTCACCACGGATGTCCGTGGGGCCCAACACATACACACATAGGCAGCTCGTAGGGCCATACACCACACCTCGGCAGCTCATAGCGCCCTGTATCACACTTTGGGGGCTCGTAGCACCCTACACCTCATCTCGGCAGCTTGTAGGGCCCTCCACTACACATAGGCAGATTGTAGGGCCATATACCAAACGTCGGCAGCTCATAGGGCTCTGCACTACACCTCGGCAGCTCATAGGGCTCTACATCACACACTTCGGTGCCTCGTAGGGCCATGTATCACACCTGGCTAGCTTGTAGAGCTCTACATCATACCTCGGTAACTCGTAGAACCCTACACCACACCTTCGCAGCTCGTATGGTCCTACACTACACCTCGGCAGCCCGTAGGATCCTACACCACACCTTGGCAGCTCGTAGGGTCCTACACTACACCTCGGCAGCCCGTAGGACCCTACACCACACCTTGGCAGCTCGTAGGGCCCTACATCACACTGGCAACTCGTAGGGCCCTACATCACACACCCCGGCGTCGTGTGGGCTCCTAGATCACTCGCATGACACCGACAGAGATTTAGAAAACCGCCTCGCTGTGGTCTGAATGATGATTAAGCGAACCATTGTGTCATCCTTTGCTGTTGCCTTTACGTGTAATGCAGTGCACAATTATCCAGCAAGCCTGTTGAGAAACCACCTCCCCTGAACACAATAGGCGTGAAACCGCAATTACATCGTGAGCGCAGCTTTGATACGACCATTTGGAATATCCACTGGCATTATGGCAATTATGATTACAGTAATGATGGTGGCAAATTTAATGAATCCTCTCGGTGAACCCGATTGAATTTACGACCGCCACTTCGCACGCTGCCGCCGTAATGGTGGGCGGTAGATCTCACTTTTCGGAGAGCATCCCTGTCGCACAGGTGGCGGGCTTTGATCTCGAAGCCCCATGGGTGTCTGATGAAAGGTCATGCTCTCGGTTCCGGCGAGTTGTTGCCCATCCCCCTATCGCTGATAGCCACGTAGCGGCCTGATATGGAAATTGTAGACCACCCGGTGTATCGACACTGTTATGGCTGCAGGAGTAATAGGGACACGTACTATCGGGGCACAAACAAAACCGAAAGGCGCTCTTAGCCGTACTTGTGGTCCGTGACTGGCGTTTTAGTACTTGTTAGCCTGATTTTAAGCGGCGGTAAATATTCCCTCTCGGTTCCATTGGCGTTTAGCATCGATTTTAAGGCTGGCACCTCCCAGTCGCTGGGTGATGAGTGACGTTGACTCCAGATTCTGAGTGGGTTTTAGAGTGGAGCCGCTGCGGGACGGTGGCGCGACTGTTCTGGAGTGGCTGGTGTGGGTACGGATCTGGTATGGATGTGGGACGGTGGCGTGACTGTTCTGGAGTGGCTGGTGTGGATACGGATCTGCGGAATGGATGTGTTGACTGCTCGGGATTGGCTGCTATGAGTGACAAATGCCGACCAAAGTGACTATCCTTCATCAGATGGCATAGGCCTTTTGAAAGCATCGTTGTCACTCCAAAATTATCAACATCGTTAGGAGGCTACAGCCCCGGTCATGACCTGCATATCCAATACATCACCGATAAAGATGTTGTCAGATGAGTATTCTTATCGATATCTGATGTGTTATAAATCTCCGGACTCGGGTGATAACCTAGCTAAATCTTCAAACCCGGCGCACATTTCGTGTGTCCATATATACAGATCTGGGAAATATCCCATGCACTTCCTCCCGTACACTTCGGGCAGACTTCATACGCCTACTACAGTGTGTCACGTGTCACAGAGCACGGTGCCGATATGAAATCATGGTGCCCCCGGGTTGTGCAACGCGCAAGCAAAAGACTCGTGTTTTGTTGAAAACTCAATTAGCGCGAAGCGATTAAAGTGTTTTTAGTTGTGCGACCGTGGTGCCACCTAGCCGCAACATCCTGTATTAACAATCCCTATGCAGTCTTTGGTTTCAATATACCGCGAAGACAGTGGATGTCTCATTCAGATATGCCTGGCAACTATATAAACGTCAGTATCCACCCGCAACTGTCTCTTTCATTTTATTTCATTTAGTTCAGCGTGCCTAGATTGCTAGAAATGCGTTTGTCGTGCCTCTATTTCTTTCGCGAAACATTTCAAATCACTGATATCTCGCCCTCACGTGACTTCTTCGTACTATGATGGTCACACACAAGTTGTGGCACTCTGCCGTCTCTTCCACCTCTGCCTCAACCCAGCCCTCTTACCGCCCGGCACTCATATCCCACCGCCTGGCACTCATCTCTCACCGACCGGCACTCATATCCCACCGCCTGGCACTCATCTCTCACCGCCCGGCACTCATACCCCACCGCCTGGCACTCATCTCCCATCGCCTGGCACTCATCCCACCGCCTGGCACTCATCTCTCACCGCCCGGCACTCATACCCCACCGCCTGGCACTCATCTCCCATCGCCTGGCACTCATCTTCCATCGCCTGGCACTCATCTCCCATCGCCTGGCACTCATATCCCACCGCCTGGCACTCATCTCTCACCGACCGGCACTCATATCCCACCGCCTGGCACTCATCTCCCATCGCCTGGCACTCATATCCCACCGCCTGGCACTCATCTCTCACCGCCTGACACTCATATCCCACCGCCTGGCACTCTTCTCTCACCGCCTGGCACTCATATCCCACCGCCTGGCCCTCTTCTCACCGCCCGGCACTCATATCCCACCGCCTGGCACTCATATCCCACCGCCTGGCACTCATCTCCCATCGCCTGATACTCTTCTCACCGCCTGGCACTCCTCTCCCGCCCGGCCCTCCACTCTCCCCGCCGCGCCGGCACTGGTGGGTGCGCTGACTGACGCCGCTGGTCGCAGGCTCGGCACCATCACACCGTACTTCCGGACGACCTGTACTCCCGACTTCCCTCCTGTTGGCTCTGGTGCCTTCTGCCGGCTAGAACGCGCGATGCAGCCCCCTTGCGAATGGCAGAGTCGCTGTCCCCTGTCATGGTCAAAAGCCTCCTCTCGAGAGGATGGTGGCCTCATGGAGCATGAGCCGGGACGCAGTAGTACGTTACCACACCAGCAGTCGTACGTTACCACACCAGCAGTCGTACGTTACCACACCAGCAGTCGTACGTTGCCACACCAGCAGTTGTACGTTACCACACCAGCAGTCGTGCGTTACCACACCAGCAGTCATACGTTACCACACCAGCAGTCGTACGTTACCACACCAGCAGTCGTACGTTACCACACCAGCAGTCGTACGTTACCACACCAGCAGTCGTACATTACCACACCAACAGTCGTACGTTGCCACACCAGCAGTCGTACGTTGCCACACCAGCAGTCGTACGTTACCACACCAGCAGTCGTACGTTACCACACCAGCAGTCGTACGTTACCACACCAGCAGTCGTACGTTACCACACCAGCAGTCGTACGTTACCACACCAGCAGTCGTACGTTACCACACCAACAGTCGTACGTTACCACACCAACAGTCGTACGTCACCACACCAGCAGTCGTACGTTACCACACCAGCAGTCGTACGTTACCACACCAGCAGTCGTACGTTGCCACACCAGCAGTTGTACGTTACCACACCAGCAGTCGTGCGTTACCACACCAGCAGTCATACGTTACCACACCAGCAGTCGTACGTTACCACACCAGCAGTCGTACGTTACCACACCAGCAGTCGTACGTTACCACACCAGCAGTCGTACATTACCACACCAACAGTCGTACGTTGCCACACCAGCAGTCGTACGTTGCCACACCAGCAGTCGTGCGTTACCACACCAGCAGTCGTACGTTACCACACCAGCAGTCGTACGTTACCACACCAGCAGTCGTACGTTACCACACCAACAGTCGTACGTTACCACACCAACAGTCGTACGTTGCCACACCAGCAGTCGTACGTTACCACACCAGCAGTCGTACGTTACCACACCAGCAGTCGTACGTTACCACACCAGCAGTCGTACGTTACCACACCAGCAGTCGCACGTTGCCACATCAGCAGTCGTACGTTACCACACCAGCAGATGGACTGGAACAGCAGGGAACTGGAGGATGCGCGTTTATGCTCTCTCCAATAGCAGTGGAAGGAAGATTCTAATAAAGCTGCCGAGTGAAAATCAGAGTTAGCTTTAGTGCTGGCTAGGTCTTTGCACGTTGATCGAATTTGAAGTGCCTGCATAGTCACCAAACAGTTACCGCGGAGTGACATGTCACAGCTGTACTACTGAGTGGCGACGACGGTCCGGCTTGTGACATGTCAACCTGTCGACCTGACCTGACCTGACCTGACGACCTAACCTGATCAGACCCAACGATCTGATCTGATCTGCTCTGATCTGACGACCTGATCTGATCTGACGACCTGGCCTGATCTGACCTGACGTGACCTGTCGACAGGCCGACTGCGCACCAGAGCAAATGGAGCCGGTCGACCTGAGTGTCAACAAGCTGGAAGCGCCCGGCCACACCCGCCTCGTGGACGACATGAAGCCCGCCGTGCTCAGCATCCCTCGCTTCACCACCAACGAACTCACAGTGATAAAGACAGGTGAGCGGGCAGCGCTGTGAGCCACACCCGCGGCGTGGTCGGCGAGGTGCCGTTCGCGGAGTGGTCCGCCCTCCTCAAGCACGCGCCGCACGGCCCGCGGCGTCCGTTGGACGTGCCGACCCGGACCCCTCCCGACCATGCGGTAACCGTGGCGTGACTGTGGGTCTCCCGGCTGCAGCTCGGGGCGCCCGCGGCCGAGACGCTGCAAGACTTTGGTGCCGCTGTCGGCCGAGAGGATTGCCGAGCCAGGCGGGTGTCCTACGTCAGTCCAGTCTCAGATCGGTCCGTCTTGGTCGGTCCAGTCTCAGATCGGTCCGTCTTGTTCAGTTTCAAGATCGGTCCGTCTTGATCGGTCCAGTCTCAGATCAGCCTTAGCGGTCATGCAGCGCGCTTTTTTGGCGCTGTATGGCCAGCGCAGTCGATGTGCCTTTAAGGCCAAATAACCGACCAATCAGATCGGCCTCGGGCAACAGGCGCATTTTCCTCTTCTTGGCGGAAGGTGGTTGTGGTGTCTGCTTGCAAGCCAAATTGAAGCTCGCCAGCATCCAGTGTATTGTCGCACTTCGGCACATACTGTAATATTTATTCTTTAAAAATTATCAACGTCCGACTGATGTTTTCAAGACCAAACCATCTCCTCACTGCATTACAGAGTGGCTTCCGGAGAGATCATGGTTCACGCGACCAGATTTGGACAGTTGATTACATTGTATGCCCTGGTTTTATGAAGCGGTGCTATGCCGATATTTTTGCGGTATATTCGGTGCCTATGATACGGTATGGCGACACGGTATTTCTATCTACACTGTATAGATGTCAAGAGACACGGTGGGCCCTTTCTTCATCACCTCCGTAGCTGCCAGAATCTGTTGTGTCAGGGTAGTTCCTCTCTAGCACCGCCCAGCAAGTTAATGGGGTATGGCAGGGGAGTGTATTATGTGTCACGTTCACTTTGTCATCAATCATGCGGGAGAGACATAAATAACGTAGATAAGACGATCACTGTTTGTTAATGATGTTGCAGTGTGGTGCTCCCCTCACAATTTACGAACCGTCGAAAGGCAACACCAGCTGTCAGTTCTGAGATTGAATTATCGGTTTGGCAAAACAGGTTTCAATCTATCCATGTGCAAGACTACCGCACTTCATTCATTCCGTAAGCGCCGTTGCGCAGACAGAGCGATATATATGAACGGGAGCCTCATCCCATTCAGACGGGTCGTCAAGCTTCTTGGTGCGCGGATGGATCGACATGTCAAATGCAAGGCCTACGTCATTGCCCGAGCGAAGAGACGAACAAAGGGCCTGCAGAGAAGAGCCTGATTCAATTTGTTCGCAGGAGAACGAGCTGCTTTGCTCTTAGGTACTGCTGTTTTATTGCTTTCTGAGATGCACTTCGTGTTTTTTATTCATGCCAGAGGGTGCGCACCAACCAAGGCTTGGTTTGATATCATCCATAATATATACCTTTGTATTGTCGCAAGAGCTTTTCGCACCCCTTCAGCTGACGCGAACCTCCCCTTGCGCCGCGCCGCAAATCATTGTCAGCCAGATATGCATGTAAGCTCGCCCAGAACCGAGAACATCCGGAATGTCCGTGGGTATTTCCGGGGTTATCGGTGCCACGTCAGTCGGCTCGCTGTCAGCGCGACTTACCTTTTTACTGGCATATGACATCGAAATGTCGTATTTGTAGAATTTAATCCGGTTGTGTGGCACGTACTGTTATTTAAAGAACGCCTTGGTGGGTTAACAGAAGAAAAGCATGCGCCACTATCAAGATTTCTCGCGAACACATGCGGATGGGATTAAGTTTGAGTCTGGCATTGGATACTCTTTTGCGTTAGTCAGTTCGGTGTTGGATCTGTCTATTTACCGAAGCGTGCATCGATTTTTACTGACAAGCTCTATACTTTTTGAGAACTGTTTTTCATGGATGGTGATCAGTTCACGAATCATATTGATCATGGATGTTCTGAGCACACTTCTGGCAATTAAGTCGTTCAAATAGGATAATCCACATTTTCGTAGGAATCTACGAGTTGTGAAGTCGTTAAATGGAACGGGTAAGGCCGTTGTCTTTTGTTGGATTCCCAATTGCATCGGACTGGCTGAAGGTGAAGCTGCTGTCAGTAGCAAAGCTGCTGACGGAGAGCTATATCACTGCTCCCAGCTCCACAGCTCTGTGAACACCTTCAACAGTGGCTGCGTCCTCTTATCACTCCATCCAAGAGATCCCTCTATGACATCGCCGCTTACAGGACCAGAATGGCAACGAACCTGGAGCTCGAAGTGTAGTAAGCTAGGAGTCCTGAAGCCGGCACTAGGAGTATGGCAGCCCCCCCCCCATCGGATAGTGCGACGAGAGGAAGTTACGCTCTTTCGCACTCCTCACTTACCGTTCAGCACATACACCACAGTCACAATATCAGCGCAGTCTCCCCAGTCGGTCACAATATCAGCCCAGTCTCCCCAGTCAGTCACAATATCAGCGCAGTCTCCCCAGTTAGTTGCTATATCAGCGCAGCCTCCCCAGTCAGTCACAATATCAGCGCAATCTCCCCAGTCAGTTGCAATATCAGCGCAATCTCCCCAGTCAGTTGCAATATCAGCGCAGTCTCCCCAGTCAGTCACAATATCAGCGCAGTCTCCCAGTCAGTCGCAATATCAGAACAGACTCTCTAGTCAGTCACAATATCAGCGCAGCCTCCCCCAATCAGTCACAATATCAGCGCAGTCTCCCCAGTCAGTTGTAATATCATCACAGCGTCCCCCGGTCAGTCGCAGTATTATCGCAGCCTACTCAGTCAGTCGCAGTATCAGGACAGTCTCTCCAGTCAGCCGCAGTCTCCCCAGTCAGTTGTAATATCAGCACAGCCTCCCCGGTCAGTCGCAGTATTATCGCAGTCTACTCAGTCAGCCGCAGTCTCCACGGTCAGTCGCAGTCGGTCGCAGTTTCGGTTTAGTCTCTGCAGTCAGTTAGCCACAGTTTTAATTCAGTGTCGGCCGATACCGGACGACGATTATGTTTTGGCGTCCACGCCGGCCTCAGATAATTCATTGCGGACGGTCAGCGGAGTACTGCCAGCATGTGGCGATAGGGCCGGCGCCGGTATCGATCACGGCCAAGTGAATTGAATGCCCGGTCAGTGTGGAGAGGTATTAGGCTCGTGATGATCCTCGCAGCGGGGAGCAGTCCGCCGGGATAATGGATCGCTACTGCCCGCAGCTAGAGGCGGCCGGAGTGGTGCGCGAGGAGACGGTGCCGACTCTGCCGAACGTCCCTGCTCGCCCACGTGGGAACGTTGCGATGCGTGCATCGCCATGTGATGCGGAAGCAGTGTTATGCACCCGAGCGTTCACAATTAGTGCACAGTCTCCCGCCGGTGGGATTTGCGAACGTCGCGACCCGGTTGGGCGTGCACTGATTGAGGTCTGACGTACGCATCGCTGAGAAGATGGTCGTGACGGACGGTCTCCCTCGTTGTCAGTCGTGCGCCCTGCGCCAAGGATGGCCTGCCGCGTCAGGCCGACGGCAGGTGTACGGTCGAGACGCGAGCGTGAGAAGTTGCCGCCGCGCCCGGGCGGGGCTCTGCTACAGCTGCTTGATGACCGCTTATTTTCTCGAACGGTGTGGTCGTGCGAGGCAGCACCTCGGCCCCTCCCAGGGACATGGTGCGGCCATTCCTCGGCTCCTCCCTTGGGCATGTCGCGCCCACTCCTTGGCCCCTCCCTTGGTCTATCCCTTCGCCTCTCACCTTGGCCTCTCCCTTGACCCCTCCCTTGATCCCTCCCTTGATCCCTCCCTTGATCCCTCCCTCGGCCCCTCCCTTGGCCCTTTCTTTGACCCCTCCCTCGGCCGCTCCCTCGGCCCCTCCCTTGGCCCCTCCCTTGGCACCTCCCTTGGCCCCTCCCTCTGCCCCTCCCTTGGCCTCTCCCTCGGCCCTCTCCTCTAGATGTCGAGCGGCCGTGGCACAGGCCAGCGATCTATGTCAGGTGCAGTTGATTATTCATGGGAGGCCGCACGTCGCGTCGCCATTAGCAATGTACGCGTGGCAGCGACCGGGGCTACAGGCCTTCCCCCTCACTGTTCGGCCCCGATCCAATGCTGTGGACGTGTTGTGGCTGATACAGAGTCCGTCACACTCCCGCTCAATCAATAGATGCTACGATTCAATAGATGCTACAGGTACCACGTGGGAAGCTCCACATCCTGTAATTGGGTTAATGCTATTTCATGCAGTTCCGAGTTTGCAAGGGGCTACCTCCTCAATTTGTGCCAATGCGGTTGAGCCTAGAATGGACGAAGCTTGGTCGGGAATGAAGAGCGTTTAACAGTGCGGCATCGCACCTGAAGTTGAAATCGATGAATCTTCCGTAATTTTTACCGCACTGAAAATACGTATTTAAATTTGCATCCATGTACATGCATCGCAGCCTGCTCCTGTCCTTTCGGAGTCCACTGGTGCGATTTTCATCGGGATCCATTACGAATTGGTGGTAATGGTTCTCGCCAGGTCACTGCGATCGAGCCCTGCACTCGTTGCGCCATGAATAATTCCAACTTTCTGCTAAACCTCAATTCAGAGTCCAGCCTTTTACTGCCCCATTCAGACTGCCATGTCAAATGCCTATAGGATACATTGTGAAGCTATAATCGTGATTATATAGCTTTCATCCTTCAGCTATAGCACTTCTTCCACCTCTTCAACTTACGCCATGCTCAACTGAGCTTTGACTAATGTTAGTCATCGCTACTATGCGCCTGAAATTTATTATCAATAGTTTGTTGCTGAATTTTTATTTTTGTTTTCGGTGCTACTTTCTGATGTTTTTGCTCGTTTTGCCATCCTCTTTTCCGTCGTTCTATTTCCTCTGCCACTGCAGTCCCCACCGCCACCACCTTCGCCTCTGCTGCTTTTGCCTCGATATTCTCGCATGAGCAGACAAAGGAAGAGTTGGGAACTTTTGGCAGGGATAATCGCATCGCTTTATAATTTAAGACGAAAATAACAGCGCACCATGGGAATGATATAGAGGTTGGCGCCAAACCAACAGAAAAGCGCAATAGGTAAACTATGAGTTCCCGTTGTGATGCAATGAAGACACGGCTGTCAGTCAGAAAACATGGTTCAAGCCTAACTCTGGATGACTGAACACATTTATAAATCAATATACAGGTCAGTGTGAATTAACCTGACCACACTTCTTGATTTATTATTGATCCATTACACATCTTGCGGTAAATCCATTTCGAATGCCTGTCTCATTCCTCGCGGCAATATTCAAAACGGTGTGATTCATGGTGCCCGTGTTCAGCAAATCATATGGTTTGCTTGTCAACAGGTGACAAGCAAACAGTATTCACAGTGTATTCAGATCATTTCGCGGACGTTGAAAGAGGAGCTTCTTCGACTCCTTTTTGAAGCGCACTTAGTCTAGCTCGCCCATGGTCTGTAGAAGCGCATTATAAGCCGTCACAGTGGAGCAAGTAAAATAGCTCCTCCAGACTTTCGTTTTTATGGCGAAGACCTGAGACCAGACAAGATCATCGGGCTGCTGAGTAGTTTGGTGGATCCCGTCTCCTCTTAAAATAATGTTTTTGGGAGTGAATCAGGATGTGGCCAAGATTCTTTTCAATACGTTCAGAGAGTGGTGAATACATGCACTCGGCAGAGAGCCAGTCTAGTTGTACTAAAACATCGCTAATGTGGTCCCACCTTCTGTGTCCGGATATGATTCAGGCGGAAAAATTGAGGATCTTCTGAATTTGTATGATCGCGTGGTGTTGCTAGATCCGTAGACACTGATGAAGTAACGAATCGCACATCAGCCCTTGGATTAACGCCACGATTACAGACTGAAGAAGGGCGCTGCATGACCGAAGCAGTCTATGTGCCCCTAAGCCCAAATAACCAACCAACAGACTGAAGAATGTTGTGCTTGCTGTGATCATCACTCGCTCAAGCCACAGAACATGCTGGTGTACCGCCGAGCCACGTCAGCGATGTAAGCTGAGAAGGACATGTTTTGGTCAAAAATCACGTCGAGGTTCTTTGCAGTGGGTAATCTGGCGATAATGGCTCCCATGAATGTCATGGTAACCGGAGGAAGCTTTGGAATGTCGACGGGAACCGTGAACAGCTGGTTGAGTTTTTTTTTGTGCGTTGCTTTTCATCAAATTTTTGCTAAGCCAGTGATGTTGATATCAAATGTTTAGGCGCAGAAAAGCTCAAAACCAGGGAACGTCTGCTAACTAGTGAGTAGCTATTGCTTGAATGTCCTTCCCAAGCCGGAATCACTCTTAAAGAAGAATGCCAAGATTATGAAAAAGTAAAGCCTCAAAATACGGTAGCCTGAATCCGACGTATATGCAACCGAAGGCACCAATCTAACGGCCTAAAGAAGATGCATTTATGAAATCCGAACGAATAATGAAATAAACATCACTCTCGGGAATTCATTTGTATTCCTATGGAATACTCCTTTCTCTGGAGTATTCCATTTCTCTTTTCTCTCGTCTCTGCATGTGACAGCACATTCCATTGAAGAAGAAAAAAATTGTCCCATCCCGCCCAGTTTGCAACCTTTTTTCATCTTCATTTTTACAGGCGCCCCAAGTCATGGTGAAACTAACAGGCAAACGTTTTACACCCACGTCAGTTGGCTTGCCTCTCGTCGATCAACTGTCTCGATTCCTGATGCGGTCAAAACTTCCGTTCAAATGAGAAATCTCGCGGCATCATTTTTATGTCGTCCGTGAAGAAAAGAAAACGTTACGAAGGGCGGCCGGTAGCGTTGTGCGGGAAGTCGTCGGGTTCTGGGAAGTCTCCAAGATCCCAACGATCTACACCGAAACTGCGTCAAGAAGCTGATGAAGTTATGAACCACGGAGTGAATGTGACTGGTGCGTTCTGGGAAACGTGAGATGCCGCCTGGTAGCTTGGCTTTGATAATCTGTATCACTCAGATACACCGAACATACCACACATCGAAAAAGACGAGGCTTTTGTTCGGGCTCAGCAGTAGGAAGGGAGACATGAAACAACGCTGGGGGTAAGTTGTTCATTGGCTGAGCGCAAAGCACGTCGGACGCAGCGCCTTGAACTAAAAGAAGCCCGATGAAACTGAGAGAAAGAACGGAGTCGCACAGAGACTGCAGAAGTCGCGCTGGAAGCTGATTCTTCCAGCGAAGCAGGTGACTGTGATGACACCCTGAGCCTGCCCTTGACATCCACTGTTGTCGGCCCTCCGCGGACGACGCAGGTAGCGACACCGTGGGGCTGGCAGCCACGCTTGATCGCATGGTGGCATTCAAGACTGATACAACTATAAACATGGGGACGAGTAGCTTGGGGGTAAGTTGCTCGTCTCACAATCGAAAGGTTGTGGGTTCGAGTCTCACCTGTCGCTACTCTTCGACCGTGACCAATTGGCGTGAGAGATTGGTGGTGTCGCATGACTCAACGGTCGATGTGTCGTAAAAACCAATAACCAACCAACTCTAATCATCCTCAATCTCTAATCAATAGTGATTTGTTATGACAACTGACATGAATGATGACATGCATGACCGCAGTGTAGCAGCCCGCATATCAGGGGTAATGATGGAAAGCTTCAGACACAGCGCTTCCGAGCTAGCACTTAGTCGGCCGTCTTCATATCGTACACACATCTAACACTGTCAAGAAGCCGCCGCCGACATCAGGCGGGTTTTTGCACCAGACACTCCACTTGTCCAGTGGGATGGTCAGCTGATGGCAACCGTGATGGGAGGTGGCAACGTGGAACGGACAGTCGTCCTGGCTCCTGGCGAGGACGTTGCTGAAGCTCTGGAGGACTAGGTGGAGGTGAAGGAGCGTGCTGTCGGCATGTGCTCTGACAGGACTGAGTCGGTACCGGCTGGCGCGCAGGTGCCTGTACGCTCATCGAACATAAACTCGCAAGACACCTCGCTCTTCCCTTCCGCCAGCACATGTCAGCTTTTCATCTACAACGGGCTTATCAGACACGAGCTTTTCAGACATCGCATCCCTGCGACAATAGACACAGCTATTCTCGTGCATGGTGAGCCGGAACTCGGGTGCTCATTAAACTCCACGATTTTTGATAACTTCAAGTGCGACGAGAGACGGTGAAGCGTTCTTCAATCTTTACACGTGTTGTTTATGGTCGTATTGGCACAACGTGAGGGCGTATCCGGTTGCAGACACGGAACGTCATGAGATAAAGGCAACCATGATACATCCTTTTGGATCCTTGATTGACTGATTATTAGGGCTCAAGGGCGCATCAACTACTACCGCTACTCCTGCCGGTACTGGTTATCCTCTCTGATATTGAGACTACCATTGATGCGGAGTCAGGCCGACAAATCTGGTCGAGGTCGGTCTGCTCAGAGTCAAAGTCCAGTGTTCCATCAGAGTCAGAGTCAAAGTCAGAGTCCAGTAATTGTTGGCTGGCTGTTGTGGCGAAGCGAAACTGATGGAGATGTGCCTGTCGACATCACTGCAGTGACCTCCGCTGTCCCGTGCGATATCCGCCGAGGTGTGGGATGCACGCCACCGCTGACCTGTGGTGGACCAGGGGGACGGCGACCACTCCGAGCCCCAGCGGGGGCGCCGCGGTGACCCCTGACCCGCAGCGGTCGGGCGCGGCGTTCCCACACCGCGTGCGCTGTCGTGACCCGCCGCGTACGCTCATTACATCCGAATCGTGCCAAAACCGTGCCCGTAATGGCGGCCGCCGCCCCGACGATTTATCCGCCGGCTGCCGGCCGACGGGCCTAATTGTAACGGGCGTCGTACGCGTTCCGCGTGCGGGTCGGCGTCGACCGCCGACGAGGTGGTCGGCGCGGGCTGACGTGCGGCCCGTCGGTGTCGGCGCGGGCTGACGTGCGGCCCGTCGGTGTCGGCGCAGGCTGACGTGCGGCCCGTCGGTGTCGGCGCGAGCTGACGTGCGGCCCGTCGGTGTCGGCGCGAGCTGACGTGCGGCCCGTCGGTGTCGGCGCGGGCTGACGTGCGGCCCGTCGGTGTCGGCGCGGGCTGACGTGCGGCCCGTCGGTGTCGGCGCGAGCTGACGTGCGGCCCGTCGGTGTCGGCGCAGGCTGACGTGCGGCCCGTCGGTGTCGGCGCGTGGCTCGCGCCGGCCGCGGGTCGGGCCGGAGCGTCGCAGCTCGAGTTCGGTTCGTGGTGCCGTTTCGGGACCGGCCGGGCCTGCCACTCCTACTCTGGGTGGGGCCGCTATGCTTCTTTCGCGTGACGTCTGCCCAGATTTATGGGCGGCGATCGGATGCCGATAGAACTGGTACGGGCTGCTTCCATTGCACGTGCCATGCTGGTGCTGACCAATGCAGCCTTGACTCCGTCGGGCCGTTTTTTACCGGCAGCCTACCATCAGCCCAGCCACGTGAGTGATGTTTCGCATGATTTACACTTCAAGAGTGATTGATCAGACCATCCGGAATCCCCACTCCCCCCTAGTGCTTGTCGGTTCGGCTAAAAGTGCCTAAAATTGCCTTATCCGGTACATAATTACAATTACTGTATCTTGGCGGAAACTGTGACGGCACCGACGATCGACCAGCGATTTGGGTCGGTTCTGCGGGTGACCTTGCGAGCCGCCGGCCACGGAGGGTGCGCCGGCGGTCGGCGCCGCGTTATTAAACAGTCGGCCGGTGCGGTCATGCGTGCCGCCGCCGCCACCGACGCCGCGGCGCCAATTTGTGTCGGAGAGATGGGGCGTCACCTTGAGGGTGCCCCGGCAGCCGCCTCGGGGTCACGGTCAGGCGCGTGCTGCCGCCTCGTCCCACCGCCGTGTCGCCGCACGCGTTCGTGAGGGTCGGCAATGCGGCCGCTCGACACGTGAGCCGTGTTTCGGCCGGCCGAGCCTCCGGCGCGGGAGAGGACATTCTGGGTGATCTGGCTCGAGAACGCCGGTAGGATCCGACACGGCTGCGTGAAGGTGGCCGCCGGATAAGGTGCGCCAGAGTGATACGACTACGGGAGTGCCGGAGTGGTACGACACGGGGGCGTCAGGCTAGTGCGACACGGGAGTACCCGAGATGGTGGGTAGCTGACATAGCTGAGATCCGACACGGGTGCGTGCAGGTGACCGGATACGGGAGTGCCAGAATGATGCGACAGGGACGGCAGGGACGGGACGCCCTGGTGGTCCGGCACGAGGGCGCCAGGATGGTCCTACACGGGGCGCCAGGGTGGTCCGGCACTGAGGCGGCAGGGTGACCCACCAGGGCGGTACTGCCGCCGACCGACTTTCGCCTGTGGGGCGAAGATGGTGCCCGTGACGTTGTCAGGCGGAGAGAGAGTGGCCACAATGTCGGGGGTATCGCGTTACCGGGAGAGCCGGTCCCGCCCACGATTGTGCGCCGGCACACTGCACCCGGACACACCCTGGTCTATTGTCAGCGCCGGCACTCTGCACCCGGACACACCCTGGTCCATTGTCAGCGCCGGCACTCTGCACCCGGACACACCCTGGTCTATTGTCAGTCGCCGACACACCCTGGTCTATTGTCAGCGCCGGCACTCTGCACCCGGACACACCCTGGTCCATTGTCACCGGACACCCTGGTCATTGTAGCGCCGGCACAGTCCACCCGGACACACCCTGGTCTATTGTCAGCGCCGGCACTCTGCACCCGGACACACCCTGGTCCATTGTCAGTCGCCGGCACTTGCGACACCCTGGATTGTGACTGCACCGGACACACCCTGGTCTATTGTCAGCGCCGGCACTCTGCACCCGGACACACCCTGGTCCATTGTTAGCGCCGGCACAGTCCACCCGGACACACCCTGGTCTATTGTCAGCGCCGGCACTCTGCACCCGGACACACCCTGGTCTATTGTCAGTCGCCGGCACACTGCACCCAAGCACGTCGTGTGTAGCTGAGGTGCAGCTGGAAATTAATTGAAATTGGCCAACAATCTGAAATGGACATGTTCCGCGCTTAATCCAAGCATGGCGTGCTGGTTCAGTGTTATGTAGTAGACTACAGCTGAATATAGCGCCAGCTGGACAGCCACAACTGCTACTGCTGAATGTAGCACCAGCTGGACAGCCACAACCGCTACCTGTTTAGGGCAGTATATTCTGCCTGCTCCCATCTCGGGAACAAGTTGGCTCGTATTATTCTCATGCCAACAGGAATGAGGCCTCTGACTGCGATTTTCGGACCGCACAAGAGTCATTTTACCGCCCACTTGGCCTTCCCTGGCCAAGTGGGCGACATTTGCGTGTCAGGGGCCGATCCGTGTCTGCAGTTGACGCCAGATGGGTCGCTTCGTGTTTGTGTATTTATGTGTTTGTGTAGCTGGACTCGGCGGGTAGTTCGGTGTGTGCTCCTGTTCTCGGTTGGCGGGTGCCACACAGAGCGCGGCGCACGATCGGCCGTCGCCCTCCCAGCCGTGGCGTAGTGGTGCTGGCGGCGTCAGCAGGCGAGCGTGCCGTTTGGGCGTGCCACCGCGGTCCGGAGCTGTTGCCAGGCGGCGCTCGCCGCACTGGAAACTAGACCACGGCTAGCTGGTGTCGTGGGAGGTGACCATGTTGATAATCATCTGTCCGCAGTGTCGTGTGATGCGGCCATTCTGAGTACTAGCGCAGCTCAATTTCATCCTTCCTCATTATCGTGTGTCGTGTGATGTGACGTTTGACGTATGATGTGACGTGACTTGATGTGTGATGTGAATGTGACATGACTTGACGTGTGATGTGAATGTGGTTTGACTGACGTTAATATGACGTGAATGTGACGTGACGTGTGACGTATCTTGTGACCTGTGACGTGTGACGTGACTTGTGACGTGGCATACACCTAGATATGAACTGAGTAGTGTAGACTGCAAAGCATTCACCGCTTGCGCCAGTACTGCCATGCGGCTCATCGTCGGATCTGTGTATCTAGTTTGGTTCGAGTTGAAAGAAAGACTACCTTGGTAGCATGAGGAGGTCCATATATAACTAACATGCCTACGTGACACACTTTCATTTTTATGCTTACTAAATTTTGTTTTTAGACACATTCCACTTCCATTGCCAATCCCCTGTGTCATCATGCAACGCACTTGGCATCATCGTTTGTATTAATGACCAGTTGAAGTACCATGTACATAGCCTCATCTCTAAATTTTTTTGTTCTGTTTCGTGGGCTCATGTTGATGCATGTCGCTACAATCATATACATTTATTATATTTCACATGAGAGCTTGCTTCCAAGACCCGGCACGTCTGACTAGCAACGAGCACCGAAAATGTCTAACTAAAAAGATAGTGGCATGTTTGCTACCGGTTAATAAATTCCGCGTAATGAAATACTGACCGCAAGTGACGACCTAGAGTTTATGGGACAGTTTACCACCCCACGGACGGCACGACCATCCGTCCCTCCGACCTTCCTTTGCCCTTCGGTATCCCAATCGGAGGATGGTGAATTTGTGCTAACACGTCATCGTTTACATTTTTGTCTGCATCTAATATGCCGAACTTTCCTATCACTACCGGGCTAATTACCTACTACGCCATTTCTTTTGAGGACTTATTGCCAATCGCACAACACATTGTTTCATCTGAGTTATGGGCGCAATATGACGAGAGCAGTCGATGCGCCCGAAAGCCCAAATAACTAACTAACATTGTTCTATCAGGTACCATACAGTTGGTGAGTCTCCGGTCTCGGCATGGCAGGCCATCCCGCCATTTGTTTTGTCATTTAACTCGACCCCGACCCTCCTCGTGCCCGAGGAGGGTCGGGCAGTTCAGCCTCTGTTGGTCTCTAGAAGCACCGGCACGGGGGTAATCAGGCTGCTAATTGGAGTCAATACGCTGTGATTGATAGTGCAGCGTTTCTGACACGGCTAACGGCGTGCACTCTGTTAATTGGTGGACAAGCAATTTAATATAACAACTGGGAGTTGCATGTATTCGTCCTGTATATCCTCTCGGTTATTAGCACGGAGCATGAGGCCCAACGGAAGCATGCAGGTACGTTACATTTTTCAATTATAGTACCGGAAATTCCATCACGTAATAATACCACAAATGACATCAAAACGGTGTTATATGTCCGTCGTAATGCACAACATGTGTGACGGACAATACAAAGAAATTGTATCAACATCAGTGTTTTACTGTGTTGATTATCTTTGCTACCTTTGAAATATAATAGGTTTTGGAAGGTCAAACATATCTTCATTTGGGTCCTCATGTGATTAGAGAACCTAATTCCAATTTCACACAAGCTAGCGTGCAACGCACGTTGTGCTTCGGAATGTCTCCACCTTCCTCAGTCTTCACCATCCCCCCATACTGTTCTGATCGTCTCCATCTTCCTCAGTCCCCCCCCCCCTCCCCTCTTAGGAAGTCTAAATTTCTCCAGTAAAGCGCGTCTCGACACTGAAATGCCCATGAAAGGAAAGCAAGCGTGGACACTGCAGCCACGTTGGGCGGAGACTGCAACTAGTGACGTGAGAGGTATCACGGAGACTGCATATCGCCACAGCACACCAACACCGGCTTCGTCCCCGTCCGTGCTGCGGTGCGCCACGGCTTCGTAACGCCGCGACCGCGTCACCGGCACCAGCCCGGCCGGCGCACCGTGTAGGAACAAGGCCACCACTTGTGAAACGCCGGTCGCGCTGTGCGCCGAGCCGGCCGGCGACTGCATCACACCCGGCGGACATGCGTGTCCGACTGTGCGCGAGGTCGGCGCCGACAATCCATCATCCCGCGCACCGCCGATCGCGCCTGCCCGCGATTTCCCAACGATGTCCGGGGACGGTTGTTTCGGGAAACAGCTCCCCGTGCCGAGGGGCGATGATATTCGGAGCGGCGATTTGTGTCCGGGCGCACCCGGCGCCGCCAATTATCCGCTTGCCACTCCCGACACGCCGGGTGACCCCCCCCCCCCCTGCAGTCGGCGACTGAATGGACTCCTCGCGTGTCTGCCGCCCTGTTGCCGAGCACTCGTCTGGAGATCGACTAGTAGACCTCGTGGGGAATCAGCAGTAGCAGCACCTCACGCTAACCTCCCCCATCACGCCACCGAACCGCTTGCCAGTGATCGCGTTTGCTGTGCATCCATCGGTCTAATTTCGCAATTCACGAGACAGACGACGCTCGCCGACCCTCAGGACGACCGACGGTGCATTGCCAAGGACTGCGGATCCACTGGCGATGCCGCCGACGCGTGGCCGACACGGCCGTCTCTAACGCCGTGTGGGGGCCGGCCGTGCCAGACGGCAGGGGGATAAACCGCGCGCCGAGCGCGTGAGACCAGGCCACCGGTGGTATGAATCTGTGAAGTGAGCAGCGGGTCGGCCCCTCATGCGCCCGCGCCTTTCAGCAAGAGATGCGGGGTAGGCCGTGACGGTGGCGGCGGGGATTTCGCAGAATGAACTTGTGACGGCGCCGCTTCAATTTTTGACGTTGCTGCGAATGCATTCTAGCTCTGCACTACCTTAGATTATGTAGTCGGTCTATCCATGTGGATATTTTCCTGTCGGATAGCGATCTGGAGGTGCTGTGGATTAGAATCCTCAAATTGTAACAGGTTTGGTGTATCGAGGAACTGGGCGTGGCCTGCGGATGGCCTGCAAATGGTCTGTAGATGACATGTAGATGACCTGTGAACGGTCTAGATATGACCTGAAGGTGACACGTAGGAGACCTGTGAACGGTCTGTATATAACCTGTAAATGACCTGTGAGCGGTCTGTAGATGACATGTAGATGATCTGTGAACGGCCAGTAGATGACCTGTAGGTGACCTGTGTGCGACCTGTAGACTGAATTTCGACCTCGCTCGGCTGACTTCCATCGCTCGGCCGTAGCGAATGCGTCGTTCGGCGTGCCGATGGGGCACGTCCGGTGGAAGCGATAGCTGCCAAGGCAGACGTGTGCCGAGCCGCGGAATGGGACGCACTTTCACTGCGGCTTTTTCGTCGCGCGACTCACGAGCTCACGATTAGCTTGGGGTCAGACGCGGCACGCTAAAAACCGGCGCTCCTTTTGTATTCCGCCTGTGAAGTGCCGTCGTTGAAGCTATGTGCCCGGCCCTGTATTGCCAGCTGGGTGCCGGTCGCCCTGTGAAGAAACCCGCCCAGGACGTGCTACATGTGCTATGGGTAGCGTATGGATGTGTGCCATGCGTGCCATGCGTTTCATATGTGGCGTGTATATGTGTGTGCCGTGTGTGTCACGTGCTCCATATGCCGTGTGTACCATTTGTAGCTTGGGGCAGTGTGCCGTGTGTGCCGCGTGTTTCGTGTGCTCTGCGATGCGTGTGCAGCATGCATTGGTTCTTCCGTAGGTTTGCTGAAATTCGTTCACTAGGATGACGTCGTCATTACTGGCCGTGGATGTGGTATAAAATAGGAACTTAGATTCGATTGCGATAAAGCACCTTCCCTCCCGTAAGTGCCCCTATGTTCGTTACGTGTCACGTCCGTTATGTTTCTTGTGATTGAGACATCATGAGAGCGGGTGAACGTAAGTGCACGAGGTGCATTGGCTTCCGTAGCCGAGACCCGGTAACCAAGTCCAGCAGCCTGCCGTTGTCTCGGTGACGCAACCTCCGGCTTGCTGTGAGCGGCTTCCCGAAGCACTTCATCGCGTGTTTTCCCTGATTGGTTTCCATGTCGACTCACACTGTCCATACAGTGTTGTTCACCTTTTGGCCACCCCCTCCCCCGATGAGGAACCACCTTTACGCGGTGGGGGATTGAGTTCCCAAATGACCCGGCGACCATCATACCGGCGAGGGGTGAGACCATGAGTGCCTCACTTGTCCTTCCGTCCATACGCTCCCATCCCAATGCCCATCTCATCCCAATATCCATGTTCTTCACCCGGCCCCGCAACACCAATTACCCCCACTATGAGCAGACAGGACAACTTCACCGATCCTGCCCACCAGCTCAGTTTTATCGGGGTAGCCGCGCCCCCTCGGGCCGTCCCCCGGGGTTGACGGAGTTCTGGAGGTTGAGGTCCCCCGTCGCATGGTGTGAGTTGTGACGGGGGACCAACACGCCTCTTTGGTCCTGATATCCCGGAGGGGCGGGTGGGCCCGTGGGGCCTCACACGGGTCAAGCGACTGGTCGCCTCGGGTTGGGGGCCTGGGTTTCCCAGTGCCTGCTGGCCCGGCCAGCCGGGGTCAAGGGATGGGCGGTGCTGGATCCCGGTCGGGGTGGTGAGTCTCTCTCTCTCTCCCGGCTGGGCGAAGGCGCCGCCTGCCTCGTATAGTTCCTCGGGCGCCTGGCGACCTCCCGTCCGCGGGACCCAGGCGTCCCCCGGTAGGGCCCCTAAGGGGTGGGGCGCCCGAGGAGCCGAAACCAACAAACAGCGCATGGCACCGACTACCACCAAAAGCATTCCTGGTCTCTCTCGTGAGGGCCAGACCACCTGCTCCGACGGACGGTAACACGTTTTCCGCTACCCCGCGAGTCCTCATTCTTCGAGGGAAAACACAGACTCTTGGTTCTTTGTCCCCCTTTCAAAGACGTAACGGATGCTACCGGTTTGGAAGAGTTGTTCGGTGTGAGAAGTTGAAGGATGGAGGGTTGAAGGTGGAGTTTGCAGTGGCGGAGGAGGCGGAGAGAGCGTTGTCAATGACTAAGTTTGTTTACAGTGTGCGAAAGGGTGGCAAGAAGGTAGACGAAATTATTCCAATATACGTAGAACCCCATAAAACAAAGAACTCGTCGAGAGATATCATCAATTGTTTTGACTTAAGGGATGTGCCAGAGGAGGAGATTGTCGATGGACTAGCTGAATTTGTAGTGATTGGAGCGAGAAAGTTGAAGGTGAGGAGAGGTGCAGAAATGGTCGCAACCAACAACATTGTACTAACATTTAACACGAGGGATCTTCCCCCTAAAATTCGTGTGGGATATGTCCGGGTCAAAGTTCGTATTTTCTTTCCCAACCCTAGGAGATGTTTTAAATGCGAAAAATTCGGTCATACTAACTAGTTTTGTCGCAATCGCCCTGCATGTGGCAAGTGCGCCTCCCACGATCACGGAAGTGAACATTGCTCCTCCGAGACCCCTCATTGTGCAAACTGTGGCCCAGAACAGGACTTCCACTTGTCTTATGACAGGACTTGCCCTATGTACATGAAGGAAAAATAAATTATTGCTATTAAGCACACACAAAAAGTAACTTTCCGGGAGGCCAGAGTTATATTTGAACACACTCAGCCCAGAGTCACCTACGCATCAAAAGCCAAAAGTCATACCGTGATACCACAACATACTCAACCTGACAAGGTCTCTGAGCTCATCACTCAAATGATAGCCCTACTTCGCTCCTTTGGAGTGCCCCTTACGATACCAAGGAACAGGCAGCCAACTCAAGACTGCGTTGAGACCACTGAAATCCCACCCACAATAAGTGAGCATGACACAACCGACACGACAGAGCGCGTTGCTTCGTCGCCAAGGGCCCAGGAAGTCTCATGTACCACACCCGTTACAGAGCGAGCTCCAGAAGAATGGCGTCGTGTCCAGCGGACTAAGAAGCACCCCAAGACCTCCACTATCCTCGAATCCTTACCCGCCATACCCACCGAACTCACTCCCATCAACCTTTCCAAAACCACGCCAATTCCCCCGCTCCCACCACCACCAACCATCTCAGATCCAAAGCTTGAACATGCTATCGTTCAGGTGCGCCCTGGAGCCCCGGTTTTAGGAGCACAGGGTCGCACCGCCCGACATATCCCAACCTCCTCGACCTCCAAGCCTGAGGGCCAGCGCCCATTGACAGCTCCTCACTCCACACCATTATCCGTAGCAGCCATGGGACGCCCGGAGACACCTTCCTGTCGAACCATGCACCCCCCAATATCCTCCCCATTCCCGAATCGCGCTATGAAGCGTGCTCTTCCCGGTGCTGTGTCGCCAAGTGAATGTGGGAGCCCAACGATCACGCCCACGAAGCCAAGACCCGCCGACCATGACTTAGTTGATCTTGGCCTTTTATGCTCTTAGCTTATGACCTCCTCTTTCACTTACTGACAAATGAGTAGTGTTTTACAGTTGAACTGTAGAGGTTTGAGAACCAGTAATAACGAATTACAACATATTTTGCCGTTGCCAAGTGTTCGGGTGTGTGTCTCCATGCAGGAATTGTAAGTGTTCGGGTGCCGGACGGAGCACTAGTTTCGAGGCTCCGGGGCTGATCGGGCTGGAGTGGATCACTAGTGACAGTACCCTCGCCTGTTCCTGGTGGGATTCCTAGGGGTGTGCGTGTTGTTCTCCAGTGACGGGTCCCGTGGTTATTGGAGGGCTTATTGCTGGAGATTTGTGTGAGGCTTACTCAGTGACGATCCCTGGGGTTGCTTGTGAGATTAGCTCAGTGACGATCTCCGGGATTTCTTTTTAGGTTGCCCCTGAGGACCATCTCTGGGATTTCTTCTGGAGCCCACCTTCAGTGACGATTTCCAGGGTTGTCTGTGGTGCTGACCCTCATTGACGGTCCCAGAGGTTGCTTGTGGTGCTGACAATCTCCGCATTTGTTTGTGGTGCTGACCCTCAGCGACAATCTCCGCGTTTGTTTGTGGTCCTGACCCTCGGTGACGCTTCTGAGGCGGTGCTCCTCATCCAGGAACGATATACGAGCTGGCCTGATCTTTTCGCAGTATCCGTGGCCGTCATCTCGCTTCCAAACCCATTGCGGTGATTTAAGCCGGCAGCGTATTAATGGCCGCCGGCTTCATCTTTATGTGAAAACACAGTAAGGTACCTGCCCGCAGCCCGCCATACCCGTTCCAGACGACTATTCATGCACGTTTTACGACGCTTTTATGTTTATGTGCGGTGGCCACGAACCTGCACACGCCCCTCGATTGGGACCGCTGCGATTTAACGGCAGTGCTCGATGGAAGTTGCCGATATTTCATCGATTATAAACGCCTAAATAGCGACCGATTACAAATTGCACTATGAAAGGGCCGCCGATAATCAAGCACACGGCACTTTGATATCGGCGGTAAGCGGCCTCGCCAAAGTGGTTCGTATGGCTTATGTGGCTTAGCGTAGGCCTGCTGCACCGTTAGTTGTGGCGGGACTCCGCGGACTTCTGGCTGACATTGAACAAGCAACCGGTTGAAATTGAAGAGCACGGGGTAGTGGCAGCTCAGTAGGTAGGGCATTGGACTCTTGCTCGTGAGATCGTGGGTTCGAATCCCACAGCGTGCGTGTTTGCCAAGAGTCGCTATTTGCCGACGCTATCTGGCACAGCAGTTGAATGCGTCGTAAAGAGCCGAGGGTTCCTCTTGAATGAATAAACAGTGACATATTAGACCGTCACTCGGTGCTCTTCGACAAGGGCGGGCTAGTACCGGCACCCTGGCAAAATCAACTTTCTCGTCACTGAAAATCACCCCTCCCCTAAAACTACGTAAACATCTGGAAGATGTCCTCCGCCTAGCCCCCGCATTCAGCACTTAAAACGTTACACATTATAACGTAAGCCTCTATCAATCAACGTATATGTGCACCTCCTAGCTAGCTTTACTTGCAAAACACACGCGCTTTAATTGCGTCGCAAATGCCCCTCATTCACGACACTCTTCTATATACCACTCCACCATATTAGGCAGTGCGGTTCTTTTCCAGTAATGCACCGGAAGTACAGCCTATACTCCATGATATGGCTTTCCCAGATAATGAACGTCTGGGCGCTAAATGACCAACCATGGTCGATGCGCCCTAAAACCACAATCACACACACACACAGATAATGAACGTATTCTGCTTAAATGGTTCTCCATATTGTTTCGGCCTCTTGTATATCGAATTGTCCTTCTGTGACATTGAAGTCGGGGTGGCGATAATTTGGTGTTTATGTACGGCAATGTCTAAAATTGTCACAATCGGAAAGGACATCGGCGTCCGTTCCGCATAATGCATGGCGTCGGCATTCTGTTGTTGGAGTTGGGTCCGGGCGATCGTCCTTTTGATGGACACTCGTCGAGGCGTGGTCAATGGCTCAAAAAATAGCAGGAAAGCAGGAAAGTGTCATTTGTATTCGTTCACTACTTTACCTGGGCTCGGTTTATATTTTCCCTGCATTATTTGCATCGACACGATGCACTGTTTCCCTGACACCATATACAGGCCGTTTAGTAGGGTGAGGCTCGACTAAAGCTGGACTGAGGCTGGGCTCCGGTTGGGCTGGTGCAGTTCGTGAGTCGGGTAACTGACGCACTAATGCTCCATCACGGTGCACGGCTCATGGTTCGCGAGCCTTGACCGGGTGGTGGCGGGTGCCCTGGTGCGGTGGGCGGGGTAGGGGAGGGGGACGTGGTGCCGGCGCCGACCGAAGGGGCGGGGACCCGGATCTCGGCCGGCCGGCCCCGGCTCCGGCTTGCCGGTCGACTCTGGTAATGGCGTGCGCCACTGGCCCGAGGTCCTCTCTGTCATTAGCCACCTCGTCGTACGGGGATTCCCACGGACGGCCGACGCTATCATGTAGTGTGGTGATTATCAGCAGGGTGGCGGCTGGCTTCCGCCAGGGGGATGCCGCCGCCGCACGCTCTGGTACTGTATGTAACTTCAAATATCATCATGAGCACCGCGTTTGTCGCGGGACTCTTCGCTTCGGATTGCTACAAATTTAGCTAAATATTTTTTATTTCCCAGAATGCAATCCCTATATGACCTATGCAGCCGATGCACCTGCGAACTATAATTAAGTGCCTAACCTAGCTTATTGTATGCTTATTATTATGTCTTATTTTTATAATTGCTTGTTTAATAACATGGTGGGTTTGTTTCAATGTTAGAATAGTTCGAGAGAGAAGGTTGCCGCATCCTTCGGCCTTCCACGTCTTTTTAAGACGAGTGGCTAAGTCCAATTATCTATGCTCTGTGTTGTGAGTGGTCATAGTAAATACTAGCCCATGTATAATTGTTTTAAGCATGTCAACTTGAAGAAGATACGGCATCTTGCAAACATGAGGTCCACCGGTACTATGCGATTTATTTCCGTTCGAACTTCTGAACACCATCAATGCGCGCGAGTTCAGCTCGTTTTATGTACTTGCAATTAGTCGACAGTAAGCCTCACGGGCTCACACATCATCTTTGGAACAGAGTGGTGTTCCTTCCTATTCGGACAGACGTTCGGATTGGCCAAAGGGCGACTCTATCAAAACGCCGACGATGACAAAAAGACGGTCGAATTATCTACAGCCGTTGGAGCTGTGTCCAGTAATATTCAACCGAAATCTGCATGTCGCGATCATCCTTTCCATCTGTTTGGTGAGTGTGGCTCGGTTGTGGTATGCGTGTATCCTGACATGCGTAATAATTTGACATTTCTCGCTCTGCTTTTCTCCCAAAAATGGGTGTCTGTGGGGTGTGCAAGCAATCGCTAGCGTATTCTCAGACTTTTAAAAATCGATCGATGTGAAATGGCGGATGCGATGCTTGTCGAGTGAGTTGCAAGTTCAATTTCAAAGAAGAGTAGTGTTATGTATCGGAAGACTACCTGATTCTACCATCATCCAACTGTCACAAACATTGCAACACCCCACTGGAACATATTTGATTGAATTTGCATAGGTAATATCGAATTTGAAAGTTCATATCATGAGTACTTAATGCGCGATCTTGAACATACTTATTCTAGCGAGACACAGTTGAATACAGATCGAAATATGAGTACTTGAGTGCCGATCTTCTCACCTCCCCTTCCATCCCACCCGGGAAGCGGGGGTGGGACGAATTCGATCGTCCTCATTGGTGGTGTACACCCATGCGCATACACGTTCGTCAGCCAGCTATTCGAGTGCATGGCCACGAAACTGAACACCTGGCTGGCACTTACCTACCTGGTTTGTTATTGGAGTTTAGGGGCGCATCGACTACATCGGTCATGCAGCGCCCATCTACTTACTTACCTACCTGCCTGGCCGGCGGAGGAATTCGCTATTGCCGAGCGAAATGCACGGTCTCGCCACCTCTCGAAGCACCGGTGCCAAATTGAACCAGTTGAGTCACATTTGCTTCATTTGCCGCGTCGCCGTCGGCTCCGCCGCACCCGTGTCCAGGAGCGATGTGCATGGAGCGCAGTTAATCTCTGCTCAGCCGTGCCTGCGATACCGCTCGGTGCCATTAATCAGCCGGCGCCGAGTGTTGTTACGCCACAGACATCTATCAACCGGTATCTCGGCTACCAGATCTGCATCGGAAATGGCCAATTTGGGATTTGGACGCCTCACCGATCTCGCCTATTCCCATCACGCCCAGCATGTTCAACGCTGTATGCACCGCTGTCCTAGCGTATCGGTACGTTTCCCAGTCCTAATTGTCCTAACAGGGCTCATTGCGGGAACAAGGTCCGGATGTGTGTGTTACACAAACATTTCTCTGTCGTGTTGTCTACCTGGTTTACCCTGGGACGTTCAGCTTTCCCGACCACAGTGCAAAATTTCCACGCTGATGCTAGTATTTAACGTTTGTGCTAGAGTGCTTGTGTGAATTATTATGCACTGTGTGCTCGGTCTAGTGCCATCTGTTGGGTTTGGCTGGAAATTTGAGTCACGAATCCCGAGTCATGTTGAAGTCGCGCGTCACGACCATCGCGTCCGTCTGAGAATCTCCGGTTGACGTCCGGTAATATTTTGTTGCGCCTCGGTGTATGCCCCGTCTCCGGTCACGGCTGAGGTGCCGCCCAGATCTGAACACCGCAGGATGTCGTGTCAGGCCTGAACTCACTGCAGGACATTGGACCGGATCTGCACACACTGCCAGATCGGAACCCACTGTCAGATCTTAACACTCTGCAGGATGTCCTAGCGGGCCTGAACCCACTGCAGGACACACTCGCCCGGATCTGCACACGCATCAGCATACAATGCCAGATCTGAATCCGCCGCAGGGAATCTCACCACGCCTCCACCCGCTGTAGGGCTGCTTTAAACGGCTGCTTTGAACGAGGATGTCCGTCCAGCGAAGCAGGACGAAAATGACGGTCCGGCCAACCACGGCGCATCGTGATAAATTTCGGCAAAACGAAGAGGAGGTGACTGAAGCCCGGCTTCTTGCTGGTAGCTTCTTGTCGACAGTGATCACGGCAACCAGTCTTAGAATGGACAAGCGTCAACTGCAGAGGTTGGATTGAAACTCAATTGTTTATCAAACTCGCTGATCTTGTATTTAGATGTTAAGGACATGTAATATGTTGCTTTGTGTTAAGTTCAAGTTAATATGTTAAGGTAAAGTAATGTGTAGGTCTGTGCGCCTCCACTATGTAAGCAGTTTTGTTAGGTTAAAGTTAATAAGCTAACATGTTGACGTAATGTAAATGTAATATGTTATGTAATATGTTAACGTCCGCACTATGTAAGCCTGATCACAGATCAAACGGGCTCGTATGAAACTCTCTTTCTCTCTCATTCTCTCTCTCCCTTTCTCTCTTTCCTTCTTTCTTTCCTTTTATCTTTCCCTTTTCCTTCCCTCTTTCCTTCTCACCCCTTTCCTGTTCCCTTCCCTCTTTCCTTCGCTCTGTCTATCTCTCTCGCTCTTACTCTTGCTCTTGCTCTTGCTCTTGTTCACGCTCTCGATCTTGCTCTTGCTCTTGCTCTTGCCCTCGCTCTCGCTTTCCCCGCGCATGTTGCCATTGAGCGCGACATGGGACGTTACCGAGTAGTCAGTAGAAAGCGGCCGGAAGAGTGCTCCCGACCGTGCATCAGGCGTCCGACAAGAAAATGTCGTTGCGCTAGTGGCTATCTGTGATTTAATTTTGAGCTCAGTTGTATCACACTCGCTCAGCCGTTCAGCCGCGCCTCTACCTGGCTGTTCGGCTGCGCCTCTACCTGGCTGTTCGGCTGCGCCTTTGCTTGACTGCTCATATGCGTCTCTGCCTGACTGTTCAGCTGCGCCTCTACCTGGCTGTTCAGCCGCGCCTCTGCCTGGCTGTTCAGCCGCGCCTCTGCCTGACTGTTCAGCTGCGCCTCTGTCTGACTGTTCAGCTGCGTCTCTGTCTGACTGTTCAGCTGCGCCTCTGTCTGACTGTTCAGCTGCGCCTCTGTCTGACTGTTCAGCTGCGCCTCTGTCTGACTGTTCAGCTGCGCCTCTGTCTGACTGTTCAGCTGCGCCTCTGCCTGACTGCTCAGCTGCGCCTCTGTCTGACTGTTCAGCTGCGCCTCTGTCTGACTGTTCAGCTGCGCCTCTGCCTGACTGCTCAGCTGCTCAGCTGCACTGTGCCCAGCTGTTTGTAGTCTCATCTATTTGAATAGCTGGAAGCCATGCCACGCGGACAACTGCATTCGGACCACTATATCAGACCGCCGTATCGGACCACTATATCTATATACTACATCAGACTGCTGTATCGGAGCACTTTATCGCTCCTATAGATCAGATCGTCAATCTGCAGAGAGGGCAGCTTATCGCAGGGCGCCGTGCAGTCTCGACAACACGACCGACACGGCTTATCGTCGGCCCGGTCACCCGAGATGGCCTCCGCCGGCTCGGCAGCTCGATTAACACGTCCCGGGCTCCGGCACCTTATGGCGGCGTGAGCGGTGTGCCATGTCCGGCCATTGATTAGTGCACGTGCACGTGCAGCCGAGGCTGACGCCGGGCCGGTCGGCTGCACTGGGAGGAGTGCGGCTTAATTTGATTCTGCGCAACGTGGCGCAACGGCCGGTATTCGGCACACGGCCGTTTCGCCACGCTGATTTGTTTTGCCGCGTGGACGACGGCCGCCCGCCGCCGGCGGTGGACCGGCGCGCCTTCCGACGCTGGGTGTGGAGCCGACGGTTGCCCACGCGCCTTCCGACGCTGGGTGTGGAGCCGACGGTCGCCCACGCGCCTTCCGACGCTGGATGTGGAGCCGACGGTCGCCCCCCCGCGGTGGACCGGCGCGCCTTCCGACGCTGGGTGTGGAGCCGACGGTCGCCAACGCGCCTTCGGACGCTGGGTGTGGAGCCGACGGTCGCCCGCCGCCGCGCTGGACCCGTGCGCCTTCCGACGCCTAATGTGGAGTCGACGGTCGCCCACGCGCCTTTCGACGCTGGGTGTGGAGCTGACGGTCGCCCACGCGCCTTCGGACGCTGGGTGTGGAGCCGACGGCCGCCGGCCTCCGCGCTGGACCCGTGCGCCTTCCGACGCCTAATGTGGAGTCGACGGTCGCCCACGCACCTTTCGACGCTGGGTGTGGAGCCGACGGTCGCCCGCCGCCGCGCTGGACCCGTGCGCCTTCCGACGCCTGACGTGGAGCCGACGCGCCGGAGCTGCCTCTCGGCGAGATCGGGCGCGGGCCGCGGGCCGCTGGTGGCCGGTCCGACCGGATCAGATATCGCCGGACATTGTCTGCCGCGCACTTTATGCGGCCCAGACACCGGCGCACCGTCACGACCCGTCACGACCCGTCAATGGGCGCAACGACGCTCGGGTGGTCGTCTGCCGCGCCAACGGCCGCAATTTGGCGCGCCCGCGCGCCACGACCGGCCGTCGAAAACGGCCGAACGGTGTCGTAGCTGTTTCACGACCAGCTCTCGTCTTTGACTGGTTCTGAAAGCTGGTGCAAACCGCTCGACGCCGCTCGTGCAAGTGCCGCGTTTGGTGACCTCTGACCGGATTCATTGGCGTTGCACAGCGCAGATGACAATCCGAATCGCTGCTCGAGGCGGTTATTATCCCAACGGTGCCCGCTCAGTCGTGCTGACATTAAGACTCAGAACTCCCATGGTAATTGTTCACATTGCCGGCTGTAAAGGTAATGGTGCATGGTCGTAAAAGGAGTGCCGCGCCATGTTGCCTGTGATGGCCTCGCTCCCCCACTCATCTGTGTGAGATGCTGTTGCCATCAGTCGGCTGTGTGTGGTGATGGTGCTCTCAGTCAGCCGTTTGTGGTACTCTCTCTCCAGTCATCTCTTTGTAGTGACATCATCTCCAATCAGCTGTTTGGGATAGCATCCCAGTCAGCTGTTTGGGATAGCATCGCTCCCAGTCAGCTGTTTGCAACCACATCGTCATCAGTCAGCTGCTTAAGTCACATCTTTCGTCAAGGACGTGGTGTTCGCCAGGGGCCGAGAAGGCAGCGGCCGCCTTAACTTAGGACCAACTTAGCATTGACCGCGTGGACGTTGAATGCAATGAATCAACTTCTAAATAGCTGCTGCGCCCCCACCCCTCCCATCGATTTAGACAGTTCCCGTATCACAGCCGTTCACAGTCTGCTGCTCTGCAACTCGTGTCGCTGGGCTACCATGGCAAACATTTAATTGCTACCGTATATTCTTCCACGCAGGACGACATGATAGATGTATAGCGTGTGGTACCGAGTCCTTAATCTGTCCTTCGCTCTGGGGGAGTTATATTGACACGCGCGCCGGATGATCTCCCATGGGCGAAGGATTCCACCCCCCACCCGCCATAGTATCTCAGAAACTGCCGAAGCTAGAAGTATCAGATTTGGATGGTAGATTACCGTTGTGGTAGATTCGCTTCAGTATAAATTGAATGACTCCGGATCATTGCCTTCAGGGTCAAATGTCGAAATCAGCGACCCATCGCGTCTTCGCACCGACGAAACTGTTGTGACCGGCTCGGCGGCCGAGCGACCGGCCGGTCGGCGGCTTTTCGGATGTTGCAATGTTCGGATGATGCGCCTATCAATTTTGAACAAAGTTGCTAGATTTGATTACATTATACTCGCCCGTGTATGAGCTATCGTCGGAAAGCAGGAAAGACGGGCAGACCCCCCCCTCTGGTGCTCGTGTTAAAGCGGTCGAGTGAGGTTTGCCGCAGATAATAATCTCGTGCATATGCGCACGTTACGTTTACTGACTATATTGGAGTGTTGTGCTATCTTCCAGCATAGTCCCCTTAAGAACCAAACACAACTGGCATGAGATAGCGCAAACGTTCTTCCGTCAGAAGATTGCTTCAGTATAAACAATGCAAAATATAATATTTTCACCAGGTCGCTTTTTGTGCTGACATCGATAGCAATGCATTAGCACACAACGGATTTCAGTGCGTATCCTGATAGGAGTAAGATGGCAGTTTACCATCAATTCCTTGATTCTCTGTAGGTGAAAATTACCGACATCAAAGCAGATATGCCTGTATGTTACCTGATTGCATGGCATGTCCCAATCAGACCATAAGGTCTCCTGTTGTGACCAGCATGAAGAGTGGCATTTCTGGTACACACGCTCGCTAGCATCATCACAATGCAGTGTGCATTAGTACGCGTCGGTAGATATGTCTACTTTCAGATTGGCTGCACGGCCCAAAACCGACTTGTTTTTAGTCGAATTGCAGACACGAAGACACGCAGCATTTAGGAGTACGTGTGGAGCATATATCGAACCGCGGTGTACTCGCGCGAATGCGCTATCTACCCTTGTACGCTCCTCGGTATGATTGGTACAAGGATCAGGTTCCGCTTAAGTTGGCTTGATTTGTGTGGTGAAATTATGAGCGTGCTGGGTTTTTCCTTGTTACCCGGCGGTGTTGGTGGGAACGCCTCGGTGAGTTATTTACTGTCTGCTTAATCGGGCCCGCGAGTGTAGGCCGTGAGTTACACGGTGCCAACGGGCACGGGCAGGACTGCGGCTTCAGCTGCGCCATCACGGAGCTGGGGTCTTGGGTCCTGGCTTCAGCGGGAGCTTCATCCCCTTGGATTGCATCGGTTTTAGCTTACCAGCCAGCCATCAAGCGCAGAATGCGCTATTTTCATGATATATTTCTGATGTGGAGAGGGCAGAAATGTCGCAGTGAAGAAGTGTATTAACCTGAACGAATAAAACATCAGTCGCGCGACTCTTACTGGATTAATCGTATCGGGATGTGATAGCAAATCGCATTCGCATTTGATACCTTGCCATCTAAACCTGATGAATCGTACTCTGAACACCGTTGTCTAAGATTGAGCATCGGGTATTATTGTTACGGTCATTATTTTGATTTTACGTTCGTGCCTACATTTGGTTGTCAAATTGTAGCCTGCCCGTGGAATTTCCGTCCGCCGGTAGCTGATATGGTCTCCATCCCACAGGTCGTGGTGGAATGAGTATTCCAATATGTATGAATTTGTATTGTACATAATGTAGTGTTAAATATACGTTAAAAGTATGGGCGTTGTATGGAAGGAATTGGCCCGGATGTCTTGCCATTACTGCTGGTGTTTCATCTATGGCGGTGCCACCGGTAGCCACAGTAGCACAGTCGGGTTCCTCTTTAGCTCTGCAGAGCCGGTTTTCCCGAATTTTGGTTTTGACTTTGGTTTCGCGCTATTTTATACTGCTGGCCTCGTCTTAGGCTTCGCGTTATTTCTGTCGGTTTGGTTCGTCTTCATCTTCGGCCTCGCACTATTTTGGACAGTCGGCTTTGGCTTTGGGGCTAAGTCCACGCGTCGTCCCCATGTGTGATTGCCGATTACTTTGGCGACGTATTAGGACAGAGCTGGTGGGGCGTGGTGGTGACCTGGCTCGGTTGTAGGCGGCTCGTCACCACACCCGACCCCGGCTGTAGGCGGCTCGTCACCCCACCTGACCCCGGTTGTAGGCAGCTCGCCACCCCACCCGACCCCGGCTGTAGGCGGCTCGTCACCCCACCCGACCCCGGCTATAGGCGGCTCGTCACCACACCTGACCCCGGCTGTAGGCGGCTCGTCACCCCACCTGACCCCGGCTGTAGGCGGCTCGTCACCACACCTGACCCCGGCTGTAGGCGGCTCGTCACCACACCTGACCCCGGCTGCAGACGGCTCGTCACCACACCTGACCCCGGCTGTAGGCGGTTCGCCACCCCACCCGACCCCGGCTGTGGGCGGCTCGTCACCACACCCGACCCCGGCTGTAGGCGGCTCGTCACCCCACCCGACCCCGGCTGTAGGCGGCTCGTCACCACACCCGACCCCGGCTGTAGACGGCTCGTCACCACACCCGACCCCGGCTGTCCCGGCTCATCGACTCTCGGGTCTCTCGACCGGACGACTCTCAGGTCGTGCGGTAGCCTGCGGCGGGCGTCCGAGAACGGCGGCGGGGGTGAGACCGAGGGCGATTGCGGGGGCGGGAACGAGGCGCGGTAGGGAGGCGGCAGCGACGCAGTTCCCACGGCCGGCCGATGGTTATCGCCTCACGCGCCGGTGCCGCCGCTGGCCCGTCCACTCCCTCCCTCCCCTCCCTTCCCCTCCCCTCCCCTCACCTCCCCTCCCCTCCCATCTCCCTGCTCTGATCAGAACACGGTCAGGGTGGTTTGACCGGACTCGCCGCCACCGTGACCTGACCTGACCTGACACACCGTCACAGTAGTGGGTCTCGACACGATGGCCGTCTGGAACCATGATGGGTGCTTCGCGCTACCTCTTCGAGCACCAGCGTAATGTGAATCGGCGTGGGTGGCGCACTTGCTTGGGCTCTTTGTGAAAAATGTGGGGAAATAAAGATGACACGGGTACGTACGTCACCGAACCTCGGCGATGAAAGAGGCCAATTCCCGCAATCCCGCGTTAGGTAAATGCCGTCATTGCCTGCCCCATTGGGCCCTGTACCGGCTCACGCCCCCGCCCCGGTTATCCCCCTTTCCCGTGATAACCGCTGCTCTGGCTGAATGGGCTCATAACTGGGGCAAACCGCGCCCAACAAGCGCCCATCGAGCGCCCATTGAGCGGCCATTGCGTCCCCATCCAGCGCCCGCCCGCCGCCCGCCGCCCGCCGCACTCTCGATGCATAGCTTAATTAATGCAAATGTGCATAGTCTGCTGGCACGCCTCCGCCGAGGCGACGCTGACGTCACATCCACGCTGACGTCACGTCACCGCTGACGTCACATCCATTCTGACGTCACAGCATCGCTGACGTCACATCACCGCTGACGTCACATCACCGCTGACGTCACACAATAGCTGACGTCACACCATCAATGACGTCACACCGCCACTGACGTCACACCGTCGCTGACGTCACACCGCCGCTGACGTCACACCGCCGCTGACGTCACACCACCGTTCACGTCACACTACCCTGATGCTACACAGCCCATAATGCTGCACAACTCCTGATGTAGCTCCACTGCTGACGTTCCACTGCTGACGTCACGGCCGAACTAACGGGACAGTGTCGCCGCAGGGCTGGGTTTCGTGCAGCAAGTTTAAGTCCGCCTTAATGAACACTACATGTGGTTGAGTAGAATGGGTCGTGCAGGCCATTAGTGTTTTGTTTCAATCAGGCACAGGTAGTGTTGTCCTTGAACAACCTCTATTGG
This sequence comes from Imbricaverruca yamaguchii, assembly GCA_034440575.1. Taxonomy (NCBI): domain Eukaryota; kingdom Metazoa; phylum Arthropoda; class Thecostraca; family Neoverrucidae; genus Imbricaverruca; species Imbricaverruca yamaguchii. Next base: position 3,796,297 of record JAOTOL010001660.1, read on the forward strand.
ATGTTGTAGTGACCGTCACGCATGTATGCGAGTATGTGGTTTCTGGAGAAGTGGATCTGAAGCTTGATCACCGGAATTGAAACGGCCCGAGCAGTTCGTGTAGGTGGACGGCTCACCCAAGATGTGGCACCCAAGCGGGTACTGGACGAGTCATCAGCAGTTTTTGACGTGTTTTTGGACCCGGCCACTAACCTGCCACCAAAGCAGGCTCGGCGCTGTCCTTCGGAGCTTAGTGTTCTTTTAATTACGCAAATGATCAGTTTTGGTCGAAGCGCCCTAAAGCCCAAGTTTAGCTATGTAGCTGCAGGCAAGGGGCATGGGTGAAAAGACCACCTTCCTCGAAAATGAAGTATTGGCCGAAATTGGCGAAATCGTACAACGGATTTCATGATTATAGCCGTTCAAAACGATAGGGAATTGATGAAGCGGATGCACCTGCAACAGAGCAAAAGGCCTTCTGTGATGTCAAACGAACAGCATCGCTCCGGAGAGCTGCGACGCGGTGATGCATGGATGGCGAAGTCTACAGAAAATGTGCATCTGTTGCCAGTCAGCGTTTCGTAACATGGGATAGTTTGTCGTTCTCGCCCCAAGCTTAGGAATAGATATACTACTCCCAAGGCTGCCGAGATGTTACCCGTGTGCTAGGCTTAATGTCGAAGCTATTCCCGCGCCTCAGGCCTAGTGACAAGCCTTTTAGCGAAACCGTGTTCGAATCTGGTGCAGCATCTAAAGCAGCAGAACTGGGGGCCGTTTCTGTTGTTGGTATCACTGGATCGGTCATGCTCGCTGGGCTATGTCGTTATGCTCGGGTTTTCCATGGGTTATGTTGCAATTGTTCTCAGTGAGTTATGGCGCGATTTAAGTGATACGTGGCCGAATAATAGAGAGTAAGATGTCATGCAAATGAGTTGACTTCATCCTGGTCGAATGTGCCAAGGCACCTGCTTCTTAATACCTGATGCGTTTTCTGATAACGACCTCCGCCCCCATCCCCACCAAAAACACAAGCACACGCACACACAGTGGCTAATGTCAGGCATCGAGTAAAGCAACGATGTTTTGTTGACTGCTTCCATTCTGCATTTGTCATGTATCTGAGCTCATACACAATGCACTGTGGCTGTCTGCTCACATTCGCCCACGTTACCTGGCCTCACCACAGACATCCTTCTAATGCCTAAAAAGCCGCAGCCTTGCTGAACTAACTTTGGAGTGAGGGAAGTTTCCTACTCGTACGGCTGTTGTAGGCTTGTATATAATATTTTCGCATCATGCAGAAGGTATAATTCACGCCCTGGGATTCAAGCGACTAAATACCGAGGCCGGCACGTAAACTGAGTCGCTGGCAGCATAATGGCGCGGTGGTGTGTATAGCACCTGCCGTGTATCGTGATGGGCAATGGAGCCGTATGCAAGCAATACAAAGCGAATTCGGCCTCGCAGTTTTATGACGTGCATGCCGCACAGCAATTGTCTGGCTGGCATTGCCATTGCATATCGCCCCAAGTGACTGCGCCTCCGCATCCAAACCCGCCCATATCCACCGACATTCCCCCACACTCACCTACATTCACCCATACTCACCCATACTCACCGATACTCACCCACACTCACCCACACTCACCCACACTCACCCACACTGACCCACACTCACCCACACTCGCCCACATCCACCCACACACGCATGAGCCGACCATTTCCGACCAGCGGTCTCGGCATATCCCGGACCGCCGTGTGCCGCCCGTCTTGATGCTGTTCAGGGACGGTGGTGAGCGGCGCGTAGCAGGCCGCCGGTGTGCCGAGCGACTATCTAGCGTCCACTGTGTAGCCGCAACAGCGCTACCCGGTGCCTGGGGACCTTCGGTCGGACACTTGGTGGATGTATGTGGCCGTGCTGCAGGGCAATTATGGGTGTGACCTTGTGTATCAGGAGTCGTGACCGCTGATGCAAGGCCACAAGGCCAATGTGACCTTGCCTTAGTGTGATGACCAATGTGACCTTTCCTCGGGATAGAGAAGATTGTGGGTTGTTTCAGAATCGTGACCAGTGTGACCTTTCCTCTGGGTGGTTTTCAATATCGCCTTCCCTAAGGGTGGCGATCAATTTGACATTGTGCCAGATACGTGATCAGTGTGACCTTTCCTCAGGGTGGTGACCAAAATGACCTTTTTCTCAGGGTGATCACCAATGCGACTTTTCCCTCTGATTTCCGGTCAGTGTGGCCCTTCCTCACGATGGCGACCACTGTGACCCCGCCTCCGGGTGGCGACCACCGTACCACCTTCTCAGAGTCGTGACCCGTGTGGCCCCGTTTCAGAGTCGCCGGTCAGCGACAGGTCGGCCAGCTCGTCGCCGTCGGCGTCGCCGCGCTCTGACGTCACGACCGGCCGGTACAGCTCGCCGTTCGACTTCCACGCCTGCTTCCCCACGCTGCTGGCGCTGGAGAAGATCCAGGGCTACAACCAGTGAGTGGTCTGCCGCGCGTCCGCAGTCGGCTGGTGCGTGACGTCACCGGTAGGCTGGCGTCTCCCCAGCATGTCCTTGGAGGGGGGAATTCCGTGGACCGAGCCTCTCCACTCCGCGTCCTCGGAGACGCCGCGCCCCCGCCGCGTCTCCGGAGGCACGCTGCGCCGCGTCTCCGCCGGGAACGCGGAGTCATACGCGTAGGAGCATGAGATAGGGTAGCATGCTCCTCGCACGCTCTTCTCGGATCTTTTTCTCTGACCCTCTGGCGTTGACTGGAAAGAACGGCGTGCAAGCCGCCGATGGGGTTAATCGGGCCGTTGAGCTGGGAGAGAAATTTGCCATCACTGTCTGCGTTGCACTCACTTGAATCAATGTGTTGATGCTGAATCGGAAGGTTCTGACTCGGTTCTGGTCATATCATCATGTTTAGTTCTGGGTCAGGCAGAATAATCAGCATTGATAACTTAGGCATACAGTCCAGTTCTACTTGTTGCGCGTCCTATACATTTCGCATACCTTTGGATGCTAACGAAGTGGCATTAAGCAAGCATAAATTGTGTCCGTCGTGCTGATCACCTGAATGTGAAGGTGTGGTGTAAGAGCTGTTCGGCTCTGTTCGGAGAAACGATAACTGTTCTCGGCGCAGCGGTATCACAAACCATGCACGGTGTAAGAAGTGTTAGGCGATCGACCTTAGAAGCCCCATGATCAGCACAGCCGACGCAGCCTTGGCCGAAATAATTAGCGCTAAGCACCAGCCGACCTGGGACGGCGTGAGTCTGGGACAGCCTGGGACAGCCTGGGACCGCCTGGAGCAGCCTGGAATAGCCTGGGATAGCGCCTGGCAGCGTGGGGTCGCGAAAATGCAGTGTAGTGTCGTGTTGGTGACCCTGTATATAATATGGTGATGCGGACACTGTGTGTAATATGGTGATGTGGACACTGTGTACAATATGGTGATGTAGATCCAGTGGCATGATGGCGTGAGCCGTGTATTCCACTGATGCGAGCCCTGTGTGTAATGTGGTGGTGTCGGCTCTGCAATGTGAAAGTGATGGCTCTGTAATGTACTGATATGGACTCTGCAATATGCCGTGCCGCTCATTGCGTAGGTAGCCAGGTATCCTCAGATAGGCCCAGCATCTGATCATCTGAGCCCTCCCCCATCACCCCCCCCACATCGGACCCCTCTCCATCCACCAACCCCCATCGGACGCCTCTCTACCCACCTTCCCCCATTGGACGCCTCTCCACCATGAACCCCATCGGACCCACCCCACCCTCACCTCATCCCCACCTCACCCCCATCGGACGCCTCTCCACCCATGAGCCCCCGATTGCAGTGGATTTATGGCCTTTGACGCGCACCCGTGTACACAGCGGTTGTGGCCCGGATTTACCGGCCTGGCCGGCCGCGTGCCGCCTCGCTTTTGTATGCCCGCCACAGCCCGAGTGCCATCCCAATCCGACCGGCCCGTGCTGCAACAAGGCAACACATAATTGAGTTTGATATATGCACTCGGCCGAGGCGGGCCCACCACGCGGCTGAGACGGATTCGTTTCATTTATAGTTTTGTTTATCCAACGTCCCGGGGCCGGCGCCGCCCTGGGCTGATGCGCCGCACTGGAGCGCTTCTCCGGAATCGGAGGACGTTTATGGTGATGTGTGCGCCCCGCGCGGCGGCGGGCGACCGGCGCACATCCATATGCGGCTCAGATGAGGTGCCTCCACGCGCTTTTTGTTCCAGTGGATTCCGAGCTTGGCTGTGCTTTTTGTCGTCTTTTATCCGGGTGGGCGTCGTTTCCTTTGTGTTGTTTGGTTTCATTATGTGCGGTAAAATGTCCTGTGGTCTTCTGCCAATACTACAAATCCAGCTATGTCAGAGTTATCATGTTTTGGAACAATTCATGTCATCATTGAGTTAAATCATGTTAGTTGTTAGGTCGGGTGGTCCGAGTAGTTGATTTTTGAGCACTCAGCGTGCATCCCTTTTGTCGTCCACTCGCTTTCCGCAATGCCTGAACCAGCTACACCATGTGACAAGAAATAGAAGAATGGCAAGCCAAAGAAGCAACTTTCGGACAACAAAGGAGTATCCTCCGACCGAGAAATACTGGCCACAAGATAAAACACCTGCAAGAAGAAACATTTTGATCAAACAACAAAACCCTGATAGGTTGTTAGCAGAGTGAACTACAGGTGACATGTTTCGCATGGGATCCTCTCTGTCGCCGGTGCGGTATCGAGTCCAAGGTCGTCACGGTTTTGGTGAACGCACGAGCAGATGTTTCGGCCTTGGGTTGTCCTCAGTGTGCGAGGGATGGCGCATGGGGTCATCAGTAGTGACTACTTATAGTCCTCTCCACCGCCAGTGCTGACTTGGTGAAGCCGAACGGCAACCACGTTTACGGCGGATTCCAGACGCATGAATATACCGCATACTTCTGAGACTCCACAATGCCAAAAATAACAGTTGTTAGCTGACCGACATGGACTTATATTTAACTGACATATATTGGTCTACGGTGTATGCGCAAGTTCACCTTTGGATATCTGCTGTTCTGTAAGCGCAATAATTCCAATCTAAGTAATAAGATGAGGTATGAATTATATAAGAGGTATTCGTAACACAGGTTAAGCATGTCGGAGTTGTTTATATGTTTGAGCATTCGCTGCCGTCCTAGTACTGGGTACCAGATTCTGTGCGACGTTTGCTGCCACTGCGCGTTAGCTCCAGAGGTGATGGCGTTATTACGGGAATGAATCAACGATGCAGACAAATTGCGGGCTCCGCCTACGCGTAGGAACCAATCAAATGTCCGCACCCACCCTGCTGGTAAGGCCACTCGAGGACCGCGCACTGTTATCGGGCGTGATGACTGGGCGAATAACTGGGCGAATAACTGGGCGAATGACCGAACGAGTGACCCAGCGAGTGTCTCGCCGAAAGACTCGGGGAGTGACTGGACGAGTTATTCGGCGAGTGACTGGACGAGTGACCTGTCAGACCGACTCCGCCGAGGCATGCGGCGTACAGACAGCCGCCCCTGTCACCTTGTGTGCACTGTCACACGGCATATGTTACTGGGCCGTTGTCACACGGCATGTGTTACTGGGCCGCTGTCACACGTCATACGTTACTGGGCCGCTGTCACACGGCATGTGTTACTGGGCCGCTGTCACACGTCATACGTTACTGGGCCGCTGTCACACGGCATGTGTTGCTGGGCCGCTGTCGCACGGCATGTGTTACTGGGCCGCTGTCACACGGCATACGTTACTGGGCCGCTGTCACACGGCATGTGTTACTGGGCCGCTGTCACACGGCATGTGTTACTGGGCCGCTGTCACACGGCATGTGTTACTGGGCCGCTGTCGCACGGCATGTGTTACTGGGCCGCTGTCACACGGCATGTGTTACTGGGCCGCTGTCACACGGCATGTGTTACTGGGCCGCTGTCACACGACATGTGTTACTGGGCCGCTGTCGCACGGCATGTGCTACCGGGCCGCTGTCGCACGTCATGTGTTACTGGGCCGCTGTCGCACGGCATGTGTTACTGGGCCGCTGTCACACGGCATGTGTTACTGGGCCGCTGTCACACGTCATACGTTACTGGGCCGCTGTCACACGGCATGTGTTACTGGGCCGCTGTCACACGGCATGTGTTGCTGGGCCGCTGTCGCACGGCATGTGTTACTGGGCCGCTGTCACACGGCATACGTTACTGGGCCGCTGTCACACGGCATGTGTTACTGGGCCGCTGTCACACGGCATGTGTTACTGGGCCGCTGTCACACGGCATGTGTTACTGGGCCGCTGTCGCACGGCATGTGTTACTGGGCCGCTGTCACACGGCATGTGTTACTGGGCCGCTGTCACACGACATGTGTTGCTGGGCCGCTGTCGCACGGCATGTGCTACTGGGCCGCTGTCGCACGTCATGTGTTACTGGTCCGCTGTCGCACGGCATGTGTTACTGGGCCGCTGTCGCACGTCATGTGTTACTGGCCGCCGCGCCGTGCGGCTGCTCGCGCTCCACAATAAACACGCGACCAACAAATAACCCTGTTGTCGACGCTGTGCGGCGTCGGCCGGCGCGGACCCGCAGTCTGTGCAGCCGGCCGGCGGCCAGCGGCCCACAGTCGCGCCTGACGTCACCCGAATTGAGCCGTCACCGCGGCCGCGCCCCATGAGCGGTGTCGTAAAACACGGCTTAATTCGGCCGCGCGCGATCTCAATCGCGCCCGCGCCGAATGCCCGCTCTGATTATCGGAGCCGCCGCCGCCGCCGTTCCGCTGGCGGCCCTGATTGCGGCCCGAGCCGGCCGGCGTCGGGCCGGCCTCGGCGCTCCGCCCGCCCGCGCCATGCTACCGACACGCCGCCCGCTACACGCCGCCCGCCTAATTATAATTAATCGTGGTAGCCGTTTGGTGGGCGTGGTGGCGCCGCGACCCGGGTGCGCTATACGGGCCGGCCGGGCCGTAAAGAGCTCTCCGCCGGTCGGATGGGACGTGCACCCGGAACACGTGCGATGCTGCGCTGATCTCTCGTGCCACGGCCGCCGTGTGGTGGTGCATCCGGACGGCAAATTAATCGCGGCAAGGTGAGGGCCCAGTGGAGGTCTGGTTCGCCATGTAGTGCATTGGTGCGGGAGTCTGCTCATACATCTTTCGCAGATAACTAAGTGGGTGCATTTTGCCGTTTATGTGCGAATATTGATCTAAAATTGGAATGATGATATTTGTTATGCTTTGAACTCTTATGCCGTAGTTCGAAATAGTGCCAATTCGAAACGATCGGCTATGGCAGGTGTCCTCGTTTGGCCCGCAATGGCCATGACGAGTAAACGATGCTGGCCTTGTGCCCTCGCACATAATGTTAGGCATGTACTAATTAATTTCTTGCGCTTACCACTCGGATATTTGGTTAACTATACCGCGCACCATGGGTATAAACGGAAAATAAACAAAGCTAATAGCTTTCATCTTTCGGATTACGGTTTCTATCCCAATGCATTCAGTGGTCAAGGTTCAGACGATTTCTCCACAGTAAAGATACCACCGTTGCAATGAGTCGGTACGTGACGACAGCTGCATATGTCTAAATATTCGGCAAACCCTGCTGCTTTATCCATTAGTCCGCTGTCGGATTCCTCGACAAGGCGCGCGCACGGCAGGTTATCAGAGCTCCCGGTGCCAAGTAAATATATCACTGCACAGGTGACACGAGGCGAGGCCGTGCCCTCGACCCGCACGATCGGGCCACACGGCTGCCAGCATCTGATGCTGTCGACCGCTTCGTCACGACCGGCATCGTCGCCTGTGATGCGTCGCCGCTTCACGACACATGGACCGCCGCGGTGGCATTAGCGTTGCAAATTCATCACGAGGTTCGGATGCGTCTGATATTTCAGCTGTGAATCCTGCTCCACCCTGCATGGCATCCACTCACGTTGTATGCCAATTGCCTGCGCTGCGCATACTTATGATCTGTTTAAAGTTAGGTTTGAATATTTGCTGGCGAGACGTTAAGCGATCGGTGCATGCCAGGCGTGAGCTTGTTGCTTCAACCCTGAGTCCACCCCTCGGTCGGGAAATTCCAGTTCTATATGGCATAGTTTCACCCGAGAGTCTAGCATGCCTATGTAGCCGGGCACAGCCGCCTGCTGCTTGGGCTCCTGACCTTGCACGGCCAGTTGCCAAGCGGTCATCGGCCGTTTGGTGTATGGATTCCTGACCTTGCCTGGCCAGTTGCCAGGGGACCATCGTAGCCGGATATGCCACTAGTGAGCGTGAGAGGCGTCTCGGTGTGCCAAGACAGGCGTGACTCCGGTCTTGGGACGCATCGGGACTCCAGCCAGCAGGATACGTCGGGATGCGTTTTAATGCGGAGTCAAAGTCTCCGCACTGTTGGATATTGTTGCGTATTGGCATCGCAGTCACCAGCGACTGCAATGCATCACAGCACAGCACCACCCGACCTGGTCGGATTTACCTCCGCTTAACCTTAGCAACCTTAGCATAACGCTAGTCGGGCCTCATTTTAGACCTGGGTGTCGCTCGTGTGTGGTGTCTATCGTCGGCACGTGAAATATCTCCAGGCTCCACCCGGAATAGGCTCCACCCGGAACACGACGCCAACTGGGAAGTGGGCGTGACGCTCCGTTCATGGCGACTGCTGATTGGTGTTCGCGACATGAAATCACGGCCATGATCTGCCTTCGAACACTCATCCGGTCCGGCGGCACGGGGCAAGGGCACAACCTCGCTTCGTGTCACCGGAATAGTCACATATTCACTCGATCTTGAGAACACTGATAGTCTACGGTGTGCACGCCAAGATATCTCACGGTAGGCTGGTGGATCAAACCGCATACAGTTTACCGCATGTTTAACGATCTGCCTCTGGGGTAATGCAGTCGAAGAGGAGCTCCATGTGGATTCGAAAAATTCAGCTCATCGCTGGCTGTGATCCATTCAGTTAGTTGTTCAACAACAGAAATTGGGCACTTCAAAATATTTGTATGCTGATTTTCGTGTTTAACGTATCATGGCTAGCATAACCTATGACCTGCAAAACATGGCATAACCTACGCATAACGCTGCATGACCGATGTAGTCGATGCGCCCCTAAACTCCAAGAACCAGCCAACCTAGCATAACCTAAAGTGGTATAAGTCACTGCCTCAGTCACGGCCTGTAACAACCCCAGTAATGACCTGCAGTGACCCTGTCACGCCCTGTATCGGCCCCAGCCACTGCCCGCGGCGTCCTCATTACGGTCTGTGGAGACCTGTAGGGGCCCCAGTCACAGATTACAGCGGCCGGCCCAGGCACGGTTTGTACCCCAGTCATGGCTTGAAGCGGCTCCAGTCACAGTCTGCGAAGTGGGCGCAGTATAACCACTGCAGTTGATGCGCCCTAAAACCCTAATAACTAACTAACACGGTCTGCAAAGGCCTTAGTCACGACCTGTATGTGTGTAGTTTAGGTTTTGGGGTACGTCAGCTGTTATATTGAGGTATATTAGGCATGTCAGCTGCTACATTGCTATATATTGAGCACGTCGGTTATATTGTGCCCGGCTCGCGGCTTCCAGCTGGCTCAGTCACGGTCTACATCAACACCAGTCACAGCCCGAAGCGGGCCCTGAATGGTCCGTAGCGATCTTAGTCACGACCTGTGGCGGTTCCTGTCACGGTCTCCAGTGACCTCAGTTGCGACCTGTAGCATCTCCAGCCACAGCCTGCAGTGGTTCCGGTGATGGCCTGTGAGGATGAGTAGTCTAGGGGTAAGTTACCCGTCTCACCGTCGAAAGATTTTGGGTTTGAGCCTCACCTGTCGCTACTCTTCGCCCGCGACCAATCGGCGTGAGAGATTGGCGACGCTACCTGACTCAACGGTCGACGTGTCGCAAAACCAACGACCACCACCAGTGATGGCCTGTGGTGGCCCCAGTGCCCTTGCGGAGTGCCTCTTCAGCGGCCTCTGGCCTCCGTCATGGCCTGTAATGTTCCGCTACACCGATGAGGTGCGACTTCGCAACGCCAGCTGTGCTGCAAATGTCATCAACAGGAGGCACCCTGCACTTTTGAGCGGCGCGAAGCTCAGGTGTTCTATCATCGTGCCGCCGCCAGCCGTAAATGGCTCGTTAGCGGGGCGCTGTGCAGCCGTCCGGGGAGCCACATCAATGCCGCGCGTGGCTGTACTGATGACTGGCCACGTCAGTGTCGCGCTTGGCTGTACTGATCACTGGCCACGTCAGTGCCGCGCTTGGCTGTGCTGATGACTGGCCACGTCAGTGCCGCGTGTGGCTGTGCTGATGACTGGCCACGTCAGTGCCGCGCGTGGCTGTGCTGATGACTGGCCACGTCAGTGCCGCGCGTGGCTGTGCTGATCACTGGCCACGTCAGTGCCGCGCTTGGCTGTACTGATCACTGGCCACGTCAGTGCCGCGCTTGGCTGTGCTGATGACTGGCCACGTCAGTGCCGCGCGTGGCTGTGCTGATCACTGGCCACGTCAGTGCCGCGCTTGGCTGTACTGATGACTGGCCACGTCAGTGCCGCGCGTGGCTGTACTGATGACTGGCCACGTCAGTGCCGCGCGTGGCTGTGCTGATGACTGGCCACGTCAGTGCCGCGCGTGGCTGTGCTGATCACTGGCCACGTCAGTGCCGCGCTTGGCTGTACTGATCACTGGCCACGTCAGTGCCGCGCTTGGCTGTGCTGATGACTGGCCACGTCAGTGCCGCGTGTGGCTGTGCTGATGACTGGCCACGTCAGTGCCGCGCGTGGCTGTGCTGATGACTGGCCACGTCAGTGCCGCGCGTGGCTGTGCTGATCACTGGCCACGTCAGTGCCGCGCGTGGCTGTGCTGATGACTGGCCACGTCAGTGCCGCGCTTGGCTGTACTGATCACTGGCCACGTCAGTGCCGCGCTTGGCTGTGCTGATGACTGGCCACGTCAGTGCCGCGTGTGGCTGTGCTGATGACTGGCCACGTCAGTGCCGCGTGTGGCTGTGCTGATGACTGGCCACGTCAGTGCCGCGCGTGGCTGTACTGATGACTGGCCACGTCAGTGCCGCGCGTGGCTGTACTGATGACTGGCCACGTCAGTGCCGCGTGTGGCTGTACTGATGACTGGCCACGTCAGTGCTGCGCGTGGCTGTGCTGATGACTGGCCACGTCAGTGCCGCGCGTGGCTGTGCTGATGACTGGCCACGTCAGTGCCGCGCGTGGCTGTACTGATGACTGACCACGTCAGTGCCGCGCGTGGCTGTACTGATGACTGGCCACGTCAGTGCCGCGTGTGGCTGTACTGATGACTGGCCGTCCGGGGAGCCACGTCAGTGCCGCGCTTGGCTGTACTGATGACTGACCACGTCAGTGCCGCGCGTGGCTGTACTGATGACTGACCACGTCAGTGCCGTGCGTGGCTGTACTGATGACTGGCCACGTCAGTGCCGCGTGTGGCTGTGCTGATGACTGGCCACGTCAGTGCCGCGCGTGGCTGTACTGATGACTGGCCACGTCAGTGTCGCGCGTGGCTGTGCTGATGACTGGCCACCACCGACCGTTCGGACCAGTGCCGGGACGCTCCTGAGATGTCTCGACTGGTGACGTGACGCTGACTTGCAGTGACACTGTTAGTCAGGACGGGTTTGAGGTTGAGCAACAGCTGACGGGATGGTGGCCCTACCTGTCACCATCAGTCTTGCACCTACCGATTGGGACATGTGATGAGCTGGGCGGGCGAGAGCTGGTGCGGCTCACCCGACCTGCTGCTGTCTCCTGGCGCGTGTCACGTGACCTGCTGCTGTCTCCTGGCGCGTGTCACGTGAGCTGCTGCTGTCTGCTGGCACGGGTCATGTGAGCTGCTACCGGAACGGGTCGCTTGTGCTGCTCTCTCTCCTCTGCTGGCGCGGGTCACGTGTGCTACTGCTGTGTCTGCTGGCGCGGTCACGTGTCATACTGCTGTGTCTGCTGGCGCGGTCACGTGTGCTACTGCTGTGTCTGCTGGCTCCGGTCACGTGTGCTACTGCTGTGTCTGCTGGCGCGGTCACGTGTGCTACTGCTGCTGTCTGCCGGCGCGGGTCACGTGAGCTGCTACCGGAACGGGTCGCGTGTGCTGCTCTCTCTCTCTCCTCTGCTGGCTCCAGTCGCATGTGCTACTGCTGTATATGCTGGCTCCAGTCACATGTGTTACTGCTGTGTCTGCTGGCTCCGGTCACATATGTTACTGCTGTGTCTGCTGGCGCGGTCACGTGTGCTACTGCTGTGTCTGCTGGCGCGGTCACGTGTGCTACTGCTGTGTCTGCTGGCGCGGTCACGTGTGCTACTCCTGTGCTGGCACGGGACACGTGACCTGCTGTAGCGTCCATGGCCGATGCTGTGGCCACCTCGATGGATGAGGCGGAAGACACCCGGCGTTCTGCAGCCCACGCGCTGTAGCATTCGAAGTCTGTCGTACCCGCCGATGGTATCTCGAAGCGTTTCTCGTCGTCGCCAGAAGCTCGGACGCCGGTCCGTTTGTCTCACCGTCGTGACGTTATCGTATCCCTTCCTGCCGTCGGCGGCCGCCGCAACTCAATCGGCCGTAATTTCGCTAGCGTCAGCCTGTCAATCTGTCAGTCTGTCGTCAGTCTGTCAGTCTGTCGTCAGTCTGTCGTCAGTCTGTCAGTCTGTCGTCAGTCTGTCAGTCTGTCGTCAGTCTGTCAGTCTGTCAGTCTGTCGTCAGTATGTCAGTCTGTCGTCAGTCTGTCAGTCTGTCGTCAGTCTGTCAGTCTGTCGTCAGTCTGTCAGTCTGTCGTCAGCCTGTCAATCTGTCAGTCTGTCGTCAGTCTGTCAGTCTGTCGTCATCCTGCCAGTCTGTGACCGATGTGCTGCGTGAGCAGGCATGTGCTGAAGCAAATATTCGCAATATGACCAGAGCAGTAGAAGCGCCCGAAAGCCCAAATAACTAACTGAGTGAAGCAAATCTCAAGTCCCATCGTCAGTCGATGTAAATCTGGTAGCGATTGTAGGCTTGTCGAAGTTGCCATGCGTCTTCCCCACCCGTCCGGCAGCATCGCGCAGATCCGCATCACTATACTGGTGTCACGATGCTCGTGTCACGATACTCGTGTCACGACGTCAGCGTTGTCCGCGCCAGAGCCCGTGTCGGTGATAGGTCACTGCTGACGTCAATGACTGGTGAGCCGGCACATGGTGTGGTTCTGATAACCAGTCGAGTTGCCAGATAACCAGTCGAGATACGAGGCCTCGTATCCGTGTGGGCCTCGTATCCGCTGTAGTTGCAGCTGCAGTTTGTCTATGGATCGTGGTAGGGGCCCAATTCACACCTCTAAAACACTTAGTGCACCCGGCAGATAGCGCGTGTTCCGCCGGAGGATGGCCGAGGTACGGGGTGGTCCTGTCGGCCAATGGCAGCTCAAACCGGCTCGGTACTGAGCGCCAGGTGCATCTCACGACCGGCTATGTAGAACTGGGAGCCGGCCTTGACATGGCAAGCCGCATTCGTTTGAGAAATATCGAGCCTGAGTCGAACCATTAGATTCTAATGCTTCAGTTCGTTGAGTGTAGACCGTGTCGAATAGAGAATTAATGTGCGCTGGGAATTTTGTTTCCCAACTACTTTGGCGGATACGATGCTTTATCGAGTCGGCTTCAAAATATTGGTGTGGTACATCATGCCAATGATGTTTAGTTGCGGTGTTGCTGTTTTGCTGCGGCTATGCACGCCCGATGGAGGTCTACATCCCCGCCGGCAAACACCTGGTGGAGGGTGGTGCAATGGCGACTCAGTCTGACATAGACTGCACACCCTGTCGTCTGCCAGAGGCGGCAACGAAGGCCTGCTCAGCACGACCCTCGGCCCCGGGCGACTGCGGAGGATGGTGTCACCACCCGTCACCACTCGTCACCACTCATCACTCGTCACCACTCGTCACCACTCGTCACCACTCGTCACCACTCGTCACCAACCGTCACCACTCGTCATCACTCGTACTCGTCACCACCCGTCACCACCCGTCACCACTCGTCACCACTCGTCACCACCCGTCATCACTCATCACTCGTCACCACCCGTCACCACTCGTCACCACTCGTCACCCGTCATCACTCGTCATCACCCGTCATCACCCGTCACTACTCATCACCACTCGTCACCACTCTCACCACTCGTCACCACTCGTCACGTCACCATCGTCACCACTCGTCACCACTCGTCACCACTCGTCACCACTCGTCACCACCACTCGTCACCACTCGTCACCACTCGTCACCACTCGTCACCACTACGTCACCACTCGTCACACTCGTCACCACTCGTCACCACTCGTCACCACTCGTCACCACTCGTCACCACCCGTCACCACTCGTCACCACTCGTCACCACTCGTCACCACTCGTCACCACTCGTCACCACTCGTCATCACTCGTCACCACTCGTCACCACTCGTCACCACTCGTCACCACTCGTCACCACTCGTCACCACTCGTCACCACTCGTCACCACTCGTCACCACTCGTCACCACTCGTTACCACTCGACCAGCGTATGCTGTTGGAACGGTGACTCGGACCCGATCTTGAGTGCGGTCGCTGCCGCCGATCGGTGTCAGGTGCCCATCGATCGGTGTTGGGTGGTTCAGCTGCCAACCGAGCCAGCGTCGGCCAGCCACGTACGGCCACCGTTCTGGCCGAGCTTGCCCAGAGCACACAGCCGTTCGCAGACGAGTGCCGACGTTGTCCAGCGCCGAGATGACGCCTCGCCGTTATTGGTCTCGACAACACCTGCAGCATCATTATCGGCAATTACTCGCGAGATTGACGAGTCATTCCACGGGCGTAATTACACTAGGTCTACACAGGGCGCGTCGTGACCAACCAATAGAGGTTGTAATGCCGGTATAATCAGACGAGCTTCCGTACCGGTGAACCATGACACGGAGCGAATTGGCGTCCGTGGCGAAGGGCACCTCTTCGATAGCTTACCCGGCTGTAGACGCTGCAAGCAGTTTTTAATAGCTGCTAGTTTACGGCAATTATCCACGGCAATTAAAAACTGTTCATACACCACTTACGTTGCCTTGGGTTTGGCACGACATGGAAACAAAGTGATTAATTTTCATGCCACAAATGAAGATTGATGTGACTGCTCAGGTGTGACCTATTTGGCCCAGTGTGGGCACGTCATTCTGTTTGTGGTTTGCCGCAACCCATTTCCATGAACACCGATTGCTCACGGTTTGGCCGTAACTGGACTCGGCAAAGGTTCTCCGCGGGATGCCGACACCCGGGACTAATGCTTAAGTACTCCCTGTTCAAAATGGTGGTTGCTATGACTCACGCAAGCGGGCTGCCATGTTGTTTCGTCAGTGTTCCCATCCTTGAATGTTCCTATCTCGATTTTAATGTTATAATTTGAGTTTGAAATGAGTATGTTCCTATCTCGATTTTAATGTTGTAATTTGAGTTTGAAATGCGTATGTTCTGGCCAGCACAGGTGCTGAGGTTCTATTCCATCCCCGGCACTGGTGCTCAGAGTGTACGTGTAAGTGAGTGTGCGTGTGTTCTGGTCCCGCCGCTGGAGCTGAGTGTGTGTTCTGCTCCCGCCGCTGGAGCTGAGTGTGTGTTCTGCTCCCGCCGCTGAAGCTGAGTGTGTGTTCTGCTCCCGCCGCTGGAGCTGAGGTGTGTTCTGCTCCCGCCGCTGGAGCTGAGTGTGTGTTCTGCTCCCGCCGCTGGAGCTGAGTGTGTGTTCTGCTCCCGCCGCTGGAGCTGAGCGTGTGTTCTGCTCCCGCCGCTGGAGCTGAGCGTGTGTTCCGTCGCCGCCGCTGGAGCTGAGCGTGTGTTCTGCTCCCGCCGCTGGAGCTGAGTGTGTGTTCTGCTCCCGCCGCTGGAGCTGAGCGTGTGTTCTGCTCCCGCCGCTGGAGCTGAGTGTGTGTTCTGCTCCCGCCGCTGGAGCTGAGTGTGTGTTCTGCTCCCGCCGCTGGAGCTGAGTGTGTGTTCTGCTCCCGCCGCTGGAGCTGAGTGTGTGTTCTGCTCCCGCCGCTGGAGCTGAGTGTGTGTTCTGCTCCCGCCGCTGGAGCTGAGTGTGTGTTCTGCTCCCGCCGCTGGAGCTGAGTGTGTGTTCTGCTCCCGCCGCTGGAGCTGAGTGTGTGTTCTGCTCCCGCCGCTGGAGCTGAGTGTGTGTTCTGCTCCCGCCGCTGGAGCTGAGTGTGTGTTCTGCTCCCGCCGCTGGAGCTGAGTGTGTGTTCTGCTCCCGCCGCTGGAGCTGAGTGTGTGTTCTGCTCCCGCCGCTGGAGCTGAGCGTGTGTTCTGCTCCCGCCGCTGGAGCTGAGCGTGTGTTCTGCTCCCGCCGCTGGAGCTGAGTGTGTGTTCTGCTCCCGCCGCTGGAGCTGAGTGTGTGTTCTGCTCCCGCCGCTGGAGCTGAGTGTGTGTTCCGTCGCCGCCGCTGGAGCTGAGTGTGTGTTCTGCTCCCGCCGCTGGAGCTGAGCGTGTGTTCTGCTCCCGCCGCTGGAGCTGAGCGTGTGTTCCGTCGCCGGCGCTGGAGCTGAGCGTGTGTTCCGTCGCCGCCGCTGGAGCTGAGCGTGTGTTCCGTCGCCGCCGCTGGAGCTGAGTGTGTGTTCCGTCGCCGCCGCTGGAGCTGAGCGTGTGTTCTGCTCCCGCCGCTGGAGCTGAGCGTGTGTTCTGCCCCGCCGCTGGAGCTGAGCGTGTGTTCTGCTCCCGCCGCTGGAGCTGAGCGTGTGTTCTGCTCCCGCCGCTGGAGCTGAGTGTGTGTTCTGCTCCCGCCGCTGGAGCTGAGTGTGTGTTCTGCTCCCGCCGCTGGAGCTGAGTGTGTGTTCTGCTCCCGCCGCTGGAGCTGAGCGTGTGTTCTGCTCCCGCCGCTGGAGCTGAGCGTGTGTTCTGCTCCCGCCGCTGGAGCTGAGCGTGTGTTCTGCTCCCGCCGCTGGAGCTGAGCGTGTGTTCTGCTCCCGCCGCTGGAGCTGAGTGTGTGTTCTGCTCCCGCCGCTGGAGCTGAGTGTGTGTTCTGCTCCCGCCGCTGGAGCTGAGTGTGTGTTCTGCTCCCGCCGCTGGAGCTGAGTGTGTGTTCTGCTCCCGCCGCTGGAGCTGAGTGTGTGTTCTGCTCCCGCCGCTGGAGCTGAGTGTGTGTTCTGCTCCCGCCGCTGGAGCTGAGTGTGTGTTCTGCTCCCGCCGCTGGAGCTGAGTGTGTGTTCTGCTCCCGCCGCTGGAGCTGAGTGTGTGTTCTGCTCCCGCCGCTGGAGCTGAGCGTGTGTTCTGCTCCCGCCGCTGGAGCTGAGTGTGTGTTCTGCTCCCGCCGCTGGAGCTGAGCGTGTGTTCTGCTCCCGCCGCTGGAGCTGAGTGTGTGTTCTGCTCCCGCCGCTGGAGCTGAGTGTGTGTTCTGCTCCCGCCGCTGGAGCTGAGTGTGTGTTCTGCTCCCGCCGCTGGAGCTGAGTGTGTGTTCTGCTCCCGCCGCTGGAGCTGAGTGTGTGTTCTGCTCCCGCCGCTGGAGCTGAGCGTGTGTTCTGCTCCCGCCGCTGGAGCTGAGTGTGTGTTCTGCTCCCGCCGCTGGAGCTGAGTGTGTGTTCTGCTCCCGCCGCTGGAGCTGAGCGTGTGTTCTGCTCCCGCCGCTGGAGCTGAGCGTGTGTTCTGCTCCCGCCGCTGGAGCTGAGTGTGTGTTCTGCTCCCGCCGCTGGAGCTGAGTGTGTGTTCCGTCGCCGCCGCTGGAGCTGAGTGTGTGTTCTGCTCCCGCCGCTGGAGCTGAGTGTGTGTTCTGCTCCCGCCGCTGGAGCTGAGCGTGTGTTCTGCTCCCGCCGCTGGAGCTGAGTGTGTGTTCTGCTCCCGCCGCTGGAGCTGAGTGTGTGTTCCGTCGCCGCCGCTGGAGCTGAGTGTGTGTTCCGTTCCCAGCGCGAGACTGCCGACGCCGGTCAGCCTGTCCGGCTCCGGCGACGTCCACCACAGCGTGTTCTCCAACCTCTCGCCGGCCGACGGGTCGCCCGCCAGCAAGGCGTCGGCCGACGCGCGCCGGAAGAAGTCGCACCGCTGCGACTACACCGGCTGCGGCAAAGTCTACACCAAGAGCTCTCACCTCAAGGCGCACAAGCGCACCCATACAGGTAACGGCATCGGGTGGTGCGCGGCACAGGGTGGTACATGACGCTGGGGTGGTATACGGTGCCAGGGTGGTACACGGCATCAGGGTGGTACACGGCATCAGCGTGGTACACGGTACCGAGGTGGTACACAACACCGGGGTGGTGCAGGGCACCAGGGTGGTATATGGTACCAGGGTGGTACACGCCACGAGGGTGGTATATGGCACGGGGAGGTACAAGGCAAGGCAGGTAGCGGGGCATAGTAAGTTGCCGCTGTATGCTATGTTATATTGTCGTTGTATGCTAGTATGCTAAGCAATTTCTCAAAATTGATCGATTCAGACGCATGTTTAATGTTTTATCTTAAGAAGCGATAGTATTAATACCATTGCTTTTTAGACTATGTAATTATATAATGCAATTTGCATACGGAAAGGTGGTATTTCTTAATATATTTGGTCAGTCGATTCAAACTCCAATATTCTTTTAATATTGAGAGTTATTATGCATATGTCGGAAGCAATTGATCGCCTCGGTAAAAAGTATGTTGTTTCGAACACTCAGCCTTGTTTGTATGTGACTTGTATGTGTAAGTTGTAAACATGCGGATTTTTAGAGTTCGAGCTTTTGCAATTTTGTTTGCTCTCCTTAGTGTAGCATTAACTGCCTGCTGCATCCAGAAGCGTGCGTGCTGAGCCTTGATCCAGTCGCGCGGCTCAATATATCTTTGGTCGAGGGCACGGCTATCACGCGAGAGCATTCGCCGTTATTATCGGCAATAAAGCAATGGCTATCTGAGGGTCTTCACAGTTTTACTGCAAGTGTTTTATCGCGTCATGCATTACCTTGTGCTTCTTTTGTCTATTTAATCCCGTGATTTGACCTCAACATGAGTGATTTAGTGCCGTGTAACATGCAAATTAAGATATATGAAAAATGATATGAAATATATCAGAAAAATACGTTACAGGGTGCGTTATATTTGTTATATGTGTATTTCGCAGCATTCATTATTTACGAATTATCATTATCGTACCTACGGAAACAAAATTACCACATTATTATTTTCAAAGTGAGTTTATCCATTTATTTGTGGGGTTCATGTGCCACATTTTCAGTTGTTTGGCCAACATGTTTTTTTTGGCAACCACTGTACTTTATTGTTTCATTTAAGCATGAGTTTCTTCATGGTGGCTGCGTGGTAGATGCATTCTAAATATTTGTATAAAACATGCACATTCCACCCCGTCCAAGTATGTGAAGGCAAAGGCACACCCTGTATGATTATCAACAATGTGCTTGGGAACAGCCCACATGTCTCTGCCCTGAGTCGGATTTGTTCTACTGAACTTAAAGAACACGGGTGCTCCTTCTATTTCGTAGTGACCACTCTTGCTGCGAAAAAAAAAGAGAAAAAGGACAAATTTCGTACTTCGAACATTCGCAAGCGTAGAACACAGTTAACAGAAATAATTATGCAGACCAATTTAGAGCACATCCAAAAGTTCTGGAGCGTGTCGACCCGATGCTCGCCACACGTTAACCCAGATTGCTCTGCCACCGACTACAATATCGCCCATTTTACATGTGCACGACGTTGCCGTCATATATCAGCTCCATACCGCCCTGGGTGGAAGCACGGACCGTGGCGCAGCTGGCCACCCAATCTCAGCTGCCGCCAGTTCACAGCTGATGCATTGCCCGGCGAGACTCCTAAATATTCGTTTGTTCGTTTATTGGGTGGTTCACGACGCACTTTATGCACGTTCACGGCTAATGGCACCGCCCATACTGTTCCGCCGGTGGGCCGCGGGATTGGGAAATGTTCGGAGCGGCGCTAGTGTCGAACCCGGGACGCTGGGCACCCAGAGCCCACCACCTTAACCACTCGGCCATCCCCTCCCCGAGACTCCTGAATAATGGCTGGAGTCCTGAATCTGGGCCCAATCTCGATGCAAATACGCACAGAGAATGGAGCATGTATCGGCTCCACAGTGCGCTTCGAGAAATAATTTATCGGAATTGGGAAGATTTCTGGAGGTGGGGTGGGATATCATGGCCCATTGCACAAATGCCTGACGAGGAAGTTCTAGTCGAGCAACTCGTCTTGGATGCGACTGGATCTATAACTGTTACGCCTGTCCGGGGCCCTTGAGGATGCCGGGGGGCCCGCAGGTCTCACAGATGGTATTGCGTGACTCACGGCGCCCCCTTTAACGGTCAGCTGCTGACGGTCCTGTAAATGCCTTGAAGTGACTAGTACTTGACCCTCAGCGCCCCTACAGCTGTCAGCTGCCGTCGGTCTTCTGACAGTCCCTCAGTGTCCAGGGTATGACTATCAGCGCCTATATAGCTGTCAGCTGCTGGTGGCCTTGTAAGAGCCGTGTAGTGGCCATTGTGTGGCCCTCAGCGCCTATATAGCTGCCAGCTGCTGACGACGGTCCTGTAAGAGTCTCTCGGTGTACAGGGTGTGACTCTCAGCGCCTATATAGCTGCCAGCTGCTGACGACGGTCCTGTAAGAGTCTCGGTGTACAGGGTGTGACTCTCAGCGCCTGTATAGCTGCGAGCTGCTGACGACGGTCCTGTAAGAGTCTCTCGGTGTACAGGGTGTGACTCTCAGCGCCTATATAGCTGGCAGCTGCTGACGACGGTCCTGTAAGAGTCTCTCGGTGTACAGGGTGTGACTCTCAGCGCCTATATAGCTGCCAGCTGCTGACGACGGTCCTGTAAGAGTCTCTCGGTGTACAGGGTGTGACTCTCAGCGCCTATATAGCTGCCAGCTGCTGACGACGGTCCTGTAAGAGTCTCTCGGTGTGCAGGGTGTGACTCTCAGCACCCTTTTAGCTACCAGTCGATGCTTAGTGTAAGGGCAAGGCGAGTTCTCGGTTTGCTCTCAAATAGCACTATTGACTTATCAGGACAAAAAATGTCCGCTGATATCAGTCTTATTGTCTACGGTCAATAACATTTGTGAAAGAAATACAGTTCTCTTCGCTTCGCACATGAGTCACTGAGGGAGAAAATCGGCGCTGGGTTTCAGGAGAAGATCACCAATGCTTCCTGTGACTACTGTTACAGGTGTGCTTTGCAGGACTTGAGAGTAATAGATCCTCCTCAATATTTTGAAAATTGTATTTAAAACCTTTAATTTGTATGGAGGAAGTGGACGAAGTATGGAAGGACTCTACTCACTTTCCCGTGACGGAATTAATAGAAGAAAATTTTCTAATATTTTGTATGTCATCCCCAGGCCATATTTTGGACACCCACTGCTCGCTGCTTTGCTAAATGAATTCAGTTATGTCTTCTGTGCAGGCAAATGGATTGTATTAAGAACTAACTATTACGAAAGGGGGTAACCGGTCGCAATGAGCTGTGCTTGAAAGGCGATTCACCTCGTTCTGCACTGTTGGGCTCAGCATGTCACATAACGACGTGCTGCGCGTGCACCGCCGCCAGTTCTTGCCGAGGCGGACGGCAGCATATGGTATCGTCACTGATCGTCAGTGATCGTCTCACGACCGGACTCTGCTTTTCCAGGCGAGAAGCCGTACGAGTGCACGTGGGAGGGCTGCAACTGGAAGTTCGCGCGGTCGGACGAGCTCACCCGCCACTACCGGAAGCACACCGGCCAGAAGCCGTTCCGGTGTACGCAGTGCAACCGCTCGTTTTCGCGCTCGGACCATCTGTCTCTTCACGCGCGGAGACATGTGTGATGCCTGTGGTGTGTGATGTGTGAGACCTCTATGGACGGACGCCCGAACCGGCAGTGCGCCGAGTGGCCGGCTGGTGGCGCCACCATGCGCGGGACGCGCCGCGGCGGCGGCGGCGGCGGAGGCGGTGGTGTGTGTGTGTACATCGAGACACGGCGAGGTCGCGCATGCTCCACGGACATCGCCGCGATGTCAATCGGCTCACCTCTATGTTGCAAGTCATCGGCCTGCAGGCGCCGCGCTCCGTCGTTCCGCCCCGGCAATGCGATACCTCTTGTTGAATGTGCAGGTTTATCGGTGGGCGCTGAACGGCCAAACCTGGTCGATGCGCCCGGAAACTCAAATAACCAACCAGCAAGTTTATCGGTTGCCTGCAGCAGATTTTATCGCTCGGACAAAACTGGCGCTTCTGCATCCAATTGTGTGTGCCGCCTGCCTATCGACAAATGAGAAAATATTAGCTACCTCTCTATTGATTGAATTAGGCAAAATCAACTAATGATACCAAAGTTTGGTACTACTACTATTCTATATATAGCCTACTTCTGCATATCTTTATTTACCAGCGAAACGTCGCGTAGTAAATGAGCCAATGTCTCCGTCGACCCGGCTAACTCGTCCCGTCTCGGGGGTCTTCAACAGCCCCCCCCGCCTCAGGTTTTTCGCAGATAATGGACGAACGGCGCGCGGCAACGCGCCCAAATTTCTCATACCTTTTGCCACATCAATTTGGCATGCTGTTTCTAAATTTCTAAGTCCGGTCATCTAGGGTCAACGAGTTAGTCAACGTCAAGTGAGGTCACTTCCAAAAAAGTTAAACCAGTCGTCACGCTTTAACGGATACAGATATTTTAATGAAACTTTCAGCGTTTGCTTATCTTTAGGGATGCAACAAAACATAAGAGTGGAATTTTCTCTGTTTTTCGTTTTTTACTATATATAAATTTTGCATATTTGCTAATTGCAGTTCATATATAAGATTCTGGCTAAAGTAAGCATTTTTATTAAGGCAAGTTGACTTTCAACAACTTTTCTCGGTCTGTTCTGCCCATTGGAAAAGGAAAATTAAAGAACTTGCGAACTCAAAATTATGAAATTAAAAAATTGTTATTTTGTGGGGCCAGCTGACATGTTGTATGGCCTTGGTGGATTTCGCTGTCCTTTTCTCATCCCATCATCCCAAATAAATTTTGTATTTTCATATCATCAACCAAAATCAACTCCTGTATCCAAAAACATAATGTAAGTCGTGAAAAGTCGTGAAATCTAGCCCCCTGCTGACGTCACTTTTGAGGAAAATTGTTTTGGGGGGGTGGATCCGGATCTTACTCGTCGATCGCTTTCCGATGACTCCTTCGTTTTCGTGCGACGCTTAGTTTTGATTTTAGAGGGGATTACTATCCCCCCCCCGAGACGGGGTGTGAGGATCTGACCGGAGAGACGGCGCGGGTTAAGTTATGCCCAAAATCCTGCAGCGCTGGAATACCGCCCACCCGCTGGATACTATCCACCTCATGTTCCTATCATGAAGATGATAATCATGGACTACATAGCATTAACGTGACTAAGTAGCGTCTCCGAAATCCGAAAATCCGAAAGAATTTGGCCAATCAAATTCTTGTGATATTCCACGTTCCTGAATGAGTACTGTCCAAAGGTCAGCCTTCCTCGTGGTTCTGCGCGCGGAAGATCCACATTGCCGGGAAGAAAATGTTTGCTTTCTTCGACGTGCTCTTCAGCTTCCTATTATTTGAAAACCGGTACAAAGAGCCGCCCGATCGTCGGGAGCAAGGCCCAGTAACTTAATTCCCTGGTGGTCGTTGAATGGCGTGTGTACTCTGCCGGCCACCTGACCTTGCGCAGGCACGGGAACGTGTACGGAACAGTAGCAGACATGTACAGTGTTAATTTATACGGCCCGACCGTTCGCGGAAGGTGCCAGGTGCTTAAAGCATTCTTACAGGGTTGTGAACAATTTGGTCTCAAGATAAATCACGCGCGCCCCGAGCGCGGCGCCGGCACACTCAAGATGGCAGGCGGTGTCTCTCAGCCAGGCTCTGGCGGCCGACCGACCCGGCGACCCAGCCGTCCATGTGGCGAGATGTGGCGAGACTGACGGAAGTATCTAGACCGACTGACGGAGGTATCTGCACTGTTTGCCCTACGGTGCCTTCATCCGGGCCAGCCGTGCCTTCGCCTGTCCGGGGGAGTAGACGTCCCTGACCGTAAACGGCTCAGGGTGTCCCGGGGCGTGGCCGTCCCTGACTGTGAGTGGCTCAGGGTGTCCCTGAGGTGCGGCTGTGACTGTCTGAGGACGGTCTCAGGGCGCGACTGTCCCCGACTGCCTTGCACATGGCTGCCCCTGGGCTGTTCCTAGGCTGTCTTTGGACCGTCTCTCGCCTGTCCCCAGGCCGTCCCTATTCTGTCGCCGGACTCTTATCGGGACGCCGGGCTGTCTGGGCTGTTCCTAGGCACTGTCCGTCGGTGGTGCCCGGGGCCCTGGTCAGCTCCGGGCTGTCTGGGCTATCTTTGGGCGGCTTTCTTGGCGGCTTACGGCCGTTGCTCTACCCTGTCGTGGGCGTCGCCGAGTCGCTGACTGTCCCGGAGACTTGACCGTCCATAATGGAGCTCACACGACGACCTCGTCCAAGGGTCACCCGGACGACCCGAGTCGTACCTGAACTGAGAGCATCCCTGAACAACTTGAGACCAATCCTGTGCCAAGTCATAATTGTTATATTTTTGTATGCGATCGTGGCGGTTCACCATTGAGACCTCGTCGACGGCCGAGTTTGTACATTCCATATTGTATAGTGCAAATATATACCATATATTGTATACCATATGCTGCCTTTGTTCTGACCGCTAAGAGCTGTGTTAGATTGTACCGCAACCGGAAATAGATGTGTATTATATATATATATATATATATATATATATATATATATATATATAAATGATGGATAACACATTAGCTTGTGGAAGAGCAGATTTTCACTTTCTTTTCGGTTATCTGCTGACTAGAGGTGGGAAATGTCACAACATTGCAACCAACCCGCTGGCTAGTTAACATAACATTGTCAGGTATGCAAACACACTTTTGCTGGTCATGTCACCAAATGACAGCATGCATCATAAGAAGTTAAATGTGGGGCCTATAGGTGCATTCCAAGCTGGGTCAGTATCTCACTGGGCCATTTGACGAGACGTACCCGCCCTCTGGGCTCAGCGTGGTTCACGTAGATGCTCAAGGCCGAATCTATGCAATGTGCGGGGATGGGAGTACTGAGCATAGTTGAATTAACGACGACCATAAAAAGTAACCAAATGCTTATATTAAGTACAATCACAGATCTAAAGTATAATCACAGATATGTTACACTATGTTGTGATTATATTTTACTTAAGACCAGCATTTGGTTGCTTTTTACAATCGTCTAATATATTTACCGAGTCCAATCCAGTGTTATGACTGTCATCGATTCGAGCACACCAGATTTATCTGCTGAAGCTGCAAAAACTATCTGCAGATGTGCTTCGATCGATCGTGATTTCGTCCATTGCAACCGTGAGCTAGTCTGGTGTGTGAACTGGCCAAGTATTGAAGTGTTGGCCAAGTAGCCCACCCGAACTAAGACCGGTCATGGCGATAAGGGTGACACCTTTCACATGTTTAAACTTCTGTTCCAGTTATTGTTTCTGATGCATAGCGGTGTGCTGAGTTAAAGCAGACCCGTTTCCATGACACTAACAAATCCGGAGTTCCTTACCAATCTGGATTTCCGAAGTCATGGAAATACCTTCGTCAGCCAACGGGATTGGATTTCCGAATCCAGCTTAGAAAGAAGATGTCATCAGGAAATCGGGATTCCCCAGGAGTTGTAAGAATGTGGTAGCATTCACTTCGCGTCCTGTCCTCCTTCCCCTGTCGTCAGCGTCGGCGTCGTTTTTTAAAGGTTTTTTTTGTGAAGGGTGACCGGGTTTATAATATAATATATAATATAATATAACATAATATAATACATTTGCAAATAACGACCAGCCCTCTTCGAGACTCTCATGCAACGACGCAGCACACGCCGATGTGGCATGCGTTCTTAGGTATTGAAGGGAAATGTCGCACGTGCGCCACAGCTGTCAGCAAATCCGGGATTTACCACCAAATCCGGATTCGTAAATCCTGCATGTAATCCTGATTTCCTCGCGAATGTTAATGGAAACGCACCTTGTAATCCGGATTCGATTCATTGTGGAAATCATGGGCGCCATATAACCACTGCAGTTGATGCGTCCTAAAACCCTAATAACTAACTAACTAACTCATTGTGGAAATAAAATCCCGATTCAGACCAGCCATGGAAACAAAGCTGGTGTGGCATCACGAATGCGATTTTACCACACACAAAAAAAAATTGCTTGCACCATGCGATTAAAGTGTTAGGAATCGTCATTCTTTGCCCTGCACGGCTCGTTAGCCAGGCCAACATCAACATAAGGCTGGTAAATGACAACTGGGAACGAAGAGCAACTCTTTGTTTACTTTTCTGTGCAACTTTCATCCCTCCACTTCGCTTGGTAATCCAACAAGTATTGTTAGAGGTTTATCGGACACTTCTCCGTTGGACTAGATGGCGCTGCCGTCGCCGGCGCGGCAGTTGCTGTATCTCCGTCGTCCGGTGGTTATCGTCGGATTTGTAGATTTGGAAGTGCAATGAAATGTCACAGGAGCACTTCATAGACTCTCACGCGGTACTAGAGCCGCCGATAAAATGCACCCAAGATTGCACAAGTTCATGTTGTGTTTCATGTTTCAGTTAAACATTGGATCGCTGACTAGCGTGGCACTTCCCGAACGATTACCACACATACATATCTTTCCTCGTCCACAAGTCCATTCCTCACTGTGCACTCATTAGAAGATTCCCCGCCTGCTTGACAGATTAGGAAACCATACATGACCTATGTAGTCGACGCGCCATTAAACTACAAAGACTTGGACACCTCCCTGCCTCGGAAGAGGCTACGGCTTCGAGGTCCAGCTCCTTTTTGTACCTACAATTCGGGGAAGTGGGTAGTTGGATGGTCGCCTACTTCAGCTGGGTTGGATGACTTCAATCTTTTGTACGCGGCAGTTCGATATTTTGTACTCCTCTGCCGCTGTTTCCCATTGTGATATATGATACAGGAGGAAACCAGGACAGATATCAACAGTCAGTGCCAGTTGGACGGCAAAAATGACACGAAATGTGGCGTTAGGTACCCCGGTGAAAAACTAAAGTGATGTAATCGAAGTGGTCGGCAACGGCGGGGCCCACCATCATAACGAGCTTCATGAAACCGCGATGGCATGTTGCTAATTCAAAAGATGCCTATCAAGATACCCATGAGTGCCTAGATATCATGCCTTGATATATTTTACATCCTATTAAACGATGCCATATATGGATATTCTGTTTGTGTCCTCACTGGCAGCGACGTCATGAAAAGGGGGAAGAATGGATATTGTCCACTTCTTTTCCACTTCTAGTGGTGGTGGGCCCAAAGGAAACACGCCGGGGCTCGGAAAATGTCCCGAGGCCGTGTAAAAAAATAGCAAAGGGGCTCACAAAATAGAGTTGGAACCAAGTATATCTCGCCAGGGAGCAAACAAATCGACCTGGGCCCTTGAAAAAAGTGACATCAGGATCCGGAAAAGCGACCAAGGCTACCAAAAACTCAGAAGAAGTCCAGAAACATCGCGTTCGATTCGCAAATATCGCTGCTAAGACCCGAAAGCTCGCATATCGGCCCGAAAAAGAAACACACTGGAACCACGAAAAATGTACCAAAGTCCCCAAAATAACCCTTGGTCAGGGAGACCAACATGTCTGATCCCCAAATATATATATATATATATATATATATATATATAGCGGAGTCCTGTAAGTACACCGGGAGACCAACATGGTGCTGGGGAATTCCGAAGCGCTCCTGACCCCGTAAACCTGCATGGCTTTAAAATCTGCGCCGAGGCTCTAAATACATATACCGGGAGCCATCCGAACACCGGTAACCCTCAGAAGCACACCAGGGCCCTTCAAAGCGCGTCAGGTCCCTACAAGCCTATCAGGGCCCCAAATAGGACATGGGGGCTTCCAAAACAGAGCGTGGCCCGCAAAAGGTGACAGTCATAAAAACGTGTGGAGACACTAAATGGACACATCAGGACCTTCAAACGCATCGGTCACTTAAAACACCGTAGGGCCAAAACAAAACTGTGTCTTAAGGCTGATCTGAGTGTCAAAAACACTTCGAAATCGCGGAAATTTTGCGCTGGAGCTATGAAATGGACTAGGGAACAGGAAAAGCACAACCGGTCTTAAAAAGATCACCCAGCCAGCGCAGCGCCTCGGTACGTATAGCCCATTTTGAGCATGCTTAAGCAAAATGATTAGAAACACCGAAAGCTCAGGGGATCATTCTGATTTATTTTACGCCATAAAATGTGCGAGGAGAAATGTTATCCTAATTGTGTTTTAACAGCTAACCATCATACGAGCGTATTACCAAGCATGGCACAAGACCACCATACAATTGCAGGGGGTTAGAGGCGCGCCGCACTATCAGGGTCATTTGCGCTACCTTTGAAGAGAGGAGGCTACATACGCAAGATTAATACAGTGCACATCTACTTTAAAGGCGTTTTAGGTTATGGTGCATGTGAAACTAAGGTATTGAAAGCTTGAGTTGTGTAGGGAATGTAATGGCCCCTACTGGCAAGATCTAAGGGGCCTAGCATAAACCGCAAACACGCAAAAATGCACGAAGTGTGGCGAATATGACGAATGCGCTTGGACAGGGAACACGTGCCCGAACGTGGATATGGTAGGGATCGGCTTTATGGAATGAAATGTATGAAATATGAAATTTGAAATTGATCATTTTGAGTCGACTTATCGAGAGGCACCAAAAAAAAAGTTTGTGAGGAGGTTCAAATCCGGTCACACAAAATTCGACGTTGATATGGTTAACCCCCATCCACAGGATAATTAACTTGTCACTGATTATTTTAATAAAATGCACCATGGAACTCTACCGAAATAGTCATCGAAATCCGGTGACATAAAAAAATTTGGTACCCAATCACATCCGTACATCCGGTCCTTCACGGGTTAAAAATAGGGTAGTTTAGTCCCTCTGTAAACTCGTTTGCCTCCGACCCCCACCTCCACCCCCACCCCCTGTTGTAAGTTCTAGGTACTCCACTGCTCAATGGGGTTAAGCACATGTTCGCTATAAGCTGACACGGCTTAGTTGAGGTTGGCATCACAGCCAGAAAAGGAACACAGGTCTTTTCACTTTGACAGCAGTCAGTCAACATAAACTCCCACCGTTCCTGGCTCGGTTTTCACTTTCCTGGGAACACGGTTCTGATCAGCAGCTGATGGTACGGGGCCTATAGCTACGATATGACCACACGTCAGGAACGGTCTAACCAGCCGCCAATAACACGGGGCCTATAGCTACACTATGACCACACATCAGGCCCGGTCTAACCAGCCGCTGATGACACGGGGCCTATAGCTACACTATGACCACACATCAGGCCCGGTCTAACCAGCCGCTGATGACACGGGGCCTATAGCTACACTATGACCACACGTAAGGCCCGGTCTAACGAGCAGCCGGCAGTGTATTGGAGTTGGAGTTGTTGGAGTTGGAATGACTCCGGAATGACTCCGCCATTTTTGCTCAGAGGACTTGGAGTTGGAGTCACTCCAGGATCGTTCAGCAGTAATTGGAGTGACTCATATTTTGGCAAAGGAATTGGAATTAAGGAGTTAAATTTCATGCCAATTCCAGGTACACTTTTCACATTTACTGCGCATAATAATTGGTTATCGGTAGTGTTTAAATGTGCGGCAGTTGCATCAATTTGGTAACATTTATGGAACCAGGCTTGACCCGACCCTGACACGTCTGAAATTGAAGACAAGGTTTGGACCCGGCGTGCGTACGTGTGCCGGTACAGGAGCACGGTATCCCTGGACAATGATATGTTGCATGGTAAACATTGAGTCTAAAATTAGTGTTGTCCCCTGGCCAAACGAGATTCCGCCGCGGCTGCTTAGTTGGCGTATACACTTTCTGTCAAATTCAACTTGACAGCAGCTCGCGATCCCACTGCAAACGGCCCAACCATCCCTAATGTGGTACCCCTGGCTTGAGAATCATCATTATTATTATTGGGACTTTAGGGCGCGAAAACCAGTTTTGGCTATTATGCTGGCGTGGGAATCACTGCTTCGCACCAAATACACTTCCGGTCACCACCGACCTTCGGATTTTCCGACTCTACGCGAGCGCACGAGGGCGCCAGATGCCGCTGTTGTCATGACAACCAGTATTGGCGTGCGGGTGGCGTACGCGTGCATCACTGCATGACAGCGGCGAGGGCGAGGTAGTGGGGGATTTGTGTGCAGTGTGTGAAGATATCTGGCTACTGGAAGACAGGCCCTTTGGACGCCTTTTTTAAGACAGCCTCAGACTCATAAGATGTCCATGTGGACGATCCTGATCCCTGCCTTCCTTCGGCCGTGACCCAGGGTGTAGATGAAGCGGGTGGCGGCCCAAGTTCTGCCCTGACGCCATCAATATCAGTATTGGATGCTTTCTTCACCGGACGGCATGTGGAGGGCAAAATTGTCACCTATGCTTGCAAATTGTGCCATGCCGCTATCCGAGGGAGATATCAGTGAGTTCCAATTTAAGCGTCATTTGCGCCGAAAACATACATCTCAGCTGGCGGCATCAGAGAAGTTGTATGATAAAAGGGCGCCGCAGCCGGAGTGCACAAAAATGTTCCAAGGAAGCGCAGTTAGAAGAAGCCATCGTCACACTTATCTCCTGTGACCAGCTGCCAATAACTGAGGCGACTCAGGCGACATCTGGCGTGCCAGGAGAAATCGGCTAAAGCCCACCATGCTGGAACGACTGGTGTTTGTGAAGCGTAATACCCGGTAAAACGTCCTGTGTCTGTCTGCGTAACCGGATACACTCAGGTGGTTTCTAGAATTGTTTATATGTTTTGGGTCACTTTATAGTTATTATAACGTTGTGCATTGTGATCAGAGGTGCAGCCTGGATTTTCTGAAGGAGGGGCCAGCTATTAGTGCCGAACTTTGGATGATGGGCAGTTTCAATGGCAAAATGGTAAACTATCGGCCGTAAGGGAGGGGCCAATGTCCCCTTGGCCATCCCCGTGGCTGCGTCCCTGGTTGTGATAAAACCATGATTTTTTTTTGTCACGCCGGACAAAAACAACAGCTGCGTCAAAATCACTCGACTGGTGGCGGCTTGAGACAGCGAGTCGGGGCCCTGTCCGGCGGCAACTTCATTTGGGGGGCCAGACCTGGCCCTAGACCGTTCGCCCCCACCAATTAATCGTGAACCCGGGGACGGCACCAAATCCTTACAAGTGAGGGCGGCGGCCGAGCCGTCCTCACCAACTATGGGATTTGTTACATATGAGAGACACGACACCACGGAGAGACTCCTGGGACAGACATGGTAACCGGACACATCGCCTTGCACCTAGGAGTTGTTTCTTCGGATTTCTGACCAGGATATGGCGAGCAAATCATCCGTCGTTATACATATATTAAACATGCTGGGCTGTGTATAAAATTAGAAAGGACGGAATGAAAAAGGAATTAAGAAGTTTGATTTTACTCCTTTTTCACCCGAAATTAGGACTGTCTTATCAAAGAGGAATTAGGAGTTGGAGTTTAACTCCTTTTTGGCATGACCCGTAAGTTGGAGTCATTCCACTTTGTGAGGAAGAGGAGTCAGAATTGGAGTCACTCCTCATTCGGAAAAAGTAGTCGGAATGAAGTCATTCCTTTAATTTACTTCAACTCCAATACACTGGCATCCGATATCGTATGTGTGTTCTATTCGCAAGTGACATGGTGCCACGTTGTTCCGTCTGATTTCATGTGATGACGGGAACCATTAATCAGGAGAGAGTGTGATAGTTGGGGCCTGACTTGGGGAGATAATTGGAGAATAAAAAATCCGAAGTCGAAAAAAAACTCGAATTTGAATAGCTAACATTTGTCGGTTGTTATATTTAAAAGAAATATAAAAACCTCACAAAATGTTCTCAGATTTGGAGAGAACGCCACGTTAATACAACATATCCGCTAAAAATGGGCCTCTTCGAGGAAGGGCATGTCCATTTGTCCCATCCTCAGGATTTGCATCGGAGTTATTCACTAGTATTGCGGGCAGTAGACAATTATTGGAGGAGGTGGTGACAGGATGACACAAACTTTCCGGCTGCGATGTACTTAGCGACGCTGATGTATTTAGCGAGACGATTATCCGTACACGTCGAGCCGACAGCGCGGGTGAACACAATCGCAACGATGGGCCGTCAGCCGGAATGTCTTCCGCCTGGAGACGCCCAATCCAGTCCGCGGACGCAAGGGTCAACGCAGAATTCAGCGTGTTGACGCAGGTCGGTCCGTCGCACTGGAGCTGCACTGGGGCTCCGGTGTAGCACAGACGAGGCGGCACACAACACACGACGGCGGCGCAGCACCCAACACACCGCACACCTCGCCTACGCGTCTGTCTCGTTCAGCTGGTCCATGTCCAGCTCGCAGGCGTAGTGGAGCGGGATGTCGCAGCTCAGCAGTATGGTGTCGGCGCCGACGGTTCGCAGAGCCAGACACTCGGACCGAGTCCGTTGCGCTTCGGCCGGCCGACCTGACCTGGCATCGGCTGTCCGCCGACCTGACCTGACACCGTCTGCCTGCCGACGTGACCTGGCAGCTCCCGCCAGACCATCGGACGCGCTCGGCTCTGACGACGCCGTCGACTCCTCCGTGATGTGCTCGGACGTCATCGGCGGCGGCAGGTTCGTCCGGTCCGCCGCTGCGGTGTTGAGTCGCACCAGCGACCCCGTGTACCATTCTGACCACGCCAAAGACGCCTCTGGCGATCCGGACCCTTCTAGTGATACGGACTCCTCTGATGATCCAGCCGCCTCTGGTGATCCTGACCCTTCTGATGACCCGGACCCTTCTTGTGACACGGACTCCTCTGGTGATCCGGACTCCTCTGGGAGCCCGGAGGCGTCCGAGAGCCGGCTCTTCGAGAGCTCGAGCGTCTCTGCCGGCCGTGCCGTGTGCGGCGGGCGGATCCAGAGGGCCGGCTGCGGCCGCCGCCACAGGGGCCGGGTCCTGACGGCCTCGCGCCACAGCGCCTGCAGCAGGGGCGCCGCCAGCGGCCGGTCGACGCCGGCCAGCCGCGCCGCCGGCTGCAGACTGGCGCACAGTCTGTCCGTCTGGCGCCGCACGGTCGGCCCGGCCGTCAGCCGGTAGCAGCGCCGCTCCGACAGCGTCCAGCCGGCCGGGCACGGGCCGCGCCGCAGCTCCGCCAGCTGGCGGGCGGACGGCGCGCCGCGCTGCGCCGTTACCGTGGAGACCAGCAGCGACGCGACCAGCAGCGACGCGACCAGCAGCGGCGACACCAGCAGCGGCCGCCACGCTCGCGCCATGTCTGCCGCGCGACGGCACCAGTCGGCGACTGCGGTCGGCGGCGGAGCGGCGCAGTCGCACGCCAGAGAAAGTCGTCACGTCAACCGGCCCGGGCCGTGCAGTCGGCGGCGGGGAGTTTTCACCGCGTCACGCGAGCCGCCGCCCAGCCGCAAATACCCGCGACCACGTCACGCCTGTGAGCCGACCAGCGCCCGTCAGCCTCCCGGCAGCAGCGTCTGCGGCTCAGTGTTTCGAGAGCCGGAGCTTCGGCGGGTTAAGTATGGCGTTGGGCGAAGTGACGGGTGGGAAATTCCGGCCGCCCGGCCTTCCGTCATTACGGCAGCAGCGGCACGGCCCTGACACACTCCGCCATCACAAGCACGTAGCGAGCCTCTCAGCGTAGCGTCCGGGCGGGAGGAAGTTTCCAGCAGGAAGCATGAGTGTGCGTTCGAGGCCCCCGGACGACAAAGAATCTTCATTAATCCATACTCCGTGCGAAATATTAATTATATCCAGTTAGCCGTTCGACAACGTCCGGACGTCCCGACGTTCTGACGACTATCTGTCGGCCACGCCGTATATTCTACCCCGGATGAAAATAATATTTTACGGCACTTGGTCGGTGGTCGCTAACGTTGTGATATTGCTCTTTATGAGACGCATGCTCCATGAAAGCGTCGCATGAAATTCGATCACAGTGGAGGCTGCAGGGATTTTGTAGAGAAAAGGAAATGTTTAAACTCCTATTTTTCAGCGTGCATGCATACATACATTCATATATATATATATATATATATATATATATATATATATATATATATATATATATATATATATATATATATATATATATATATATATACACATATATTTATATATTCATATGTATATACATGTACATATACTTGGATGCCCTAATCAGAACAAAGCATGACCACCTTTCTATATCGGCTTATCGTAAACCCACCTTCCTGGGACTGAGAACCAGCTTTTTTAGCTCCATCCTTCGCTCCATCAAAAGCTGTATTATGTAGTCTTCCATCTTCAGGTCGTTCTACCTAAGCTCAACATAAACCCTCTTTAAAATTGAACAATTTCTTGGAAGGTTTTTAAAGTGTAATGCCAGCCCGGTAATCGTGTACATAAAAAAGCTTCTCGACTCCAGGTTCAGTAGCAAAACCCTCATACATACCGTTTCAAGGCTGCCCAATTATTTCGTTGTTCCGTCTTGTTCGTGGACAACAGTCTGGTAGTCTGAAATCTCAACTTAATCGGAACAGTTTTGCCCACACCTGGACCACAAAATCATCTTCGTTAATTTTTTCA
Organism: Imbricaverruca yamaguchii; assembly: GCA_034440575.1. NCBI lineage: Eukaryota > Metazoa > Arthropoda > Thecostraca > Neoverrucidae > Imbricaverruca > Imbricaverruca yamaguchii. The sequence goes on from JAOTOL010001660.1 coordinate 3,830,934, forward strand.
CCATCGGCTCTTTCTCCGATATAACGACAGGAACCCTACATGTTGCTTCCCTTCCGTAGTATATAGCTTCAGTTGTGCCTCGTGTGAGGCATCCTACGTGGGGTCTACTCTGCATAATCTATGCCGTGGGGTGCAATATTTAGTAAGATCAGACTCCAGTCAAAGTGTCCTCTACCGCCCTATCTAGACACCAGTCAGGGAGGACTCATTTGAGTGTGATGCACATTTCTCCATTGACGACTTTTCAATTATGTCCCGTTGCAATTCAATCCTCGATCTCCGTATTATGGAGTTTCTATACATACATAAACATCGTCCCAGCTTAGATACTATGGCCTCATCTTTTTCGTTGAAAATAAAAACGTATAGGTTTGAGCTGGCGGGAGGGAGTGAAGTATGAAACTGATCGTGCTTTTTCTTGTATCCCTGTGTGAAGTCGCTGTATGAATGACATGCGATTATGTGTTCTTGTGTCGCATGTTTTCTGCTTCTGAAGATGCTACTCAATGTAGCGCAACGTTGAGCTCAGACAATATAGTCATACTGTCGTGTGCGTAGTGCGTGCGTGTGCGTGGGCGTGTGTGTGTGTGTGCACATGTGTGCTTGTGCGTGCGTGCGTGTGTGTGTGTGTATGTGCTTTCAGTATGAATGTTACCCATATTTACCGTACCACTGGTAGACTACTTACGAGCCACCACTGATCCACCAATGGCGTACCACTGTAGACTACTCACGAGCCACCACTGGCCTGTCACTGGTATATCACTGGTAGACTATTCACGAGCCACCATTGGCCCATCACCACCGTACGCCTGGTGCACTGTTCACTGGTAGACTACTACGAGCCACCATTGGCCCATCACTACCGTACCACTGTAGACTACTCACGAGCCACCACTGGCCTGTCACTGGTATATCACTGGTAGACTATTCACGAGCCACCATTGGCCCATCACTACCGTACACCACTGGTAGACTACTCACGAGCCACCACTGGCCATCACTACGTGCCACTGTAGACTACTCACGAGCCACCACTGGCCTGTCACTGGTATATCACTGGTAGACTATTCACGAGCCACCATTGGCCCATCACTACCGTACCACTGTAGACTACTCACGAGCCACCACTGGCCTGTCACTGGTATATCACTGGTAGACTACTCACGAGCCACCATTGGCCCATCACTACCGTACACTGGTAGACTATTCACGAGCCACCATTGGCCCATCACTACCGTACCACTGGTAGACTACTCACGAGCCGCCACTGGCCGATCACTACTGTACCACTGGTAGACTACTCACGAGCCACCACTGGCCTGTCACTGGTATATCACTGGTAGACTATTCACGAGCCACCATTGGCCCATCACTACCGTACCACTGGTAGACTACTCACGAGCCACCATTGGCCTGTCACTGGTATATCACTGGTAGACTATTCACGAGCCACCATTGGCCCATCACTACCGTACACTGGTCACTGGTAGACTATTAACGAGCCACCATTGGCCCATCACTACCGTACCACTGTAGACTACTCACGAGCCGCCACTGGCCGATCACTACTATGCCACTGACTGGCTACTCACGAGCCACGACTGGCCCGTCACTGGCATATCATTGGTAGACTACTCACGAGCCACTATTGGCCCACCACTACCGTACCACTAGCCCATCACTGCTATACCACCGGTTGATTACTCACGAGCCACCATTGGCCCACCACTATCGCCCCACGGGTCGACTCGCAAGATTTTCCCAAGTTCCGATCAGCGATGGAACAGTGGCCATCATTCTCACTCTCCCGGTGACGCTGCACACAGAATCCTGATGACAGAACTGTCGTCAGGATGGTGTTAACTTTAGCACCATCCTAATGACCCTGGACATTATCCAGAGGACGCAAAGCAATATCCTTATGACCCTTATCATTATCCTGACGACGTTGCACGCTATCCTGATAACGCTAAACACTATCACGATGATTCTAAATGTAGCATCGGCAGCTGTGGTTAAGTAGAGTGTCTGAGGGACCAGAGGTACGGAGTTCGATTCTCCATGGTGCCCGCCCTTCCTGCAAGGGTGATAGGCGAACCTGTTGCTGCGTGCGTCGTAAAGCTGCAAACAATGAAGATATTAAAACTTGTCCTGATGATGTTAAACTTTCCTGGCACCGATTAGCGCAGCAATGATGACGCCAAACGTTATCCTGATGATAAATACCCCCTAATGCCTGCAACACTATTCTGATGATGCCAAACGGTATTCCGATGCTAAATACTCACATAGTGCTGCATAACACTACGCTGACGACGCCAAACGTTATCCTGAAGCCGAACACACCTCCAGTGCCGAGAAACACCATTCTGTTGACCTGATGTACACTCCGATGATAGTAAGCACTCCATCGAACCATGCCAGTTAGCCACTGAGTCTTCGCATGAATGGGCGCTAAATGACCAACCATGGTCGATGCGCCCTAAAACCACAATCACACACACACACACACTCTTCGCATGAAAAGCTTTGATCAAATGTGGTAGTGGATTGACCAACCCCACAGTTTAGGGGTGCGTCGACATCTAGGGTCATTTTGCGCCCATAACTAGATTGTAATCAATCTACAGTGCCGCTATCATAGCTTATCAATATTCACGGGTGGGGGTATATCACCTCAAGGCGAGCTTGTCGAATGAAGATAAAAATATCCGCAGACGACACGAACTCAGAGTCGATCCCTATAAGCATACGTAAAGAGGAGTCGGTATTCAACCGCCCTAAAATCTGGCGTCGTAGAGGATCCAGCAGTGTACAGCCTACTAAAACATGGTATACGGTAAGCGGATTAGAGCAGCACGGACATAGAGGTCGGTCGTCACCGGTAAGCATGTAACTGTGTGTTGCGAATGTATGACCTATTTTCAATCGGCAGAGTATTACTTCTTCCCGGCGTTTGATTCGGTGAGAGGATAGCCACTTCCCGAGTGTCGGTTTTAGAACCCTGAGCATACTACACTTGAAATTCCAGGTTCGTTGCCATTCTGACCGTATATTTGACAATATAGCAGGGTATAGATCTCTTGAAGGGAGCCGCAGATGGACCACATGGCCATTGCTAACGGCGTGTTTGGCGGTTATGTCAGCAGCCTCGTTTCCCGCGAGTCCAGCATGGCTAGGAATCCAGCAGAACACAATATTTCTACCGATTTTATGTAGGGATTTTACGACTTTGATAATCCTCCGAACAAGTCGATTATCCTGGTTAAAGGTGTTCAGTGCCAGGAGACTGCTCAGAGTCTGTGAAAACCACGTGTTTTGTTGACCGGTCTTTCTGTAGAAAATGCAGGGCCTGCAGCATACAGTTCGGCAGTAAAAATCGATGTTTGCGTCGGTAAACAAACAGATCGAACACCTTGTCGACTTACGTAAGCACACTCGACACTAGAGGCCGACTTTGAGCCGTCTGTGTAAATGCGCGAAAAGTGATATTCATGTATTTTTTCCAATGCCAACATGCGGAGTTCCTCCGGGTTTACCTGTCCTTTCTTGGAGCAGGTCAAAGTCACGTCAGTTTTCACTGGGACAACATGCTAAGGGTAGTGCTCGGCGTGATGGCACGTGCTATGGAACGCGGCCTGATATTACATTCTCGAAGAATCGAGGACATACGAGTGGAAAACGGTAATCCACGCTGAGCCCTGCGACGTGCTCTTGGTGTCCCTGAGAATATCCACCGATAGGCTGGATGGTTCCGGTTTTGAGCAACATTGCATGCGTATCTCGCGCCCAATAACTTACGGCGTAGCGCAAGAAGTGGCTCGCCTACTTCTACCATTACACTAGCTGCCGGTGAAGTACGAAAGGCACCAGTAGCGATGCGAAGAGCCGCAGCGTGGATCACATCAAGGCAACGCTTGGTTGTGGCGCACGCTCCGTCATAAATAAAACATCCATAGTCAATTTTAGAACGCACGAGCGACCGGTACATCAGACGCAGGATAGACCTATCTCCTCCATACGAGCATCTAGCGTGGATCAAATGCATTGGTGACGACACACACACCAGCATTTACAGCGTTTGCACCGAAGTGCAGACGGTGCAAACCAGTAGTCACGTGAATAATCACGCATTGAACTTCAGTGTCGCGTGAACTGCTTGACACTTTATACTCGTGCACTAAACCGAAAGACCGCGCATTTTCATTAACACTGTGTATTGCTCGAGAAAAAAAAACGTCACAGGTCGGTATTTGAAGAAAGCGATGCGACAAATCTAAGAATATCAAAACACGAATAGATATAGTGTCTTTGATCGCACCTGAGGTCTTGACGAAGCAGTCAACAGGCTTCACAGCAGAATAGAAAGTCAGGTTGTTTTGATAGGTTAGCGTCCCTGAGGCAAGAAAGGAATGGAAAGGACAGTGATTTTGTGATTGCATTGTGATTGCAGTGACTGTGTGGCTTGCTACGGTGATTGTAACAAAATATACGCAGTGGAAATTCAAAGTGGTCTTGTGGCAACATCACACTGAGTTTCGCAGAGATGAAATGACTGCGGAGAAGAACACAACACAGCCGCCGAAATATGCAATCGCACGAATAACACAAACTAGCAGATGAATGAAACTTCCACTAAATTTCAAGCAGTGAACATCGGTTGCACAAAAATCATAGAATTGCTTGGCTACTTAAGAAATATAATTTCCTTTATGGAACGCATTGCTTCTGGTCCGCCTTAGAGATATCATGGATGTAAAAAGCACATCGAATTAACAAAAGTGGACGTTAAGAAACCTGGTGATTTCAGAACAAAAAACTCAACTTAAAGAGCAAACACGAAGCTAAAAGACTACGGCTGTTTGTTCATGCATATTATCTGTCTACTCATGCATAAGTCTTGTGCATAAGTTTTGCTAGTCTTTTGTAGTATCCATAAAAATTTCGGCAGCACTCAATATTGAACTCGTTGCTCCACCAAGAATGTCAACATGGGCAGCACATCGAACACCTAAATCATCGCAACATAAATTGAGCACGATGGGTTGCACTACGAAACAGCTCATAGTTATCTATTCGAAACTTGCCATTCGCAGTGTTACACCTTTGTCGCAGGTAGAAAACCAACTCACGTGAAATTAATGAGACACGGTTTAAGTATAAAAATTAAATGCTTGCTTGGAAAAAGTATACGAATACTTCAGTAGTCGTCATCTATTGCATAATGGCATGTTCCACGGGGTATTAATATGATCACATTGTCCGAAAACGCAAGTGCTGACGTTCCCAACAACAGTATTATTTATATATTATGGCAATGGGCACTAGCCCTACCCGGTATACCCGGCATATACCGGTACACAATTTGGCATAGCACCAGAGATGAGGTCACGTGAAGTGACCACACTCTGGTTGGTAATTTAGACTAGTTATGCAATCGCATACAATAGCTGAAGCATGATGATACAAATGCTTTTTCGCCAGCATACCGATGTAAATAGAAAACAAAAACATTCTGCATGCACTACATGCATAACGTGCTCCGCAAAGCAACTAATTATACTAAGAATTCTAGATCATATCCACAACCTCTGCTGAATTGAACTATGATGTCTTAGGCACCTCATCTTACCATCTCTATAGCATAATTTGTCTCGCGGTACTCACGGGAAAAAACGAATGCACGTGGATGACACGGGTGGGACCTTTTCAACACGATCTGGCAGGGGCCTTAAGTGATTTCAGCCTTAACTTAATCTAACGCCATACGTCTAATGACTACGATGAAAATCACTGGAGGAGGGTGCCCGAAACCCAGGATATGGAAACTTCTACGAATGGTAGATGGTATGGCACCACATCATTACCACACTGCATCACTCTCATGCGTTATCATCAGGTGAAAGCACTACGAATTCAACTACGTGTCGACTACGACTACGTGAAGAGGACAAGTGGCCAACAGCACGAGCCCATCGCAAGCGCACGACTTGGTCCGATAGTTATCAATCTGGCCGCCAGGTGCCACCAGCAGAGCACCGATCACTTCTGAAGCTTCTCCACCAGCCAGTCGTCGGTGAGCTCCTCCAGCTCCCGGATCTCGAACACCTTGGTGATGTTGGTTTCCTTGACCAGCGACAGCTTGCTGCCGGCGTACATCATCTGCAGCTGCGGCTTGGCATCTGGCGGAGCGCAGTCGGTCTCACACTGACGGCCGATCAACACACAACCCACGACTGGCAACGAGCCCGCCCCGCACAGCTCCACTCAGAAACACCGCAAAGCACCTCACCGCATCGCGTGATTCGCGTCGCCCAACGCCCAGAACATCACACAGTAGTGTGCTTTACATGCATTTGGTAGCTTCGCATATAAAAATCACAAAGAAATTTGGTTCAATGTCATTGAACCAAAATATTTCGAAGGAATAAAATGGATTTACGTGATCTGCCTGAAATGACGGTGGATTCCAAGAAATGACTCAACTGGCTATAGCATCGTACATGTTAAACCTTCACACACTTCACCGGCTAGATAAAGACAACCAAACAGCAGCATCGCCACCTCTCCTCTTCCGAGATAACTCATCCAGGTGCATTTCCTTTCTTTGACACCACAATGCTTACTCAAAATGGAGCACATGAACAACTTTCACCATCTAGCATTCTAAGATTTGCACAGCAGTCTGAGCTATAAACTATGCAATGACAAAAAATAAGTAAGGTATAAAATAAGTTCCATGTAACGACGGAACAAAAAAATAAGTAACCGTATAATAGTCGTGTTACCGTTTTGGCATATTTCCGTCAGGCATATGACGGTGCCTGACGGAAATATGCCATTCATTGCATGTACCGAATTACGAAAAGAGTGGTAAAGGAAGAAGAAAGAAACGTTGAAGAAAGAAATTGCAAGACTTGCCCAAAAGTAGCGATACAGCACTCTTGAAATCCGTGCATGACACGCAGAACCATCGCTTCACCAGTGACTTGTCACATGTCATAGCTTACCACATAATTATGAATTGAGATTCAGAAGGAAAACTTTAGTGAGATGGGCAAATTCCGTTAACCGCTTCAATGCGGTAGCACGTAACGGAAATTATATAGGTAAAATTTCACCACATACACTTTCACTTCACATCAGTGCCCGACTAAGTTGATGCATGTTTCAATTCGACTAACGATGCACAGGATCGCATTATAATCTGAGACTAGGTTGGAGTTGCTCACCAAAACATCGCACGACCGAGAGTGGCCCGGCCACCTGGCGGCACTCACCTTTCGGCGTGGAGAAGATGAAGACCATGGGGAAGCTGACGCGACCGTCGCTGTGGTTGATCCGACACGAGTAGATGATGAAGCGGGGCTGGTGTTCCGGCAGGGCAGCACGCAGCTCTTCCACATCCTGAATGTCGTCCAGCTCCTCGTCTACGTACACCGTGTGCGAGTCGCAGTCCACCTTCACTGCGGAGGGCACGAGTCCTTTGACGAGTGTCAAGGTCACACTTGTCACCTTGGTCAGTGTTACGGAAAACACGAGCTACCCTTCAGCACTGTGGATCACACACTGCTCTGGAGGTTTAAGATTTAAGCAAAACTCGACGTTCATACTAGCCTATTTTGACTTGCAGGGAAGAGTTTTTTTGGCTTCTTGAATTGACTACCATTAAATGAAATCGAACAGCATGGAGGTACAGAATTAGCTGTGAATTTTATCCCGACAAATTTCTGACATCAATGCTTCCATATTTTCAAAGGGATCATTCTTCACATCCCAGAATCATGGCGTCCTTGTAAATATTAATATGCTCACTATGAGAGAACAAGAAAAAGCTTAGGCACAGTGGAGTGAACACTGGTGCCCGAGTGTGATGAATATTGGCTCAGTTAGCTTATGGGCATATTTACCAGTGGAGATAACACAAATGCCTAAGTGAGATGCTGGTTAGTTCAGTTGGCTAAGAGGCATTACTACTACAATAGAGATATCATCTTGAATGTCTAAGTGAGATTTTGGTTAGTTCAGTTGGTTCTGTGGCATCTCTACCAGAGTGGAGATAACATGAGTGTCTAAGTGAGGTTCTGGTTAGTTCAGTTGGCTCTGAAGCACCCTTACCACAGTTGAGATCACAAATTGAGTGCCTAAGTGAGATATTGGCTAGTTTAAGTCTATACTAGAATGTCTATACCATAATGACCATAGAATCTTCACCACATTTATGGCACACACACACAACAATCCTGTTCAGCATGAACTTTGATTATACAGCCTTCTCAACTGGTGCTGAAATATCCAATGTAACACAAGATGACAACAGAGACATTCATGCTTGTCTCACTTTGCTCAGCCCAGTGCAATCAGACTCACATATCAATGCAGCATTTGACTTTTCTTTTCTGAATCGGAACTTCCTGATATTTTCCTTGGCTTCATTTGAGATATCACAGATCTGGACATTTTGTGCCTGGAAAAGATGGCAGAATTCAGTACAGCTGGTCACACATGTTTTATGCAAAGATGTGATTAGTAGAATTTTCCCAAAAATGGTTGTTTCTGAAATAATGGAAACTGTATATTGATACTATCCATGCCAAGTTTATCCATTGATGTATCTCAAATATTTTCTGATTATCAGAAATATCTATATTGTGTGCATTGTGCCAGGGCACGATGCACACAACTATCCTACCTCAGACATAGGACAGTTGTGTGCAACTATTCGTCAACATTCATGTTGGCCAATCGATCACATTTGCCAGAGCCAGGGCCCTTACCCGACAAGGCACATTCCACATGACCATCCTAGCTTGAACATCATAATTGATGTTAATCAATCCATCACATATTTGAACATGTGCAAAAACACAATAAACTGGCTACAGCTACCACATTGTGGCCATTTCCCCAATCAAGACTACATGATCAGTATTCATTTAATATGTGGGAATATATCATCTCTGTACAGATACGCTTACTGATATATAATGATAAGTTAAAATCAGACTTTCTGTGATACACTCCCAATTGAATGACTTTTTTACAGGTTTTAGCTTGTGAAAAATGGACATCACAGACTATACCTGAACTTTGGCCATCAGCCACAATGGATCCACATATGCCATTTTGAACCATCATGGCCATCAATACACAACCAACACTCTACAATATGCTATGCTTGTCTGGAAATACCAACCATTTTAAATATGCTATATCCAAAATATCTTCATTAACTGGGTTCTTTGCTTGTGCAGATGGCTGTTGTTGTTACAGATGATCTGCTGCTGCTTCATCAGGCTTGTCAATCACACCTGAAATGTGCATAGGTTATTAACAACTGATGCATACCCAACAGCTCATGATATACTAACAATTCATGTAGAGTGGACATGTGAAACATGGAGAACCATGCAAGTAAAACTGCATTCAGTAGAGGTAGAGATATAGTATGGATATATGGAATGTTTATTTTGATAAAAACTGCTGGGACTCGTTTTTCTTCAGATAAAGTCATAAAGTCATAAAGTGTTAAGGCTTAATAAGGGCCACAAGGGCCCATCTGGGTCAAGCCTGTCTAGAAGATATTAGAAAGTACATGTTCACACCTATCAATTCCAAACCCATGCAATCCCTCCACCTGTGCCACCACAGCCAATCTCATCAGTATGACATCGCAAAGGAAGTTGTCAAATCCACTGCTAGGTACACCCCATATAGTACAACATAATACTAGCATAATGTTATACCCTATATAGCTAGTGAAAATACTCAATATCCCATGCATCACAAGTTAGAATTCAAAAACAACATTTTCCTGTCTAAAAAATTTATCCACCCTACTTTTAAAGACATTCAATGAGGGACTCCCCACTGCATCAGCAGGCAGCCTATTCCATTGGTCAACAACCCTTTGACTGAAGACCTGTTGTCGTTTAACTGTCCTGCACCTCATTTTGTCTAACCTGAATTGATGACCCCTATGGGATACTCTAAACTGCAGAGCATCATTCAAATTGACCTGATCTAGCCCTCTAACAATTTTGTACATTTCAATCATGTCTCCCCTTAATCTCCTATACTTGAGTGAGTACATATCTAATGCATTAAGCCTTTCTCCATATTCTAAGTTACTTAATCCACTGACGAGTCTAGTGGCTTTGCGCTGGACTCTTTCTAACATATCTATATCCTTTTCTAGGTAGGGGCTCCATGCTTGTACAGAGTACTCCAAGTGCACATATGCTAAGTACAGCTTTTTCATGACTTCCCTGCTCTTATATTTCACACTTCTATTAATGAGTCCCAGCATTCTGAGTGCCCTATTTCTAGCTGAGATACATTGTTTTTCTGCTTTAAGGTCTTTTGAGACCAACACACCTAAGTCCCTTTCCTCTTCAATAACATCCAGTTCCCTCCCTCCCATTTTATAACTGAATGTCTCGCCTGCAGACCCTATATGCATAACCTTACACTTATCATAGTTGAAAGTCATCTGCCATTGATCAGCCCACTCTTTTAGGTCGTCCAAATCTAGTTGAATATTACTAGATTGATCTCTGCTGTTAGCCACTCCTACCAGCTTGATGTCATCAGCAAATTTGAACACTCTATTCCTCAGCCCTACTTCAATGTTGTTCACAAAGATGATAAAGAGGAGGGGCCCTAGAACAGAGCCCTGTGGCACTCCACTCAGAACATCTTTCCAACCAGATTTACATCCATTCAATACTACCCTTTGTTTCCTTCCCTGCAACCATGCTTCAATCCAATGTAGAACTTTTCCTACAATCCCATGTTGTTGTAATTGATGAATTAACCTTCCATGTGGAACTTTATCAAAAGCTTTGCTAAAGTCCAAGTACACAACATCCATCCTGCTTTCATTGTCTACTTCTTTGGTAACATACTCAATGAACTCCAATAGGTTAGTTAAACAAGACCTTTGAGATCGAAATCCATGTTGAGTATCCCTTAAAAGGTTGTGCCTATCAAGATGAATCTGAACATTCTGTTTAACCAGCTTTTCTAGTACTTTGCAAACTAATGAGGTCAAACTGACTGGCCTGTAGTTTCCTACACTCTTCCTATTTCCCTTTTTGAAAATTGGTACTACACTTGCATTTCTCCAATCTTCAGGCACTTCTGAATACTCCATAGATCGCCTGAAAATGATACCTAGGGGAGTTGCTAAAGCTTTAGCACACTCTACTAAGATCCTAGCATATATTTCATCTGGTCCGGAAGCTTTATTAGGTTTTATATTCTGCAACTGCTTCTCTACGGCTTCTGTAGTTATTGTAAGATCCTCCAGCATATCACCTGCCATGGCATGGCCTACAGATGTTCCTATTGTACCATAAACAGATAGACAAGATATGATTCATGATTTTGCTCCTGTGCTAATGTCAGTAGAATGGATGTATATTTTCCACTCATTAGACTGGTGGATTCTAGTTACACAAGCTGAACATTACTATGAAAGCCAGGATGAAGCTTATGCTAGCTGGTTTGAAAAAAAAAACACTGCTGAAATTGACTGAAGGTTTGCAATGATATTCACATTATCATGTGATTTGATTTCCAATGGATGCCAGTGATATGGGACACCAAATCTTACAATACAATATGGGCTCCAGGAATACAAAATTCAAATGGATGAATTGCCACTGCATTCGAAATGTTTTCGAGGTAGACACATAGCTCAGTAACAGCTACGCATATTGCGTGCTGAGGTAAATTCGAATGCTAATTAATTGAACCCAAATGCATGCTCCCTCTCACCACTCAGCAACACAGTATTACCCAGAGTTATCGAATTGAAATATTGCCCCACCCCGGTCTGACATATGGCTTAGATTTGTTTATCCGAAAAATGTCGGCGAAGCTGACGCATTTGTAAAACGGTTCGTTGAGCTCAATGTTGCCAGCTGACATAAATTTGTATGACGTCACTGGGACAACAATGGAAGGTGTCATGAATGATTTGTTGTATTATGTCTCTATGATGCATTTTCGTTTAATTTTGGATCCGGATACCGTTCACTTTTGGGGAAGAATGAGTACAAATTTGAACTTAAAAAACTTTTCGTAACTCTCCCAACAGCGCATGGGAGGATGTGGTCAAGGTCAAGCATAGATCAGCGGTATGAAGAACGATAGTCTGGCCATGGATCATGTACGCCATGGACGGCGTACATGATCCATGGTCTGGCCTGGTGGGATATCCTATTGCGTGGTATTTGGACGAACAGGTGTCGGCGAGCCACAGAGGGTTTTCATAGCATCATCTAAAGGAATTAATCGGTGTCAACAGGAGAGAGAGCACATGGGATGGAGTCCGGAGTCGAGCGAATGTCATTCAGGAGTGGTCCATGAGATAAATCAGACTCGTTTATCCAATAGTAAGCTGCAGGTCAAAATCCGTCTACCACTTCTTCCCCATTGTATGGAGAAAAACATCTCACCAATCTAAATCTATGGAAATACAAGCAACAAAAAGTGTAACGACAAAAAGTAATCGAAGCAATATCCTGTTCATAATGTTCGATGTTTGGGTATTCATGCAGCATGACGATCACCGTAGACAAACGGTAAATTTGTGATTTCAGATGTTTTATGGATGGTTGGAATGTTCATATTCAAGTCCTCGTTAATGAACATGATTAAGTTAACGTCACCAATGACTTATCCGGCAAATACTTACTGTTCAGTTGGAAAGCAAAATAACACGAATAAAGAGGTCTTGACTCGCAATAGGGTCAGCTTTCCAGATCTACAATGACACGCTGATTTTGAAACTGCTCTCATTTACCCCGAAGCACAAACGGTTTATGAGTTATGACCAATTATGTAATTTTGTTTCCCACAACATTGCTTCCCACACATTACCATGCATTATTCGCATTCCCATCCCGGGAACGTGTATGAAATACAGTTGTAACGTCAACAACGTGGGCAGTCCAACGATAGTATAATCATTGACGTCCGATTAATTCCGGATATATCAAAATATTTTCCGATAAAATCGGTTTTTGACCCAATGGTTAATTTCCTATATATCCTAATAATAATATTCTACAATAATAATATTCTATAATATTATCCTATATATCCTATATAATATCCTAATAATATCATATAGGGCGTAGCATGAGACCATGCAGGACTGGAAATCGCGACCCCTTCGATGAAAAAAAAATCGCCACAAACGTACGTAATGCCAAAACGTTATGGGCGCAAAATGACCTTTGATGTCGACGCGCCCCTAAACTCCAATCCACACACCACAATGCCAAAACGTTGACAACTGGCGCCGTTTTCCGGGGCATCGAAAGATGTGACCTTCAGAGGTCAACGAGTTCCATTTCGATATTTGACTTTGACCTATAAGTGAGGATAAAGCAGCTGACTGTTATTAGTTGGAGTTGGCATGCTCAAGTCGTTATGGAAGAAAGAAAATAAATAACGTAAAAAAGTTTAAGCGAAATTTCAACGGGCAAGGAGCCATGTGACCTTGTCAGGTCAGAGGTCATGTCAGGTTAAGCCGTTCACATTATGAAATGTGCATATAAGGCACATAGTTGTAATGTCCATGACGTGGGCAGTCAACCGGTGGCATTAGAATCATTGACGCCCGATTAATTCCGGAGATATATCGAAATATGTTTCGATAAAATCAGTTTAAACCTAATGCATTTTTATCATCGGGCCCGGACGCTGACCGACGTCCGCTTCTGTACGGAGGCCATGCGGAGCCCGCCTCTCGCGGTAAACGCGGCCGACTTCACGGCGCGCTGCGACGCACAGCGACAGGCATGGCCGGTCGCGTCGCGTGCAAGTGGTCGGACGGCGCAGGATCGGACTGTCCGACCGATGCAGTTGATGAGTGTGATATGCACCCTGCCGCACGACAGCGACTCGACGCGGAGGTCGACGTTTAGATCGCGACCGGCTGGTTGTTGCCATCGGACGAACGGCGGATGGCCCGCCACGCGGACCGGTGCCACTGATGGCGGTGCAGCAGGCGAGCCAGGTGAAGGTCCGCCCGGCCTGGGCTACCGCCAGCTGAACAGATTCGTCATGGCTCACACGGCGGGCGCGGACGTCTGTTCTTACCAACTATGCAGGTAGCGGAGTGCCAGTGACAAGCACGTATTAAGTAATACTAATTGTAATGCATTTGTGTGGAATTAAAAAAACATGATGCAGAAGATACATGCATCAACTTACGTCACAACCGCACATTTAGATTTGTCGTATCCTGGCGTTACCCTACATACGCACTACCTTGCACGCCTCGCAAAGAAAGCTGCCTGGCGTTTCGCACATTCCGAACTTGCTTCACTCTGAACATATTCACTGTGAAATTAAACGCTCGTTGGAAATGCAGTAAATAACAGACCGTACGGTAAAAGCGACTTGCGTAAACACGTATTATATGTTCTAAATGCACCGCAAGGTACGACGGCGCAGCGTCCGCGCTACTTGTCTGACGCCTTGGCAACCAAACGCACAGGCCGACTTCACGGCCATTTTATAGACGCGAATTCCTCGTCAGAGTTGTCACTTTATGAAATCGATCGGGGAGCTGAGCCAATTAGCGATTGGCCTACCCTATCACCCAAACTAAATTTTCCCGGCGCTGTATGACCGAAGCAGTCGAAGGGCCCCTAAGCCCAAATAACTAACTAACTAAACCAGATTTTCCACAGATTTGCTTGTTTTGCATGCTCAATTAATCATTACTAGTGTTCTGGCGCTACAAGAAGTAGACAAAACCACACTCATGCTCATTGCCAACCACCCAAACATGTCGGGCTGGCACGGTCGCGTTTCTGAGAAGTCTATTTGACGGCATCGTCACATGAGTCCGCGAGGTGGCGCCACCTATGCCTCGCAATGTGTCGCCACTGGCGGTCCGCCGGCAGCGCCACCCCACCCCCTATTGCTGCGACGCATACATGCGTCGCAGCAATAGGGGGTGGGGTTTTGATTTTGATGAAAATGGTTCTATTGGGTTATCAGCATCGCTGAACACGCCTGTGCCATTTTGAAGTCTCTTAGGTTTACCGTTTTCTAGTTATGAACTATATAATTTTTACATTTTGCACTGACATGACTATCTTTGGTGCTAATTTTCTCTGAGTCATTTTTCAGTAACTGAACAAATTTATACGTCAAAATGAAGACAAAACATTGAAGAATATGACTATGCCACCATTTAAACTTTCATTACGTAATTGTTGCCGACTCTAGCCAAATAAAAAATAGAAAAGAAATAAAAACATTTTTCCCCTCCGATAGCGTATTTTTTCTCACTTTCATATGAAAGAGCGTAGTTTTTTACCCTAGAAACATAAATAAACAAAGTGGTTATCGACATGGAAAGACGAATCAAATGCGGTGAATGCGGGCGCTGCGCTCACCGGACCGGCGCGCGCGCTGCCGCTGCCTCGCGATACGCCTGCCGGGGGGAAGGGGAGGGGAAGGGGTTTAGCCGAGCGTGGGATGTCAAGAATATGTCCTGGAAAAAAAGACTATGTGACGGTAGAGATGAGAATGGGGTTAAAGTAAAGAAGCAGAAACGTTTGATTTTAGGTAATTTGCAGGAAATTTACCAACTTTATAAAGAGAACGGTAGCAACCCGCGCATTGGGTTTTCTAAGTTCGCCAGCCTCCGCCCCAAACACTGTGTCCTGTTGGGAAGCAACGGCACTCATACGGTTTGTGTATGTTGCTATCACCAGAACGTTAAGCTAATGTTAGCGTCTCTGGGCTTAAAAGACATTACCTACAAGGACCTGTTGAAGCACGCGGTTTGTGATGTCGGGAGGGAAGCCTGTATGCTGCAAAAGTGTGAAAACTGTCCAGGTCAGGACGGTGTCAGGTCATATTTGTTCGACACTTTAAATGCGCAGGCAGGGGAAATCTCAGACTTGGTGGACGAAGTCAGATTTAGTCAGTGGCTAAGCACGGATCGTTGCACTTTGACCGAAATTGTTCTTCCTATGGACGAGTTTCTTGACAAACTGTCTGACGCCATTGTGACACTTACTCGGCATCATTTCACGAGTCAGCATCAAAGCAAATATTTCGACGATCTAAAAAAGCAGCTACCTGAGAATGAAGCACTGAACATATTATATTTTTCAGAAAACTACACTTTTGTAGTTCAAGACGAAATTCAGTCATATCACTGGAACGCACCACAGTGTACCGTTCATCCGTTTGTTGTTTATTGGCGAGAGGCTGGAAAGATTGAATGCCACAGTTTTGCGTGTTATCAAACGAACTGAAGCATGACACCGTCGCTGTGCACACATTCTTGCAGCACATTGTACCGAAAGTGAAAGGCATGGTCCCGAACTTGAAAAAGATTCATTATTTTTCGGATGGGTCAGCTGCCCAGTACAAGAATAAGTTTAATTTCGTGAATGTGAGTTTTCATGATGAGGATTTCGGAGTCCAGTGCGATTGAAATTTGTTTGCAACGTTGCATGGGAAAAAATTCGTGCGACGGTGTTGGGGGTACACTGAAAAGGGTTGCAGCTAGCGCCAGTCTTTCGCGGACACACTCGGACCACATTCTTACTGCGGAAAAGCTATGTAAAGTGCAACAGGACAAGGGTAATTTGCATACCGAGTGCTACTTTGTAGCGAAAGAAGAGGCTAGTCGTACACGGCATGAGCTTGGCGATAGACTGTCAATGGCAAAAACTGTCAAAGGGACTCTAAAAATACACAGGGTAACTCCGGTGAAGGCAAACATTGTCGTTGTGCGAGAACTTGCCATAAGTGAAGGAAGAGAAGTGATGGTGGCCTGATTTGCTACAGGATTTAGGTTGAATGGTTAGCGTGACCTACATCGGCAGCTGATTTCCGTTTGTTTATGTGCGAAGTACAATGTGAAGTGAGCTAATGTTAAGTTATGCATTTTGTGCCTCTGATAAGGCTCATTGTACCATCTCGTTAGCATTCGCAAATGTACATGTACTTTCCGGCTTGTTATTTGTGTGAATAATAAATGAAGTGCTAAAACGTCCTGCCTGGTGTTTATAAATAATCTGCAGTGTCCTCTCAATCCCACGGGGCCGCGGACGACAGCCGCCAGCACCCCTATCCCCGGTTGGCAGCAGCTGGCCGCGGCCGTTGCTGAACGACGCCGTATTGGGTAAAATGAGGCCGGGCGGTTGGTGTTTGAAATTATGTTTAAAATATTTATAAGCCGATAACCACTTTTTTTATTGATGAAATATAGGTAATAATCAACGCTCTTTCATTAAAAAATATCAAAAATCACAATATCGAAGGGGAAAATTGCTCAAGAGAACCTGGCATTTTTTTAAGTGTTATATTTGACATATATTTAATTGCTATGGTTTCGATAGTGATAAACGTTCATTCTGCATGGGATTGCAATCATTTTCATGTACAAACTCACCTACTTATCATTCAATGTAGCAGGGAAAAATCCTGCCAAACAAAGCCATGTATGCATCGAATGTAAAAATGTCGCAGGCTGTAGCTCGAAAACCAGAAGTCGGAGAGGCCTGAAAATGTCACAGGCGTGTTTAGGGCTGCTGATAACCCTATAGACTCATTTTCATCAAAATCTGAGATGTGGGGGTGCAAAATCGAAATTTTATTTGTCGATCTGTCGTGGAACGCCCCATGTGTAGAAATCGTCAGATGGAGTATGAACGCGTTGTCACAGGGAGCGCATTATTTATTATTATTATTTGCTTCAAGAAGATAATCACCGTGATTATGGCCAGTAATAGCGTTGATAATGTTTAACGATACCGGAATCTCGACGCAGTCGCCGGAGGTTCGTGGCAGGGTAGCCGACTCATGGAGTAGCCAGTTTCAAATCGAGACCGCATTTTCTATGGCTGTCTTCTATGTCTTCGGTCGATGAAGCACATGTTCAATAGGCAGTTGCGGATAAACTGTAATTAGTACTAACCCTCACCCGCATCTCCGATCTTCCCGTCCTAGAACGCGCCTGTCGAGGCTACCCTCTCGGCAGTTATTTCCTAATTGAGATAGACATACAAGACAAGAACCTACTGTATTGTTCGCAACGTGTCAATCGAACAATTGTCAAATTGTACCTCATTGGCTAAACACTGACTTTCTGGGTCATGTGAAGCGATCAGATTTAAATATTTTCGGCCAAAAACGGACTATTTCGGGCACTAGTTAGAATACTGTAGTAATACTGCCACAATACGTACCTTGCCAATATAAATAGTATATACATTGCCAGCCTACGCACCCTCCCGTGCCAATTGCACACAATTTCGATATCGGACGTCGGTACCGAAATTTTGCATTTATAGTCAGGAGACAGGTGGAACGCTTATTGCTTTGTTAGTGTACAAATATCAAGCGCCAGGCTACATCGTATCTGGTCAGCTAATGAATACATGATCGATTGCTTACATGATCGATTGCTTTGTGAGCGCCTTTCGGTAGGCAGCTGGCCAAACAACTACACTGGGATTTGAACTGTCATTCTGCTTACTGTTGTCGGTCTGTTTTCATTTCGTTGCTTTGTTAGACATGCCTGGTAGTCTATTTAAGACACGCAATAATGGCATTGTCATGGACTTCACCCGCGAAGTGGTGGGGTGTGGGGAGAGGGGGTCTAAAGATGTCATAACTGAGGTCTGTCTGCGCGAATTTCCGCACCGTACGCTGTATGATCTTGACACGTTTAGAAGCTGTTGACATGACGTCATTGACAGATGATGTGACATCAGCCGATAGGGCGGACGGCTATTTGACCCTCTTTGCATCAGACAGTCAACATTGCTCAATAGTATGTGATTCAGCATCCCAGAATACCTCTTTCATATGAAGTTTGCTGAATTATATGAGTCAACAGTGAATATTTTCTACATTATCGTATTTGGCCTTATTTGACTTCATTTGACTTCCTTGGATCAAAGTTAAGCAAATCCTATCGCAAGATTAGATTTTGGCGCCACGAGTTGCGCCAGTCGGCCAGGTGAACAACTAGTTCACCTATTTGGATCAAAGATACGGAACATTTCTCGGCAGAATATTGTTCAGCTCATAGGCACAGCTCAGTTGATAAAGCGCTCGTCTTCTATGGCCGTGTGGCATGTCCTGGGATAGAGCCTTGCTATCGACCAATGAGTTTCTTCCCTTGTGGGCACGGTGTGACAGATGCAGACGTGAAATATCATTAGCAGTTGAAATCCTCGCAATACATCGCATTGGAAGGATTCGTCTCAAACCTCCATCAATTTACAAGGTTAGAATATAATATGTGGTGAATTTTGGCGGTCACATAGGCACATTTTTTTATAAAACTTTCATTGGCTGGTTCATCCATGCTAAAAGTATAGTTTTAGGCTAAATGCGCATGCGTAGTATACAGTCGAAGACCTGTGTCACAGGTGCCTGTCACAGGTGCCACAGAAGACTGACCAGTCAGTTTGAGCTTACTGCCACGTTGCTTCGTGAGCAGTGAGCCTAGGCATTACACCCACGTCGGCATTACACACACGTCGGTATCACGTCGCTGTAATGCCGAAGTCTAACAGCCTTCTCTGCCGTGGATCTACACCTAGCTCTCTGGTATTTCTTTGTAAAACAAATCATCAGAGTCTTAGTGCATTATTATTAGTCTTCCAGCCACACTGGTTTGCTGCCACAAATCTGCACACATTTCTCGCATGCAATTGGTTCACAATTTTTCATTTCCATCTGTTCTTTTTTCTGATCGTACTTCAGAGATAACATTGTGCCCTATCACTCTTTCCAACTGCTCTAATCTTGACATAATTTGCACCTGTTGCATATCTATGTTGTTTGAGACAGCGTCTGCTACTTGTTCCATGCATGCAACATTCAGCACATCATTCTTTGATGTTCTTTGCCCCATTCTTCATTTCATGAATGATTCTCTTTGTTGCAATACCTACGGCTTCCTCCATGTGATTGAAGTGACCTGGCAGACTGTTGTCCAGCACACCATCATTGTCCTTGCAAGTCATTTCGCCTCTAGCTACCCTTAAAAAATCCATTAGGAATTTCATCATGGTCTTGCCCCTTGGAAATTGGAACATTCCTAATGGTCTAATGGTCCTGATGGTACCTAATGGTCCCGATGGTTCCTAATGGTCCTGATGGTACCTGATGGTCCTGATGGTACCTAATGGTCCTGATGGTACCTAGTGGTCCTGATGGTACCCTGCAAAAAAAAAACATTAGAAATCCTAATGGTATTTCTAATGTTTTTGAATGGTCCTGATGGTGTTTTGCCCCTAATGGTTCATCAGAACCATTCATATTATTTATATATTATACATTATTATTTATATATTATTTATGTAATATATTATTTCGCTTCAGATTTGAAGCGTTATTTATTTCTTTCTTCCATTACGACTTGAACATGCCAACTAATGACAATCACATGCTTCATCCTCATTTATGGGTCAAAGTGAAATATCGAACTGGAAATTGTTGACCTCTGGAGGTCACATCTTTCGACGCCCCGGAAAACAGTGTCAGTTTTCCACGTGTTTCTACGTACGTTTGTGTGACGAATTTTTTAATCGAAGGGGTCGCGATTTCCGGTCCAGCATGGTCCCATGCTAAGCCCTGTAGGTTATTATTATTAGGATACTATATGGGATATATGGGATATTATTATGATATATAGGAAAATAACCATTTGGTCCAAAACTGATTTTATCGGAACATATTTTGATTTATCTCCGAACTTTGATTTAACTCCGAACCGAACCGAACTGAGCCGCCCTGGTAGCTCAGTTGGTTAGAGCGCTGGCCTGCACCGGTCTCCCCTGTATTGGCAACACAGGGTTCGAGTCGCTTCTCTCGCTCGCATTTAGCCCCCGGCCGGGAGTGTCAGTTGGCAGTTGGCCCGATAAGGCCGGGGACGAGCTACCGGGCGTCCGTGTCGGTGCATTGGCGGCACGTTAAACTTTCGGTCTAAATCCTGCCGTTGAACTGGAGCTAATGGATCGGTTGGTGGGGCCAGGGTTCACGCAACAAGCTCTGCTTAGCAATAGAACCCTGGCTCCTCAAGCCACCCCAGCAACAACTCGGATCAAATATTTTTTTTTTTAATTACAAAAAACTCAATCGGACGTCACTGATGACAACGGTGGCATTATATGCCACCGTTGGGCTGTCCACGTTATTGGCGTTGCAACTATGTGTATTTCATACGCATTTCCGGAATGGGAATGTGAATCATGCATGGGAATGTGTGGGAAGCAATGCTGTGGGAAAAATACATAATTGGCCATAACTCACTACCCGTTTGTGTTACGGGGGAAATAAGAGCAGTTGCAGAATCAGCGCGTCGTTGCGGATCGAATGGTTAGCTTAGATATTCTGGCATTATTGGATGACTGAGCTATGATGACCTCTGGAGGTCAAATAATTATATGCCCGTGGAATGCGTCTGCATGGTGGGTCAGGGACATTGGGACTAACGTCTCACCGAGTTTGGGCGAAATCGAAGGGGTCGTCGATTTCTGCTGCAGATGAATATCGAACTCCTGCCAACTTCACGGATGTACCATCGTCACGTGCCCACATTCATGGCAAATGCTGTAGAAGAACCGTACGAAAAGAGAGCTTGCTCGCTTCAGGTATCGTTGATGACCCAACCCCTCCCCTCCGCTCGCCCCCACTAATTCTGAGCCGTGAATTTGAAACGTACTGAAGGGGTCGTTCGATGTGTAGACGTGTTCTCAGCATACGCTACGTTTGCTTCGTTTGTTTGTTTGTTTATTGGGTGGTTCACGACGCACTTTATGCACATTCACGGATAATGGTGCCGCCTACACTGTTTCGCCGGTGGGCCGCGGAATAGGGAAATGTCCCAAGCGGCGCCAGTGTCGAACCCAGGACCTTTGGTACCCAGAGTCCAACACCATAACCACTCGGCCATCCCCGCCCCTATTGCTTTGAATGAAGGAATGACATCAGTTCACAAAAATCGTCGATCATGCTGTTGGTAGCAAGTTGCATCCACGCGTAACACTCCCCGGTCAACCACCACGTTTTCTTCGAAGTGCAAGATAACGAGATTCAGAGTTTCTTGCCGGTAATCCAGCGAACTGGTCGAGTCGTGGATCTCTTTGTTCCGCAAACGCGATGGGAGGCCTGTCAGTTATCAAAGTGGCAGCCACTGTGGCAGCTACTGTTCAGACGTGTGCTATAAGCCTGACGAAGAAACGACAGTAACTTTGTGTGAGTACATCCCGACGTGTATTCGTAATACCGTTGCCTTGAGCCATGTCTTCTATCTTCTCAGCTATGCCCATCAATACTGCCCGTCACTACCGCCCGTCAGTACCGCCCGTCAGTACCGCCCATCGGTACCGGCCGTCAGTACCGCCCGTCAGTACCGGCCGTCAGTGCCGGCCGTCAGTACCACCCGTCAGTACCGGCCCTCAGTACCGCCCATCAGTACCACCCGCCAGTACCGCCCGTCAGTATCACCCGTTAGTACCGCCAGTCGGTACCACCCGTCAGTACCACCCGTTAGCACCGCCAGTCGGTACCGACCGTCAGTACACCACATCAGTACCGCCAGTTGGTACCGCCCGTCAGTACCGCCCGTCAGTACCGCCAGTCGGTACCACCCGTCAGTACCGCCCGTCAGTACCGCCCGTCAGTAGTCAGTACCGCTCGTCAGTACCACTCGTCAGTACCGCCCGTCAGTACCACCCGTCAGTACCGCCCGTCAGTACCACCCGTAAGTACCGCCCGTCAGTACCGCCAGTCGGTACCGCCCGTCAGTACTACCCGTCAGTACCGCTCGTCAGTACCGCTGGTCAGTACCGACCGTCAGGACCACCCGTCAGTACCACCCGTCAGTAGTCGGTACCACCCGTCAGTACCACCCGTAAGTAGTCAGTACCACCCGTCAGTACCACCCGTCAGTACCGACCGTCGGTACCGGCCGTCAGTACCACCCGTCAGTACCGCCAGTCGGTACCGCCCGTCAGTA
Source organism: Imbricaverruca yamaguchii (assembly GCA_034440575.1). Classification (NCBI taxonomy): domain Eukaryota; kingdom Metazoa; phylum Arthropoda; class Thecostraca; family Neoverrucidae; genus Imbricaverruca; species Imbricaverruca yamaguchii. The sequence continues at coordinate 3,853,960 of JAOTOL010001660.1, forward strand.
CCGCCCGTCAGTACCACCCGTCAGTACACCACATCAGTACCACCCGCCAGTACCGCTCGTCAGTACACCACATCAGTACCGCCCGTCAGTACCGCCCGTCAGTATCGCCCGTCAGTACCACCCGTCAGTACCGCCCGTCAGTACTACCCGTCAGTACCGCCCGTCAGTACCGCCAGTCAGTACCGCCAGTCGGTACCACTCGTCAGTACCGCCCGTCAGTACACCACATCGATACACCCTGTCAGTACCGCCCGTCAGTAGTCAGTACCACCCGTCAGTACCGCCCGTCAGTACCGCCCATCGGTACCGGCCGTCAGTACCACCCGTCAGTACCGGCCGTCAGTACCGCCCGTCAGTACCACCCGTCAGTACCGCCCATCGGTACCGGCCGTCAGTACCACCCGTCAGTACCGGCCGTCAGTACCGCCCGTCAGTACCACCCGTCAGTACCGCCAGTCGGTACCGCCCGTCAGTACCGCCCGTCAGTACCGCCCGTCAGTACCGCCCGTCAGTAGTCAGTACCGCTCGTCAGTACCACTCGTCAGTACCGCCCGTCAGTACCACCCGTCAGTACCGCTCGTCAGTACCACCCGTAAGTACCGCCCGTCAGTACTACCCGTCAGTAGTCAGTACCGCTCGTCAGTACCACTCGTCAGTACCGCCCGTCAGTACCACCCGTCAGTACCGCCCGTCAGTACCACCCGTAAGTACCGCCCGTCAGTACTACCCGTCAGTAGTCAGTACCGCCCGTCAGTACCGCCCGTCAGTACTACCCGTCAGTAGTCAGTACCGCTCGTCAGTACCACTCGTCAGTACCGCCCGTCAGTACCACCCGTCAGTACCGCCCGTCAGTACCACCCGTAAGTACCGCCCGTCAGTACTACCCGTCAGTAGTCAGTACCGCTCGTCAGTACCACTCGTCAGTACCGCCCGTCAGTACCACCCGTCAGTACCGCCCGTCAGTACCACCCGTAAGTACCGCCCGTCAGTACCGCCCGTCAGTACCACCCGTCAGTACACCACATCAGTACCACCCGCCAGTACCGCTCGTCAGTACACCACATCAGTACCACCCGTCAGTACCACCCGTCAGTACCGCCCGTCAGTACCACCCGTCAGTACCCCCCGTCAGTACCACCCGTCAGTACACCACATCAGTACCACCCGCCAGTACCGCTCGTCAGTACACCACATCAGTACCGCCCGTCAGTACCGCCCGTCAGTATCGCCCGTCAGTACCACCCGTCAGTACCGCCCGTCAGTACTACCCGTCAGTACCGCCCGTCAGTACCGCCAGTCAGTACCGCCAGTCGGTACCACTCGTCAGTACCGCCCGTCAGTAGTCAGTACCACCCGTCAGTACCGCCCGTCAGTACCGCCCATCGGTACCGGCCGTCAGTACCACCCGTCAGTACCACCCGTCAGTACCACCCGTCAGTACCGCCCGTCAGTACCGGCCGTCAGTACCGCCCGTCAGTACCACCCGTCAGTACCGCCAGTCGGTACCGCCCGTCAGTACCGCCCGTCAGTACCGCCCGTCAGTACCGCCCGTCAGTAGTCAGTACCGCTCGTCAGTACCACTCGTCAGTACCGCCCGTCAGTACCACCCGTCAGTACCGCCCGTCAGTACCACCCGTAGGTACCGCCCGTCAGTACTACCCGTCAGTAGTCAGTACCGCTCGTCAGTACCACTCGTCAGTACCGCCCGTCAGTACCACCCGTCAGTACCGCCCGTCAGTACCACCCGTAAGTACCGCCCGTCAGTACTACCCGTCAGTAGTCAGTACCGCTCGTCAGTACCACCCGTCAGTACCGCCCGTCAGTACCACCCGTCGGTACCGCCCGTCAGTACCGCCCGTCAGTACCGCCCGTCAGTACCGCCCGTCAGTACCGCCCGTCAGTACTACCCGTCAGTACCGCTCGTCAGTACCGCTGGTCAGTACCGACCGTCAGGACCACCCGTCAGTACCACCCGTCAGTAGTCAGTACCGCTCGTCAGTACCACTCGTCAGTACCGACCGTCAGGACCACCCGTCAGTACCACCCGTCACTAGTCAGTACCACCCGTCAGTACCACCCGTCAGTACCGCCCGTCAGTACCGCCCGTCAGTACCACCCGTCAGAACACCACATCAGTACCACCCGCCAGTACCGCTCGTCAGTACACCACATCAGTACCGCCCGTCAGTACCGCCCGTCAGTACCACCCGTCAGTACCGCCCGTCAGTACTACCCGTCAGTACCGCCCGTCAGTACCGCCAGTCAGTACCGCCAGTCGGTACCACTCGTCAGTACCGCCCGTCAGTACACCACATCGATACACCCTGTCAGTACCGCCCGTCAGTAGTCAGTACCACCCGTCAGTACCGCCCGTCAGTACCGCCCGTCAGTACCACTCGTCAGTACCGCCCGTCAGTACCACCCGTCAGTACCTCCCGTCAGTACTGCCCGTCAGTACCGCCCGTCAGTGCCGGCCGTCAATACCGCCCGTCAGTACCTCCCGTCAGTACCGCCCGTCAGTACCGCCCGTCAGTACCACCCGTCAGTACCACCCGTCAGTACCACTCGTCAGTACCGCCCGTCAGTACCTCCCGTCAGTGCCGGCCGTCAATACCGCCTGTCAGTACCTCCCGTCAGTACCACCCGTCAGTACCGCTGGTCAGTACCGGCCGTCAGTACCGCCCGTCAGTACCGGCCGTCAGTACCGGCCGTCAGTACCACCCGTCAGTACCGGCCGTCAGTACCGCCCGTGGTACCGCCAGTCGGTACCACCCGTCAGTACCGCCCGTCAGTACCGCCCGTCAGTACCGCCCGTCAGTACCACTCGTCAGTACCGCCCATCAGTACCACCCGCCAGTACCGCCCGTCAGTACCACCCGTCAGTACCGGCCGTCAGTACCACCCGTCAGTACCGCCCGTCAGTACCGCCCGTCAGTACCGCCCGTCAGTACCGCTGGTACCGCCCATCAGTACCGCCCGTCAGTACCGCCAGTCGGTACCGCCCGTCAGTACCGCCCGTCAGTACCACCCGTCAGTACACCACATCAGTACCACCCGCCAGTACCGCTCGTCAGTACACCACATCAGTATCGCCCGTCAGTACCGCCCGTCAGTACCACCCGTCAGTACCACCCGTCAGTACCGCCCGTCAGTACCTCCCGTCAGTGCCGGCCGTCAATACCGCCTGTCAGTACCTCCCGTCAGTACCACCCGTCAGTACCGCTGGTCAGTACCGGCCGTCAGTACCGGCCGTCAGTACCTCCCGTCAGTACACCCTGTCAGTCCCGCCCGTCAGTAGTCAGTACCACCCGTTAGTACCGCCCGTCAGTAGTCAGTACCACCCGTTAGTACCGCCCGTCAGTACCGCCCGTCAGTACCGGTGGTCAGTACCGCCGGTCAGTACCGGCCGTCAGTACCGCTGGTCAGTACCGGCCGTCAGTACCGCTGGTCAGTACCGCCGGTCAGTACCGCCCGTCAGTACCGCCCGTCAGTACCGGTGGTCAGTACCACCCGTCAGTACCGGCCGTCAGTACCGGCCGTCAGTACCGCTGGTCAGTACCGCCTGTCAGTACACCACATCAGTACACCCCGTCAGTACCGCCCGTCAGTACCGCCCGTCAGTACCGGCCGTCAGTAGTCAGTACCGCCCGTCAGTACCGCCCGTCAGTACCGGCCGTCAGTACCACCCGTCAGTACCGCCAGTCAGTACCGGTCAGTGCCGCTGGTCAGTATCACCCGTCAGTACAGGCCGTCAGTACACCACGTCAGTACACCCCGTCAGTACCGCCCGTCAGTACCGCTCGTCAGTACACCACATCAATACACCCTGTCAGTACCACCCGTCAGTACCGCCGGTCAGTACCGCCGGTCAGTACCGGCCGTCAGTACCGGCCGTCAGTACCGGCCGTCAGTACCGGCCGTCAGTACCGCCCGTCAGTACCGGCCGTCAGTAGTCAGTACCGCCCGTCAGTACCGCCCGTCAGTACCGCCCGTCAGTACCGGTGGTCAGTACCGCCGGTCAGTACCGCCCATCAGTACCGCCCGTCAGTACACCACATCAATACACCCTGTCAGTACCGCTGGTCAGTACCGCCCATCAGTACCGCCCGTCAGTACCGGCCGTCAGTACCGCCCGTCAGTACCGCCCGTCAGTACCGGCGGTCAGTACCGCCCGTCAGTACCGCCCGTCAGTACCGGTGGTCAGTACCGCCGGTCAGTACCGGCCGTCAGTACCGCCGGTCAGCACCGTCAGCTGGCCTGCTGCTGGGACACGCCTGGGAGCTGCAGGCGAGCAGCGACAGGCTGGACTGAGGCACGGCGGCGCCGTACTGCTGGCCGTCGCCGTCGACGCAGTAGCAGTAGAGGCCGTGACACTGCCACGGCCGGAAGTCGCCGTTGGAGCAGCACTGCGGCAGGTCGGTCAGCTGGTCGGCCGCCGCCATGTGGAAGGAGGAGCGCGCGCAGTTGCAGGTCATGTTGACGGCGGCCGGGCTGCTGCGCGCCACCGAGTAGCCGTCCAGGGAGCCGCCGTCCGGAGCCACGCAGAACCGGTCCGTCCGACTCTCCTGGCGGTGAGAGGGTAGGTGAGGAGCCACACGGAGCCGGTCCGTCCGACTCTCCTGGTGACGAGAGGGCCGGTGAAGATGGTATACAAATGGCTCATCCGACTCCGCTGACGGCGAAGGTAAGTACTGCCACCGCCGCACAGCTGTTTGTTTATTGGGTGATTCACGACGCACTGTATGCACATTCACGGCTGATGGCGCCGCCCATACGGTTTCGCCGGTGGGCCGCGGAATTTGGAAATGTTCCGATCGGTGCGTGTGTCGAATCCGGGACCTTTGGTATCCAGAGCTCATCACATTAACCACTCGGTCATCTCCGCCCCCCGCACTGCTTCATGCCATTGCTCTTCACCTGGCGGACGATCAGCTGATCGTATGTCGGTAAGCCGGTCATATGTCGGTATGCGCACCTGAACTTTATCGAAGAACCCTCCAATGTCGCACAGTGGCTGCTCCACGCTGACGAGTGAGAAGCCCTGGCGCGCCCAGTCCTGCCGCTCCTGTGCCAGCTCGCTGGCGGCCAGCTCGCACGGCTTCATGTAGTCCATGCGGTGTATGGTGCTGTTGAAGCAGGGCAGCAGGTCCTGGCGGTTCGGCGGCCCGGTCACTGGCGCCACGCCACACAGACAGCGATCAAGCCTATAAATCGTGCCGCGGAACATACAACTGGACACAGTATATTCCATAAGCCACAGCGATAGACTTTATTAAGACGTGATGAATTTTGGGCTGCTATGGGTTTCAGTAGGAGGTCGTTCTTGGTCGGAATAGTCGTTCATTGCGCAAGCAAACTGACTGACTAGGTGGCATGGTGAGTGACGCTTCGACTTGGCCACTTTTCTTAGATGTTCCGCCTGCCTTGAATGACCTGACTCCTCGTGCGTCAGACATCTGAGAAGATGCCTTCACTGCCGGAAGTCTCAGCTGACTAACCTTGCCGGCTCACCTGCTGGCGCCGGCGGCGGTCTGTCGACTGACCTTGAAGGGCCAGCTGGCGACCACCGAGGTGATGGTGCCGTTCTGGCCGTCCACACAGAAGCAGGTGGCGTTGCTGCACTGCAGCTGGTCGAAGCTGCCGTCGGTGAGGCAGTGCGGCAGCGGGCCGAGGCCGTCGACGTCGGCGACGGCCTCGTGCAGCCGCGAGCACTGGCAGCCGGCGAGGTCGTTCTGCGTGGTGGCGCGCTCGCCGTAGATGCGCCGGCCGTCCTTGGACCAGCAGCTGGTGGTGAGGTGCGGCTGCCGCTGGACGGCGACGAACACGCCCTCGGCGTCGCAGGTCGGCCGCAGCCGGCCCGGGATCAGCTGCGTCTTCACGTCCTGCCGGCACACGGCACACGCCTCGGCACGGCACAACACAGCACACGCCACACGCCTCGGCACGGCACAACACGACACAAGGCACACGCCTCGGCACGGCACAACACGACACACGGCACACGCCTCGGCACGGCACAACACGACACACGGCACACGCCTCGGCACGGCACAACACGACACACGGCACACGCCTCGGCACGGCACAACACGACACACGGCACACGCCTCGGCACGGCACAACACGACACACGCCACACGCCTTGGCACGGCACAGCACGACACACAGCACACGCCTCGGCACGGCACAACACGACACACGGCACACGCCTCGGCACGGCACAACACGACACAAGGCACACGCCTCGGCACGGCACAACACGACACACAGCACACGCCTCGGCACGGCACAACACGACACACGGCACACGCCTCGGCACGGCACAACACGAACACGGCACACGCCTCGGCACGGCACAACACGACACACGGCACACGCCTCGGCACGGCACAACACGACACACGGCACACGCCTCGGCACGGCACAACACGACACACGGCACACGCCTCGGCACGGCACAACACGACACACGGCACACGCCTCGGCACGGCACAACACGACACACGGCACACGCCTCGGCACGGCAAACGACACACGGCACACGCCTCGCACAACACCACACGCCTCGGCACGGCACAACACGACACACGCACACGCCTCGGCACGGCCACACCGGCACGGCACAACACGACACACGGCACACGCCTCGGCACGGCACAACACGACACACGGCACACGCCTCGGCACGGCACAACACGACACACGGCACACGCCTCGGCACGGCACAACACGACACACGGCACACGCCTCGGCACGGCACAACACGACACACGGCACACGCCTCGGCACGGCACAACACGACACACGGCACACGCCTCGGCACGGCACAACACGACACACGGCACACGCCTCGGCACGGCACAACACGACACACGGCACACGCCTCGGCACGGCACAACACGACACACGGCACACGCCTCGGCACGGCACAACACGACACACGGCACACGCCTCGGCACGGCACAACACGACACACGGCACACGCCTCGGCACGGCACAACACGACACACGGCACACGCCTCGGCACGGCACAACACGACACACGGCACACGCCTCGGCACGGCACAACACGACACACGGCACACGCCTCGGCACGGCACAACACGACACACGGCACACGCCTCGGCACGGCACAACACGACACAAGGCACACGCCTCGGCACGGCACAACACGACACACGGCACACGCCTCGGCACGGCACAACACGACACACGGCACACGCCTCGGCACGGCACAACACGACACACGGCACACGCCTCGGCACGGCACAGCACGACACACAGCACACGCCTCGGCACGGCACAACACGACACACGGCACACGCCTCGGCACGGCACAACACGACACACGGCACACGCCTCGGCACGGCACAACACGACACACGCCACACGCCTCGGCACGGCACAGCACGACACACAGCACACGCCTCGGCACGGCACAACACGACACACGGCACACGCCTCGGCACGGCACAACACGACACACGGCACACGCCTCGGCACGGCACAACACGACACACGGCACACGCCTCGACACAGTGCAACACAGCACACTGCTGACCGGGGATCGGCCACGTCTTCACGTCCTGTCGGCACACGGCACACGCCTCGGCACGGCACAACACGACACACGGCACACGCCTCGGCACGGCACAACACGACACACGGCACACGCCTCGGCACGGCACAGCACGACACACAGCACACGCCTCGGCACGGCAACACAACACACGCCACACGCCTCCACGCGTCGGCACACGGCACACGCCTCGGCACGGCACAACACGACACACGGCACACGCCTCGGCACGGCACAACATGACACACGGCACACGCCTCGACACAGTGCAACACAGCACACTGCCGACCGGGGAGCGGCCACGTCTCCACGTCCTGTCGGCACACGGCACACGCCTCGGCGCAGCACAACACAGCACACAGCACACGACTCGGTACAGCACAACACGGCACAGCACAACACAGTACAACACAACACGGTACAACACAACACGGTACAGCACAACACAGTGCAACACAACACAGTGCAACACAACACAGTACAACACAACACGGTGCATCACAACACAGTGCAACACAACACAACACGGTACAGCAAAACACAGTGCACCACAACACTGTACAGCACAACACAGTGCAACACAACACGGTACAACACAACACGGTGCACCACAACACAGTGCAACACAACACTGTACAACACAACACGGCACACAGCAGCCGGTCGGTCGGGATCAGCCGTGTCTTTACGTCCTACTGGTACATGTATGGGGGGTCCGGGCTACGCCGGGCTGGGCGGTATCAAGGCAGGCCTCGGCTATGGCGACACAGGCTTGATGACGTGTCGCTTTACGGGCGGCTGCGGCTGTCTTGTTTGTGGGCCGGCTGGACGGTTGCTGTTCTCGGCCCACTTCTTCAACCGCTCGGACGCCGGCTCCAACCCTGCTGCGGCTCCTCACCGAACATTTATACGCGAATTTATATAGGCGAGGTCAGACTCCTTTCCACGTCACATACGCCCATGATTGCGCCCGGCTGGTTATGTAGCGAGGAGGGGTTGTGGGCTTGGGGTGTGATGTGACATTGATGGATGGAAATGATGCATGGGCACACAGCGTTGGCTCTGCCACTGTCGCCGGCGTTCATCTATACCACTATGTCACACGACACATCCACCACCTACCCCTCCCCCACCCCCCACCCCCACCGCACACACAAAATTGACCTTCTCGGGGCAGCCAGATGCAAGCGGGATCCGGGTAATATCCTAATAAAATTCTGGAAGTGATGTTTCTGACGGCTGAATACTTGCGTTGAATTCGAACCAATTCCACTGGTCCATAAACTATCCCTTTAAGCATTCATGCAACAGTCATTCACTCCTTGCATTCCGCACGATCATTACGGTTCCTGATAATACAAAAATTAGTTCGCCCAGGATTTTCTCTCTCAGTGTTACGTACGTATTTGGTGAGTCGTACTGCCTTTCACTGAGAACTTGGTTAGTCCCAAATACATATTAATTACTTGCTCCGTGGTTCTGCTTGAAAACGGCTGATGCGACTCACCTGATTGCGTGATTGATATCTATTTTCGCTGCTGCCCTCAAGGCTGGGCAATACTATACGGTTAAATTTCCCGTCGGCTTCTGTGCGGCCTTATAACTGGACTCAGGTGTCAATGACCAACTTACCTAACCTAACTCAATAGACGTCATTCGTGGCCTTACACGTTGAAACTTGCGACCGGAAGCGACATTGATGGGTGGTCCAGAGCCCTGCCTGACCCAATGCCCGCTTCCGACTGTTTTGCTACCCTATCCTGCCCTGTTCAGTTTCCGAGGGCTCATGGAAAGCCAAAGCCCCGCCCCCCTCACCAGCCAACGCTATAATCACACGGCTGGCGCATGCGATCAACGGGGAAGAGTATTTCCTCCTGGGCCGTGGTTGGCCTCTACCTAAGTCTAGCGTCAGACGTTCTTCAGAACACCGCCGCACCACGGTGCAGATCGATGTCGCTGTACCACGAAACTTACCTTATCATTCCGTCCGAAGGCCCATCCCCACCCCTGATCATAGGTCCTTGATCATAGGCGAGGCCATACTACCCATAGGAGGGCAGCTAGCAGGCTGTCTCGATAAATATGCGGGTGCCGTCGATATTTTCTCGTGGCCATCCCCTATCTGCCGTAAATTCACCGGGCAAAAGTGTCAGAAAGAGACAGATGCTAAAAACTGAGATCGGGCTCGAGACCGCGGACACAAGACCGGGACCATGGTCGAAGTCCAGAGGGTGACGCAGAGACTGGCAGAGATTTAGACTGTGATTGGGGTTGAGGGAGTGACAGAGGTACTGACCTATACCGAGATCAAGATCGCGGCAGTGGCAGAGACCGACAGATGTTTGGACCGAAATAATGAAGTCGAGATCGAGATCGCGACCGTAACAGAGATGGACAAATAAACTGGGACCGAGAGTTCGCCCGAGAGTGAGATCAATACAGTGATGGAGACAGAAAAAAATGTATTTAGACTGAGCCAGAGACCGAGACTACGACAAGTACAGCTAGTTGCCTGGACCGAAATTGAAGCGAAAACAAATATTTACAGGCAAGCTTGCAACAAATGCCTTCCGATCAAGATATGCCTTCAGAATTGTGTCATTATTTCACAACAGTTTAGGTTCAGGTCAGGCCACTACCAGTGCTATCGCGTTAGTGTAGTTGTCAATTGCGTGCTCGCAAATGTTATTGTATTTAATCTGCATTGCCTAATATTTAGTATCGAATCAGAAGGCGAGTCTGGTAAATCTCAGCATGGGTCATGCCGGAGAGGCGAAATCACAACCGGGTATTTATTTTGAGTCACCGAGTGGCTTTAACTCCATTCTCGGCCACCGCCATCCACACTGCCATTCCCTCCAACGCTAGAATTTGAAAATGGAAAGATAATATATACACCTGCTCCCTGGGGCGACGATTAACTGTGTTTGCACACCTACGTACAAATGACACAAACACTCACACACATCCCCCCCCTCATTAGTTGGGAAGTCGTAGGCGCCGGTGGAGTTTAATACGCTGAGACGGTTGTGACGAAGGGTGAGATTCCATGACGCCAGCAACACTCACAAGGCGGTAGTGGGCGGCGGGTGACCTCGGTTCGGTTCTTCGTCTCCTTCATCCGATCGTGCTGCCATCGTGCCCCACCGCTGGACGTCCCAGAGAGTGTCGGTCCGGCGAACACCGCCGCGCGTCCTAGAGGGTGCTGCCTTCACCGTGACGCGACCAAGAGTTCCCTTCTCCCCTTCATTTTTCCGGCTATGTACACTTTCTCTTTCTTCCACTTTTATCGCGCGGATGATCGCGAATATTCTGGAGAACTAGCTTATGCTTCCGCTTTCGCCACAGGCCGGTCAGCCCTTAACCACTCGCCACGCGTGTCGCAGATGCCTCAATCTTCCTAATGTGCTCGTGGAGCAGCGGTCGAGCCTGAACGATTGCCGAGCCGTTTCATCTTGGCGTTGGGGACGTGCCCGGCCACCTCTCGGTTGGTCGTTGTGACGATTTTTTGCCGAGAAAGACCACCTGCACGCTACTGTTCCGTGGGCCTGTTTTCTTGTTTTTCGTCTACTGCAGCTGCGGTCCGGACACGGTGGGGTGGGGTGGGGAGGGGAGGGGAGGGGTTGGCGCCCGGCGCCCGGCCATGTGGCGCGAGAGCTGGTTTCTGGTCAGCCGTCCGAACATCTTAGAGAAAATTATAAACTTCTTACATGCACAGCACAGGCATTGGCACAGCACAACACAGAACACTAGTGAGCCGAGCCGCTGCTGCTCACCTTAACATACCACTACTGCTCACCTGACTATACCACTGCTGCTCACCTGACCATACCACTGCTGATCACCTGACCATACCACTGCTGCTCACCTGACCATACCACTGCTGCTCACCTATACCACTGCTGCTCACCTGACCATACCACTGCTGATCACCTGACCATACCACTGCTGCTCACTTGTTCATGCTGCTGTTGCTCACCTGGTTACATCCCTGTTGCTCACCTGGTTACACTCCTGTTGCTCACCTGCCCATACCGCTGTTGCTCACCTCGTCATACTGCTGCTGTGCTATTGTGCAGGCAGTGTCGACAATTTTCCGACAGTAGCCGGTCTGTTCGTACGGCATGCACATGAGGCCGTTGCCGCAGATCTGCAGCGGCAGGTCGCCGAAGTTGTCCGTGTTGTAGATGTCACACTCGTCGCCCTCGGCCTGCGGCAGTGTCAGGTGGGGTAAGGCGATGTCAGATTGTGTCAGGCGGTGTCAAGTGGTCTTAGGTGGTGTTAGGCGGTGTCAAGTGGTGTTTGTTGGTGTCAGATGGCATTAGGCTGTGTCAGGTGGGTGTCATGTGGTGTTTGGTGGTGTCAGGCGGTGTCAGGTGGTGTTAGGCAGTGTCAAGGGGTATTGGGCGGGGTCAGGTGGTGTAAGGCGATGTCAGGTACTTGGGGGAGGGGCCATACCTACCTACCGGGAGATCGTTCCAACGGCCGTGGTACTAGCTCGGTGATATGCATTGACCTGGAGGTGGTGTTTACTGATTTGGAGGGGGGGCTTTAGGGCGCATCGACCAGGGTTGATCATTCGCTTACTGATTTGGAGGTCGATAAGGAACAGTGGCACTTCCTTGGTGGTGGCATTTAGTGACCCTGGAGGTCAATACAGCAACCGTGAAGCCTACTTGTATGGGACAATTCCTGACGTGGTGGTGGTGTCTGCTGACCTGGAGGTGGTATTTGTTATGTCACCTGGCTCAAGTCGCTCCGTCCCGGCGTGCATTCACTAGCGGACCGGTGTGAATTGCCTCGGGCCGCTGGGCCCGGCCGACACTGGTCCTGCTCAACAGATGTGCACCGTGTGTCCGGCCATCGCGCACGTCTCCACACAGCCACAGAACAGTGTTTACTGACCTGGAGGTCGACCCATCGGCCACCGTATTGACGTGGATGTGGTGCTTGGTGACCTTGAGGCCCTGATACTGACCTGAAGGTGATGCTTACTGACGGGAGGGTGGCATTTGCTGACCTGGAGGTCATCATACTGACGCGGGGTGGCATTTTCTGACCTGGGGGCCATAATACTGACGTGGAGGTGGTGTTTGCTGACCTGGAGGTCATGATACTGACCGGGATGTGATGTTTGCTGACCTGGAGGCCATGATACTGACGTGGAGGTGGTGTTTGCTGACATGGAGGCCATGATACTGACGTGGAGGTGGTGTTTGCTGACATGGAGGCCATGATACTGACGTGGAGGTGGTGTTTGCTGACCTGGAGGTCATGACACTGGCCTGGCGGTGGTGTTTGCTGACCTGGAGGCCATGATACTGACGTGGAGGTGTTGTTTGCTGACCTGGAGGCCGATACAGCGTGTGCAGCAGTCACACGGCTGGCGTGGGCTGGCCACCTGGAGCTGATCCGGTGTACAGTCGGTGCTGGGACAGTTATTTCCGGTCGGGTCGTCGCAGCACGACACGGTGGTGCACGTGGTGTCGGTGCAGTTGAACTGCTCGCCGGTGGCCGCGCAGAGGCTGACCGAGCCCGTGATCACCACCAGCTGCACCAGCTGCACCAGCTGCCGCCGCATGGTGACGCTGGGCCAGGGGGACTGCACGACGCGGAGCGGCTCCACAGGCGGCACAGACGGCCGTCCCCTGTGGCCAGCGGGTCCTCAGCTGTCGGCCGTCCTCTGTGGCCAGCGGGTCCTCGGCTGTCCCCTGTGGCCAGCGGGTCCTCGGCTGTCGGCTTTCCCCTGTAACCAGCGGGTCCTCGGCTGTCCCTGTCCCCTGTGGCCAGCGGGTCTCCGGCTGTCGGCTGTCCCCTGTGGCCAGCGGGTCCTCGGCTGTCGGCTGTGGCCAGCGGGTCCTCGGCTGTCGGCTGTCCCCTGTAGCCAGCGGGTCCTCGGCTGTCGGCTGTCCCCTGTGGCCAGCGGGTCCTCGGCTGTCGGCTATCCCCTGTGGCCAGCGGGTCCTCGGCTGTCGGCTATCCCCTGTGACCAGCGGGTCCTCGGCTGTCGGCTTTCCCCTGTGGCCAGCGGGTCTCCGGCCGTCCCCTGTGGTCAGCGGGTCCTCGGCTGTCGGCTGTCCCCTGTGGCCAGCGGGTCCTCGGCTGTCGGCTGTCCCCTGTGGCCAGCGGGTCCTCGGCTAATGTTCCGTGCTTGCTCAGGTCAGCAGTAGAACACACGAGACCGACGGTCACCAGCACTCCTACTGCCGTTGATATCGGGATTCGGCTCTATCGGCGTTGGCAGCGGCGTTGTTGCAGCGCCACAGTGACCCGGACACTGCGATAGCGGCGCTATCTTAATCTCAGACAGATTAATCCCCCAATGACGTCACGCAGACATTCACTCCATCACCGACTCCTGATAAATTGATAATATTGCCGATCTTCGCGTGGTCAACCAAGCGGCGAGAATACCGCTGACATTTCGTGCAACGGCTCATGTTCGGGTCCAGCAAGATAGAGCAAGTAGATGTAGCATTATGCCAAGTACGTAGTAGCAGCAACAAACACTTACATTTGCTTCAATGGTGTCGATAAGAGTATAGCTGTCATTGTTTTGCTATGTTGGCATCGCACCTCGTGATTTCGGAGAGCCACTCTCCATGTCGTGTCAAGGTTGCTCAGCTTAAAGACCGCATTGCTTTACCGCGAGGGAAGCTTTAATGACGCATTAGTCCATGCAGCCACCATCCAATATTTCCTCAAAATTGCATTCCGTCACAGCAGGCCTCCTCTACCCCACTCTGATCACCATTACGAAGGGAACAACGGGCGCAGCGTCGTGTCTGGGTGCCACTGTGCAGCATATTTTCAAGGAGGCTATTCGAATTCAATTATATTTATCTCCTTCAACCACACCGTCTTCGACTTCCGAGACGTAGATGTTGTTGATGTCGAGCGTTGCGTGTGGCGATTTTTTTAGTGGTCGGATTTTTTTACAGCCGCGTGTGCGCGTTGTGTGAAATTTTCATGAGCTGTTGGAGCATTCGATAATTGCGGTTGTTTGCAAAGTATGCGATGATAATGTAATTGCAATATCTTAAGGCAAAATGAGGCTAGGTTACGCTAGGTTTGATTCTGTTAGGATGGTAAATCCTATATTTGCTATGCACATCGCTTTTGTTATGGTGGGTATTATTAGCATTATTATTATTATTAACATTATTATTAGCATTAACAGTATTACCATTGTATCTTTATTGTTGTCTGTATTAATATTATTCCGATGATTTTTTTATTCTACACATTGTTAATACGAGTACTTTTTTTTCTTCCATTATTGGTATTTTGCACTATTATCATCTGTATGGTGATTTGTATTATTTATTTTTACATTGGTATTATCATTATCGTTATTTTGTTCTTATTCTTAGTCGCGTTAGTGGTATTATTATGAGCCAAAATCCAGGGAAAGCCACTGTGGTCTTTCAGTTCCATTCGATCCATTATATTGTTAGGGCGCCGCCCACGCTTGCCTGCTGCCCTCTAAACTGACGCTCCTTAGCCACTGATCTCGACTTCCGTAGTGGTCTACGTGGACCAGCTCTGTGCTGTGTTTCGTGAGAAAATCTCCCATGGAACTGTAAGATCGATTACAACAAACGCCATGATGATGCTGATGATGACGTATATCACAAGGTCACCCGGCTGTCGTCCACGGTGCAGTTTACGAACAAAACGCTGGGTGAGAGGAGAATAAATTAAGCGTGAACTCCCAGCCAGGTCACATGGCAATGTCTTTTTTCAGCAGAGTCGCAGAGCGAGGCGAGCCCCTGGCAGCGCCGCCACGGGGCAGTCCGCTGGCTGCTGTGAGGTCGCTCCGAGGCCGGTTCCGCGCCGCCCGGCGCGCGCTCCGCCTACTGACCCGGGGACATCCCTCAGATGCGCCGCCGTCGTCTCTCTCGTGGTGTCTGTGGCTGGGGAGTCTGGAGAAGAATCAGTAATCAGTTCAGTCATCGGCCTACAGCTCTTGAAATATGAGTGAGGACGAACGCACGCCCTCCCCGTCCCCGTGCTACCGATTCTACAGCCGTGTAGTTTCTCTGGTCTCTTCGACCCCGCCTGCGCGCGCTGATTCGGCGGTTTGTCCGGCCCCACGTGAGCGTCGTTCCGCCGACTTCTCCGACCCCACGCATGCGCGCTGTCCGGACGGTTTGTCCGGCCCCACGCATGTGCGCTGTCCGGACGGTCTCTCGGACCCCACGGCCGCGCCGTCCCGCCGGCTTGCCAACCGTGTGCCGATTCGTCCTTCAGGCGGCCACGGTTCTCAGCGCAGATAACACGAGCGTCGGATCACTGGCGGGCTACGATCGGTCTGCGGCGAGCCGACCGCGTTTACATTAGCGGTGTGAATAATGCGTCAGTCGGTAGGACGGTAAGCCCCAATCACCTGTTTATCGTTAGCTTGGGTTAGCCCATATCAGTTGCCACCGCCGGGAATTGATCGTTTTCCGTTTTCTGGCAGCTGCCTGAAGCGTGGACTTGACTTGGCGGAGGCAGAATGGGTGCTAGAGGAGCATGGCCGTCTATGGAATGTCTTGGTTGGAGACCCAGGTGGTGTGGCAGAAGTGAAGAAAAAAACCTCCATGGTTGTCACCGATAAGGGTACCAACCGTCTCATGAGTATGGAAATCGCCATGTGTTTTGAGGTCATAGAAGACACGCTTGGAAGTCGGGGATCAATGTCGCACGCGCTCGGATGATAGAATGGTCAAGTTGTTGATCTTCCCACCCCCTGAGGGTGCCCCAAACAGTGCAATAAGAGTTGGCGCACAGCGCTGCGAAAATTGATTTACTAGCCTGTATAAACATTTGCCTGTGTAAACATGTATTTCCCTGTATAAATATGCCACTATACCCTGCCGTCACTCATGGCAGAATACATGCGGTCAATCGAAGAAAAAAGAGAACTGCATGTGCCGTGAAATGTTGGAGATCATGTGTGTATGCACCCCAGTTCATGGAGGGGATGTCTGATGGCAGAAGTCGACAAGATGCATGGCTCCAGCCCGGTTAGTAGCAGCGCATCCAGCAAGTAGAGACACGTGTCCAGGGGAATAACTAGGATAAGATGCTGGGGTTGGTTTTTTTAGAGGCCCCAGCCCACCCCCAAAAGTTATAACTGAACGGAGTTTGACCGCTATTTTTCGGCGGCCCCTCTTCATGTTCATTTTATTTTGAACTAGTTTGCTTCTTCTTCTATTGGCCTCTGGATCCAGGTTTCCATTAACGACGCTACTGATTGATTCCCGTTCTGCACGGAGTATGGGTGTACGAATCAAGACAATTTTTGCCATGCAGAAAGTACTGAGTGGCCCATTCTTTCCAGTTCACGTTGATGGACCCTATCTGTGTGTATATTTTATATATATATATATATATATATATATATATATATATATATATATATATTGAATAATATCTGAACAAATTATACCATAAGTGGCACAATGAGAGAAACAACATTTCCACCAAGAAACACATCATCAACGTTTCGGCCACAGGCCTTCTTCAGGATGAATGGTATCACAGAATGTTGACCTAGATGCGCTCGTGAACACACTAAACAATGTCAATCCACACATACAATTCACCACTGAGATGGAACGAAATGGAAAACTTCCATTTTTCGACATACTGTTAGATAGGACTGATGAACTTCTTTTTAGTGTCCACCGTAAGCCAACAAATAGAAACGATATTGTGCACTTCTATTCAGGTCACTCCATGAGGTCAAAGAGAGGGGTAGCCATAGGCTTCTTCCTGCGAGCCTATAGGATTTGCTCCCCAAATCGCCTCCATGGGGAGATCAACGCTCTGATGGATACGTTTAGAAAGCTAAAATACCCTCATGGCATACTCGTCGGACTGAAGAAGGCTCTAGAGATCCACGGGAGGGGTAGCAGGGCGCGGGAATTGTGGAACAATCAGTTTATCGTGGTCCCTCCTTCCCACACCGGGCAGGAATGTCCAAGTTCATGGGGGAAGGAAAATGTTAGTTCAATCGCCAGGACGTAAAATCAGGAATTAATAGCTAGGACACCGATACCTACACCACCGTCGTCTTCTTCAACATCTTCTTCACTTGAGTTGTCTGTCATCTTAGTTGCTTTTGTTGCTTGCTTTTGTTACCTACTGTTGCTTCGCGGCAATCCTGATGATGACACCGGCGTCGTTCCTCCTCGGCGTCACGCCGGCGGCGGCGCCTCTGCTCCTTCATTGCGGGTCTGACGACAGTTCCCGTCATGCTCCTGCGGCGGCTCTTCTGCCGCTGAGCTATGAGGAACTCCTTATCTGCCTGGATGCTCATCATGTTGAGAGCGTCACCATTGGCGATATCGAATAATTATTCCAAGCGGTCGACGAATCCCTGCTCGGCTGCAGCCTGCCACTTATTTAACTTCTTGCAACTTTTCCTCAAATGCTGCCATTTCCTATACAGCTTGATCACTTTTTCCTTGGAACTCTGCTTCTTCTGCATAGGTATCTTTGCGCGATCCCAACATTTAGCTACTGCCCTGATCATCTCATCTGCTGCTTGGCTTTCGGTTTTCTTTTGCGTTTTGTGTTGTTGGAGGAAAAAACTTAGGCTTTGGCGGTTGGACGGCAGTTTTGATCCAATTATTTTGTCTTCCAAGGAATTTAGCAGACGTACTTGAGTCTTAGACCTTGTTGAAGCAGCCATGACAGCCACCAGTAGTGTATCACATCCTGATTTATCATTGCGGATGGTCTCCAACCGCGAGCTGAGATGCTTTTGCACTCCGGGCACTCGCACTTGTCGGCCGTATCATTGTATGTTTGTTAGCCCGGCCCCTGTCAATGTCCATTGGCAGCCGGGAACGTCATCTGGGCGCTGATTTGGGTTCAGTAGGTTATCACGACAGCAAGAAATGGTACTTTTCCGCGTAGGTTCTTGACTAACAAGTATACATGAGTGGTATAAATTATACGTCATCTGAAAGCTTGTTTCATGGTATTTCGATAATCATGGAAGGCTTCCACATGAACGTCTTAGTTATTGTGTAAAATAGTGTTATTTAGACCCATGTCATATCCATCGACACTACTTAACTTAAGCGGGCCGATCGACTCGGTGTGGGTAGCGCAGTTGGTAGCGCGTCAGTTTGCCGACTCGGAGGTAGCTGGTTCGAGCATGGAGGCCGGCAGCCTTTTGTGCGCGTCGTGGAAAATCCTTCTAATAAGCGACAGTGAATTAAGACACTGCTCACATGGGACGATCTTTTTCATAAAGAGAAGGTAAATACGCAGATATTCTGCAAGGCTGGGGTTCGGCCATCTTAAATTGATGGTTGGGCACTTCTAATCAGCCAGGCATAGGAAGTACGGAACACGTCACCGCTTATGGCAGTGTCCAGGCCCACTGTCCCTTACTGACACGGGCGGCGGATCATCGGGGGTGGGACAGAAGGCAGGACCCCCTGAATTTAATCATTTGAGGCACTACGGCAGTGCATCGCAAATATTGAACTAAAAACTAACGGTTGCCCTTTCCCCTCCCACCAGTACACGCCGACCAACATTAGTCCGTGCTCCTCAAGGTGTGCATCTAATAACAGTACATGATTACAAGGTGACAAAACCAACAATTGTGCATGCTGCCGAACAGTCAAATGATTGGACCCGTGCTGGAGACAGAGCGATGCCAGTTCTAAGCTCTGATCCACGCCTCTTACGATACACGGCGAACACACGCCACCAAGACTGCGACAAGCATTGCTTTGACAGGAGCAGACGTTGGCTAAAATATTTAGGAAACAATCCTGAACTTTCTGGAGTGCCGGCGCAAAAAAAAGTAACGCTTTTCGTACCATGAAGGCTCGATTTAGATTCGGCAACAACTTTGTAGAACCCGTAAGCGCTAAGACGGATTTTAGATGCCCGCATGAGGATTTCGGTTCGATTATCATGCATTGTCAAAGGCTTAACGCGGAACTTGGAAAAATTGGGGAAGCATCCCCATTCATTCCCCACTGTGGCTTTTCCCATGTTCGCACACCGTTATTCGGCATTTTCAGTCGAAATGAATTGGCTGCGTCGCTGAAGCCATGTGAATCAAACTTCTGTCATGCATGTAATAATGCAGGGGCAACAGCAATTTCAATGCCAGACCAGCTCGGAAGCAACTTTAACAACACCTTAATTGGTGTTTGGAATGGAAAATAACCACGTAATGCCATACATCTTTTTAATTAAATGTGTTCTATTTTTAACTAAAGAAAATATTTTCCTTTTAAAATATGATTTCTTTATTCACGTCGTGCAACCTGAAATATCACGCATTTTGCAGTACAGCACGACATAAATACGGCAACAAAAGTTGTTTATCAATCAGACTTTAATACGAGGAGCATACATCTGGGGAAAACGAGACTGCCAAGATTGAGGAAGGCCCTCACTCCCACTGCCGATTGTTTCTCGGTTGTGTACTCTGTGGTGGAAGTGAATGTGCATTTTGGGTGCATGGACTGCGTTCGTCATTTTGCGCACATGAATAAATATATATTCCGGCGGCCAACAGTGCGTATTTAAACGATATATCGAGGAAGCACAACGCAAGACATATACTGGGAGAAGCAAACACATGAAGCAGAAAAAGAACCTTGGGTTCCTTTACGACGCAATTAACTGCTAGATCATATAGCGTCGTCAACTTCTCAAACCGATTGGTCGCGGGTGGACTCGGTAATTCCGCTGGTTGCGGGGCTCGAATCCATAATCTTGCGGTCACTCACACCCTACCGATTAAGCTACCGCGGCTCCACCAAACGCGTGACATAAGAGGTTATCGGTAGCAGGTGCAGATAAGCCACGTTACTTAATGAGATTACATTGCGTCAATACATTACAATACCTAACATTACAGTACGTACATATCTGACACCTTGTAAAATCGGACGAACTGGCAAGAATAGCTGGAACATCTTCATTGTGACATTTGTGGCTGAGAACAACTCGGCATGCATACATACACAGACTATTCACGAGCACCGTAGCGGGACGATGAGTATGCGTAGACCTTCAGGCTACGCTCTACCGATTTCACAAACACAGGCACATATCAGTTGTTGAGCTTGACATACACTCGGTGCAACTGCTACACGTACGTTTAGTCTCGTGTAATAATTGTGTAGAAAGTCCTGATATGCCGCTATATGATCAGTGGCAGGTGATGCACCTATACGTCCAAATAATGAATTATTTAAATACTGATCTGAATGTGAAGTGTCGCCAAGGTGCGGCCCATACTTCGCAGTCACTGAGCAAACTACTCGGCTTTCCGCTGCTGCCGCTTTGCGAGCTTGACGACGTTCACCTTGCTCACCAGCCCGAGATGAATAAATGTCCGGGTCCTCGCAAAGCACTTAATTATATTTTATCTGTGGAATTCAATCTGATTTCCAACACCTGGCGGAAACTTTCAATGACCTTTGGATGTCTGCTGAGATTGTTGGGTTCTTGGGCACGGTGAACACAAAACGCCGCATCCATCACTCTGAATGTGTGGAAGAATTCCTCGGTGGGAACCGTCAGGCCGCTAAGGCTTAGGAGGCGAGTCCAGAACGCTTATCGTGGTTCATCTTCGGGATACGCAAATGGGTGCCCAGCGATCGGTCCGCTGGTTTCTTTCTGGCCACGGACCAGGCCACACATCATTCCCCCCTCCCCCACCGCCACGCTTAGCATTTAACATTCCTTCAATTCACATCATTATCTGATGTGATTTGAAGGAAGCTGATATTCATTTCTATGGGAAATGGAAACTCAGCAAATCGGTAGTTCAAGTTCATGTGCTGATATCTAGAAAAAAAAGTAATTTCACCAAAAAATAATATTAACATCGTTCAACTAAGATTTTTCAAACACTAGGAAAAAAAACACTGATTTTGACAATGACAGTACATGCTATCCCCCACGCCATAGAAATATGGAAAGTGTGGGGAAATGGGGTTTTTGGTGGCTAACAAAGAACACCGATGTCAAATTACAAAAATATCCTAACTGAATCTAACCTAACCAACTGATGTTGGACCTCTTAAAACATACTTATGCTCGTTCATCTAAAACCTACTAATATTGTATGCTGGATGTTGAACGTGATTCACGAAGGAAATGGCAGATCCATTGCACCTTAATTACACACTCGCATCAATTGTGCGCCGTATATTAATTAACCTCGTGACATCGAAATTCAGTTAATGGAAGCATACATTTTGCATCCTAGGCCGAGTCAGTTATCATTACTCCATGTAGAAAGGGCTGGCCATTATTTTGCTGGAATATCATGATGAAAATGTTGCAAATAGCCATATGCAAATATATGTATTCATTTTTGGGTGTAATTAAACTTGGTTTTGGCTTTTCGTGCATGACTGCCTATCCTGTCTTCTTCTCATCTCTCACTACTCCCAAGTAGCCTTGTTCTTCATTCAACACAGTCTATGGAAAATTGTTTTTATGGTACTGGGAAGAAGTTGCTAGTAAGCTTCAAGAAGTTCAGTTCAT
Source organism: Imbricaverruca yamaguchii (assembly GCA_034440575.1). Lineage (NCBI taxonomy): Eukaryota > Metazoa > Arthropoda > Thecostraca > Neoverrucidae > Imbricaverruca > Imbricaverruca yamaguchii. The sequence continues at coordinate 3,876,065 of JAOTOL010001660.1, forward strand.
ACATTTGTCTAAAAAATTGTCTTCATTGGGGCTTCTTATATATAAATACCAAGGTTTTTGGAATTTGGAGGATAGAATAGAAACAACACAATGTGTTTCCTGAAAAAGAGGTAGGTTAGGTTTGGACTGGGGAAGGATTGTAGTGATAACTCAACGAACATTGCTGCATATATGATATCAAGATATTCAATGGATGACATTGGTTTGGATGCACTGTTCTTACATTTAATATTATCCTTTATTACCAATTACCCCACTCAAAGCAACAAATTTCACTTACGAACTGAAAAACATGCATTTGCGCTGGAATATAATGGCCATATCATCTTAATGACATTCAGAAACATGCATGTACAATTTTTTTCTTGAAATGCCACCTCAACTAAAATGCAAATCTTCTTCTGCAGGTGCAATTGTAAAAACCTCACACAGCTTCAGCCTGGCCTCTTTTCAGAAGAGAACATAAATTAGCTTCCACTTTAAAAAAAAAATCATATTCATGAACAATTTCATCTGAAAATTTAGGATGCTAAAGAAATGCCTAACTTATCCCAACCTCATTTTAGCTTTGCCTAGGTAAAAATGTGCAAAACGTCACTTGTAAACACTAAAAACTGCAATAATGAACGCTTAAATCACATCTCACACAGTACAGGTGAGAGTGGCCACATTTTAACCACATCAATCAACTTGGCATTGAAAAGTTATGTCAAGAATTCAAATATTAACTAAAAAGGTGCAGATTTCCTTGAAAATGTATTTTAAGGTCTCATATTTTTTGCAATTACACCAGTATTTTTAGTGACTACTAATAATTGATATCACAACAGCTACAGTGAAGTAATCCTGCACAACCACTTTCATGTTCAGAATATGGCACAACACTACAATACAATTCTATGTTTTAATGTAGCTCTATGTGAGTGGCTAGATGACTTTGATAGAGAGAACCATCTGAATATAGATACCTTGTTCAGTTTGTTAAATTCAGTAAACAGTATAATTACTGGTTTGGCCACACAAAAGCAGCAGTAGAGCAATTTGTTGCATGCATTAAGTGTTTGTAAACTCCCTCTTACCCTACTACCACTACTGCCCAGCCAGATGCAATGGGCCAACAATTACCAAATTGTCCACAAGTTGGTGAATGGCACAGTATGGCATGATTACATATAGCACACAGGAACAATATGATAACTGACAGGGGACCAACGCACATGCTAACATTAATCACCAGATTGCATCAATGACATGCTGACCAATTTGACATTGTGGGTAACCACGCTATGGATAAGTTAATTCTATGGATGGTGCCTTTCGGTTCAAAGCCACCGGCATGCTAGCAAAAGAAGATAAGATCTTCAAGCCTCAATTAATTATATATATATGCTTTACAAACGGCGGGGAAGCTAATCGTAGGAAAAGGGCCATAATAGCACTAAAATGAAAGTACCATATTTAGTAGATTTATCAATATAGTCCAAAACTAGAATATAATTCAGCAGTATTCTGGAATAAAAAAACGCTTCTGGTATATGACGTCACTTGGCGTAGGTCTTGTCTAGTTTAAACTAACTATACTAGAACAGCCAACTTTGGAGTACCTGTTGTCTCTAGTTATCTTGTGTTAGCCCAGGTTTCCGCCGGTTCCCGCCTTTTCCTAGGAACTCTGATCCTCATGTGTTTTCACGCCCAGTTTATTCGTTGGCACCTCTTTCTTGCAGAAACACCGTCTAGAAAAGCACTCGTATATCGCGATCGTCGCGGGAAGACGCGTGATGTCAGGTCAAACTCTCTCCAGATTGTGAAAGATTTTGGACATTTTTTCCAGACGTTTGACCTGACCTGGCCTTGTCATTTGTCAGTTCAACATACCAGGTATCATTGGAATCCTGAGGACGCAGTCTTACCTGTATTCTTAATTCTGGGGCCCTAGGTCATGTACTTCGAAAGATTTAACCAGTTTTGTAATTTTTAGCCGATTTCAGAATTTTCACCTGACCTCAGAGGTCACCAGTTATGGGCGCTGTATGACCAACGCAGTCGATGCGCCCGAAAGCCCAAATAACCAACCAAGAGGTCACCACTTGACCTTTGACCTCAACAAAAGATTATCACTGGATTTGTCTGGGCACTGAAAACACGCCCGTTTTCATTCAGTACTATGGCTTATTTAGGACTATTCAGGCTCGACTATGAGTGAAAATATGTGGGTACGACACCCACACCGAGCCATTTGTAGCGTATGCATAGGCTATGTATGAGAGCATTTCAGGCGATTGGCGCCACCTCAAAATATAAATATTTTTCCATAAAATGTTGCCATAGGGGTTTTCCAACCCAACCTCACATTTTGCGGAGACGTCCCGGCCGAAAATCTAAACTTCGAAAATATGTGCAACCCTAATATACTTATATATAGTGCATATAATCCGCGTAGATTGCTACACGTGAGAATATCACTGGTGTATCTGGTACTTTTAAAAAATCACAAGTGTTGTAGCGGAACTGATTGTGGAACATGCTGTACATGTGTATGGGAAACGTCACTGTCGTACATATTCGGTTGCTTCCAATGTACTGTTTCTCGCAATTTGGTTCATTTCGTGTCATCGCATGCGAAGTGCTGTATGGTTTATGTCCCGTGACCAGTGTTCAAAAAGAGACAAGCGTGAAGTACACGTATGTCTATAAAACGTCGGTAGCTCGAGAAAGGCGTGCATGGACAAAAAAAAAAGGAGAGTAAAGGAGAGACCTACATCACCAAGCAGACCTGCTCGCCATATACAGAGCCACTGATCGCTGCGCCGTGCCAGATTTGGCGTGATCGGCTGCTGGAGATAGCAGCTTATTTTTCATTTTCGGGGGGTGACACCCGTCGCCCGTTTTTCTCAGCCTCTTTTCTAGTGGGGTGACACCCGTCACCTCACTCGGTTTTCGTCTCCGTTGTACTTCCGTTCCCTGGGTTCCTGTGCGTACTTTTATTTCTTTGCACACTAGGTAGATATGGGCGCTGTATGACCGAAGCAGTCGATGCGCCCCTAAGCCCAAATAACCAACCAACCACACTAGGTAGGGTTTTTTCCCACGATGGGGAAAAAACGTAAGAAGGACATCGACCCCTGCTCTCCAACGGACTCCGACTCTGATTTTCCGCCATTAGCCCCGACTGACGACCGCCGCACGAACACGGACTCGACACCTAATGCACCTCCGCACGATACCGCCACTGATGACCCACGCCAGACAATTCCTCTTGATGATGCAATGGAAGCCCTCTGCACATCACCGACCCCTGCTCGTCCCAAGACCACGACCTCACTTTCGGACCAAGCCATCACTACACGCCGCTGACCATCGCTCGAACCAGACCACGCCCTCACCACCCGAACCCATCGAACCCTACCTCGACAGCGCTGGCTCGTACGTAGTCGTTAAGCCTGTCGAGGAATCCGTTTCCTTCCGCCGTATCAACGTTTTCTGGCCGACCAAACAGCTCCTTGCCATCTGCTCCTTAGCCAATCCTGATATCGAAGCCCCTGCCAACGGAACCCTCGTCATTAAAACGCAAACCAGAGCCCAGACCAAAGCCCTCCTCCGCACCACCACATTTTGTGGTAAATCCGTCACCATTTCCCTCCATTCCAACCGTAATACCACCAAGGGCACCATCTTCGCGCCGGAGCTCCGCTTCATGTCTGAGGCAGCTATTCAAGCGGAGCTCAGGCCGGAGGGGGTGACCCACGTCCGCCGCATCACCTCCTTCAAAGACGGCCCGAAACGTGATACGAGCCTCCTTGTCCTGACATTCAATTCTACTACTCTTCCCAAGACCCTCCTCGCCGGATACCTACGATTCCAAGTCCGTGTATTCATTCCCAATCCTCTCCGCTGTTTTAACTGCCAGCGCTTCGGCCATGGCAGCAAAACATGCCGCCAACCAGCCCGATGCTCCAAGTGCGGTGAACCACCCCATCCCGAATCGACCTGCTCCAAACCAGCCCACTGCCTGAACTGCCACACCTCTGATCACCTGACCACATCTCCCATCTGCCCAGTCTGGCGCAAGGAAAAGGAAGTGTGCGCAGTGAAGGCTACGACCGGGGTGTCCTATCCCCAGGCCCGCCGGTCTGTCGAGGCCACCTCGCCGGCCACAAAATCATACGCCCAGGCAGCCGCCATTGCTCCACCCACTCCCCGCGTGAATACCATCTCTTGTTCGATGCAAACCGACATCATTCCTGGCTTAGCTCCACTTCAAAAACTCACACCATTGACCACAAGCACACAAACCACCCTGCCTCCCACCACAAAGACCACATCGACTTCGCACACACACACAAATTCCTCAAGGAATGCCAGACCCCGCAGCCACTCGGCTGCCGGAGGACAGCCACGTTCCCCAGCAGGCCGCCGATCGAGCCCTGCGCGTCCAGCGCCCACCGCCACCCACGTGACACGACCGACTCCAAGCCGGCGGGCATCCCCCGAGGCAGTAACCGGCCCCCGTGACCATACCAAGGTCACCGGTCGGCCGGACGGATCCAGCGGGCCAGCCGCCACCGCCGCTGTCCGCACCCAACAAGCATATCCACCAGAATTACACTCCTGGCTCCGACAAGCACCGAAAGGTGCTGACAAACATTAACGCTTCTTTTCACATGTCAACATTTTTACAATGGAATTGCCGTAGTTTGATATCCAAATGGGCCGAAATGAAAGCATTTTTCAATATTCTCACACCTATTCTTATAGCACTACAAGAAACATGGTTTTTGCCTAATGATACATACAACTTTAATCTTTCAAATTACTCGCTGTACCGTCACGACGAGGTCCGTGGACCTCATCGCAGTGGCGGTACAGCACTTTACATCAACAATGATTTTACGCATACGCAAATTACACTAATTCCCCTTTGCAAGCAGTAGCTTGCACCTTACGTTTACATGGTAGGAATATGGATGTATGCTCCATTTATATTCCCCCACACACAGACAATACAAGTATTTTGACACAATTAGAACATCTCATGACACATTTCAAGAGCCCATTCATATTACTCGGAGACTTCAATGCACATAGTCCAGCCTGGGATCAATCACGTACACATGGAGACACTCGAGGCCACATCATTAAACAAATTTTAGATCAACATAATTTAGTACTACTGAATACCGGAGAACCACCTTTTTTTCATCTTGGACATAATACACAAACAGCTATTGACTTATCTATATGCTCTCCGACACTGGCCAATGAGTTCGACTGGACCGTTGACACTGACATTCATGATAGCGACCACTACCCCGTCAAATTAACCACCACATTTTCAACAGCAACCGATACCACAACCAGCTTTATACCGCGCTGGACAATTTCGAAGGCCGATTGGACAACATTTCAGGAACTTTCAAATATTCACTACAACCCTAACATTTCTCCCGTCGAAAACATCAACCACATTACAAAAACACTTTTCGAAGCAGCTTCTATCACTATCCCACTCACAAAACCATTCACAAAGAGAACACCGGTACCTTGGTGGTGCCCCGAAGTAGCACATGCCATCGCAGTTAGAAAACGAGCATTTAGAAAATATTTTAGACATCCCGATTCACACAATTTACTTCATCGAAACCAGGAACGAGCTCGAACCCGCCGCATCATTCGCGAGGCTAGGCGTCGTTCATGGAATTCATTTTTGCAACAACTCACATCAGAAACGCCTCTCAGCAAAATTTGGCAGTTAATCCGACGGTTGTCTGGACGCACCCCTTTTAAATCACTCCCGGCCCTGAAAATCCAAAACACCACAATTACAGACGCACAAACAATAGTGAACACATTAACAGATACTATGGCCCACAATAGCTCTGATAACAATTACAGACCGGAATTTTTACAAAATGCTCAACACACTTTTCACACCGATTTAGCACAATTCAACTCGGACAACACTGAAACATACAATACCCCTTTTCAACTTTCAGAACTAGACACAGCAATTTCTTCCCCCGGTAATACTTCAGTAGGGCCAGATAATTTACATTATACCTTTTTCAGATATTTATCCGACGGCACAAAACATTCCATCTTACAAACATTTAATTTATTATGGTCAGGTCACGTGTTTCCTGAATCTTGGAAAGAGGCCACCATCATTCCCATACCAAAACCTGGCAAAGATCACAGCAACCCCAACAATTTTCGACCCATCGCTCTCACCAGTTGCCTAGGAAAACTTTTCGAACGTATGATTATAAAAAGACTGACCTGGTATTTAGAAACACATTCTCTTTTATCTCCAATTCAATGCGGCTTTCGTCCTGGACACAGCACAATAGATCACCTCATTCGATTGGAAACAGACATACGCCTTGGCTATAAGAAACATCAACACACCATCGCAGTATTTTTAGACATTAGCAAAGCATACGACATGGTACACAAACCCGCATTAATTTCAAAACTTCTTCACATCGGCGTCAGAGGGAATTTAGCACATTATTTGATAGGATTTTTGACTGGTTCCCGTAATTTCCATCTCCGGTGCAGATCAGCGATTTCAAATTTACACTTCATGAAAAATGGATTACCACAGGGAAGCTGTTTATCGCCAATTTTATTTAACATCATCATTGACGATATTTTCACCGATGTTCCATCTCAGATATCACAATCTCGTTTCGCCGATGACAGCGCAATTTGGTGCACAGATGAAAATAAAGAGCATGGCCTATTTAGACTCCAAAACGCACTTGACCACATACACCAATGGTCTATCAAATACGGTTTCACATTCTCGCCTCCAAAATCTGCCACCATGATATTCAGCAAATCGCCTCCAAACCCGCATCCAGAAACACCACTTCACCTTGGAAATACTGACATACCTTTCGTAAACTCGTTTAAATTTCTTGGCATTATTTTTGATCGTAGGCTTTCCATGCATCAACACATCAAACACGTCCAGGCCAAATGTTTCCACAGACTCAATTTATTTCGCTGCATTACGTCTACACCATTCGGATCCGATCGTCACACACTTTTGCAACTGTACAAATCATTGGTTCTTCCCATCATAGAGTATGGTTGCGTGGTTTACGCAGGTGGCAGTACCTCCGCTTTACAAGTTTTAGACACATTACAAAATAAATTTATCCGGATAGCACTCGGTGCAATGACCACGTCCCCCATCACTTCTCTACAGACCGAATCAGTAATTACACCATTAGCTCTCCGAAGAATGGAACTAACACTTCGCTATGCCGCAAAAATTTAATTCAAAGAACATCACCTCACACATCCATCATTACAAATTCTCCCAAATCTACACCACGAATATTTAGGTCCCGCCGAAAAGCGAACCGGTCTTACAATAGCTTCACGCATCAAAACATATTCTACACAACTCCACTACAACGTTCCACATATTACTGCTCTTCCTCCACCAACTACACCACCGTGGCAGATGACCGAACGACACATTTTTTTATCTGACCACCACTTCAAAATCACAGCTTTGTCCAGAATACGTCAAACAAAAATTCAACCAGTTTCGTTCTCGGTATCGTCACGTTCCTTTTGTTTACACCGACGGATCTAAGGATACAAATTACACAGGAAATGCCATCGTTTCAGGGACACACACCAAACAGCATCGCTTGCCAAACGGGACGTCCATTTTCATCGCCGAATTGCACGCCATCCTCATTGCCCTTCGTTATGTCCACAGCCGTTCAATGTGTCACCCCATGCGCAGTGTTGTCATTTGTTCCGACTCTAAATCTGTCCTTCAATCACTTTCTTCCCTTTCCTTTTCACACCATTTCCATCTTTCCATTTATAACACACTAGAAACACTTCATTTCATGGTCATCAAGGTCCGTTTCCTGTGGGTGCCCAGTCACTGCGGCATCCCAGGGAACGACCAAGCAGATCATTTAGCTAAAAACGCCGGACACTACTACTGCATGTCACGACATGCCACCGACGGAATTTGGTGGAAGCTCGACGATGAGTGCATCACCCCAGCAACCAGCAACACACCCAAACTCCTCAGTCTACAGGATACGGCCTACCTGCTCTTCTACCAGACTGCCAGCCACCGAAGAAAGGGGCTGCCGACAGCTACATGACTGAGCATCTGCTGGTATCATCATCATTGCCATCACTTATCATAATCAACATCGTCGTCATAACCATCATTCCACACTGCATGATTTTCTGGTTCAAATATACTGATATTCCTGTTAAAAAAAAAAAAATAAGCTAAATCATCACTACTACTTCCAAACATAACAGAAATTCCACAACATTTCGAAGCCATTAAGTCAACGATAAAACAGAGCATCCGACACTTTTGGAACAAACAATGGACTGAAACTACAAGCCACACACAATTACGTTTCATCAAACCCGTTATTGATAACTGGACCACATCATATCAGAAAAACAGACAAGAAGAAAGTTTTATCTCGGCTCCACATAGGTCACACTTTTCTCACCCACAGATATATTTATACTGCTTCACCTCGACCTTCATGCCCATCATGCAATACTCATCTTACAGTTTCACATGTTCTTCTACACTGTCAACATTACCATGACCATCGAAAAACACTTACAAACTACTGTCGTACACACAACGTCCCATTTTCTTTGCCCACACTATTAGGGGATAAACACCCGTGTCTCATTAATCTACTTTTCAAATTTCTCCGGAAAACCAACTTGCTTCAGGACATGTAAATTGACTTTCATGACATAATCTTTCTTATTTTTCTCTTTATAGCACGAAATGGCCTGAGCAGGCCGAAGTGCTCACCGTAATAAAATCAAAAGAAAGGCGTGAGCAGAAACGTTGCTAATAAAATTGTGCTTCTATCCGTGTTTATATATATATAATTATATGCATACATCTATATTATATACACATACATATACACATATATTATATATATACGTATATATACATGTATATGTACATATATAATATACATATATATATATATATATATATATATATATATATATATATATATATATATATATATATATATATATATATATATATATATATATATACATATATATATGTATATATATATATATATATATGTATCTTGGGAGCTGGTGTATGCTACATTGGCCATACTACAACGACGCTCAGTAGAAGGCTCACCATGCACTTACAGAGTGGTGGGCCCAAAGAACACTATAGGGACACACACAAGGCCTCTATCACACGCACTAATCTAGTATCTAATACAGAGATCCTTGTAAAATGTGCTGATCGAAGACGCTTGCCGGTATATGAGGCTGTGCTCATCAAGGATACCTTGCCGGTAATAAACATACAGTGCAAGATGACCTCTGCACTAGCTCTGTACGATTATGAGTGAAGTGTAACGCGTGCCTTTTTATGAGTACGTGCGTGTACTGTTGCCTGTAATCGGATTCCTGGACTTGACGATGAAAGTGCCCATATAAATGCTTGAATGATTTGTATCCCGTGAAATGTTTTTTTGCACTTACCCACTTGTTTTACTTGTCATAACTTTGACTCCATCTAGCCATGTCACCTATAATGTATCCATGATGATGATCGAAACGTTGTATTTAAATATAGATGGAAACCATAACTCACACTTGTGATGATCTCATTCGGAGAAATAGTCCACCAGCTCGAATCTCAAGTGAAAGCGAATGTGCGACATATCGAAAACATACATAAAAAGCTAATAAATGCAGAACAAGCTGTCGTGTTTAACCAACGGTGCATATATATATATATATATATATATATATATATATATATATATATATATATATATATATATATATATATATATATATATATATATATATATATATATATATATATATATATATATATATACATATATATATATATATATATATATATATATATATATATATATATATATATATATATACAGGAGAATGCTGGAGCATCAGGAGCGAGCAGGACTTCTACCACCCCTACGTCCTATTCCGGGGACTGAGACCATGGTCCCTCATGCTCTCGTCGGCGACGAGGCATCTCGTCTGAAGAAAAACCTCATGCGACCCTACCATGGATGCTCTCTCACAAGCGACGACCGCCGGGTTTTGAACTATCGGCTTAGCCGAGCAACATGAACAATGAAGAACGCCTTCGGCATTCTGGCATTCTGGCGAGAGCAATGTGGCCAACACAAAGCGGATGGTACGAGCGGCCTGTTTTCCACAACTGTCTGATGCGAACAGATATCTGGAAATGCACGGGTGCGTGCAGTAACACCAGCCGGGAGAAGCAAGTGGACTTAGGAGCAGGCCTCCACATCACTCACACAGGCTCCAGCAACCACACCAGGGAGGAAGACCATATGCGCGAGGGGTACACATTACCTTAGTGGCCCAGGCCGTGTGTCCTGGCAGCTGGCCAAGGTCGGCCGTGAGCGAGGCGGACGTCTTGTCAGAAAGAAAGTGCTGAAAGATGCGTATTCAGTTGGTCAATTTGTTAGTGGCTTGCTATGTTCTTGATGTGCTGCTTTTGTCACACTGTGGATTGCACTCGTTAGGAAATGGTCAGGCCGGAGTTCAATGCCAGGAGAAGAGATACAGGTGTAATGACACTAATGTATACAACGTTCTATGAACTGATATTCAATTACATACGTAGCCAGGTCAAGCACGTCACACCATGTGAAAGAACGTGTGAAAAATGATCCAGTGGAGCAATGAACGACGGCAAACTGAGTAAAATGGCCGATCTAACCTTGAACAAATATTCAATATATTATCACACACGTCAGTAGAACACTGCAAACAATAAATCGTTTGACATCGTGCAAAACGACCGGTTATTAATACATGCTGATCAAGAGGGTGCCATCACATGTCGGGCGCGTTGCGACACATCTAACCACCGCGTCTACTGCTCAGCAAGCGTCTTGTGCTGGCAACCTTTTGGTTGAAAATGATACATTTCATCATTTAAGGGAACTGTACCTGGTCAAATATCGATGTTTAACTTTACATATGGGGGAAAGATAGCTCGGTTGGTTAACCCTCGCACGGCAGGTGCTCCGCACCAACTTCGCGTCCGACATGCCGCCACTAACGGCGTTGTAGGTCACTGACCTGACATGACCTTAATCTGAACATTTTTTAGCATGTGTCAAATTGATGTTGCATGAGGTACTGTGAATTTCAGAGCTCTAAGGCGAACAGTTTGTTTTAACTATGCCATGAAACATCTTGAGGGGTAGGTATCTAACCCCTCCGTGTCAATTTAAATTTAAATTTTACAACTTATTTTTCTTCTCCAAAATACAGAAATTGATGTTACCTATCAGGCTACTTACGATATTAATTGTACAATGTGTGGACCCTTTGAAACAATATGCACACCAGGTGCCGACAGTTCGAGTCTAGCGAAACGCAAAGTTAATGTTTTGTCTGTGTGGTCTGGTTGCTACGACTCATATATTTCGTGGATTAACTCCGCCACACGACGTCTGAATTGCCTGCGTTTAGTTTCCTCAAACCGCTTCACCTCCGCTGCCACGAACATCCCAAACTGTATCTCAAGGTCCTGTTTGTTGTTGTGCAGTCTCTTATATGTTGTCCTTAACTCTTATAGTAACAAGTCGTTGGTGTCGCGTTTTTTACCCTTCGTCGGCGTTTTTCTGCCCTGATTTTTTTTCGTCGCGGCCACCGTCCCTGGTCCATCCGGTCGTCCGGTGCTTGTCCCTGGTCTTGTGCAAATCGCGCTCGTCTCGAGTTTCCCCGTCGATGGTGAGCTCATATCGTTGGCCACGGCAGTCTGGGCACGTTCCCCACGCGCCGGGCACGGGGCTAGAAGATCCGACGCGACCTGAAAATGTGGCAATGATGAAACTGAGATGAAAGCTACGAGCTTCAGAGCAGACATCGGGTGAACTTTAACATGCGCACGGAAGGCGCCCTGAAAATTAAGCCCGCTGGAGATGCGTGTTGTATGTTGTAAATGTAAGCCCAGTAAACATGCCGATGTCGGCCCAATGTCGGCGTGCGACGGATTGTGTCCGGAATATCCATAGCGGCCATCACTAGCGGTATCAATGTGGGATAGAGGATTACACCGCCGTGTTTGCTTCTATACCCCCTGCCATAAGTCTGCGTATGAGCTATACTTACCCTGCAGTTCCATCACGACCATGTCCAGCTGGTCCAGCTGGTTATGGCCACCAGCCCCGGTGCGCTTATTTTTTCGTACTTTGCTGTGGAAAGCAGTTTTTTGCCAGACCCTGGGATATCATAAGAATTTTTCACCAAAAGGCACCCGAGTTTCCATAATGTTCCGGGTTATGACGTGCTGAAACCGCCCATGGGTGCTGTGCTGACATTAAAGAACTCGTGGATGTAAACGATTTCTTGGTTCAATATAATTAAGCGATGTTTATACAACAATAAAAAAATGCACAGAGTTAGACGTATTGCATTTCATAATTATGGTACAGGAAGTACCTGCTTTCATGCCTACGTGCGAGCCGTAAACAACACTATAAGGGCCAAAGCTGCCAGACATAGAGTATTATCAGGGCCAGTCTGAGTAGCTTAGAGGGATGCCGACAATCCTCAACTACTGTCACATCCATCTTTTGCACTCGCATTAGATTCGGCTCAAAATATCTGCCAAGTTAGAATTGAGTGAAAGCATATGACGATTTGGCGAAGTGCCGGCAACTTTCCATGGCGGGTAACAATTGGCGCCGATTCTAGCGATATTTGACAATAGTCGCTAGTTCATAGCTGGCAGCGCGCCACATGTGTTCGTCGTTTTCGGGGTCGAAATTGAATCGGGTGGAGTCGAAATCTCGTCGTGGCTGATTGATTATTTTGTGTACGCATCTATTAATTGGTAAATAACCATTGTAAGCATCTGACATTCGGACTTGGTATTGTGGCTGATTGTAAAATTGAGGTTTTGAACAATCTTCTTTATTGTTTATTGTCCACAATCTCCAACAGCATATTGTGCCCTTTACAGCAGAAGTCAGTAGCTAAAAACATACACAGAACAGGTGAATAGTTTTCAGTTCCAACAGGCAAACGGTTGTCAGAACTCGTCGATGTCCGATGGCTCCGCGTCTCAGACGTGAACGTGTGACGCAGCACAGTATCTCACCACCTGTGTCTTAAATGCATTCAGCGAGTCTGTGAAGATGTCCGCACTCGGTGTCATCGCTAAAAATGCGTTGGCTACTCTCAATAATCTTCGGTGGTGAGTGAGGAATGGTCCGCGTATCCTATTGTCTTTGTCAACTTAGGTAGGTAGGTAGGTACCTAGGTACAGGACTTCGCACCTCGTGCAGCCCGAATTGTGTTGCCAACAAAACTTCTGGTGAAGCCTTGCACGGTGCAAGGGCCCTTCAGTAGGCCAAGCTTTCTTCCCTCCAGCATTATGGCCTCCCACCTGGAATGCCTTGCTTGGCCTGCTGAGGGCCCCTTTAGTTTCCCGAAGAGGAACTACAAACCAAAAATAAATGGTTAATGAAAATAAAACGAGAACAGCTGCAGCTAGTGAATAAGAACAGATTTTCCCTCGCTTCTTTAGCATACCTATTTGGACAATCAGAGCATTTCTGGTGTGTTATGTGACCATACTGATCATGGGAATCAAATGGATTAAGCCACTGCCTATCTGTCCACTGGGCAATTATGTAACTATGACAATGGCTGGATACCACTATGCTTGGCATAGCCCATGTTAGGTAGATTGGCACATACCTACCTACCTAAGGTGCCTGTCTACCTGTGTTGGTAGTACCTACCTACATAATAGGCATACCTAGCTGCAAAAACAAGACCGGTGGTATGGATTGCAAATGGTACTCGCATCCTTCTCCAATATCATCTTGAAGATGACCATTTTCTTCTGGCGTGTTACTTCCCTGATGCCCATTCTAAGTGCTTCAATGTCTGGGCAATTTCTTTTTCATGTGTAGTGAATGATGTGTTGCCATATGTATGTCAGCTGTCTGGTTGCCTTGGTTACACCAAACATGAATGTTTTCTGACCAATGTTTATACGTAACATATATGATTGCTTTATAACATTTATTATTTATTATTTTATGAAGAAAAATATTACACAGCTATAGCATTTGTTACGTATGTCTCGCAGCATGAAGATTTGAAATAATGTGGAACATTTATGCATGTGCCATAATTTTGTATTGTTACTTGACAATTACTTGTATTTGATGCATGCGTAGATTCGTAGAAGTTGTGCGTAGATTCATAGAAATTCCAGGACAAAATTTTCAAGGTACGTACTTTGTTAGTGGAACTGGAAAATGCGTGAAACGTGATTTGTAGGCGTGTTTTTTATTTGAAAACTACGATTTCATGCAGCTTGATGAAACTGGGCGCAGGATAAGGAACAGGTAGTATATCAAACAGCCACAAGTTTTATTTTTATTTTTGAAAGTTGAAACTGGGCCCTGGGCCCAGTTTCACCGCGTGGGGGTCGCGTCGGATCTTCTAGCCCCGTGCCCGGCGCGTGGGGGTCTGCTGGAGGCTCATTCGCCGCATTTCCCTTCCAATCCACCAGTGCTCTCAAAGCACAACCCCGCCATGCTCCTGTCACCGCCACCACCACCACCAACACCACCGACAACACCAACACAAACACCGCCGACAACACCAACACAAACACCGCCAACAACACCAACACAAGCACCGCCGTCAACACCAACACAAACACCGCCAACAATACCAACACCAACTGCAACATCAGCACCTACACCACCGACAACAACACCGCCGCAGATACAGATTCTTTCTACTCTTTTAATTTAGATATAACAGACATATGGGGACAGGGGACCGGCCGCCAGGAGGTGCAGGGGGGGCAGTGCCACAAGGGTGGAAAACCAGCGCCTCATGCAAATCCCAGAATTAGAACTCACAGAAAATCAGAGACGAAATTTAAAATTCTTAGGAATATGTTCATGGAGGAGAAAATTCGGTACCTGCGGGTAAAAACTAGGAAAGTCGAAAATCCTTAAGTTAAAAGACGCTCGTTTTCTTCTTCCTCTTCCTGTTCCTCTATCAATTCCTTTTCCTCTACTCCTCTCCCTCCTACGCCTCCCCTCTCATCCTCCCACACCTCGGCTGATGTATTTGTTGTTATTGTTTACGCTGCTGTGTTGTTGCTGAGGTATTTGTTGTTGTTTACGCTGTTGTGACGTGCAGGTAAATATACTTGCTGACTGGCGCTTTCGTATTTGAAACTCATATATGACTTGGAATATTATTTATTGCCAACATCTGTACAGATTCCCCCTAGTTATTACTAGATGGCCCTTGCTATAGCCGCCCGCCGCGCGAGGCCACGCGCCCGCAGGGTTGCCGGAGCCTCTTCTGCAGGCGCAACGTCCGCCGCGCCAGCCGGCACAACGCCGTCAGCCGCCAGCTGATCCGGCAGGGCTAGCCAGTCGGCGTTGTCCCCGCTGGTGAGGCATATGTTATGCATGATGCCGCATGCTCTGTGAAGCACCAACAACTTATGTCCTATCACAGTTGTATGTCGTACAACACGTGAGGGCACTGGGCGGCTTCAAGCATGTATTTAAGGGCATACCACATATGTTCGACGCTGAAAGGTTAAATAGTCGGTGAAGAAAGCTAGCTGGGGATGGGGGTGGTGGCGATCTCCCAAAAGCATACAGCGCTAAATTCCTGGTACCTTATTGCTAGCATTCAATAGGAACTCTGCGTAGACTTACGACACTATCCGTAGCCTGTTTCATAAACGTTTTTACTACTTACTACTTACTACTCTGACGTAAGTTTTAATTTACTACTTACTACTTCACTCTGTTTCATAAAAAAGTTGTACATTGTAAATACGTCGTAGTAAGTTTTCGTTAGTAGTAAATGCGTCAAGTTGGATACGTGCGTCGCATTTACCACGATGTAAACAAACAATTTGCTCTCGAGACGTCCAGGAAACATGCTACCAGCGTATTTTCTGTCATAGAATCAAACTGTTGAAAAATAGATGTACTATTAGTCATATTTCAACTAATTAAAGGAACAAATGGAACTGAACAAACCCACTGGATGGAAGGCTCCAGAAATGCGAGGTAAATGGAAGTTACAGCTTGAGGCTCTTGATGGTCGGAGCAGAAATATTTCGTAGGTAGGTATCTACCAGCCTGGGTAGGCACCTACTAGCCTGGGTAGGTACCTACCAACATAGATAGGTACCCACCAGCATAGGTAGGCACCTACCAGCCTGGGTAGGTAGGCACCTACCAGCCTAGATAGACAGGTAGGTACCTACCAGCCTAGATAGATAGGTAGGTACCTGGGTACCTACCAGCCTAGGTAGGTAGGCACCTACCATCCTAGGTAGGTACCTACCTAGGCACCTATATAGGTACCTACCTAGGCACCTACATAGGTACCTACCTACCTACCTACCCAGGTACCTACCTATCTAGGTTACTGTCTGTTGTTCCTCTGCACAATAATAAGGTGCTGATATGCATTTCCTACACAGTTTATATGATTCTTTATGCTTGAAATGACCATGACCCTATAATTGATATTTTCACTTACCTATAACATCAGGAATTCCATGCATGTGCTGGAAGGCTGCTTGAATTCTGGCCATTTCCTGTCTGGCTGATGGCCACCTGATAATTCCAATCAGCCTTCTCACAATAGTTTGTGCCACTCTGTGCACCACTCTGCAAACTGTTGCCTTCGAAAACCCGTGGCCATCCCCAACTAGAAGATAGAGGCTTCCAGTTGCCATGAACCTGAAATGACACCAAAGGTAGAGTAAGTTGGCACCAATTCAAACATTAAATTTGCTGGTTTAGGTGGGTTTTGGAGTTAGAAGTTCCAATGTCAATACAAATGGCAATAAGCAAAAAGAGCTGTGTGTTGGTAATATAGCATACAAATAATGTTCAAAAGAAAGGAAAAATATAACCAGCTAGCCTACCCTAATGTTCCACATAAGAAATAGGATTTCAAAAGGAAAATGTACACACAATTTAAACTTCAGAAAATCTAGCCTAGCCTGACTAGCATAATCTGTCATTGAAAAAAATCAACCCAATTTCATGATTGCTATTATTAACATTTTTCAACTTAAAATGCCTTGTGCAACCTAACAAACAAAACCTAACCTCATTGTGTGCCCCAAGGAGGTAAAATTGGGTGTACAAATTTCCTTGTGGATACCTAAAAGTGCACTAATACCTGCCTATTGAAAGCAGAAAACATCTATCTAGATATTTGATGGTTACATACCTCAGTGCAAGTAGCAGCTGCTGCTTTGCTGCAAGTGCCTGGTTTCTTGCAGTCTGGTATTGGAGGTCAACAGCAATAACTGCCAGGAGCATTTCTGTCAGTGCTGCTGTTATTCTGAAGCGCTGCCTGAAGTGGGGACATTGAAGTATAAATGGTATGTAGGACCTAAACTGAAGCATGATCAATATCACTATATACATATATTTCCTCATGTATATCCTGAGCATCTCAAACTGCTCATGTCATTTCAAAATGCATTCATTCATGTTTGATTGGCAAATAGAAGTTATCAGTGATGTTTTTGCTCCTTCATCAGAATACATGGGGATTTATTTATATTTGTTTGTTCATATGTGAGGTTGTTGGAACACTTGTTTGATTGCACATTTATCATTCAGGCATGGTTGACAATTCAAGTTGCATGCCAGTGGGTGATGTTGCAATGAACAGATGTTTTTGTTGAATTGATTATTCATAACATTCTTTATAAAGACAAACTGAATACCTTCCATTTGACAAAAACAGCAATATGAGCTCTTACCGAAATGGCTCAGGCAGATCCAGGTTCATATTCATTCGTGGCCTGAACATCCGTGGCCTTCGTCGCCTCCTGTTTTCACCATCCATGCTTAATAAATACTTCTTTGTTGATTGTCACAGCAGTCACATCAAATCACTTAACAGAGTTAAGATAAAATCACTTGATACTCTTAGGTCATACAAACATCTACTGTGGTTGGGGCAGAGTAAACTTTGGTAGTAAGTTGTGCTTCACTTTTACTACAAGTTGTAGTTGTAGTTGTAAGTAGTAACTTTTATGAAACAGCCTGCCTGAATTTAGCCCAGGTTGGTAGTAAGTAGTAAGTAGTAAATTAAGATTGTAGATTTTGTTTTATGAAACATAATTTTACTACTTACTACTTACTACTTACACCGAATTTTGCTTTATGAAACAGGCTACACATATGTTCGACGCTGAAAGGTTAAATAGTCGGTGAAGAAAGCCAGCTGGGGGTGGGGGTGGTGGCGATCTCCCAAAAGCATACAGCGCTAAATTATTGGTACCTCTAAGCTACCTTATTGTTAGTATTCAATATGAACTCTGCAGACTTACGACACTATCTGGACGGCGAAGCGAATGTCGTGGACGCGAATCTGCTTCCCGTCCACGACCGGAAACCGGTGCTTCAGAATGCCGAACAGCTGTTCGACTCTCACCCTGGTTTTTGCGTGAGCGTCATTGTACCTGGGAAAAGGTGCATTCGTGGTGTGCAATGCAACAGAACGACGGATAGCACGGATCGGGGGCCTTGAAAAGGGTTTCCATTACGCTAGAGCATTCTTTTGATAATTTGTGGCACATATAATGTTGGCCTTGGTCGTACCTCTTTTCTACGTCCGTTGTTCTGCGGTCATACGGCGTCATCAGCCATGGCAGGAGGGGGTAGCCGGAATCGCCCAGAATGAGGCCCTCTGACCTGCCAGCCTGCCGTTCGGCTGACATCCTGGAAAAAAATGTAATTTGAAAATGTACATTAACCCTCTCCGGTCAGATGCTCTCGCGCCGTATCGAGGGGGTTGATACTAGGAGCGACAGATTGGACATCCGCGGGCAGTTCTTTCCCTTTGTGTGGAAAACCTTAGGGAGGGGTGGGGGCGCATACCCCCACCCCCCGACACGGGGCTGATTAATATTCAGGACAACTGACTTAAAGGCGCACAACATAGGCCATGGCAGCACCACTGAAAACCAGGCGGGTGCAATGACCTGCCCGGTACACTATAACCACACGATGAGGCAATAGCAATCAAGCATCCTCGGCCGACCCGTCCTCGACTACGTCACTGGCTTGACAAAATACTTGGCTCACAGATTGGGCAGGTCCGACGTGCGCATTACACGTGAGTCGTGCCAGCGGCCGGGCGCGTGCACCGAAAGGTGCAGCAGCTCACGGCCCGGACCGCTGACGGCCATGCCGTTGAGGGATGTCTGGTGGTGACGGTTGATGTAGACATCTTCTAGTGCCACCGGTACACGTATTCTAACCTGAGTGCCATCCACACAGCCTGAGAAAAACATTTCAATGAATGTTCCAATTCCACGATGATGAAAGAGGCCTTTTGACCACAACACCAACCATGGTGTTTTCGGGGGCATGAACTTCAATGGTACAGGGGCCTTCCCCACCCCACCACTGCCACCACTCTGGTGTCCCTCTCCCCCTCCCACCAACACCACCACCACCACCACTACCATCACCTTGATGTCCCCCCGCCCCCTTTTATGGCCTTCTCTGTACGATCCCGCCCCCACCCTTAGGAAAATAGTCCTTGAGACATTGTGCCACGGGACACTACGAGTGAGTGGCGCCTCTATCAAAGTTCGACGGTGGCACTGGTGTCCGTGGAGTTAACTATCAATACACTTGCTCCAATTTACTTCTACCCTGGGCTTGCAGCGCATGCGCAAATACGCAGGAGGGGCGGGATCAAAATCGGCCACACGTTGTTTACATGTGGCGTCGCCATCTTGATGGCGCTGTCGGGTGAGTGTGGGGTCCGCGTAAGCTTTTTCGCTTTGCTTCTAGAAATTGCCTACCTATGACATCGGGGACACCGGTAATGTCGTAAAATCTCCCCCGTAGGCGTAGGCACTCGATCTGTGTTGCTGGTTAGCGGATGACACTCCGCAGTGTTTGTTATAAGCAGGCACACCGCGTGCACAGTCCTGCACACGGTGGCCTTGCTGGGGCCGTGAGCGTCGCCCACTACCTGGTAGAACGCCCCAGTGGCCAGAAACCTGGAATAGACAAGCGAGCCATCATTATGGTGTGGAAAGAAATGTTTTATCTTAACGGTTAGTGGATGGCAAGTTAATTTTGGAGAAAAATTGAAAAATTATTGACTGACCTCAAGAAGAGCAGGATCTTCTCATGCACCTGTAGTGCATGACTGCGGGCAGTAGTTGTGCGCAATGCTGGCCCCAGCAGCTGGATAAGGCGTTCTGCCGTTTGGGGCAAAACCCTGAAGCGCATCCTGGGTATGTAGGAACAGTGTTGTGAGAATGCATTTTGTGGATAAAATGTTGCATACATATACCTAGGTGGGTAGGAACCAGCTAATCACATTTATAGATCCACACTTGCTTGTACATTGTTCAGTGTGAGCCTTTCTCAAGTTAAGATGCACAATATTAAACGCATGCAATTTGTTAGTTTGGTGGAAAGCATATTGTGTAGATATGTGAAGACTTAAAATTATATAGTAAAGCTGCAAATGTTGATATTATGCCATCAGTCTTACCTGAACTCTGCAGCACCGAAATTGAAGTTGCTCCTGTGCCGAAACACTCCTGTTGGGCCTGTCTGGGGCCACCTCTGCTTCACCCCAAACTCTTATTTGAAGCATGTCCATGCTAATGAACAATAACAATACACTGAGAATAAGCTAACACTAAACCAACAATTAACAACACTATAACTGGATAAACAACAACAACTAGCAAAGCTCAATAACCACTGATGAATTGCTTGTCTCCTATGCAGCCAATCTCCTCCCACGTCTCTTGCCAAAATCACAATGAAAAATGTTACGCTTGTCATGTTGTGCATCATTTGCACGCCGTCATTTCGTTAAAATTATCCCACCACTAGGGTTTGATGAAACTAGACATGCATTGATTCGTCGTTTTTGAGTCGTGGATTCGTAAAATTGTGTGCGTGTTTTCGAAAGCGTGCTTTTTTGGAAAATCGTACAATTTATTTTGGTGAAACCGGAAATTACGTTTAACGCACAAAAAAGCTGCTGAATCGTGAAATCGTCAATTCGTAATATTGATGAAACTGGGCCCTGGTCTCGCTTCTGTTAGTTCGATGTCGGTCCGCGTCACTGTCGGATGTTGGATGTCACGTGGGGATGTTCTGGAACACAAGAAACATGCAGGAATCGTTGTGACATGATGGCGTTAAAGCAGGTTCTGCAGTACAGAGAAAGAGCAATGAAAGTTTGAGACGCCTATGCAGGTATGACGGTGAGGATCTGAGAACCCGCTATCCAACTTTCGCATAAGTGGAGGCCTGAGATCTACAGACGTCGGAAGGATCCTAATTGAGGGGCCATCTAATGGCCCAGTGTCTCGACTAGCCACGATAGGCCGGAAAAGGAGGTTTGAGGGGATCTCAATAGAAGTCTCTGACCTCTATTGGTCTGAAGTCGTCCCGATGGAGGTTGGAATACCCTCAAGGCAGGTGTTACAGCCCACAAGATCTGAAGGCAGGATCGCTGTGGGTTTAGAGGGGCACGTGGATGCTCTGGGCCCCTCTATCAGTATATAAAAGACATAAAGACATAAAAGATTAGTGCAACTCTGAGCCACAAGGGCCCTTCTTGGTTGCACTCTGTACACTGAACCAGTTGCCCACCAAATCTGCCAATCAGCCCTCCCTGTAATACTGAAAAGCAAGCCCTCTATTCTTATGATTGTCTATGCTGTTTTTAAAGATGTTCAATGTGCTGCTACTGACGATGTTTTCTGGCAGCTGGTTCCAGTGTTCCACTACCCTGTTGGTGAAGAAAGTTTGCCTTAACCTTGTTCTGCTGTGGTTAATTTTAATTTTGAATTTATGACCTCTAATTGCATCATTTCTGTTAAATTCAAACATTTCCCCAAGGTATCCCCTCTCCAGACCATTGACAAATTTAAAGATCTCGATGAGATCTCCTCTCAGCCTTCTATATCTAAGTGAAAACATATTCAATTTCTTCAATCTTTCCTCATATGGCAGGTTGCTTATGCCATTAACCATTTTTGTAGCCCTCTTTTGTACTCTCTCTAAAAGCCAACAATCTTTTTCATAGCTAGGAGACCAAGCTTGGATGCAGTATTCCAAATGTGGCCTGACGTATGCACAGTAAAGCTTCCTGATCACTTCCTCACTTCTGTATGATACATTCCTATTTATTGCCCCGAGCATTCTCAGTGCCTTCTTCCTGGCTTCCTTGGTCTGTTCTGATGCCCCCAATTTTGTGTTTAGAATAACACCTAAATCCTTCTCCTGTTGAGTCACTGATAGCACTTGGCCACCCATCAAGTATGGAGCCTCCATATGCTGCTTACCTACATGCATGATTTTGCACTTATCAAAGTTAAATTTCATTTGCCATTCTTCGGACCACTTCACAAGTTCGTCTAAGTCTTTTTGCAGCGAGATATACTCATCCTGACCTGTTATTGCCCTAAAGACCTTCAAATCATCTGCAAATTTCACAACTTTACTGCTTAGGCCACTTTCAATGTTATTTACAAATATAATGAACAGTAATGGCCCTAGTACTGACCCCTGGGGGACTCCACTAAGAACATTTTGCCATGATGACTTTGTACCATTTAGCATCACTCTTTGCTGTCTATCTGAAAGCCACAACTCTATCCATTTTAAGATGCTACCTGCAATACCATGGGACTGAAGCTGTATCATTAACCGTTTATGGGGTACCTTGTCAAAGGCCTTACTAAAGTCAAGATATGCTACATCAACCTGATTTCCCTGATCAAATTGTCCTGTGGCGAAGTTCAAAAAGTCCAAGAGGTTTGTGAGACACGATCGTCCTTTTCTAAATCCATGTTGAGTATCTTGAATCAATCTGCTACCTTCCAGATAACTAACTATTCTTTCCTTGATAATTGATTCGAGTACCTTGCAGACTAGGGATGTGAGACTTATTGGCCTATAGTTTTCAACTTTCCCTCTTTCTCCTTTCTTGAAAATAGGAACTACATTTGCCCTTTTCCAATCGGTTGGAATTTCATTATGTGAAACTGATCTACAAAATATTACACTAAGTGGAAATGCCAGTTCCTTTTCAGTTTCCCGCAACACCCTAGCATAAATATCATCAGGTCCTGCGGCCTTATTTGGCTTTATTTTCCTGATGTGATTGTAAACAACATCACTACCAATGAAATCAACATCATTTGTCAGATCCCATGTAACTGAACTATGGTGTACGGTCGGCAGATTGGCCATATCTTCCAATGTAAACACTGATTTGAACTGCTTGCTCAGCTCCTCAACCATCTCACTATCCTCACCCAATGTAGTCCCGTTTACTTCCAGTGGACCAATTGTGCTAGAAACTTTACTCAGCTTGTAGAAACTAAAGAACTTTTTACTGTCCCCATTACAGTTTCTAGCTAAATCCAGTTCCTTTGCTCGCTTTGCTGCTCTGGTTTTTTGCTTCACAGTGTCTCTAGCTTTTTGATACGCCTTTAGATTAATGACATTTGAGGCTTCTTTAAAAACTCTAAATGCAGTTTTCTTAGCCCTAATTGCTTTTATCACGTCTGGTGTAAGCCATGCTGGCTTTCCTACCCTTCTTTTGCGTCTTTGCTTTTGGGGGACATGTCTAATCTGAGTTTCCTTTAAGTAAGATTTGAACTTTATATGGGTACCCAGTGGACGTGAGGAGCACAATGGATGTTTGAAGGGCCTACTGAAGATCTGAGGAGCCTCAGCGTGGGCCTGACATCCCTAAACTGACCTGGGTGCCGCCGGCGGTGGTTTGAGGGGCCCAGCGGGGGCATGAGCGGTCTTGTGTCCTATGGAGTTCTGAGGGGAGCATTCAGTTGATGCGCTGAGGGCAAGGTCTCCATCGTTCCGCCCACAAATTACACGCTCCAAGCTTCAGCCATCTTTTAATTACAAAACTTGCAGAAATGTGAGGGTCGAGCGGCAGGTAGTATTGCCGGCTCAAAACGACTTTAAGATGCTTCCATTTTTTCATTTTAATCAATTCTACGATCGCAGTTGCTTACTTCCCATGATAGTCTTTACTGTCTTCATATCATATGAAATATACTTATTTATTTGTTTCATTCATAATAGTCTTTAAACCCTGTGGGTGGAGGTGTGCTAATGGATACAATTAGCGCAAAATGGTTCATTGGATTTTGCAACATCCAACATATTTCTTTAGTCTTTGTCTGAACACTGCAACATTCCCTGGTACGTTAAAATTTGCAGTTATACTTCCTGTATATGAATCAGGGGAAATAATGAATTTACTAATTATAGGCCAATCTCTTTGCTACCAATATTTTAGAAAGTGCTGGAAAGATTAATACACCTTAGTGTATCATCATTTATAAATGAAAATAATATCATACACCCACTGCAATTTGGTTTCAGGAAAAGCCACATACATGCAAATCGCTCTGATGCATAACGAAGTAACTAAATCCCTTGTAAATAATAAATTAGTTTGTACTCTGTACCTAATTTTAAAGAAGTCTTTGGCACTGTCGGCATCAGCATTTTGTTACAAAAACTGAAGTAGCTTTAGGGGAAATATATATATAGACTGTTTAACTCTTACCTATCAAATAGATCTCAAAGAACCAAGATCATCATCCAAGACATCATAAAAAACCAAGACATTATCTCCCAACCATTAAATATCACAAAAGGTGTTCCTCAAGGTTCGATTCTTGGACCTCTGCTATTTACTCTATACATCACCCATCTCTGCAATGTTTCCAATTTGGCTAGCTTTTACCTATTTCCGGACGATACTGCCATAACTATTACAGCCAATGATCATTTTGAGTTACAAATTAAAGTAAATAGGGTAATACCCAAAATAATTGCACGGTTTCATACCAACTATTATCTATTAATGCCAATAAGACAGGGTATCAATGTTTCCAGGAAACCATGTGATGACCTTTATGTCAAAATAAATACTTCCAATATTACAAGGCATAGATGCATAAAATATTTAGGTGTATTTATTGAAGAAAACATGACATAGAAAAGCCATATCAATGCCATCTTCAAAAATTAGCAGGAATATTGGAATTATAGGCAAATCTAGGTACTTTCTATCAACTTGTGAATTGCTTCTTCTGCATAATTCTTTAATACTGCCATTTCTAAATTACTGTGCTTTTGTCTGAGCAAGTACGTACCACTCTAAGCTCGACAAGATTATTAAGTTGCAGAAGCGTGTTATTAGGATTGTTGGCAAGAAACCTTACTTATATCATACAATTTAATTGTTTATCAAACATGGAGTACTAAAGTTTCTGAACATAGTTTATGAGCAATGCATTTACATTATGCTAGATTTTCTAAAACTCTTATATATGTTCAACTTCATGAACAAGGTGGCCTCAAAGTTAGACAATACTTTCAAATACCCTTTTCTGATATAAATTACAGGATGTTTTCATCACCCTTTATTGCACCAAAAGCCTGGAATACAATAATCTGCTCTCACTTCCACAGGATTGAAGATGTACCTATAAATACATTTATGTTGAAGAAACATCAGACAATACACTACTAGAAAGTATGAACTTTTTCAATGAATGTCAGTAATAGTAACGTGCTTTGCACGAAAATCGAGAGCCTTATTCGGATATTTTCGTTTAAGAATCATGTTTTATTTTCTTTCTTCTCCATACTTGGTTCGTCCTTTCTCCTTAGTGTAGTAATAGTTTAGGACATGCATGTGCAAGATCATATATTTTATATTATTTCCCCATTAGCACCTATAGCAGTTATCCTGGAGCCCTCGAAGACGTTACTACCATTGCTAATTGTTTAAGGTAGTTTCAGGAACTAATATCTGGTGGCGAGATCTGTCCAACAAGAAATAGGAGCGGGGAGTGGTGTGACCTGCCTTGATTTGCTTACCACAGCCTGCTTCTCACCCTTGGAATTTAACGTACTTAGGTCGCACGGGTATAGAAGGGCACTCCTGCATACGTATTAATGGGTAGGGGAATGAAAACATTGCTGAACCTACCTATCAAATATTTATGATAATATAACTACCAATGAACCTCAATTAAAATCAACTAGTAAGAACTTGACATTTGTTAGAGGTGTCAACCAACACAACAATTTTCATGCTTACGTAGAAAATACAATGAACCAAATTACTCTACTTTGCGTAGTGAAGTATTTCCTGATGATTTTGAAAATGCAGTTGTGCCTATATTCATCGCAGGAAAACAAACTCGCAAATTATAGAGTATTACTCTTATCTTTGCTCTTATCTTTACTCTATCTTTACTCCATATCTTCTAAAAAATTTGGAAAAATATCACGCTGTCTTTCAACATATTTGGAATTAAACAATGCACTAAGCCATTTTCAATTTGGCTTCAGAAACAATCATAGCACGTACATGCCCATTAAGCACTTATAACGAAAGTGAAAATGGAGGTATTTTGTGGGGCTTACACATTGATTTGAAAAAGGCATTCGACACAGTTAGCAGAGACATATAGTTAGCAAATTACGGTGCATTGGAGTTGAAGGTCCCCTCCTGAGAATGCTAGACAAATATATAAAACCAGATATCAACAAAGTAAAAGTATCTGAGATCTGAGATATTATCTGAATCAGAGTAAATTCATATGGTATATTTTCACTTTCTCAAAGCTCCATTACAGGATCCTTATTATTCATCATATACATGAATGCGATAGGGGACACGCGCGGCCACGCTACTGCTAGCGCTTCGTTCGCACATGGCGGCGGAAGTTCGAACTGTAATTATGCCATCTGGTCGTATAGCGGCCGCGGCCGCCAGGTGCTAAATCATGAAGATAATTGTCAAAACCAAAGAAAGTATGGTATCTCGAGATTTTGCCCCACCTGTGCTGGATACATTCATCATTTCTGCATCAGCTGATACAAATTAGACTCGAGTATAATGGCCGTTAGTAATCGTCAATTTTGTTTGAAAGTTGACATGTTCGAATGTTTTTGTATACCTTCAGCATGGGAAACGCCAGAAGCTTTATGTGGTCGCATGTGAAATTGGATATTTTGATCAAACGATGGTACTAACCTCAGAATTTATCACTCGTTTCAATGAAAGTATTCCTGATCAACTGACACTGCCGCTATACATCGTCAAATTTGCTTAAAGATGAAATAGCATCGCAAGTATGTCTTTAAGTGAGGACAGTGGCAATTTCTTGCCAAGAATAAGGGCCCTGGTGTATAATAAAACTGTTTGAACAACACTAATGTTTTGAAAAATCTTCAAATACAAATAAAATAATAATTTAACACAGACACAAAAAAAACACATTTTTATCCATCTTTCAAGATTATTATCTTGCATTAAAAGTTAGGCGGCTAGGTTAGTCTAAACTTTGTGGCTTTTTCCATTTACTTAACATTTCCATTACTTAACACGCCTAATACTATTACTTTTCCATTTCCATTACTTAACACGCCTTCACCGCGAAGTGTGGGTACAGCTAGCCTATTTTGAGTCTGCTCGGGTGGTATACAAATTAACGCCAATTAAAATAATACTCATCACATTTAGATACGGTAGGACTTGAACATGACAATAATCTCATACAGAAAGTCGTTGGTTTCCAAACATAGTCATAAAATCCTACTTACCTACAAATTCGGCAAACTTAGGGCACATGACTCGGCTATCGCCCTTGGATATGCCACTTCCCTCGCCACTTTCACCGTTCCTGACTCCATGGACGTCGGAAAGACGTGTAGACGCCATAGGTGTGGGAACAGGGGCAGGGGGCATGGCTCTCATTTTTCATGACGTTTAACAGTAATGCTATGACGATGCATGGTAAGAATCAACTTAACAAATGGTTCCCCCTCCCACACATTTGAGACGTTCTTACGCCTCTGGTGGACGTGGCCTACTGAGGAACTTTGACTAAGGGATCACGTTCTTTGACGAATGCAGGTTTACCATCCAAGCCCACCCGCTATAAATTATAAGGGTGGGAATGTTCAGTGACCGGGGAAGCGGGCACCACCACCCATCACAGCTAACATACTATATTATAGCCCTTGGGGACTGGTCCCTCCAAGCTCTATGCAATTTGACAATACAATATTATTGAGTATTTCAAAGAATTGTTTTGCATGAAAAATAACCAAAAACCCCCTCTCACCCCCATCGAAAGTCCGAAAGTCCGAATCGAAACACCAATACATGCCACCAAGAGTCCATGCAACGGCTGAAAAGTGGAGGTATTTGTGTGCTATTCTTCAATGGAACGTTCACAAGCCAGGGCGCCCCGCCACGGCCTGAAGGTCGGCGGGATCCCACAGCCTTCATATTTATGAAGACGATGAGCTGCCTCGGGAGTGGCCAAATGTTACGACTAATTCATTCAAATTTGGGTAAACGGAATGTTGACACCTCGCTCGATCCACCCGAGTGGCCCAATAACATCATTCTGAGCGGCTACTACTCGAGCTCCTCCCCTAGGGTTCCGCGCAGCTGATGCTGTTCTAAGGACACCCCAGCGCACTCAAGCGCGGCGGAAGCAGTCAGCATTAACTTTGAAAGACTGTGTTTGGAACTTGAAAAATAAAGGTGCCGAATGCTGGGTTAGGGACCCCATGCACTAGCTTAGCCGTTAAGAATTGGTTCCGTTTCGGAACCTGAAAACAAGTATCAGTGAAGCGTTCAACCTAAAATCAGATGGTATTCACGAATATAAAATGTTGGGTAGTCATGGCAGCTAATAGTCATCCGGCATTTGGCGGCCAGAACAACAATGGGCGTTGGAACCGAAGAAATAGAATGAACAAAACATTCGAAGCTTACAAAATAATGCATTCAAAACGATAGTTCATGTATTCTGAAACTCCATGCACTCGGAAACGATTATCCGACATCCACTAGACGGCACGATGACGAGCGGTATCAGACGAGTACACCACATTCAGAAACTCCAGCTTACTAAGTATACACGCATTGTCAAAGAACATCAAAATAGATGACACATCGTCGAGAGCTGGCACAAACGTTTCAAACCGATTGAATGGCTGCAGACATGTCACCTTCGTACGTATCTAAATACAAGTACGAAAATTGTGCAGTTGTAAATATGCTCTCGCTGTAATGACATCGCCATACCCGATCCTGGATGTCATACTTGGGCATTATAGGGCTGAGGCCTGTATGCTCCTCAGTACTCTGCCATGGCGTTGAATAATATGCCTTGGCCCGTCTTTGAAATTTGTACCCGAAAAAAAGGTTGCTGTTACTCTGTGGTTCAGGTATTCCTCGCTTTGCTGGTCAAATATCCCCAGAGGCCCGATTTTGCTGATAACTTGATGGGCATGATTTATCATGATGTGCAAGTAGGGTGTAACCATACATGTTTGGTATACAGCGAGGAACATTTTTCTCAAAGTCTTCGCCTCCTCCTCAACAACGCTTGGGTTCACCTCACTTTTTAGAAGGTCGAGATACTTAACGTATTTCACGAGGAGCTTTATATGTTGGCCACGTGTTTTCTCAAGAAATATAAGGAGCGTGTCAGTTTCTGTGAGGAACTGCAGAATTTTCTGCCTATCGCGTGCATCGAGACGAGAAAACTCAACAGCACCTTTGTCCACAACAATCTTCGCTCGACTGGTAATGACAGTTCCAAGTGCTCTTACGAATTCGGTTGCCGTGTTTTCTGGAATCTCACGACAAATGAGCATCAACAATTTGTCAGACGTGCGGAGGTACATGTGAAGGTGGTCGATGATAATGCAATCAAGAGGAATAGCATGGAACAAATTCGCTCTGATGACTCCACACTTGCCAGCTTTCAGTTCTGTTCTGGTCTTACTGGCCTCTAATTTCCAATACCCGGTGTTTGTAGTCTCGCAGTAAATGCATCCGTATGAGCTGTTCGCAGCTTTCAGCCCACATACAGATAACATAAACGTATAATCCCCACCCAGATAAAAGACAACTTTGGTTAGCTCCCCGTTGATTTCTACCCCGTTCTCCTGAATATGTGCGATCTCCTCGTTTAAAGGCTTCGCTACTATCGAGATGTTGTCATATGCTTCCTTCGAAGTCATGGTGGCAACGAGAACCGGTTGTCGTTTGGGGCCATTTTCGTCAATGGCGGTAGCAGCGAGATTGCAGAATGACTTGTATTTCCCGGCAGGAGAACCGTCACCTGGAACATAAACAAGCAACACAGTTAAATTTCCAGAAAGTTGCCAATCATAACGCTGAGTGTGGGGATGAAATTATATCGCGATCCGATATTTTTTTCAAACAAAAGGGCATGAGGTTTGCAGGTTCGGCAGACAGACAGGTAGTGAGATTGCGTGCGCAAGAATAAGAGTAGATGTTATGATAATGCAACGTCAATTGAAGTTTGTCCCAAAAAATGGTCATGCCGTATACAATTTACTTGGCATCATTACTAATGATTACGGGTCACGTTTTAGGGAAGACTAATTTGTTTCACGGAAAGCAAACAAACACAAGCACACACACATATACATACATACATACATACATACATGCATATATACATGCATACATACATGCATGTATACACACACACACACACCAAAATTACATAGGAAAATACATCGGATTTGAAGGAGATGTTACACGGCTTAGGACTCGCTACAGAAAAGCCTGAGAGAAGTAAAATGAACCCCTCTCGTATCGCGATGGTTGTGACAAGCTCAGATCGAACCGATACCGAAGGAGTCGAGTGTGGTGGTGGTGAAGTGATGCCTCCTGGCGCACCGACTATTGGAACGTTTTCGGCCCAAAAGACTTGAATGTTGGCACATTAACAACCGAGTCACGTCCGACGTCGGTAGCGGTTTAAGTTTCTCGATGGATGGTATGGGCTGAATGTCAATGCTTTCAAAGGACAACGTGCCTCGATGATCTGTGGATAAAACTCACCGGATATTTTAATCCGGATGGAGTTGTCTTCCCCTTTTTTAACGGTTGGAGACAGGTCTTGAAGAACATCCCGCAATCTGCGTCGCGCCCATCCCTTGCTCTCGATCACGTCTATGTCGCTGTTGAGCCTTGGAAATGGGAATGGGAAACATCAAGCATTTATATTACACATAGAACCGCAGTTACATAGTATGCACTTTTGAAATGATTCACCTTACAATGATTCGAAGTACTTAGCATGCAACCCATGATCACATGAATTCGACTAAGTGACATGATACGACGTATTGAAAAAATCGGCAGAGTATATATCCACACACGTGAAGGTTATGAACGAGCACAATCATGAAAATCAAAAGCCGACACAAATATAATTTACTGCGAAAATACATTCCACTCGTTCACCTCACCACGCGCCAGGACGATTAGTTAAAATTAAACTTTGGTCTCAACTCACGAAAATACATTGACTCAGTGACTTTGCACTCAGGGTGGTCTTTGTATGTTTGTTATGACCTTCAAGGCGATAGGTATTGTGGCAGAGGTTATACTGCCACTACTGTGGGCTTATCTATTATGATCTTTCATCGGTGTCAAACGTCCTGTTCATGTTTTTTTTTGCATCGCGTAGGTGCTCATTGAAACATAGGCGAAAGTGGCAAACTACCTCGCCAATGTAGTTGACCCGTTGGCCGCTGTCGGTGCAAATATTGCGACTAATCCGGTACACCAGCCCAGACAGGCGACACCTCCCAGCCACTACTCCGGCTAACTATGGAGAAAATGCAGTTAAATGAATAGGTGTTTGGGTAACACATACTGTAGTCGACCGGCAGATCATTAAAATGTATAATGCAAACGCTTTTTGTGGCTTATTCTTGAACCCTGTTGTCAGGTCCGTACATGCATATTTCATGATTCCCAGATACTATTTTGTCACAGTTATCACAGGATTGGGACCTACCTCTTTCGCTCCCGCTGGATTGAATGCTTCCGGGGAAGCGATGGCGTCAACGATGCCAACTTCTGGTATTTTCGTAGTGAAATATTTTCTTTGTCGAGGACTGCGATCACTTCCGGAGTTGTTGGAGACGTCGCTGTGGTTGCGCTGGTACTCGCCACACCATACACTGAGGCCCTTTCTCGGATGTCTGCACGGACTCGTCTTTTGTGACGTACACTATACACCCTGTGTTGCAGCGTTCTGTGTTCATAAGAGGCCTTTAGGGTGTGGAACCTTTGCTGGGCATGGTACAGTTCTACCGCGATGGCCTGTTTTTCCGCCCGGAGTCGTGAACACTTCTCACTCTGCCGGTGGTTGTCTTCCAATATGCGCCTGTTTACCGCCTGTAACACCTGAACACTATTTATATCAGACACACTGATATTTACATACGATGCAGACGAACTACATTCGTAGACAGCCTGTTGTCGGCCCCCTTTGATGGCGAAGCGCCATTTCGTTTGCGTCCTAAGAACGAGCTTGCGCAGCCGCTCAACATCTCCTTCATGTATATCGATGAGCACATCTAAAGTCTCCTTGGCTAGGTTGGTCAAATCACGCAATACAAGATTGTGGTCAAAGTTCACAGCTCTACATACACTTACAAACTTATCCTTCCTCACACGCAACGTCTTTGTCTGGGTTATTAACTTACAAACAGAAGCGCACATAAAACAATACAACGAACAGAATATAATACACGTATCCGTCAGCACCGACGACCCATGAGTTCATTCAGGGCCACCACCAGTACGCCTCTTTCTGACCATTGTCACCACCAGGTGATACCCATGCACTCGCATGCATTCCACGACGCCCGATGACGTCTTCTTGTATGACACTTCTTTTCGGATCTTCCGAACCTGTGTTTTTACCTCATCTGGCTCTACATAGTTCTCATCTCCAGCTTCATTTACAATTCTGGCGTGCCAGGTGGTGATAAGCTCGTCACTGGCTTTCAGGATCTTATTCACTGATGCACGAGCGAAAAATGCTCTGTCCTCAGAGATAATGGGCAGAATGGGCGGATCGTGCACTTCGCTCTCTGCCGCACTGGGAACCGCAACGCTTTAAAGATCTCCCGATTCAAAGATCTTCCAACCAGTATGACTGAAGACTTACTCCACGGTCTTGGCGGTCCGTAAAACTTGGTGGTCGATATACCATCCATCTGGAAAAAATTGTGTCAGCTTAGTGACTCGTTCACTATATTTAATTAATGGTTCGTGGGGTACAATAAGCAGAATAGACAACGTTCAAAACATAACTGACACCACACTATTTTATGCTTCGAGAACGGTGGAGGACGTTCTGGTGCTCTTTCAACCAATGCAAATAAAAAGACCCAGTAATTAAGGGCAGTAACGATTGTGCTCAGCTCAAGCTCTCGCAGAGATCACAATCCCCATATCTGGCTTGGAAAGTGCATTCACAAGGAGAGAAGGGACACCCATATCTGCAAGTTAAAAATGATACCAGGAAGGTTCTTATTGGTTCCATGGACACAATGGAGCGGATGGCAGATTCACACCTAAATGTATGACAACAATGGTGGATTGATTGATTGGTTGGGCTTACAGATACATGTAATGCTAGTGGTTATCTTGCATCCATGAACACATACACTCACTTAGAAATTGGCATGGAAATACCACTTCCTTCCAACTCATTTGCATAATATGGTATGGTATGTGAAACGTGCATCCTCATGCTTCCATCACTGATAACTTGGGGAAACATATCATCGATATCAAGTGCATCAATTTTTTAATCCTCCAATTTTGTTTAACAATCTTATCATTTCTACACCACTGCACTGGTATAATGCTTCCATGCCCCAGATATGATTGGTGCAATCATGATTGAACAATGCTGATGGTACTCCTTATTGTACATTGCTTGTTATTGGGCCACGGTCAGCTCTGGCTCCATGCTCCATTTGGCTCCATTTGGAAATTATGGCAGTCGGACTGCCATAATTTCCAAATAGGTGCATATGCACTTATTTTTTTGTGAGGACAGTTATTCTTATCAAGGCTATAAATATAGATGAATTTAAGAATAAAATGAATGCCATTGTGCCAGAGCTAACGGCATGGTTTGAAGCAAATAGGCTGTCACCGAATGTATCAAAGACAAATTACAAAATATATTCTGGAACTCCCCGCAATGGCATAGATATAGTGAACAATTCGGCGAAAGTGACCAGAAAACAACGAATCAAGCATCTTGACATATTGCTTTATGCCAAAAAAAATTGCCTGGTATGGGCACATTAATCATGCTTCAGCCATCATTAAAAGAAACATGGGTATTATGAGGGCAAAACACTATTACAAGTCGAGAACCGAAGTACTTATACACTCGTTAATCCTTCCCTATTTGAATTGCTGTGCTGTGATGTGGTATTAATTAACCCGCAAGATTGGACCAAGTTATAAAATCCATGACGCGCACTGCGACTTACTGACTGTATATTATCCATATCCTACAAGTACAACATCATTATCAAGTATCAAGCACAACATTTTGAAGTTCACAGATATGGTGCAGGAACAAAACATATTGATGCTCCACAAATTTGTCCATGATACATCGTCATATGCTACGGCTGACTTTTTCAACATGCAACACCTAACACAAGAATCATTCAACATTACTCTGCACCATTTATTTATCGACAATATAGGCTGTACGCCATTACATACTCTGCACCAAAATCCTGGAACGGTGTAATTTGCCAAATGTTTCGCAGTATAGAAGACGTGCCGAAGAAGAAAGATGTGCTAATTATATGCGCTAAACGTTATTTTATTGAATGGTACAAAGGAAATGAAAACTGAAGACAATATAGCGCACACAATTCACAAAGTTAACTTTAAACAACTTGTACTTTGCCATAGAGGGTATCGGTGTACATGATATATGGAAACATGCAAAAGTACGATGTCAACATCATACGATGACCTCTCCTCGATAACTAGAGAAAAAAGCAGTCCAGTCAAAAACAATACGTGGACGACTGTCTGAAATCTTTTGATAGCGTCGAGGAAGCTGTCGGGCTGGTCAGAGATTTGAGGATGATGTACAAGCGTGGAGGATTCAATCTAACCAAGTCTGTCAGCAATTGCCGATCATTTCTGGAATTATTGTCGGATGAGCGTGGGGAGCAAGTTAAGACGCTGGATCAAATGAAGATCCTCTTCCCGTTGAGAGCGTTGGGAGTGTGCTGGTCGGTTGATATGTTGTTATTCAAGGTATCTAGAAAACAAGCTGCAGGAAGAGGAATACTACCGGCTATCGCTTCCATACATGGTCAGCTGGGCCTCGTTTCGCCTTACACCATCGTCGGACGATTAATCTTGCGAGACCTGACGGAACATATGCTAGGATGGGACGAGGAGATTCCGCCTTTTCAGACGGACAGTGGGAGGAATGGTTGAACGGCTTACATAAGCTGTCCGAGGTCAAGCTACCCAGGCGCTACAGGCCCGATAGTTTCGGGCGCGTGTTGTCAGCCGAGATGCAACATTTTGCGGACGCCACTAAGGAGGCTTATGGTTGCGTGTATTTTGTGCGTCTCACCAGTGGTCAAGGATGCTATAATTGTGCCTTTCTCTTCTGTAAGTCTATTATCGCATTGTTGCGTAATCACACCTACGGGGCCTCCATCGAAACAAAGTCCCTTTAAAAACTCCCCCTCTCGGGAGCTTAATATCGTGCGCGCGGAGTAACATATAATATAGTTCCGTACTAGATATGAACAGCACGCCTCACGGCGGTCGACCCACTTAGAGAGGTCAACGTCCCGCGCGGCGGTTAACCCACCTAGAGATATCAACAGACAGCGCACACAAATCCAACCAGCCGTGAACTTCGTGGCTGCAAATGCACATTCAGTTAAGTCTTCGTATTATCAGTTAAATCAACATCAGCTTGCCAAGACGTTCCTTGATTTCAAAGCTTCGTCAGTTCGAGAGCATGGCACACCGGAATTCGGTCAAACAAATGTCTGGATCTTCAAAGATCACCCGATTGATTGATTGATTGGTTGATTATTTGGGCTTAGGGGCGCATCAACTGCTACTGGTTATGTAGCACCCAAAGATCACCCGACAAAACTTGCACACCTCCTTCTTACACCTTTATCTTTAGACACATAAATTTCGCACTCGGTGGTCCACACATTTTGTACGTTACCATTCCATCTTCCGGAAGTGATGGGTTAGGCCCTGCAGCGGATGCAACACAATAGGTTCTGCAACGCGGGGCTCGCCGTGGAAGGCGATGCATTCGGAAGTGACTCGAAGATAGGTACTGGAGGCGGAGACAATCACATCAGCAGACGCCGTAGTCACAACCAGTCCGGCAACACACACTGCCGCCGCAGGCTGAGGATGCATACTTCTGATATATATCAGCACAAGAAACATTTCATCTCACCATACACAAGCCAAAAACGGAACCACGGCGACTCTACGCCCCGAGAGATCTGAAAGAGGTAGTTTTGGAAACGACTGGAAGCAATACCGCGAGTTATTGAAACTGTGGCCATCCACGTGGACGGCTTGCTGCAGGTGCCGTCACTACTTGACCTCCGAGGAATTGCTGGTAACCTACTATATACATACATACACATACACACACAGACAGAGACAGACAAACACACACACACATTATATATTTATTCATATATATATATATATATATATATATATATATATATATATATATATATATATATATATATATATATGTGTGTGTGTGTGTGCGAGTAGTTTGGTAGCAGATGACTTGATATGCACGTTTCGTTGAATATGACACCGAGTTCAGCGCTGGTGATCTTCCTGGTGGTCGATTCAATTGATCAATTCAATTTAACACGGCTCTTTACCCTCAGGCCGTGAACAGAATAAGTGAACAAATTCGTTCACTTAAGCTGGACGAAAAAAAGCAGCTCCCTGAAATCTTAACACAAGCTGCGAATATTTTCTATTGATAGCCACATGCCTTCCTCCGGCTGCGACTGCAAAAAACTCCAAAAATGTTTCCCTTTTTTAAAATAAAATGTAGAAGAGTAAATGACTATTTCGTGTGTACACCACTTAGAGCTAGTCGAGGTCTATCTAATGTATAATTTTTAATCATCACATAAATATTACAGGATTTACAGGGCCTGGGAGGTATGGCTGGTACAGTTGCTTTCACCTGGGAGTAAAATCCATAAATCCAGAGCATTTCTCCCAAAGCAGTTTTTTAAGCAATCCGTCTGGCATTTTCATGTAATCGTACAAACTAACCGTTCCAAGCAAACTTGTTAGACGTAGAATAAAGTGTTCGTTACGAATCTGCCCTTAACTAAAGATTTGGTCCATAACTTTTTGGAATGAGCATATGAACATTCGGATTTGGTTAAATAATATCACATACGTCCGAGGCCCCGCAAAATACTTACGGCATGATTATAAGTTATACATCATGATATATATTTCGACTAGCTCTAATTGGGCTTCCTGATGAACAATTTAGTTGCGGAAAAGATCCTGACATATACGCCTCTTTTCTTGCTGCCGAGGCTGACTACCAAAAAGTTCGAAGGTGATGAATACGTTGTATGAAATTACCTGGATTTCAGGAATGCATTTGATACTGTTGATCGAAGAACGTGGTGGGAAAGGAAATGCCATTAGTGATGCAATCATGTCTATTAGAAAGAACCTACGATAAAATTCCCATCTTTTCATAAAATGCAATTGGTGTACCACGAGACCCAATTATCGGCATCCCACTCTTTATAATGATTTAGTATTGGGTGTAGAATGAAGCATTTCTACATGCCGTCATTGCGCGCTGGGAAGGTCAGATCAAATGAGGTTTGGGTCAGATCAGGGCCCAGTTGCATCAATCTGCATGAAATCGTAGTTTGCGAATAAAAAGCACGCATACAAATCACGTTTCATGGTTTTTTTCAGTTTCACTAATAAAATACGTACGTTGAAAATTGTGTCGTAGAATTTCTACGAATCTACGCATCAAATACAAGTAATTATCAAATAACAATGCAAGATTATGACACATGCATCAATGTTCCACATTATTTAAAATCTTCATCGTACTATAGGCTGGCTTTTAAAGTTTTTTTCCATTTAAATAGCCATCTGAAATTATTCAGAGCCAGTTCACTGACAACATAATTGGTTGCCATGGGCAATCACACAAGAGAAATGATATGTCTGGCATACATTTTCAATTTAACAAATGCTATAGCTGTGTAATGTTTTTCTTCATAAAATAAATAATAAATGTTATAAAGCAATCATATATGTTAGGTATAAACATTGGTCTGAAAACATTCATGATGGTTGGGGCAGCCAAGGCAACCAGCCAGTTGACATACATATGACAACACATCCACTACAAATGAAAAAAAAATAGTTGCCTCCAAATTAAATCAATTGCATCATGGGCGTTATGGAGATCTAGGTAATCTAGGAGTTCGCCCAAACTCTTAGATCAAGCATGTCCATGATACTTAACAATAACAATACACTAAGATTTTCCAAGTCCGAAATTGGACATATTTTAATAGCCAAACATTTCCAGCGTAGAAGTGCAGCGCAAAAACGTTTTCCACTACCACCAGTACCAAATGTCAGCTGCGGTGCCCGTGCTTCCCGCGATCATTTGTTTTTCCAACCGAGGAAAGCTGCCCGTGTCGTGAAATTCAACCCAAACCATTTTTGATCCTGTCGAGTCACGGTAGTGTCCGGTGAC
This sequence comes from Imbricaverruca yamaguchii, assembly GCA_034440575.1. NCBI lineage: Eukaryota > Metazoa > Arthropoda > Thecostraca > Neoverrucidae > Imbricaverruca > Imbricaverruca yamaguchii. Next base: position 3,914,892 of record JAOTOL010001660.1, read on the forward strand.
ATTGCAGATTGCCAGGGGGTACTCGAACAAAAAAATAGAAATATACGGGTGCGCGGCTCACCGCACCTCCGCAGCGCAACAGCCGTTTGTCTCGATCCATATCATTGTTCTGCACTTTGCATGGTAGTTGTTGACTGGCAAAATTGTGCCACTGATGCTCACTGGAGACGCCGCATATGCTCAGGTCATGGCTGCTGAAGGTGTATTCTGCTTCGCGTGCCCACAACCCTGGTAATACCTGGGTACTAAGGCTACAGGGTACAACGGAACCTAGTAGGTTTTCTAGTTCCAGCCAGTGACTTATGCAAAAATATGCTAGATTTATAGTATAATCTACCAGGATTTTGGTATATATGGTGACGTCACGTAAACATTCCAAATCGTTTTTGGCTAAGATTCAGCTGTGGCGCAGTGGAGACATGAGGGTGTTATGGTTTGGCTACGGTGCTTCTAATTGTTGGCGTGGGTACATGCGACTGGGGAGTATTGCTTGGGTTCATGGGGTATTTAACATGACAAAGAACACACCTGGTCTACACATATGAATGAAAAATGGAAAACAATCCCGAAAACCGATGCATGTTCCGTATCTGCACATGGGTGATAAGGGTGTGCTATTCCAATCAGTATCAGTACCTCCACCGGCAGCCTAAATGTAATGTTGGCGCATTTTCCTCGTCGGAGGGCTTTCACCTTCACATGGGAAACGCATGCCCCAAGTGCCCCAACCCTTGTTTACGGCCCTGAACCGAGTGGGGAGGAATTATGTTGCAAGTTATCTCTTACTTACTCGTGGCCCTCCGTCCCGGCCGTGATCTTCAGTTGGCCTGTCTCATCATACTGCTACTACCCGTGGCACCGGGCGATTCCTGCGGCGCTCGACATGAATGTAGTCAGGGTGGGTTCAGGGCAAGTCTTAGTGCTAGGGAAAAATACTGGTCATATTCGGGGACAAATTTCTTCAAGCTTTCAAATAAACCTGATTTTATCCAATTTTGGTGGCATTTAATATCGGAAATGTTGTGTGTAAAACACGCAAGTTTGGCTGGAGCGCCTACGGGGTTGGGCAATTGTCCAGCCCATGTGACGTCACCGGTTGCCAAACTATGTTGGAGGGCCCCGGGTTGAAGTACCGTTGAAGTACTCCCAAACGTTCGGGTTAAGACGCGGAGCCACCTCACCAAGCTTGTGAAGGAAGGTCCTTTCCTCTCAGCGTAGCTAGTCTTCCTCCCCGCGTGAATGATCTGTGGTACCGATGGTGTCGGGGTGGCTGGTTGGATGTAGGTGTCTCTCCTTTAAGGAAAGTCCCGCGGTTATTTTTATATTAGTAAAAATGCATGGTCATCCGGTGAGCAGAGGGTATCACCAAAGCAAGGCACGAAGCTTCGCGATTACGATAACTTATAAAGCAAGTTATGGTCACACCCTCGTCCGGCAATATGAACAACGGTAGCGTCCAACTTGAGTGAATCCTTTACACCGTCCGCCTACCTAGCAAGCTAGCAGCACTAACCCTCAAGCTTCTCGGTGGCCTCTAAGCGCTCCGCTACCACGTACCAGGGTCTTCCTCGTCTAATCGCTCAAGCAGAGCAATCACTTGAAGCGGCAGCCGGGAAATCGAGCCAGACTAGGCAGATCTGTCTGCAGTGATCCAGCCTCGCCGACGGGCCTGTTGACGGCTGAGTAGTTGCATTATTCGGCGGCCCAGTCTGGCTTTTCGTTGATGTAGGCGGGACGTGCTCCTTGTCCCCGCCCATGCCAAATTAAGCCACCCATGCAGCTAACTTTTTTACGGGAACTAGTAGGCTTTTTTTGTTATGGGGTTTTCAAAAGATTATTTCTGGCGGCTAATTTTGTGCTTGTTTTGGTCCGGACGGTGAACGCATTAGGTATTACATTTTAGTGTACACGTAACCTTCGCTGCATACCTGGCACTAACGACCGACCTGATCAACTTCCCCACCCCCACGAGTTACGTACAGGTTTAGTTAAATACAAGTTTGTATTTCTGTTTCAGAGCGCTCATGCATGGACGGTCAACGGTTTAACTTAATATGGGCTGGTATATTTCGTTTCCGGGGCCCAGTTTCATCGATGTTACGAATTGACGATTTCACGATTCAGCAGCTTTTTTGTGCGTTAAACGTAATTTCCAGTTTCACAAAAATAAATTCTACGATTTTCCAAAAAAAGCACGCTTTCAAAAACACGCACACAATTTTACGAATCCACGACTCAAAAACTACGAATCAATGCATGTCTAGTTTCATCAAACCCTAGTGGTGGGAGAATTTTGACGAAATGACGGCATGCAAATGATGCACAACATGACAAGCGTAACATTGTGATTTCATTGTGATTTTGGCAAGAGAGGTGTGAGGAGATAGGCTGCATAGGAGACTGAAGGCGCCCTGAAAATTAAGCTCGCTGGAGATGTCTGTCGTAAGTTGTAAATGCAAGCCCAGTAAACATGCTGATGTCGGCCCGCTGTCGGCGTGCGGCGGGTTGTGTCCGGGATATCCATAGCGGCCATCACTAGCGGTATTAATGTGGGATAGAGGATTACACTGCCGTGTTTGCTTCTATACCCCCCGCCATAAGTCTGCGTATGGTCTGAGCGCGGCGCCGCGAGCAGACGCGTCTCGGCCGCTCGCCCAACCTTTTTCCTCTCCCTCTTTGTTGCCTCTGTATGCAAGGTGTGTGAAACTGCAAGGTGTGAGTGAGAAGTGAACAGAAATAGTGAAAAGTGTACGAGCAAAAAAAAAAAGAAGAAAAAGTGAACTATTGAACAAAACCGGTGTACCTATACGCTACACGTGTGCGAAGTGACTGGACTCAGTGGACTTTTCCGCTGGTTATTCCTTTACGATTTTACACAGCAGTGACTTGACGCCGGAAAAACTGAGTGAGTGCAGAAGCGACAGCGCCTTTCTCCATAGTGACTTCCCTTCCATGAAGCATCAGCTACTGCCCGTCTTCTTTCCTACACTGCGGCTGGGAAGGAAGTTATCTCACTGACTGACGACTTGGTGCCGCTCGGAATTCCTGTATCTTCAACAACAGTGACCGTCTACCCCTATCGTCTAGCTTCAGCTCTACCAGGTTTCCATCTTCAGCTCTACCATACATACGGATCTGCTAACCATCGCCTTGGCCAAATACCATCACGTCCCCCCATCAGCAGCGCGCACGCAGCCGAACAGGGCTGTGACGTCATCAAAACCTCGACCTTGGACGCCCCCGCCAGTCGCCACCCCTCCCAAGCGAGAAACCAGACGAGGGGAGCGTCGCCGTCGCCGTGACAACGCCCACCAAGAACACACGCCGGGGCAGGCGCGGCGTCAAGGGTGGCAGATCGCTTTCCTATCACTTCTACAAACCACTCGTTTATAGCTAGTGTTGCAAGCACGGTGTGTGTTGTGCAGAGAGTGATTGTATTATGTTGGTGTACGAATGTTTGTTGCGCATCTGCTCCCACTACTGACCACAAATCTATCCTTTCTTTGTAAATATCTGTGACCCAGACTGTCCGTAATAGCCACTGCACGTGGAGGGCATGTATTGTTAAATAAATAAATAAATAAATAAATAAATATGGGCTATACTTACCCTGCACTTCGAGGACGACGATGTCCAGCTGGTCCAGCTGGTTGTGACCACCAGCCCCGGTCTGGCGATTTTTATCGTACTTTGCTGTGGAAAGCAGTTTTTCGTCAGACCCTGGGATATCATAAGAATTTTTCACCTAAAGTCACCCGAATTTCCATCATGTTCCGGGTTATGATGTGCTGAAACCGCCCATGGGTGCAGTGCTGACATTAAAGAAGTCGTGGATGTAAACGATTTCTTGGTTCAATATAATTAAGCGATGTTTACACAACAACAATAAAAAAATACACTGAGTTAGACGTATTGCATTTAATAATTATGGTACAGGAAGTACCTGCTTTCATGCCTAAGTGCGAGCCGTAATCAACACTATAAGGGCCAAAGTTGCCAGACATAGAGTATTATCAAGGCCAGTCTGAATAGCTAGAATAGCCAGTCTGAGGGATGCCGACAACCCGCAACTACTGTCACATCCATCTTTTGCACTCACAAAAGATTCGGCTCAAAATATCTGCCAAGTTAGAATTGAGTGAAAGCATATGACGATTTGGCGAAGTGCCGGCAACTTTCCATGGCGGGTAACAATTGGCGCCAATTCTAGCGGTATTTGACAATAGTCGCTAGTTCATAGCTGGCAGCGCGCCACATGTGTTCGTCGTTTTCGGGGTCGAAGGTGAATTGTGTGGAGTCGAAATCTCGTCGTGGCTGATTGCTGATTTTGTGTACGCATCTATTAATTGGTAAATAACCATTGTAAGCATCTGACATTCGGACTTGACATTGTGGCTGATTGTAAAATTGAGGTTTTGAACAACCTTCGGTGGTGAGTGAGGAATGGTCCGCGTATCCTATTGTCTAAATTTCTTTGTCAACTTAGGTAGGTAGGTAGGTACCTAGGTACAGGACTTCTTACCTCGTGCAGCGCGGATTGTGTTTCCCACAAAACTTCTCGTGAAGTCTTTCACGGTGCAAGGGCCCTTCAGCAGGCCAAGCTTCTTCGCCTCCAGCATTATTGCCTCCCACCTGGCATGCCTTGCTTGGCCTGCTGAGGGCCCCTTCAGTTTCCCGAAGAGGAACTGCAAACAAAAAATAAATGGTTAATGAAAATAAAAAAAGAACAACAGCTGCAGCTAGTGAATAAGAACAGGTTTTCCCTCACTTCTTTAGCATACCAATTTGGACAATCAGAGCATTTCTGGTGTGTTATGTGACCATACTGATCATGGGAATCAAATGGATTAAGCCACTGCCTATCTGTCCACTGGTCAATTATGTAACTATGACAATGACTGGATACCACTATGCTTGGCATAGCCCATGCTAGGTAGATTGGCACATACCTACCTACCTAAGGTGCTTGTGTACCTGTGTTGGTAGTACCTACCTACATAATAGGCATACCTAGCTGCAAAAACAAGACATATAGGTGGTATGGATTGAAAATGGTACTCACATCCTTCTCCTCCAATATCATCTTGAAGATCGCCATCTTCTTCTGCCGTCTCACTTCTCTGATGCCCATTTTCAGTCAGTATGAGTGCAATTTCTTTTACATGTGTAGTGAATGGTGTGTTGTCATATGTATGTCAACTGTCTGGTTGCCTTGGTTACACCAAACATCATGAATGTTTTCTGACCAATGTTTATACTTTACATATATGATTGCTTTATAACATTTATTATTTATTATTTTATGAAGAAAAACATTACACAGCTACAGCATTTGTGAAATATGTCTAATAATGTATGTCAGGCATCTCATTTGTCTTCTATGGTTGCCCATGGCAACCAAGTATGTTGTCATTAGTGAACTGACTGAATAATATCAGATAGGTAGTTAAATGAAAAAACTTACTAGCCAACCCATAGCAGCATGAAGATTTGAATTAATGTGGAATATTTATGCATGTCCCACAATTTTGTATTGTTATTTCATAATTACTTGTATTTGATGCATGCGTAGATTCGTATAATTTGTGCGTAGATTCATAGAAATTCTACGACAAAATTTTCAAGGTACGTACTTTGTTAGTGGAACTGGAAAAAACGTGAAACGTCATTTGTAGGCGTGCTTTTTATTTGAAAACTACGATTTAATGCACATTGATGAAACTGGGCCCAGGGCCAGGAAATGCGTCAAATGTGGAGACATGCTTTCCCACGATGCCAACAGATAACTTTTCACATGCGGAAAAGAATGCGGTAGGTTCACCATACTCTCACCGATTGAGGGCGTGCGGCATGGATGAAAATTATTTGTATATATATAGTTATATAAATATATATACATATATATATTGTAGGCGCGTGATCTCGATGCCCATGCTGGTTAATTGCAGACTCGCAACTCGCATCTCATGCTTTATTGGCTGCACGGTTTTGATGAGGTTTCGGGGTTCTGCCGCTCGACATCGATCACTTCACCCACGTGGCTCCATTGCAAAACTAAGACACGCCTTCAAACTGCCCTTGTCGTCAACTCAGTGTTGTTGCGCGCGGAGTAACACAAAATATAGTTCAGCACTAGACTTGAACATCGCGTGGCGCGGCGGTCGATCTACTTAGGTCAAGCTGCTTAGAGGGGGTCAAGGTCTCTTACACACACCGATCCAACCGGTCGTTCACTTGGCGGCTACATCCTCCCCGTTGAACCCACTAGGTTCAACACAATATAACACAATATTCAAGGCTTCGAAATTTCTCCTGAAGAAAAACAACAAGCAACGTTAAAGGAATCGTGCATGCACTCAAGCGGCTTCCTCCAACAAAACCAACTTGGATATAGGCCTTCGAACAATCGAACTACCCCTCTTCACCATTGCACTTCTTACGAGGCCATCGCGATCCGTGGTTACCTGCACCACGAGTCCTAAGGGCCACTGTCCTCTTGGAGTGGCCTGGTCTGCAACCAACGCTAAGTCATTTACGCGTAGATTCCTATGGCGCTCATGCCACTTTGATCTCGACTGGAGATTCGGCAAATATTCCTTGCACCACCTTCTCCAGAACACGTTTGCCAAATATTGTACCTGCCTCCATCGCTTCCTAGGATAAGAGTCATTTGGTGTGAAAACGCCTGGAGGAAACGCAGGGCAACCGCGCAGCAACAACAAGTGGTTTGGAGTCAATGGCTCCTGGTCCCTTGGATCCGCAGACACCGTTGTTAACGGACGACTGTTGACGATCGCTTCAACTTCACACATTAGAGTTTGCAAGGACTCATCATTCAAGGTTTGTTCTGTTGCTACTGCATTGAGGATCTTTCTGATTGTTCGAATTTGACGTTCCCAAACACCTCCGAAGTGTGAAGCTCCGGGAGGATTAAATATCCATCGAATCTCCCTCTGGAGCATCACCTTGCTGATCTCAGCTTGGTTCCAAGTCTCAACTGCTTCTTTCAGCTCCTTTTCGGCGCGGACAAAGTTGGTACCTCTATCTGATCGTATTAACCTAACCTGACCTCTACGAGCCGAGAAGCGCCTCAGGGCGTGAATAAACGAATCTGTAGAGAGAGAATCCGCGATTTCTATGTGGATCGCACGAATGGCTAAGCACGTAAACAGGACCTCATAGCGTTTGACCTGTCCTCGTCCTCTCTTCGCATAGAATGGACCAAAGATATCAACTCCAGCACTTGTGAATGGTGGATCATCAGGTCTCACTCGATCTTCCGGTAGATCAGACATTCTTTGCTTCATTGTCGGAGCCTGCAGCTTCCGGCACGACAAACACTTCCCTAATACTCTCCGTACTGCTGAGTTTCCCTTGATGACCCAATATTTATCGCGCAAACGGGACAATACATGTTCCCGCCCCTGGTGGCCAACAAGTCTGTGGACATGCCCTATTATCAGATCAGTTACATGACCCCTGTACGGCAGGAGATAAGGATGCCGTGCTTCATGAAGGATGGGTGCCGAACCCAGCCTTCCTCCAACGCGAAGAATTCCACTCTGTACAAAGGGGTTCAACTTGACTAACGTACTGGACTTCTTCACCCGACAACGGTCTCAATCAGTCAGACCACCAACATCTTCACAAAACATGTCAGTTTGCACGAACTTAATGATCACTCTTTCAGCTTGCGATAATTCCTCAGGGGTGATAAATCCACAAACAGACTTGTCTCTAATCTGTAGACTACGGAACTGAAGGATCCGTTGGACTCTACGAAACCACGCAACCGCTCGTCTTAGCCTATACCAGCAAGAGAAATGACTAATCAGCCTTTGAGTCGGATTCGGCTCATCCACCGCCTTGGCGCCAACCACCATCACTTTCTTTACTTCTGGATCTACTTCATCACTGAACATGACAGACGGCATTTGTGGCCAATCCTCTTGCCGTCGAAGAAACTCTGGCCCATGGATCCAGCGTGAGCTTTGTTTTCCTCTTGTCGCGTCGTCAGCTGGGTTTACCTTGGTACCGACGAACCTCCACTGTGCAGGAGTCGATCCGGCCCGAATAACGGCCAAGCGGTTCGCCACGAAGGTGTGGAATCTCGTTCGATCGTTCCTGACGTATCTGAGAACTGTTGTGCTATCCGTCCAATACGTAGTACTTTGAATTGACATCTCTAACGCCTTCTCGAGCATCAATCCGACGCGATCAGCCATTGTAGCGGCTGCTAGCTCTAGGCGAGGAATGGTTTGCTTCTTTAAGGGCGCTACGCGAGACTTGCCGAAGAGAAAGGCACAATGATAGCATCCTTGATCACTGGTGAGACGCACATAAGACACGCAACCATAAGCCTTCTCACTCGCGTCCGCAAAATGATGCAGTTCGGCCGACAATATGCGCCCGAAACCGTCGGGCCTGTAGGATCTGGGCAGCTTGACCTCCGACAGCCTATGTAAGCCGTTCAACCATTCCTCCCACTGTCTCGTCTGAAGAGTAGGAATCTCCTCGTCCCATCCTAGCTTAAGTTCCGTCAAGTCTCGCAAAATTGATCTTCCGACGATGGTGTAAGGCGAAATGATGCCCAGAGGATCATATATGGAAGCGATAGCGGATAACATTCCTCTTCTCGTAGCTGGTTTATCAATTATAAATACCTTGAAGAACAACATATCGTCATCAACCGACCAGCACACTCCCAACGCTCTCTCAACGGGAAGGGGATTTTGATGTAGATCTAGCGTTCTAGCGTCCTAACCTGCTCCCCGCGCTCAACAGGCAATAAGTCCACAAATGCTCTACGATTGCTGACAAACTTGGTCAGGTTGAATCTTCCGCGCTTGCACATCGTCCTCAAATCTCTGACCAGCCCGACAGCTTCCTCCACGCTATCGACAGATTTCAAGCAGTCGTCCAAGTAGAAGTTCCTCCGCACAGTACGAGCCACGTCTTGATCGAATTGGTCCTCACTATCCTCGGCACATTTTCGCAATGCAAAATTTGCGCAGCTAGGAGAAGAACTTGCCCCGAACAAATGTACCATCATGCAAAATTCTTCGGGAGGCAGGCTTGTGTTACAGTCAGGCCACCAGAGGAAACGCAAGAAATATCGGTCCTCTTCAGGCACAACTACCTGATAAAACATAGCCTCAACGTCGGCCATGAAGGCACATTCTTTCTGTCGGAACCTAACTAGTACGTCAATAATGGAATTTGTAATATCTGGTCCTGTGAGAAGAGTGTCGTTAAGCGAAACATCCCGAAACCTAGCTGCACAGTCAAATACAACTCTAATTTTGGACTTTCGTGGATGGAAAACACCATGGTGTGGAATGTACCATACCTTGCCATCGTTTCTACTTAGGGCTTCTGAAGGAACCTTCTCAGCATACTTCTTATCCAGCATGTCCTGCATGAAGCTGACGTACATATTGCAGTAGTCTTGATCCCTGTCAAGCTTCCCTTTTAAGCCAATCAGTCTTCGCTGAGCACATGTTCTGTTGTTAGGCAGGATTGGGTAGCTTTTACAAAAGGGGAGACCGATTTCGTAGTGCCCTTCCGGCATCTTCCTGCAACTTGCAGTTACCTTGGCCTTCCACATGCGGTCCTCCTGTGATGGACCCTTAGTATCTATGCCACAGTTTTCTGGGAACTCTTCGTTATACATCCTGATCAGAGTTTCATCAAGAGACATGTTATCTACCTGAACACGATTGACCTTCACGTCTGCTTCCACTCTGTCCTTCACAGCTCCGCTAACTACCCATCCTAATCTAGTCTTGATTGCGAATGGCGCATTTTCAACAGGTCCATGAACAACATCCCAAGGTTCCAATGCTCTGGGGAAATTGTTGCCTATCATGAGATCGACATTTACATCTAGACTTGGAAGCGACAACTTCCGCAGATGCGGCCACCGCTCGACATCTTCCTGCTTCGCAATGTCATCAACAGAAACAGGGATCTTGGCAAGTGTGTATACAGGAGGAAGGGACAGGAAGGGATAGGAGTCTTCGTTTAGCCCTGACACCTCCAGTCCAGTGACAACAGAACTTTTAAGTTCATCGCCCTTTGCTTGCACTGTGGAGATCACAAGAGTGGTGGGAACTGCATCTGTGCATCCCAACTGATCCAATAGGGACTTCGTACAAAATGTTGCTGAACTTCCGCTATCTAACAGAGCGTGAGTTTTGATAATTTTTCCATACTTAGACCTAACCTTGACCGGAATTATAGACATGCCACTCCCAGAACAGGCACTCTCATTGAAAATGGTGCCAATGCCCATTACTGTTGGGCTGCTTGTCCTCTCCTCAGCTTCCAGCTTGGCCCTGTCCTGCTGAACATTGCGTTCAGACTTCCTAGGCTGCAGTGGATTCCTATGCAGAAGTGTCGGGTGTCTGCCCTTACAGATGGTGCACGTCCTTCTTCCCTTACATTGACTCGAGAAGTGGCCCACTCGTAGACAACCAAAGCAGCGGCGACCTTTACGTATAAAGTCCAACTTTACCTGCTCGTCTTTACCAGAAAGTTGCTTGCAATCCTCCAAAAGGTGATTTCCTCTGCAGAAGGGACAGCCCGCTGCAGGCGCAGATCCGGAAGGCTCTCTAGCATGAATATCTGCAGCGCCGATGCTACCAACCAACTGTTTGTGCGGCTTCACATACTGCCTCTCGACTTCCACATCTTTCTTGAAAGCATCTCTACCAAATACTGTGTTGGACATGATCCTGGACTCTTCCTCGACATAATTAACTAGGTCACCAAAGGTCACACTTCTGTGCTCATGCTCACATACTCTATCGGCGACACGACGCCACCTGTCTTGCATATGCCAGGGTAACTTCAATACAATCCTTCGAATGTTCCTGGGATGCTCAATTTCTCTAACGCCCTGGGACATGCCAGTCATAGAATTTAAACAGCTCCTGAGCATGATAGAAATTCTGTCTAAACTATCCACGTCCTCAACCTTGATGTTTGGCCATGCGAGCATCTTATCAACGTATGCCGCTGCCACACTGACTTCATTGCCATAGCGCTGGTACAACAACTTCCTCGCTTCATCATATCCTCGCCCTTCTTCCATATGCAAACATCCTCTAACAATGTCACGAGGTTTTCCCTTTGTGAACTGTTCAAGATAAAACAACTTCTCTTCAGAATCATAGATCCTGTTTGCGATTTTGCTATCAGATGCCCTCATGAAGGACCGAAAGAGTGTCACATCTCCACTGAAGCTAGATATTTCCGCAACAGGAAGCAAACTACGCTGTGCTTGGGACAGCACAGCTTGTGTCTGTTCATTTTGAAGCCTAATCACCCTCTCCAGGTCATCAGGTGGATGCTGACGAGATAGATCAGATACACGTGGCGGAACGGAGTTGTCAGGTTGGTGGACACCCAAAAGTGCATCACTAAGTTCGACTTCATGCACCTTCATTGCGCTGTGCGCGTTCTTAATATGAGAAGTGAACTGTTCCGACTCAAGAACTGAATCTCTTGCAGTGTCAAACTCACCCAGAGCTTTCTCCCTAGCATTGCATTCTGCAAGATCAACACGAAGTTGTAGATCTTCCCTCTTCATCTTTAAAGCCAACTTTTCCTCCTGCAACCTAAACTCAGCCTGACGCAGCCTAAGCTCCTCCTTCCTTTGTTCTCTGAGCAAGGTTGACTTTGCCAGCAAGCCTGCCTTTCTAGCAGATTCCGCTGCTCGCATCGATGCGATCGACGCAGACGAACTACATTTGGAAATATGGGATATGTTGTCTTCTTGCCCAGCATGAACATCTTCCCCAACAGCACCCAAACTCCTTACACTATCTACAAAGGCATCCAGCTCTACACCTTCGGAGACCAAAATCTCTACTAATCTATGGACCAAGACTGTCTTGTTACCTCTAATATCTAACCGCCTCGTGGCTAACTCAGCCCTTAACTGCGAAATCTTCAACTGTCCCACGGTATCCATGGCAATCACAAAAACGTCGGTTCTTCTGGAAGGCGTCTACCCACCATCAAACTCAGGATCTACTTACTCCAATCGCCTGCCAATTCCTCGACGAAAGATAAACACATTTAATGCTTTGGCAAGGGACCAATATCAACATGGACCCCACAACGCCCCTCAAGCATTCCAATAAGGACTACCGATTCGCTATACAGTATCATACAGTGTCGGATAGCCCGATGTACCGCACATCCTAATCAGTGAACATGTCAGTAGACCTATTCATAGCTGTTAAAGGCCTCCATCATATGAACCCAGTTCACTCCTCACTTATGAGCAGTTCGCAGCACTCAGCGGGTGCTGTAACACCATAAGTCCACCTCACCAGTCTGTAGTCTTGAAAGATAAGTCACTTCCACGAGCCAGGAAGCAAGCAGGTGCCGAAGATGCCAATGTCGACTGCAGATCCCACGTCGAACTCAGGTCTTCAAGCTTCCACCACCAACCGAGCGAGGATAGCAGGGGACTGGCGACCTCGAAACTGTATGCGCGTGATCTCGATGCCCATGCTGGTTAATTGCAGACTCGCAACTCGCATCTCATGCTTTATTGGCTGCACGGTTTTGATGAGGTTTCGAGGTTCTGCCGCTCGACATCGATCACTTCACCCACGTGGCTCCATTGCAAAACTAAGACGTGCCTTCAAACTGCCCTTGTCGTCAACTCAGTGTTGTTGCGCGCGGAGTAACACAAAATATAGTTCAGCACTAGACTTGAACATCGCGTGGCGCGGCGGTCGATCTACTTAGGTCAAGCTGCTTAGAGGGGGTCAAGGTCTCTTACACACACCAATCCAACCGGTCGTTCACTTGGCGGCTAAATATATTATATATATATATATATATATATATATATATATATATATATATATATATATATATATATATATATATATATATATATATATATATATATATATATATATATATATATATATATATATATATATATATATATGTATTCGGCTATCTCCGTATTAATAACAGCTTGTCAAGACGTTTCTCTTTTTTCAAGGCTTCGTCAGTTTGAGGGCACGTCACACCGCAACGTGAAACAATTACTTTACATATCACCCAGCTACTTCTACACGCTTGCTTTCCCTGGGTCCCGCCTGCTGGGTTTGGTTTGTGTGTTGTGGGTTTTGCTGTGCACCAGATGGTCTCGAAGATTTTTCCCTGTTTTGTAGGCTACCATTGAGTTAGTTGGAAAAACGAGTTTTAGCTTTTCTGATTCGTCCAAGAGATGACGTACATTTTTCTGGAAATTCCACTGTATCAGGTAAATAGCTACTGAAGGTCACTATCAAGGGGACGTCTTTCCTCCGTGCCTCCCTACTTCTTGTAATCAGTAGTTCCTCCCTTTGCATTTTGCTTACCTTATCCATACTTCCACTTATGCTTTTATGTGGATGTCCCCTTCCTGGATCCAGCTGGCCAACCGCCTAGGATAACTGCCATGGGAATGGCCATTGCTGTCCGCATGACATGGCTTTCCATGATCGTAAAATATAGCTCGTCATGCCAGAAACGGTATTTGTAGCCCACCAGGAGGATTTGAGCGCCACTCTTCGGCACTTAAATCCTCTTCAGGTTTCTGTAGCAACTTCAACTGCTACAGACACCGGAACCGTTGGTACGATTGCTGCCGCTGGACTGGGGGGCTGGCGCTGGTGCCGATGCTGGTAGCGCTGGTGCCGACGTTGGTTACGCTAGTACCGACGTTGGTGGCGCTGGTGCTAACGTTTTGATACACGTTTTGAGATATTCCATACCATTATGGTACGGCGGTGGCTGTTGGCCAGTCAAACTCTACCACCGGAGCATGAATTCCGGTGGATGCCACTGCTCCGTCAACTGGTTTCATTGAGTCCTCTTCCTGAAACACATTTTGCAGAATGAGTGGAACGCTTTTGGGTCAGCTGGTACACATTGGCGGACCCGGAAGGCAGGTTTTCGACCGGATTGGGAGGGCAATTTCCTTTTCTTCCTCGGATTTCGGGATACTTCAGCTTTAAATAGGTAACATTCGATGGCTAAGATTAAGTCAAACTCAGTCCTTTGGCAGTTCGGAGGTATGGGAAAAATTTGCCTGTTGACAGGACTGGATCCAAGAGATGTCATGGGGCACCTTATTCCTATACGAAACATCTGCCTAAAAATCGCGCACCAACAGGAGCGGATACCGGGGGAGGGTACACTGGGGTTTTTGTCCCCTGGGAAAATCGCAGTTCCAGCAAAAAAAAGCCCCTCCGGGAAGGCACGAGGACACCCTCTTCCGCGTTCAACGCATTTTTTGCTGGAGGCTCTACTCCAGGTAAATTCCTGGAATATTGAATTACTGGATCCGCCCACGTACACTGACCACACCACATTTACCGTATATCTCGATGATGACGTAATTGGGCGCATCTAGTGGCTTCGCGCCCGCTCCGCCGTCTCGGCGAAGCTTCTCTCGCTTTGCTGAAACAAGAGCATTACTTACTCTGCGTGACGTCAGAATAAGTAATGTATCGATGGCGATTACTGGTGCTTTCTTGTACATTCTCTGAAACGAAGGAATTCTGGAATTAGATCCTTGTCCACGCTTCTCATTTTCATCCCTTCCGATCGCATCCAATAACCAGAGCCAGTCATGGTTCCAGACCATCTTACAGCGCTCATGCGGCAACGCAGGGAGCACGCGCTTCCGCCATTTCTGGACACTCAAGGCCGTATAACAGCGGGAAGGTGACGAGATATGATTTGTGGCTGTCATTTCTTGCACGATGCGGAGCGTTGGTGGTGCGGTGACCAGTAGCCAGTTCCGTAACAACAGTGCACATAGTGTACCAGATTGAATATAGTATTACGGCCGATGATGCAGCAGCATTAATTTGGGTTGCGGGTGGGGAGCGATTTTTTAGGCGTGCGCCGGACCATAAAGGGGTTGTTTGCGAATCATTTACAGCGAGTACGTTGCACGTGTCTATAACGGCGTATGTTTGCGATGAAGGTCCGGGCAAGTGGACAATTGCTGGGCTGGGACATCTCCCGGATGTTTAAATGGTTTCAATTTTGCTTTACTCTTACGCAAAATAATTTGTAGTTTGGGTGAGGGCAAGGGGCTGATTTTTCCAAGGTGCCGGCTTGAGCCTACTCGTATAGAAGAGCCCCGATGGATCTTTACCGTGCGAACGAGGTCCACACCGCTTATCATCCCGGCCGCCTATCATCCCGAGTGTTAGTTGTTAGTAGTATTTTAAGAAGAAAAATGTAATATTTATATTTAGACAAATTAAATTATCGGAAGGACAAAGCCAACATTGAGGGGAAACTTTCAAGAGGATATAACACTCACCAACTGCTAGGTGGGTACGTACCTATCAAGGTGTTTAGGACACTATGTAGTGGGCCCCGCCAACAAAATCGCCAGCACTCATTACCAATATGCATTTGGCCTTAACCATCAATAACTCAAACTTCTCCACCCATGATACGTACACGAATTGTTCAGCAACATATGGTGAACATTATTCACTTTTTTGTGGCTGATCGAGCGTTTGTCACGAGGTTTTTCTGAACGTGGTGAGACTCATGCTCTGGCTCACAAGGTCATGTGTTTTTGCTTTGTTTAGATTTTCTGACCATGTTTCCTGCCGAGTATGGTTCTGCCCAGGGTATCTTAACTTTCCCATCAGTGTCCGAAAAGGAATTGCTTACCGTGTGATTGAAATGTCTTTGAAACGACAAGTATTTTACTTCCTAGATAAAGAAATAAATTTAGCCTAACTCTATGGAACCTTCATCATGGAAGGGGGGCCTGGGCCCGACAGCTTCCTTAAATCCAGAATTTGACAATAATCTTGAGTCGCTCACTAGAAAAAATTCGCCCAATAAAAATGGTGTCTATCCCCCCACCCCTTATATTTGGATGTTCCGCCAACTGTGATAACGACGTGGCGGTTCCGGGGTGAAGTTTCACCGATCAAACCATTGGAGTTAGTTGTATGATGAAGTGCCCTTTTATTCAAGGCCCTGAAAGGTACTTTGGGCATCCACGTTCAATTTCGGGCATAGATTTAGGTTTCTAAAAATTATTGGAAGAGCAATAATTTACAATACTGTCAATTTACAAGGGTATATGAGGGAAATGGACGGGCCCAAATGAATACGGAGACATACCACAAAGGGTAACATGCTAGAGGTTGAACTTTTATGGGGGTAAGCCAACACTGAGGCTGGGAGGTTGCAAGTGTCCTCCAAAAAGCATACTCAGCTACACTAGTTCCAGAGGATCCTCTGACCCCTGACCACCTACACCACTAATTGTATCGTTCTCCGATCATTTCAGCGAATAACTTTATTCCTCAGATTCATGCTTACTTCTTTCTTCTCTAATAGCGCTCGGAACACTTCGGTTTTTTTTTCTAGCGTCGCTGGCTTCTGGAACCCATGCCCTAGAAATGCAGGAATTTATATCTGATTCTTTGACATCGGCTCCGTCTCACAATGTATATTGCAGCTATAATCATCATCTATTATCCGTATGCCCTAATGGGGTGGAGCACATGCTCCAAGTTTCCGCATCCACCCCTATACCTCGTAGGGGGAATTGTCTTGTGACAGTATAGTACGCATACACACACACACACACACACACACATATATATATATATATATATATATATATATATATATATATATATATATATATATATATATATATATATATATATATATATATATATATATATATATATATATATGTATATATATACATATATACATACATATATGTTGAATAATGTCTGCACAAATTATACAATAAGTGGCACATTGAGAGAAACTATATTTCCACCACAAAGCACATCATCAACGTTTCGGCCACGGGCCTTCTTCAGGATGATATAACTGCAAAATTTAAAAACTTTCAAAAACTTGAAGCACGCAATCATGCACTTGAATTCTTGTGTCCAAAGCGTGACACGAATTGCAAACTCTCGCTGGGCTGACGAACGACATTGCGAAATACTGCTTCGATGGCGAAAGGCAATATAATACAATAGTCCAAAGCATAATTTATGACCATTTTGGAGCATTTATACACAATCGCAGCGATCCATAATCATGTCAAGCCAAGCCACGCAAAACAAGCCAAATATGGCATATGTGACCTAATTTGACCTTGGGGCTATTGACCTAAGGTCACGAAATATGCTCAATAGTATTCACTACCGTACCCATCTACCCTCAACATTTCGTAACACTAGCCGATATCATATTGGGAGGGGGTCGGAACCATCCCCCCCCCACCCCCTCCAGTGCGCATAATTTTTAGAGGCCTTTCAGGGCACGTGTTAAGGTTGTAACAAGAAAAGTTTTATGGGCGCTCTATGACCAACGCAGTCAGTGCATCGGTAAGTCCAAATAGCCAACCAACCAACCAAAAAACGTTTTAACATGCATTTTCCTCCACAAAGCAAACAAATTGGCTATTACATAGTTATATAGTTATATTTCTGGGTTATTTTTTCTTCTCCGATGGGAAGTTAGGCTAGGCTAGGTTAGTTTATGCTGTATTTGTATTATATTTTCGAAACTTTTCTTTTCATGCTGTCAGGGGCGGTCTGCCCACTAAGGCACTTAAGGAAGTGCGTCACCTCAGTAGAGCTGAAAGATCTTTCTGATTTTTTTCGTACATGGCAATGCTCTTATCCATTGGAAAATCAAAAACCTAAAAAGTTGACATGAAACGTTCATTGGTGATTTTCGTAATTATCGTGAAAATTTAAGTTAAGATTTACATATTCAATTTGGAACAGCTCAAACAATAATATGAAATGCGTATGAGTGAGCCCAGCCTTAATCGAAATATTGCCATATTATGCGCTTTCGTTTCATACGAAGCATAGGGTATGAAAAAGAAAAAGCAGCCTTCACAAGATGAACTAAAACGTGTTTGCGGAATGCATTGCACCATCAGAGGAAATTCTTTGCAAGTTGACTTTCGGGATACATCGGAAGATGCTTCACACAAAAAGTTCCCGTTGTTTCATGAAATTAAGGAAATGTGTGACACTGTGGGGTTGGTACAAGTTTCCTACCTGCATAGATGGGTAGGAGTTCTGCTGAACTAAAAGCGTTCAGGAACGGTGGGCTAAGACTGGGCTTTGATGTGATCCTTCTCAGCTATCCCCCCCCTAACAGCCTGCTTTGCAGCAGATTTGGTACACAATGTATGCAAAACTGGAAACATTTGAAACAGTGTGGGCGGCCCCATTAGCAGTGAATGTGCATAAAGTGTGTCGTGAACCACCCAATAAACAAACCAGAACATTTGATGCCAAATGCAAGGAATTAGAAAGTTCTGCAAAATATGAAAACAAATCTGAGAATTAGTTTTCCTTGCCACCGCTAAGCAACTCAAAACCAGCTCTGGTTCTTCCAATGCATCCAATTTGTACTGGTATGTTGAATTGTTCCCAATTGAAAACCAGGCTTAGTCTGACCAAATGTTTGCTCTGATCTTTGGGCTTATAATATCATGTTCCTCGTAGTTGGTAACTGCCTGGAGTTGGTATGTGGTCTGGACCCCCTAGTTTGGTGTCCTGCTAATCTTAGTTTGTTATTTTTCATATGCACTGTGAAAATATGCCTTGAAAATATGAGCCCCTGACTTTAAATAGTTGGTTGGCACATGTGGAAATTTTGTTGGTGTTTTTTTCCAATTGCAATGCTCCATGATATTATTTAGGGGCTCTGAAACCCTGAACAAACTCAAATTTGATTATTTTAAACTTGGATCCTTCGTGTATGAACCAATGCATTTCCAGGCCTAGCAAATGTATAGTTTTGGCCTGGCCCAAAAAAATTATTTGGTTATTCTTAAATTCCTCTCTCCGATGTGCCGTGCTCCTGTGGAATGGCAAATGTAGCCATACCCATTTTAGGAAACGCTGATAATTCATGAAAGACATCTTATTATTGTGCTTTAAGATATTCACAGGACATATTTTACGCATGTCCTGTTACCTCCAGAAAGCAAACAAAGGGGTCATTTGGAAGGTTTGAATTTTCCATTAAAAAGTGATCCGCTGGATTGGGATTTTATGTTGTCAATTTTGAAAGACAAAACAAACAAAATTGTGGGAAATTATGTTCTCTGTTGGATGTTGTTTGTATGTTCTTTGTTGGAAATTATTAATGTTGGACTACACTAAGAAATTGGCATGTTACATTTTATTTTGCACCTGATTTTTACGCGATGTTACCTAACTCAAAACCACTTTCTTTACGTTATTTTGCTTGCCAGTTGAAATGTAAGCATTTGAAGAAGAAATTAGTGGTTACGCTAGCTTTATCACTTTTATAAACAGTACATTGGTAAAAATCTAAGAGTCCAAAAAATACCTTAAAGCACAATTGCATGGTTATTTTTGTGTGAAAAGGATAGGTACCAAACAAGTGACGAATTTCGGGAACCGAAAAATAGAGTGGTAGAAATACGACGATTTTTTTTTGGTGGGTGGGGGGTGCAGTGGTGACTGCCTCACCCGATTTCGATGGTGCAGTTGCACAGAGAGTGAGTGGTCGTCACCTTCGTAAACATTGCATTGGAATGATACATTCCAAGAATTGTATATTATATTTACTTACAAGTACATCCACGCAGCTGGTGGCTGTTATTGCACAGGATAGATATGAATAGGTCAGCTGAATAGCTGAAAGGACGTAGGGATTAGGAACGTTGCATTCTAGAGCACTGCAGCCAGTCGGCGCCGGTTCAATAGACTGCAACGAGGACGTGGGTAGGCATCAGGTTAAGGGATGGAAAGGTGGTGAGAAATCAATGACAAGGATCGTCCATATCAAGTATACAATACAAAGGAATGATGAATAGTGATGTCCTTGTTTCGAATTCGTTGTTTTCATTGCTGGTTCACTCTTCGTAATATAATGAATCCAACTTCCATTGCGCTGTTTCATTTCTTGAGTGTAGGTTTTTCTTGGTGGTGAGGATTCTTCTCGATAGCGGCACAGTTTTCATGTTTCCAGGTTGATTGCAACAATAGATCACGAGGATCCAAAATTCGAGTGCTTTTTCGCCATGCTGCTTTCGCACTTATTTTTGCCATTGAAGTAAACCTTCATCAAATATAAATTTTTATCCACACATGGCTCTCACCGGGTGTCATTGATGTCATCACAAATTGCATGTGTGTACAGAATGCACGTTGAAAAGCAAACGTGCCAGATGCCCTGCCTTATTTCATTTCGTCAAAAAGGACTTTTTTCACGAGCGAGAGATATGCGTCTTTCCCCAGCGAACTTCATATGACAACTCATGAAGCACATTATTCATAAAGCACATTAAAGCATACATATAACACAAAACCTAACCCATTTGTTTACTCTATGGAGGAAAATGTGTGTAAAAATATATCTTGTTACCACTGAAAGCACATTAATACTATGGTACGAAGGTAGGTAGGTATCTGGCATTAATATAGAAACCCCGTGCAGAAATCAGAAAAATGCATGGGCCGGACTTGTTCAAGCCCCTACCAACTCCTTTCTCTGCTTTTTCTTTGGAAATTATATACAACCAAGTTATTAACTGTTTAAAATCACACCAATCTGCAAGCACATCAGGTGTGAATTGTACAACAAATCGAAGCAGTGACATGCGCTTGGCCATCGGATTAAACATCGCGCGCAATTGCACCACAAATGTCTCAGCTCCGTCACATTTGTCGACCACATTGGCTAGTTTGAGGTTGTATGATTTTTGCACTAGAACGCTTTATCTTGGGATGCTACGGTTTTGAATGCTCTGAAGAACGGCCGGCACGACCGATGACCTTTATACCCAATTGTATTTTTCAATGAGGGTGACAGGAAATTAGGAAGTTCAAACACGTAATTACTATATTGCTGCTCATGGGTGTAATCACGGATTAGAAATTGGGGGGGGGGACAAACCAGTCACGCGGTAAGTTCAGGATACAAGGGCCTGCCACCTCTCCCCATACAAACAAAAATCCTTGGACTCGAGTTGCTTTTTTTCAATGCCATTTTTAGCCACTTAAATTAAATGTTCAACCTCTTTCAATTTTTTATATTTACCAGTGTTATGAATGATATTTGGGGACTAAAACTTCCGCCAAAATTAGCCATTTTCAAAACTTATCACTGTCTGTGGACATCTGGATTTATGTCGTATGTGCTGGACCCGATTTCACGATCACCATAAAGCAATGCTGTAAGTATGTTAAACGTTGCCCTCATGTAGCAGGAAGAAAGTACAATATTTGACGATGGTTTTACGGTAGCAAATACGGACATATCATTCTCACGCTTTCCTGCTTACGGGCACATATGTCGATGCAATGACAACCAGTTCGGATAAATGGCACTCAGGGCTGCAGGTGCTTCCAGGTGCTTTCTCAGTGGCGGCGCTCCAAAGAAATGGCGCCCATCCAAAGAAGGAAAAGTTCCCTCGTGACAATTCCTGGATCTAACCCCGATTACAGCATTACTCTCTCGCGGTTATGAACTCCGGCAAGTTATAACATTGTGCGCAATCACGTGTGGCTTCTCTTGTAAATTTGACACCTGTCGTTGAACCATTAAGAGGAAGGCGGACAATTTGAGAAAAAAGGTTATATATATATATATGTCCGGAACAGCAATGTGGCAGTGTAACTTAAAAACCAGCGTTGGGAGCACCGCCAGGTCAGGTTATGATAGACTTCTTGGGGGAGCCCTAGTCATACAGGATACGAGTGCTTACTATCACAACGTCTGCAAACAAAAATTGTTTTTCCCCTTCTATTCCTATTACTCTGAGTAATTGTGCACACGCCAACCTTCGACGCTTTTGAAAATATTTCACTATCTGAACATTCTGATAACGTACGGCAAGCCACGTCGAAGAACACCAACATAATGCAAATTGAAGCCATTAGCAGGAAACGCGAGTACTCTGACTAAACGTTGGCCTTGAGGCTTGATCTGCCATGTTCCGGGTTGAAATGTTACTAGAGAGTTGTCCTTGATGCCAAGCTTTGGGATAAAACGAAGAATAGCGGAGCGACCGAAGAAAGGAGTTCAACGTTTGACTTTGAAAATGAATGTACTTTCTGAGCAGTTTGCTGGAGTAGCACACAAGTCGAATGAATCTACTTGAGGAAAACTGAAGACATGGCGACTAGGCGCGAGGACTTCGGACAATTTAGCCTAGTGTCTTGTGGTTTGACATTGGCATGCCCTGGTTTGAAATGTTACTCGAGGTGCACCATGAGCTATTACATACCAGATGTGTTGTCATCCCCACGCCTTCCTGTGGGTGGCCTGGAATGGTACAAATGACGTCATCTAGGGTGCACCTTTTGGGCCGTTTAATTGGTTTGTTATATACTAAAATAATACAGTTTTAATTCAATTCACTTTTGAACTCTTATAACATCGCGACTGAGCTTTTATAATCCTGTTCAGCTGTTATTTTATGAGGTTCAGTTAGGCTGCGAATTAGAGGACCACCATCACGAAATGCAGCGTTTTAGGGGTACGTTTTTTCCATTGACATCTATATATGATGGCTTTGTCTCAATATCTTATATGTCGCAGTGAAGTCATAAATGTTGCTTACATAGTTTTCTTTTGGGCTTTATGTCTTATGCCACGCGTCGTGTTCGCCGTCCTGAAGTCATTTAACTGTAGTTTATCGCATTGTGTTTGTGTCGCATTGTGTTGTTAATCCAAATATGTTTATTTTCAGTACAAAACGTGCTAATCAACGAAGTTTTCTGTATAGCATTTTTTTTTTCGGTTGGGGGGGGATCTTGTCAGCATAGCAATAGCATAGGTTATGGGGGGAAAATCAACATTGGTGGGGCCATGGCCCCCACAAAAGGATACAAATCGACGACCCTGAATGCGGCAGATACTTGTTTTCTTTTTTATTTCTGGTGCTTGCAACTCAACTTCGTTTGCTTTATCCTCCACGATTTTGTACAAGCAGGTTCATCAACAAAGTGGCCAAACAACAAGACAAGATATTTTATATAGCTCACTTCTGAAGTGAATGTTCGGCACATTTGCGTGCGCGAAACGCTCGGGATTGCTATTGGATACATGTTTGGTGGTTCTATTATCAATTATAGAGGTATGAATGATACTACATATTGACAAGTGTGCTGAATGATATTGCTATCATTATGCTATGATGTCTAAGCCTAAGTGGTCCATCATTATGTTGGTAGAAAAAACAGTAAATGTTGCTTATTTTTCGTGCAGCCCTACTACCGATGGTGACGCATCACATTGGTGCTATGTTGGGGTTAGGTGACGTGTGTCAGGTATATATGATTCAGGTTGTTCATCACCCTGACGTGGATTTAAGTATTTTGCACTCATTGCTTTGCATATGCATTGGCAAACATTCATATCATTAATGTTGTTTTAGCCAATTACTTTATGCACACGTACATGCATCTAACGGTATAGATGTGTGAATAAGAAATGAATCCTGAAAATCTGCTGCTGGTTTTATACCTGCAGTCTGCCTTTCAGAATTTTGGTTAACGGTCAGCCTGACGTTCCAACCGGAACTGCTCGTCCATCGTTAACCCAAATATGTTGCCGGCGCTTTCTCTCGGCCAGGGAGGGGGCAAGTATCACTTTCCCATGTGGGTGGAGCACATGCCCCCAACTTCCGCACCCTTATATCCACCCCTACACCTCGTAGGTGGAGGAATTGTGTTGCAACAGTTAATTCCTACCCTTCTTTTCCAGAAGTGATCTTCACTGGACCTGTCTCGTCATATATCACATATATTAATACAATAAGGATTTTTTTCCGGTACATAATGTGGGCGTACCAACATGCGTAGCGCATCGGAAATGGTACCGATCGACGCGTCTCCACCGTGCGCATCTGAATAGGGTGTTTTCGACGTTGTCAGACGGACATGGAGCACGTGGCACGTGATTTTCGTTTCTCAAAAGCCTCATTGACTTAATCATGGGCCCCTTTGGGACACCCTGAACGCCACCCCGTGCCCCCATCCCACCAGGTGACCTCAGTTCCACTCGGCGGAAAATATCTCCTACGGAGATATTTTCCTGCGTAGAGTGGCCGACACTTTGTCCCAGTTTCGCTACGTTGCGGCAAAAACGAATTCCTAACTGGCAGGTTCCGGGTTCGATCCCCGGGCAATGCCACAGTCGCTACGTTGCGGTAAAAACTAATTTCTAGCTCGGGGCTTCCGGGTTCGATCCCCGGGCAATGCCGCGCCACCGATGGCACAGCCGCGTCACCAGTGCCACAGCCGCGCCACCAATGCCGCAGCCGCGTCACCAATGCCGCAGCCGCGTCACCAGTGCCGCTGCCGCGTCACCAATGCCACAGGTGCGGCGCCAATGCCGCAGCCGCGCCACCAATGCCACAGCCGCGTCACCAGTGCCGCTGCCGCGTCACCAATGCCACAGCCGCGGCGCCGATGTCGCAGCCGCGCCACCACAGCAACAACCGCGCCACCAATGCCGCAGCCGCGTCACCAATGCCGCAGCCGCGCCACCGGTGCCACAGCCGCGCCACCAATGCCGCAGCCGCGTCACCAGTGCCGCAGCCGCGCGCCAATGCCAGCCGCGTCACATGCCGCAGCCGCGTCACCAATGCCACAGCCCCCACCAATGACAGCGCCACCAATGCCGCAGCCGCGTCACGCCAGTGTCGCAACCGCGCCACCAATGCCACAGCCGCGCCACCAATGCCACAGCCGCCTCACCAATGCCACAGCCGCGCCACCAATGCCACAGCCGCATCACCAGTGCTACAGCCGCGCCACCAATGCCACAGCCGCGTCACCAATGCCACAGCCGCGTCCCCAATGCCGCAGCCGCGTCACCAATGCCGCAGCCGCGCCACCAGTGCCACAGCCGCGTCACCAATGCCTCAGCCGCGTCACCAATGCCGCAGCCGCGTCACCAATGCCACAGCCGCGCCACCAATGCCGCAGCCGCGTCACCAATGCCGCAGCCGCGTCACCAATGCCGCAGCCGCGCCACCAATGCCGCAGCCGCGTCACCAATGCCTCAGCCGCGTCACCAATGCCACAGCCGCGCCACCAATGCCGCGGCCGCGTCACCAATGCCACAGCCACGTCAACAATGCCGCCAATGCCACAACCGCGCCACAAATGCCGCAGCGGCGTCACCAATGCCGCATCCGCGTCACCAATGCCACAGCCGCGCCACCAATGCCGCAGCCGCGTCACCAGTGCCGCTGCCGCGTCACCAATGCCACAGGTGCGGCGCCAATGCCGCAGCCGCGCCACCAATGCCACAGCCGCGTCACCAGTGCCGCTGCCGCGTCACCAATGCCACAGCCGCGGCGCCAATGCCGCAGCCGCGCCACCAATGCAAGAACCGCGCAACCAATGCCGAAGCCGCGTCAACAATGCCACAGCCGCGTCATCAATGCCACAGCCGCGCCACCAATGCCGCAGCCGCGCCACCAATGCCGCAGCCGCGCCCAATGCCGCGGCCGCGCCCAATGCAAACCGCGCACCAATGCCGAGCCGCGTCACAATGCCACAGCCGCGTCACCAATGCCGCGGCCGCGCCACCAATGCCGCAGCCGCGCCACCAATGCCGCGGCCGCGCCACCAATGCCGCAGCACGCCACCAGTGCCAGTCGCGTCATCAATGCCACAGCCGCTCACTAATGCCGCAGCCGCGCCACCAGTGCCGCAGCCGCGTCACCAATGCCGCCAATGCCACAACCGCGCCACAAATGCCGCAGCCGCGCCACCAATGCCACAGCCGCGTCACCAATGACGCAGCCGCGCCACCAATGCCGCAGCCGCGTCACCAATGCCACAGCCGCGTCACCAATGCCACAGCCACCGTCACCAATGCCGCAGCCGCGCCACCAATGCCGCAGCCGCGTCACCAATGCCGCAGCCGCGTCACCAATGCCACAGCCGCGGCACCAATGCCGCAGCCGCGCCACCAATGCCGCAGCCGCGTCACCAATGCCACAGCCGCGGCAACAATGCCACAACCGCGCCACCAAAGTCGCGGCCGCGCCACCAATGCCGCAGCAGCGCCACCAGTGCCGTCACCAATGCCACAGCCGCGTCACTAATGCCGCAGCCGCGCCACCAGTGCCGCAGCCAGGCACCAATGCCGCCAATGCCACAACCGCGCCACAAATGCCGCAGCCGCGTCACCAATGCCGCAGCCGCGTCACGGAATGCCGCAACCGCGTCACCAATGCTGCGGCCGCGTCACCAGTGTCACAACCGCGCCACCAATGCCACAGCCGCGCCACCAATGCCACGGCCGCGCCACCAATGCCACAGCAGCGCCACCAATGCCGCGGCCGCGTCACCAGTGCCACAGCCGCGTCACGAATGCCGCAGCCGCGCCACCAATGCCGCAGCCGCGTCACCAATGCCACAGCCGCGTCACCAATGCCGCAGCCGCGCCACCAATGCCGCAGCCGCGTCACCAATGCCACAGCCGCGCCACCAATGCCGCAGCCGCGTCACAAATGCCGCAGCCCCACCACCAATGCCACAGCCGCATCACCAATGCCGCAGCCGCGCCACCAATGCCGCAGCCGCGTCACCAATGCCACAACGGACTGACTGACTCATCGACTGACTGAATGAATTACGGACTGACGGTCTGACTGAATGAAAGATTGGCGGACTGACCGATTGACTGAGGGAATCTGTCGCACTGATTGTCGCACTGACTGACCGACTGTCTTGGGAAATGCATCGTGGGGCCATAGATATACCACCGGGGCTGGGAGATGCATTTGGATTGAGCCCAAACATTTGCTGGATGCGTTGGTGCCAAACTTCTCCAAAATCAAGGGCATGGAAATGGGATTCGACTGCGGGTGTAAAGCTCGCGAAGCGAGCAGCATAGGGCAGGTAAGCCCGGCGGAGGCCGGGCGTCCTGACCTAGTCACATATATTAATACAATAAGGATTTTTTCCGGTACATAATGTGGGCGTACCAACATGCGTAGCGCATCGGAAATGGTACCGATCGACGCGTCTCCACCGTGCGCATCTGAATAGGGTGTTTTCGACGTTGTCAGACGGACATGGAGCACGTGGCACGTGATTTTCGTTTCTCAAAAGCCTCATTGACTTAATCATGGGCCCCTTTGGGACACCCTGAACGCCACCCCGTGCCCCCATCCCACCAGGTGACCTCAGTTGCACTCGGCGGAAAATATCTCCTACGGAGATATTTTCCTGCGTAGAGTGGCCGACACTTTGTCCCAGTTTCGCTACGTTGCGGCAAAACGAATTCCTAACTGGCAGGTTCCGGGTTCGATCCCCGGGCAATGCCACAGTCGCTACGTTGCGGTAAAAACTAATTTCTAGCTCGGGGCTTCCGGGTTCGATCCCCGGGCAATGCCGCGCCACCGATGGCACAGCCGCGTCACCAGTGCCACAGCCGCGCCACCAATGCCGCAGCCGCGCCACCAATGCCGCAGCCGCGTCCCAGTGCCGCTGCCGCGTCACCAATGCCACAGGTGCGGCGCCAATGCCGCAGCCGCGCCACCAATGCCACAGCCGCGTCACCAGTGCCGCTGCCGCGTCACCATGCCACAGCCGCGGCGCCGTGTCGCAGCCGCGCCACCACAGCAACAAGCGCCACCAATGCCGCAGCCGCGTCACCAATGCCGCAGCCGCGCCACCGGTGCCACAGCCGCGCCACCAATGCCGCAGCCGCGTCACCAGTGCCGCAGCCGCGACCAATGCCACAGCGCGCCGCCAATGCCGCAGCCGCGTCACCAATGCCGCAGCCGCGCCACCAATGCCGCGCCACCAATGCCACAGCCGCGCCACCAATGCCACAGCCGCGTCACCAATGCCGCAGCCGCGCCACCAATGCCACAGCCGCGTCACCAATGCCGCAGCCGCGTCACCAATGCCGCAGCCGCGTCACCAATGCCACAGCCGCGCCACCAATGCCGCAGCCGCGTCACCAATGCCGCAGCCGCGTCACCAATGCCGCAGCCGCGCCACCAATGCCGCAGCCGCGTCACCAATGCCACAGCCGCGTCACCAATGCCACAGCCGCGCCACCAATGCCGCGGCCGCGTCACCAATGCCACAGCCACGTCAACAATGCCGCCAATGCCACAACCGCGCCACAAATGCCGCATCCGCGTCACCAATGCCACAGCCGCGACACCAATGCCGCAGCCGCGTCACCAGTGCCGCTGCCGCGTCACCAATGCCACAGGTGCGGCGCCAATGCCGCAGCCGCGCCACCAATGCCACAGCCGCGTCACCAGTGCCGCTGCCGCGTCACCAATGCCACAGCCGCGGCGCCAATGCCGCAGCCGCGCCACCAATGCAAGAACCGCGCAACCAATGCCGAAG
Organism: Imbricaverruca yamaguchii; assembly: GCA_034440575.1. NCBI lineage: Eukaryota > Metazoa > Arthropoda > Thecostraca > Neoverrucidae > Imbricaverruca > Imbricaverruca yamaguchii. Next base: position 3,943,307 of record JAOTOL010001660.1, read on the forward strand.
CCGCGTCAACAATGCCACAGCCGCGTCACCAATGCCACAGCCGCGCCACCAATGCCGCAGCCGCGTCACCAATGCCGCGGCCGCGCCACCAATGCCGCGGCCGCGCCACCAATGCCGCGGCCGCGCCACCAATGCCGCGGCCGCGCCACCAATGCCGCAGCAGCCCCACCAGTGCTACAGTCGCGTCATCAATGCCACAGCCGCTTCACTAATGCCGCAGCCGCGCCACCAGTGCCGCAGCCGCGTCACCAATGCCGCCAATGCCACAACCGCGCCACAAATGCCGCAGCCGCGCCACCAATGCCACAGCCGCGTCACCAATGCCGCAGCCGCGCCACCAATGCCGCAGCCGCGTCACCAATGCCACAGCCGCGTCACCAATGCCACAGCCACCGTCACCAATGCCGCAGCCGCGCCACCAATGCCGCAGCCGCGTCACCAATGCCGCAGCCGCGTCACCAATGCCACAGCCGCGGCACCAATGCCGCAGCCGCGCCACCAATGCCGCAGCCGCATCACCAATGCCACAGCCGCGGCAACAATGCCACAACCGCGCCACCAAAGTCGCGGCCGCACCACAAATGCCGCAGCAGCGCCACCAGTGCCGTCACCAATGCCACAGCCGCGTCACTAATGCCGCAGCCGCGCCACCAGTGCCGCAGCCAGGGCACCAATGCCGCCAATGCCACAACCGCGCCACAAATGCCGCAGCCGCGTCACCAATGCCGCAGCCGCGTCACCAATGCCGCAGACGCGTCACCAGTGCCACAGCCGCGCCACCAATGCCGCAGCGGCGCCACCAATGCCGCAGACGCGTCACCAATGCCACAGCCGCGTCACCAATGCCGCAGCCGCGCCACCAATGCCGCAGCCATGTCACCAATGCCACAGCCGCGCCACCAATGCCGCAGCCGCGTCACAAATGCCGCAGCCCCACCACCAATGCCACAGCCGCATCACCAATGCCGCAGCCGCGCCACCAATGCCGCAGCCGCGTCACCAATGCCACAACGGACTGACTGACTCATCGACTGACTGAATGAATTACGGACTGACGGTCTGACTGAATGAAAGATTGGCGGACTGACCGATTGACTGAGGGAATCTGTCGCACTGATTGTCGCACTGACTGACCGACTGTCTTGGGAAATGCATCGTGGGGCCATAGATATACCACCGGGGCTGGGAGATGCATTTGGATTGAGCCCAAACATTTGCTGGATGCGTTGGTGCCAAACTTCTCCAAAATCAAGGGCATGGAAATGGGATTCGACTGCGGGTGTCAAAGCTCGCGAAGCGAGCAGCATAGGGCAGGTAAGCCCGGCGGAGGCCGGGCGTCCTGACCTAGTCACATATATTAATGCTATAAGGAAATTCTTTCGGTACATAATGTGGGCGTACCGACATGCCCATCTCATCGGAAATGGTACCGATCGACGCGTCTCCACCGTGCGCATCTGAATAGGGTGTTTTCCACGTTCCACGTGCTACGTTGAGCACGTGGCACGTGATTTCAGTTTCTCAAAAACCCCATTGACTTAACATGGCGATCGCACTTTTTGTCGTCTGTCGGACGACCCCAGTCGCAGCATTATAGCTGGCGAACCAATGCACCGATCGCCACCAAACCAACACCACGCTGTAGCCGCATCAATGCGCCACACGAATGGTGCAAACATGCACATTGCACGTGGCACGTGCACACGTGGGGCGCGTGAAAGTCCGAGGTGGCGTATTTGACCCATTTTACACTTTTGGGTCTGCCACTGCCAAACGGCTCGAGTCGCAACGACCGTGATGCTTCCATCACCCGGCTCCATGTACCGGCCACATTTGTCCAATTGGCACATGCCACCTGCCGTGCAAACTGCAGTCGTCAATGAATGCCGATTGGCACGTGTCGCACGCACGTGGAAGCGGCGCCGATTTACACGCCATTAACCGCCATTTAGGGCCACATTTACAACACAAATGTAGCAGCACACTTGTAGCGGCATCTCTTCTGATGCCCACGCTGTGTTTGCATTTTCTCCAACCCAAATACTTTGGCCGCAATCGGCGATACCCCGAACCATTGCAAAGCGGCCTTTTCGGGCGTCAAATTGCGCTTCAACATGGGAGAATTTCGAGTTTTTGGGCCGTTCCGTAACCATGGGGCACATTGGGGCGTCCTGCACACCACCCCTTGCCCCAATACCACTAGGTGACCTCAGTTCTACTTGTCGGAAAATCACTCCTACGGAGAGATTTTCCTGTGTAGAGTGGCCGACACTTTGTCCCAGTTTCGCTACGTTGCCAGAAAATCTAATTTCTAACCAATGATACTTCTCCTGCCGGCACCTTACTTCAGTTAGGTCGACTTTTCCAGCGCCGCGGCCGTCAGCCGCTGTGGCGCATTGCATGAATGGTGTCCTTCAGAGCCAACGGTCCGGTGTTCTATACCCGGACGCCGCATCTTTTACGACACTATATTTACGCCTGTTCGGCAGCGACTTTCTGTTATTAATTCACAATATCTTTAATTCACAATATTTTTATTTATTATTTACACATCGTATGGAATTTTTTCGTAAAGTAATTTGCAAGCATTTCAGTTGCAATATCACAGTAGATTAAGCTTGCCGCAAAACAATAAGAGTAATCTTGATATTGTCATAGCACGCCAGGTCCCCGATACGCCTACTGCTTCTGTGAGCTGATTCGCGCCGTAAGTCGACGCTGTGGTTTGGTTGCTCTTCGTGCTGTAATTTACTGCTTAATGAGTGAATTGGCCAACAGTCATTTTGTACTAACATCCGGCGTGAATGATTTTATTGGTGTAATTGCAGCCATATATATAGTGTCGTGACATTATCATTAGAAATGCCAAGCATTGTCGGTATTGTCAGCCTTCCACCTCAATAGCTGGTGATATGGGTTTACCTACACTTTGAGTGTTCGATGTGCTTTGATAGGGGGAATTTTCACTATTCACGGGCTGTAGTTTCATGCCAGAATCATTGAAAATGCTGTACGGTGTAGGTAATGGCAGCCTTCCACCTCCCAGGTAAGTCCCTGTACGACCTCTGATATGGGGGGGGTTAGTATTTATGTAGGGCAATTGGCAATGGGCAAAACATTATACATTCAAGTGATACTTTTGGGACAATTCTACAATAAAAGTGCTCAAATTCAACCAATGTTTATCTTGGGTGGTGACATAGTGCAGTGGGGGGGGGGGGAGGATTTCGGCATTCATTCCATGTATGCCATGGCAATTGGCATTTGGTAATTCTTATAGCTTAAATTTTACAACGAAGCAGTTGAAGATGAGCTGAATTCTGCCATGAATGGTGATATGAGCGTACCGATATTTTCACGATGCATACCTTGATGCCAAAATCATTAGAAATGCTTGATTAAAATATATTAATGGTTATCTTGGCTGGTGATGTGAATGCACGGGGAAATTTCCTACACTATTTGGTTGATATTTCATATGATGTATGTGGGTAGTGGTGGTGGGGGTAATACTGCGTGAGACAAGCTGTTAATGAAAATGCGGAGAAGGTGGTCAATCTCACGTATGCAATATCGCTAATAGGTGTGTAGGTATTCGCCAAGTCAAGCCGCTCAGCCATTCCCGATCAGCTGGGGTGTAGGGCGGAGGCTGGGGTGCTGGGGTGAGACACTTTCACAATGCACTCGGTGTAGTTTCATGCCAGAATCATGCAGTCACTTTATAATTAACTGTATTTCCAACTTTAATCGTCATATGAGTGTTCGATGTGCTCTGATAGGGTGAAGGGTGATTTTCACTTTTCACGGTCTGTAGTTTCATGCCAGAATCATTGGAAATGCTGCGCAGTGTAGGTAATGGCAGCCTTCCACCTCCCAGGTAAGTCCCTGTACGACCTCTGATAGGGGGTGGGCTTAGTATTCGCGATTCCTGACAAGCTTTGGGGAACGGGATGGAGTGGGGGGGGGGTGGCAGACAGAATATGGTTGCCAATTTTATATATGCAATGGTTCAAAGTCGACCAATGTTTATCTTGGGTGGTGACATGGTAGGGTGGTGGTGAGAATTTGACTGTCCATTCCATATATGCCACGGCGGCAATTGGCAATTGGTGATATGTGTGTACCGATGTTTTCACCATGCACTGGCTGTGTAGCTTGATGCCAAGATCATTAGAAATGCTTCGCAATGTATGATTAAAATATATGTATGGTTTTCTTTGCTGGTGCTGTAGATGTACGGGGAAATTTACTACAGTATATTTGGTTGATATTTCAGTTGATATTTGTGGGTAGTGTTGGTGGGGACATTGCGTTAGACAAGCTTTTAATTTTAAAAAAATGCGGAGAATGTGGTCAAAAATATCATCGGTAGCATTGAGCAGAGCTTCCAGCAACACGCCACAACCGTTGAGATGTCATTCCGGGAGCAAATATGTAACCAGGAAAGATTTGTTAATTTTACCATTTTACCATAGCCCTATAATGGGGGAAGCCATGGCCGCGACCTGACCTCAGGTCAATGCTACGAGAAAAAAAAACTATATATATATATATGTCATGGTCCCTGATGAGATCATGACGTGGTATTATAAGTTTGAAATCAATCGACCGATTATTGTGCAAGTTATGCCACGTAGAACTCCGAGTAACATTCGGTCACTTTGCCTGACCTGGTGACCTGACCTAAAATGACCCAGGGTTAAACATGTATGAGGATATGCGGACCAGACCAATGAGCAGCTATGCGAGGTTTGGCCTTGCTAACCCGATTAGTATGGCTGCAGACATCTGCCCCCCACCCCCGGACGTGCGTGTGTTAAGCCAGGAAGTGAGATAATTCGGATACTGACAGTATGTATATTAGTCTGTTGCAGAGACTGCCACTACAGCTATGCCACGCCAGTCAGACTTCTCTCGACGAAGCCGCCGCCGGGAATTGCGTCGTCGTCCTCTCATCCCCGATGCATTCGAGGACGCAATCCCGGTAAGTTACATTGTGTTACCATTGATCTAAAAGTGATAAATTGCATCAAATTTCCGATAAAGAAAACGTGCTTTGCCAATTCCCCCGTCGGGTTGCTCATCAGTGTATCAGTTTCGGGAATGTCACCGTATTCTGAATGTAATATGATAATACAAATTGAGCCTGCGAATGCCCCTTAATGTATAGCGGTAATGTTCAGATACATGCACTGCGGAACAAAAAAAAGTAGCCAAACCTACTGCAACCTAGCCTATTGCAAACAATTTGGTGTGTTCCAGGTTGGTGGACCCGCTGTTGGTGATCCGGATGTTGCGGCGCACAACTGTGGCCCGCTAGACCAACGTTGCGGCCACTGCAGTGCGCTGCACTTCGAGGGTGAGCGTGGACAGGGCGGGGATTTCACCATTTGTTGCCACAGGGGAAAGGTGACACTGGAGCCGCTCGGCGACGCGCCCGACCTGCTGAGGACCCTTCTGACGGACGCCAGCGCAGAGGGACGCAGCTACCGCAACGACATCCGCCGCTACAACAGTGCCCTGGCGATGGCGTCGTTTGTAGCCGACGTCGATGTACCAGCAGGTGCGCTACATTTCCGCACGTTATTAGACGCACTTACGGGTTACCGTGCGACAGGGTTAAAATAATGATTTTTCGTTAGGTGTGAGATGTCGAAACGAGCACAGCAGGATGCCGAAATTTGCCATGAAATTAGGGTCATTTAAATGCTTTTGATGTCTTTCAGACTCAAATTTGAGCCAATGGTGCAGGTACTTATGACTGCACCTTATTATTTGTTCTGAGATTCATAATTTAGGAAGAGCTATATTCGGGATAGAGAGAATAATCCTATGCTATAAACTTACAGTGTTTGCCAAATCACATCATAGATAATCCCTTTACCTGAAACTGCGTTGCAAAATATTCTTGTATTACCATTCCTTATCGAGAGCATTGACATGATACTTGTGAGATACTGTTAGAAAGGAGACATGAAGACTTCATAAGCCCCCATCAAGGAGCAGGATGTCCAGTGTGAAATTTTTGAAGAGAATGGGTGGAAAATACCACCTAATGAAAGTTATATCGACCTCCATGTCTATGGCTTTTGTGGCATCCTTGCTTGCTAGCTGCTGATTATGAAACCAACATGAACTCAACTGAAGACATCCTGATGGCCTTCAATAATTCAAATATGCCATAGTTGGGGTGCATCAATGACCTCTGATCAGGAAATTTCCTAAAGCCATATCACAGAGCCTCTTCTGATTCAGATAGTCTACCCAGTATCCTGAAACCCGTTATCATCCAGCAAGCGATGAAGCCCTGCATTGAATACAATATGCAGGCTTATCAAAGTTATTCAGTGATAAATTATTCCACTTTCTGAACACTTCTGAACACTTTCTCGACATCCTTCTTGAAGAAGTATCAGCATCCTGCTCATTGATATGAAGTATTTATGTCTCCTTTGTAACAGTACCCTGTTTATAAATAGCATGTGCATGCCCTCAATATGGAATGGTGTAACACAAACATTTTGCAATGCAATTCGGGTAAAGGGATGACCTATGTGATATGGGATACAATACCAGTTCATCATAGTTATTATTCTCTTTATCCTTAATACATCTTTTCTTAAAATATGGATCTTAAAACAAATGATAAAGGTCCAGTCATAATCACCTAGACCATCAACTCAAATTTTAGTCTGAAAGGCATCAGAAAACTTTTAATTACGCTAATTGCATGTCAAATTTTGACATCCTGCTATGCTCATTTCGACATCCCACACCTAATGAAAAACCAATATTTTAACCCTGAGGATGTCAATACTTTTTTTAGAAGGATGTTGATCGAGTGTTCAATAAGTGGTATATTCCACCCTATTTCCCGAATAATTTAACACTGCCGTGCGAGGTATCTGCATCTCATGGCGCGCTGCTCTGCATGTCCACTGTGATAAAGTGTGCAATGGGATGGCTGGATTGAACACTTGAATGCGGATGGCGTTATTGTGGCAAATCATGTTACGTGGTGCACTCAATGATGACGGATTTGTGAGGAGTATAGCATGTTTGCCTTTGCACAGGCCGTGGTCCTTACTGCTACAAGGTCCACGGCCAGACCTACCACCACCTGGGAGCACTGCATCCGGACGGCGACGGACGGCAACGCAAGTACGCCCAGCTCTACGTGGTGGACACCGCGGCCGCCAACCGAGAGCGTCTGGGACGGTTTGATGACCAGCGCTCTGTCCCCCATTTGATTGCCGCCCTGGAAGGTATGTTGTCTAACTGTAATCCACATGTGCAAGCATTCCGTTGCATGAATGACGTGATGTTGCAGGAAGAGCAGGATGCTGCAGCGGCCGGTCGCGCCCCGGAACGCGTTACAATGTTCTTCCGCCAGGAACGTGACCAGGACCCGCGTCGCTACAACGACCCGGTCGGCAACGAGGTGGCTGCCGTCTTCGTGGGTCGTGATGGTGCTCCTCCAGCCCGGGAGCTGGTGGTATACCCTCGCGGTAACCGACTGCAGACCATCAGCGCACTCAGCCCGCATGTCGACCCGCTGACCTATCCCCTGTTGTTTCCTCACGGCGAGTTTGGTTGGCGTGTAGGGCAGCCGCACGTTGCGGCACATGCGTCCCGTGTGCGTAACACCGTCACCACTTTACAGCACTACGGATACCGCATGGCTGTCCGTCCCGGATTCAGCATCCTGCATGCCTCTGGCAAGCTGCTGCAGCAGTTTGCCGTCGACGTGTACACGCGTGTGGAGGCCGGGCGACTCAGTTACTTACGCAGAAATCAAGCCCTGTTCCGTTCTGAAATGTTGCAGGGACTGGTGGATCATGTCCACGGAGACGGTGCTGGCCGCCCGGTGGGCCGTCTGGTGGTGCTGCCGGCGACGTTCACAGGAGGACCGAGGTCCATGCAGCAGGAGTACCAGGATGCCATGGCGGTTGTTGGCAGGTTTGGTCCCCCTGACCTGTTCATTACGTTCACGTGTAATCCGCGATGGCCTGAGCTCACCACTTCTCTCGGCCCACAGCAGACGGTAGCTGGGCGTCCGGACCTGGTGGCACGCGTGTTTCACCTGAAACTGCGCGCGCTGTTGGCCGACTTGAACGGCGGCAGGGTGCTGGGCAAGCCGTGCGCGCTGTTCTACTCAATCGAGTACCAGAAGCGCTCCCTGCCCCACGCTCATATCCTGGTAATTTTACAGGAGGACGACAAGCTGCGTGACGCCGACGACGTCGACCGTGTGGTCAGTGCAGAGCTGCCCGACCCCGAGCTGCAGCCGAGACTGCATGCCGCCGTCCGCAGCCATATGCTGCATGGTCCGTGTGGCCCGACCCACCCCAGCTGTGTGTGCATGGTTGACGGTGTGTGTTCCAAGCGTTTTCCCAAGGACTACCAGCCGGAGACGCGGATGGCCGCCAACGGGTACCCGCTCTATCGGCGACGAGACGACGGCCGCACCGTGGACATCCGCGGCGCCCGGCTGGACAATCGGTCGGTGGTGCCCTACAACCCGACACTGACGGTAAGGTATAACGCTCACATCAACATCGAGGTCCCGGCCGGTATAGTTCCCGTCAAGTACTTGTACAAGTACGTTACAAAAGGTCACGACTGTGCACGTCTACAGGTGAACCGTGTGTCGGTGCAAGCAGGTTCAGCTGGTATTGACCAACCGCATTCACAGCACCAGGACGCTGAGATTGCCGCCGCTCCAGTTGGTGAGGCCCCTGTGCGGGATCGCGACGAGATCGAGATGTTCCTGAACGCCAGGTATGTGTGCGCCCCGGAGGCCATGTGGCGTCTCTTCGAGTTTGAGATGACCTATCAGTCGCACACTGTCGTTCGTCTGGCTGTTCACCTGCCTGGTCGCCAGCAGGTGTATTTTCTACAGGGCGAGGAGGCTGCCGCCCTGGAGCGGGCGCAGCGATGCGACTCAACACTAACCGCTTGGTTTCGGCTGAACCAGGAACGCCACGATGATGCCAGCCGGTATCGGTACGGCGAGGTACCGTCCCACTTCACCTTCGATCGAGCTGCCCACAGGTGGAAGCCGCGCCAACGTGGTGGAGGCAAGGTCGTCGCACGCCTGGTGTCAGTGAGTCCAGGCGATGCCGAGCGCTTCCATCTTCGACTGCTCCTGTTGCACGTGGCTGGCGCAGTCAGCTACGAGCACCTGCGCACTGTGAATGGTCAGGTGTGCGTGTCGTTTCGCGAGGCGGCCCGTCAGCGCGGTCTCTTGGCCGATGACGCCGAGTGGCAGCAGTGTCTAACCGAAGCAGCACTGTTTCAGATGCCAAGGCAGCTGCGCTTTCTGTTCGCCATGCTGTGCGTATACAACGCACCAGGCGATGCCCAGGCGCTCTGGGATGCGCACGAGCGTCAACTGACTGATGACCTGACCCGTCGGTTCGGTACTGCAGGCTTGGAACGCGCTCGGCGGCACGTGGTTGCCGTGCTGCACGCCAACGGCCGCACCGTTGCCGACGCTGGTCTCGACTGGCCCGACGACGCCGTCGATGACGTGCTGGACGAGGACGAGCGCATAGACGACGTCGACCGAGAGGCGGTTGCACGGCTTGACACTCTCTCTGCAGAGCAGCGACGCATCGCCGACGCCGTCCTGCAGCACGTTGCAGACAGTGATGGCGCTGCGCCGGCGCCCCGAGGCCGCGCAATCTTCATGTGTGCTGCTGCCGGGTGCGGAAAGACATATGTGTATAACATTTTGATCCGTCTTCTCCGCAGCAGGGGCCAGTCGGTGCTGCCGGTTGCCTGGACTGGCATCGCCGCCACGCTGCTCGAGGGCGGTCGCACCGTACACTCGCAGTTCCGGCTGCCAGTGCCGGTTGTAGAGGACTCGACGTGCTTCGTCGGTGCCGCCGGTGCCGTTGCTGACCAGCTCCGTGCCGCCAGGTTGATCGTATGGGACGAGATCGCGATGGCTCCGTCTCACGCACTTAACGCTGTCGACAGGCTGCTGCGCGACATCCGCGGCGCTGACGTGGCATTCGGTGGCTGCCCGGTCCTGTTTGGTGGCGATTTCCGACAGATTCCACCAGTTGTCCGGGGTGGTGGCCGTGCAGCCATCGTCGAGGCCGGTGTCCAGCGTAGTGTAATTTGGCCTGACGTGCGTGTAATGTTTCTCCAACAGAACATGCGTGCCGACGCGGAGGAGCGGGACTTCAGCGAGTGGCTGTTGGCCGTCGGCGACGGGCGTCTTCCACAGGTGGCTGGTCACGGAGAGAACGCCGTTCGGGTTCCCGACGAGATACTCGAGGCGGCTGAGCTGGTGGACTCTATCTTTCCACAGGCGGTGTTGGAGGCTCCGACTGGCGATGGTCTAGCACAACGCGCTATACTGTGCACTAGGAACGACGAGTCGCTGGCGGCAAACGACACTGTGCTCGATCGCATGCCCGGTGACGTGCGTGTGTATGTGAGTGTGGACGACATGGCTGGCCAGGAGGACGACGCGCTGGCCCAGGTTATGCCAATAGAGTATTTGCACACACTGACTCCGTCTGCCATGCCTCCTCACCGATTGCGTCTTAAGGTCGGAGCCGTTGTCATGCTGCTGCGCAACCTCGACATCGAGAAGGGTCTCTGCAACGGCACCCGACTCGTCGTTCGACGACTAGGCAACACGGTTCTGGACGCCGAGATCATCACAGGGGCGGCGGCGGGTGGTCGTGTACTCATCCCACGCATGGTGCTCAATCCGTCTGAGGGCAGCCTTCCGTTTCAGTTCCGACGGCGCCAGTTCCCGTTGCGGCTTGGCTTTGCCATGACCGTGAACAAGGCGCAAGGTCAGACATTCGACATGGTTGGCCTGCACCTGCGCCGACCTGTGTTCGCCCATGGCCAGCTGTACGTGGCTCTTTCTCGTGTCCGCAGGATCGCGGCCTTGCGCGTGAAGGTGGTGGATGGACCCCGCCAGGGACGGTCTCGGACCGCTAACCTGGTGTACACACAGAACGTCGTGTACCGCGAGCTCCTCGCAACCCACTGAACATTGTACCAACAGGTCGAGACCACTGACTGTGACTGTCTGTCTGTCTGTCTATCTGTGTCCACCTGTATGCATACCTGCCTACCTTTATGTATCTGTCTGGCTACCTGTCTACCTGTAGATCGGCCTGTCTGTCTGTCTGTCTACCTTTATGCAGACTTGCCTACCTGTATGTCTCTGTCTGTATGCTGTCTACCTGTATGTCTGTCTGCATGTCTGTCTACATGTAGATCTGTGTCTGTATGTCTGTCTGTCTATCTGTCCATCTGATTCATTCATTCATCCTTCATCACAAGATCGTAAATTCCTTGCCAAAAATTTCGCAATGGATACATTCAAATCTTTTGTCATTAAATGGATCCAAAACAAATCTTTTGTCATTAAATGAATCCAAAACTGTATACCAGATATATAACAGTCACGAAACAGATATCGATGTCTAGATCGGATTTAATGGAATTTCTATTTTACATCAGAATCCGGTAAAATACCTTGGTGTATACGTCGATGAAAATTTGAAATTTGCATCCCATATCAGCAGTGTTTCAAACATGATAAGTCGCAACATAGGAATGATATTATGGAAGAATTGTGGAAAAAAAGGAAAAAGACAAAAAAAGGAAAAGATATGTTAAAAAACGAAAGAGAAAATGAACAAAACCACGAAAATGGAAAAAAAAGAAAAAGATACGTTACAAAAAGAATGAAAAAAAGAGAAATATATATTCATGTTCTTGCAATGTTCATTTCTGGCGATGACCCGACCCCCCCACTACACCCCATACCCCAATGTGGCACCGTCCGGACTAACTCTCTCTCGACTTCATCATCTCCGGCTCCCAAACAACTCAACTGCACCAGCTCTACACCTTCAATCGATCCGGACTACCTCAGCGGTACTCTTCAAGACCATCTCAACGCTACTTCACCACTGCTCGACTACTCTACTAAACCTGCACCTCGGATTGATCCTCCTACCCTAAGCTACTCACTGTCTTACACATCTTCTCACAACCGGAACCAGCCGATATCACCAAACGGTGGCAAGCTGGCAAAACACACACACACACACACACATCCAGTTTGTTCTGCCCGACATACGGCCACGACTTTCGGCTATGTGTCGGGGTCTCTTTCTGGGTAAACAAAAATCGGAGATGCAGTCTGATGTGGCGGCCTTCTCGCGGCAGATTGCGTTTAACACCGACAGCCACAGAAAGTCGTTGGTAAGTCCACATTGCTGCATTGCCCACCGCCAGCAATTGACACGCTTTCTAAACGATTATGCACCAAAATGTGTATACTGTGCGGTCAATTTTAACAATGATTAGAAAATGCAACTTTAGAAAATATCGTTTACTTATGGGGCAGCGGTATTATTGGGTTCGATCCTGCTATTCTGCGAAGCGAGCAGCATATGTCATATTAGCTCGACGCAGGCCGGACGCTTCTTACCTACTTAGACCTACATGGATGCAGGCCATCCGCGGTCATTGTCGCAGAGGATCCACGACCGAGTGGCAGCGGACGCAATCCGCGCCCTAGGCTTTTCAATATTCATGGAAATCCCACCCCACAACAATTGACAGTTGACGCATTACTAACAAGACAAGTGAGAGAGAGAGAGAGAGAGAGAGAGAGAGAGAGAGAGAGAGAGAGAGAGAGAGAGAGAGAGAGAGAGAGAGAGAGAGAGAGAGAGAGAGAGAGAGAGAGAGAGAGAGAGAGAGAGAGAGAGAGAGAAAGAGAGAGGGAAAGAGAGAGATAGATGGATAGATGGATAGATAGATAGATAGATAGATAGATAGATAGATAGATAGATAGATAGATAGATAGATAGATAGATAGATAGATAGATAGATAGATAGATAGATAGATAGATAGATAGATAGATAGATAGATAGACAGATAGAGAGAGATGGGAGGGTAGTGAGAGGGAGAGAGATACAGATGCAGATACAGATAGAGATACATATAAAGATACAGATAGAGATATACATAGGGACAGAGAAACATATACAGAGATACACAAACAGTGTTAGAAAGATAGACAGAGAGAGAGAGTCGAGCTGGCCAGGATGCGCAGCGGATATTCGCACTGATGCACTGACTGACGATCTGAGTAACAGACCGACTGACTGAATGGTTCATTGACTGACTGACGGCCTGAATGATTGACTGGCTGACGGACTGATTGTTAGGTTAGATTAGTTTAGTCTATGTTATGTAATGTCATGCCATGTTCGTTCAGGTTATGTCAGGTTAGGTTAGGTTAGGTAAGGTTAGATTAGGTTGGGCGATTCTTGGGGTAGATGGGTTCTTGGGATGTGGCACGCGATACAACACAGGAACATTTTCTGTATTGAAAGTCTGTTGCTTTGAGCAAGAAAAATTGTCTGATTTCCAACTCCTGCTAGATTTGTGGGAAAATCAAGTGCATTTATATTTATATTATATTGTCAGGAGCTCGCGAAGCGAGCAGCATAGGGCAGATAAGCCCGGCCGGAGGCCGGGCGATTCTGACCTAGTCACATATATTAATGCTATAAGGAAATTCTTTCGGTACATAATGTGGGCGTACCAACATGACTATCTCATCGGAAATGGTACCGATCGAAGCGTCTCCACCGTGCGCGTCTGAATAGGGTGTTTTCGACGTTGTCAGACGGACATTGAGCACGTGGCACGTGATTTTCGTTTCTCAAAAGCCCCATTGCCTTAATCATGGGCCCCTTTGGGACACCCTGGACGCCACCCCGTGCCCCCATCCCACCAGGTGACCTCAGTTCCACTCGGCGGAAAATATCTCCTACGGAGATATTTTCCTGCGTAGAGTGGCCGACACTTTGTCCCAGTTTCGCTACGTTGCGGCAAAAACGAATTCCTAACTGGCAGGTTCCGGGTTCGATCCCCGGGCAATGCCACAGCCGCTACGTTGCGGTAAAAACTAATTTCTAGCTCGGGGCTTCCGGGTACGATCCCCGGGCAATGCCGCGCCACCGATGGCACAGCCGCGTCACCAGTGCCACAGCCGCGCCACCGATGCCGCAGACGCGCCACCAGTGCCGCAGCCGCGTCACCAATGCCGCCAATGGCACAACCGCGCCACAAATGCCGCAGCCGCGTCACCAATGACGCAGCCGCGTCACCAATGCCGCAGCCGCGTCACCAATGCCACAGCCGCGCCACCAATGCCGCAGCAGCGCCACCAATGCCGCAGCAGCGCCACCAGTGCCACAGTCGCGTCATCAATGCCACAGCCGCGTCACTAATGCCGCAGACGCGCCACCAGTGCCGCAGCCGCGTCACCAATGCCGCCAATGGCACAACCGCGCCACAAATGCCGCAGCCGCGTCACCAATGACGCAGCCGCGTCACCAATGCCGCAGCCGCGTCACGGAATCCCGCAGCGGCGTCACCAATGCTGCGGCCGCGTCACCAATGCCGTAGCCGAGCCACAAATGCCGCAGCCGCGTCACCAATGCCACAGCCGCGTTACCAGTGCCACAGCCGCGTCACCAAAGCCGCAGCCGCGCCACCAATGCCACAGCCGCGTCACCGATGACGCAGCCGCGCCACCAATGCCGCAGCCGCGTCACCAATGCCACAGCACCGTCACCAATGCCGCAGCCGCGCCACCAATGCCGCAGCCGCGTCACCAATGCCGCAGCCCAGCCACCAATGCCACAGCCGCATCACCAATGCCACAGCCCCGCCACCAATGCCACAGCCGCGTCAACAATGCCGCAGCCGCGTCACCAGTGTCACAGCCGCGCCACCAGTGCCACAGCCGCGTCACCAATGCCGCAGCCGCGCCACCAACGCCGCAGCCGCGCCACCAATGCCGCAGCCGCATCACCAATGCCACAGCCGCGCCACCAATGCCGCAGCCGCGTCACCAGTGCCGCAGCCGCGTCAACAATGCCGCCAATGCCACAACCGCGCCACAAATGCCGCAGCGGCGTCACCAATGCCGCATCCGCGTCACCAATGCCACAGCCGTGTCACGAATGCCACAGCCGCGTCACGAATGCCGGAGCCGCGCCACCAATGCCGCAGCCGCGTCATCAATGCCGCAGCCGCGCCACCAATGCCGCAGCCGCGTCACCAATGCCACAGCCGCGTCACCAATGCCGCAACCGCGCCACCAATGCCACAGCCGCGTCACCAATGCCGCAACCGCGCCACCAATGCCACAGCCGCGCCACCAATGCCGCAGCCGCGCCACAAATGCCACAGCCGCGCCCCCAATGGCGCAGCCGCGTCACCAATGCCGCAGCCGAGCTACCAATGCCGCAGCCGCGTCATCAATGCCGCAGCCGCGTCACCAATGCCACAGCCGCGCCACCAATGCCGCAGCCGCGTCACCAATGCCACAACGGACTGACTGACTCATCGACTGACTGAATGAATGACGGACTGACGGTCTGACTGAATGAAAGATTGGCGGACTGACCGATTGACTGACGGAATCTATCGCACTGATTGTCGCACTGGCTCACTGACTGACAGTCAGTCCGTCACCAATGACAGTCAGCCGCATCACCAATGCCGCAGCCGAGCCACCAATGCCGCCGCTGCGTCACCAATGCCACAACGGACTGACTGACTCATCGACTGACTGAATGAATGACGGACCGACGGTCTTACTGATTGAAACATTGGCGGACTGACCGATTGACTGACGGAATCTGTCGTACTGATTGTCGTACTGACTGACTGCCTGACCGACTGAGTTGGGAAATGCATCGCTGGGCCCTAGATATACCACCGGGGCTGGGAGATGCACTTGGATTGAGCCCAAACATTTGCTTGATGCGTTGGTGCCAAACTTCTCCAACATGAAGGGCATGGATAAGGGATGATTCGACTGCGGGTGTCAAAAGCTCGCGAAGCCAGCAGCATAGGGCAGGTAAGCCCGGCGGAGGCCGGGCGTCCTGGCTCCGCCGGGCTTACCTGCCCTGAATGATTGACTGGCTGACGGACTGAGTGTTAGGTTAGGTTAGGTTAGTTTAGGCTATGTTATGTAATGTTATGCCATGTTCGTTCAGGTTATGTCAGGTTAGATTAGGTTAGGTACGGTTAGATTAGGTTGGGCTATATATGGTTCTTGTGATGTGGCACGCGATACAACACAGGCACTCTTTCGGTATTGAAAGTCAGATGATTGAGGAAGAAAAATCGTCTGATATCCAACTCCTACTAGATTCGTGGAAAAATGAAGTGCATTTATATTGTCAGGAGCTCGCGAAGCGAGCAGCATAGGGCAGGTAAGCCCGGCGGAGGCCGGGCGTCCTGACCTAGTGTATGTACTTATTTACTTACAAGTACTTCCACGCAGCTGGCTATTATTGCACGGAATGGAGGTGAATAAATAAGTCAGCTGAATCGCAAAGGACGTAGGCATTAGGGACGTTGCATTCTAGAGCACTGCAGCCAGTAGGCGCCGGATCAAGAGACTGCAACAAGGACGAGGGTAGGTATCAGGTCAAGGAATAGAAGGGTGCTGAGAAATGAATGACAAGGTTCGTCAACATAGATTATACAATAAAGAGCAATGATGAATAGTGATGTGCTTGTTCGGATTTGTTCGTGCGTTGTCTTGATTGCTGGTTCACTCTCTTCGTATCATACTGAATTGCGACTTCTAATGCGCCTATTTCTTTAGTGTAGGGTTTTCTAGGTCGTGTGTTCTCAATGGCAGCATAGTTTTCATATTTTCAGATTGATTGCAACAATAGGTCACGAGGATTCAAAGTGC
Organism: Imbricaverruca yamaguchii; assembly: GCA_034440575.1. Lineage (NCBI taxonomy): Eukaryota > Metazoa > Arthropoda > Thecostraca > Neoverrucidae > Imbricaverruca > Imbricaverruca yamaguchii. The sequence continues at coordinate 3,960,085 of JAOTOL010001660.1, forward strand.
GAGTGCTTTTTCGCCATGCTGCTTTTGCACTTCTTTTTGTCCTTTTTTTATTAAGTATCAATTTTTATCTACGCATGGTTATCGCGGTGTGCCACTGATGTACCTTAGTCACATCATCTGTGGCGCAGCAAGATAATTACTGCCGCTTTAACGGTTGTTGTTGATTGGTGGGATGAAATATACTTGACTGAAAAATATTGTGTACTCATTGGTGATTGAACAGGTCTAAATCGGGTGCAGTAATTCTTCAGTTCTTAGGAAGAATAACTGGAGCAGCACATTTCAGCCTGGTGTCATTCCTGACTGTTAAAGATGAATCCATAGCTGGATGTATCAAATAAGAACCTAGGTAGGTGCCCACCTAGGTACCTAGGCCATGCTAACCATATGCGCTGGAGTATTCGAATCTTGGCTGTTCCATGGGATGAAAATACACGTGGTAGATATGCTCATACATATTTACCAGCATATAGAAACCATGAAATTGCATTACAAATCAATCGTCTTTGGCATGATCTGGGCCTCACCATCTTCATCTACTGTGGGCTGTTCAGCCTGATCCCCATGTCAAGTAAGTAGTACTGGTCCTGAATACTAGTGAGTGGCAAGTTGGTGCTCTACCAGATTGCCAGGCTTGTTTCTGTGCAACACTATTTGTATGCTGAAATTATCACACAACTTTGGGGCGGTGTTAAGGTGCATTCTTATGGATATATCATTTTCGACCATGCTGATAGTGATCAAACATTTCTAGATTTCATGCATGAGAATGGCATTTTGTTACCCAAGTGCACGTGCGTAAAAGTTTCCTTCGAGCATTGCAAGATCCCAAACTGAAGCATGGTAGGTGAGGCACACAACATGCACCAGGACCAGCTGATGCAAATATGGATGGGGAGCAAATTTGTGCACAAACCCTGGAGAGAAATATTACACAAATTGCGGTGTAATAGAAAGACTTAAGATGGGGATTTGTGACTACACATCCTCCAAAAATATGTAAAGAACAATTTCAGGATATTTTGAGACAAACATGGTGTATTATCCTGAAGTAGCAAATCATTTCAATATTTAGAAGAGTAGGATGCAATGATGAAAAAACTCATGAGTTACTTGTGGCAAATACTTAGCACCTGACTGTTGGGCGCTTTTTTATTGGAAATTTCCACTTTTCTTTCTTTATTTAGTTTGTCTGACATACATTAGTGTTTTGTCGGCACACTGATGTGACAGTGCCATGCACAGTTATTAAAGGAGCACACTGACCAGGCTTCTTGGGGTACACCAATTATGCCTGGGTATACCAGATAACGGCCCACTGAGCTGGCCATGGCTGCTGATGAAAACCAAGATGCATGTGCATAAGCGTTATAACTCTGGGTCATTGCATGTGTATGCTATCTCCCATGGGTCCATCGAACTGAGCATAGTTCTGAGCACATCGAATATATTGTGGTGTATCACTGGTGTACATACAGGAGCTTGATATCCTAATGAACTAATGTTTATAAAAAGAAACTCAATATTCCATAGTGTTGTGTGCACTTACAAAATACTTTTATCTTCCCTTGAAGTGTCTCGTCACACTGCTCCCACCCGTAGTACCGCGCGACATGGAGGCTGTCAGCGTCGATCCAACCAAAACGTACTAATTTCGTGGAAGAATTAGTCTCATTCGTGGAGAACATTCTTCAACTTTTCTAATGGACCCAATAATTTTCCGCATGCGAAAGCTCATCTGCGGAATATGAGCAGAAGAGTGTCGAAAAGCATGCCTCCACGTTCGACGCATTCCCTGGCCTTGGGCCCAATTTCGTCAATATTACGAATTGACGATTTCACGATTCAGCAGCTTTTTGTGCGTTAAAGGTGATTTCCAGTTTCACCCAAATAAATTCTACGATGTTCCAAAAAACGCTTTCAAAAACACGCGCACAATTTTGCGAATCCACGACTCAAAAACTACGAATCAATGCATGTCTAGTTTCATCAAACCCTAGCGGTGGGAGAATTTCAACGAAATGACGGCATGCAAATGATGCACAACATGACAAGCGTAACGTGATTTCATTGTGATTTTGGCAAGAGACGTGGGAGGAGTTAGGCTGCATAGGAGACAATCAATTCATCAGTGGCTATTGAGCTTTACAAGTTGTTTGTTGTTGTTTATCCAGTTTAGTGTTGTTCATTGTTGTTTATCCAGCTTCAGTGTTGTAATTTGTTGGTTTAGTGTTAGCTTAGTCTCAGTGTATTGTTATTGTTCATTAGCATGGACATGCTTCAACTAGGAGTTTGGGGTGAAGCAGAGGTGGCCCCAGACAGGCCCAATAGGAGTGTTTCGGCGCAGGACCAATTTCAATTTCGGTGCTGCAGAGTCCGGGTAAGACCGATGGCATAATCTAGACATTTTCAGCTTTACTATATAATTATATTATATAGTCTTCACATATCTACACAATATGCCTTCTACCAAACTAATAAATTCCATGTGTTTAACATTGTGCATCTTAACTTGAGTAAGGTTCACACTAAACAAAGTACAAGGAAGTGTGGATCTTTAAATATGTGATGAGTAGGCTCCTACCCACCTAGGTATATGTATGCAACATTCTATCAAAAAAGTGCATTCTCACAACACTACATACCCAGGATGCGCTTTAGGGCTCTTCCACAAACAGCAGAACGGCTTATCCAGCTGTTGGGGCCAGCACCGAGACCGAATACTGTCCGCAGCCATGCACTACAGGATCATGAGAAGATCCTCCTCTTCTTGAGGTCAGTCATAATTTTTTAATGTTTCCTTCCTTAAAAATTCACTTGCCATCCACTAACTGTTAAGATAAAACATTTCTTTCCACACCATAATGATGGCTCGCTCGTCTATTCCAGGTTTCTGGTCACTGCGACTAAGCTGATGATGAGAAGTCACCGAACTCTGGGAAATATAAGGAACATCCCCAAGCATCCATAATAACAGCCACACAGTGACAAGCCCAAAAACGAGGCTCAGGCAAGTAAAGGCAAACACACCGGGTACGTCGCCACAGCACGTCAGGCAAATTCACGTACCGTACATCCCGCACGTACATCGCGGGCCGTCATGTAAGGAAACGTTTGCGTCGTCAGAACCGGCTATCACCTGACCGCTAACGCCACTTTTAAGGTTATTTGGCGAGGAATGTGAAAAAATGAGAAGAAATATGACAGTTTGTGATGAAATGCAAGGGGACGCTGACAAGCGCCAGGTGTGAAGCTCATGGTAATTCAAAAACTGACAGATTATTTACCAAATGTCCACGCAGTATCCAGTGAAGTACAAAACAGCACTCTCATGCAAGTGTACCAAAAGCGTGTTCTGGAAGCACGGGATGTGGCACCAATGGATCACAAGCGGGCTAAAATATAACACACGTTCAAGCTACCAAACGCACACCGGGAAACATCTCACCCACCTGCACCCCACGATGATACATGTAAAAAAGGACGAGGCGGCCTACTTTACGTTCGCCGCCAAATTGCGGCAGCTTGTTAAACCTGACAAGTCTCCGATCGCGCTTGGCACCGACGTTGTTGAGCGATTGTACAGACCAATCCAGGTGTGCTTCCCGAATGCGAAGCATCTCCTCCGTCGGGTCCGTTTCCGAAGGAACATGATGCGAAAAAATGTAAGAGGTGTCGCAGTCAGCAGCTACCGTAGAAGTTATCACATGGAACGTATTCGACAACGACGTTGGCCTTGTAAACATGGGGCACGAAGGTGCATGCTGCGAAAAACTGACGACACGCGCGACGGAGTTGTGCATGCATCAAAGGAAGGTTTTGAAGCTCACAGACTACCTGAAGCGGACAAAATTATCGACTGGCCAAGTCTGTAATCGGCCAGCCTTTCACTGCAAACCGAGCGGAAGGCATGAATTTGCTGTCAAGCAAGCTGTTGATCACAAACGGAGGAACGAAAATGATCTCATGGACAAAGCCAAGAACGTAGTGACACTTCAAGCGACGGAAGTGCTGCAAGCTCTAGACGAAAATGGGAAATATGTCGTGCATTCGGGCTTCAAGCACCGGCCCGGGAACGACGAAATTGGAATGCGTCAACGACAGCAGCTCCGCAGGTCACCCAACACGGCTAAACCAATATTAATCGAACAAAACCTGGCCGCTTCACTGAATATCCCTGCATCTGCTGGACGAAATCCGCTTCAGAGATCACCGCGGAAAGGAAATCCCGTTACCATACCATGTTCCATACCCGTCCATATTCACAGTGAATTGTTCACCGTCGAGGCATGTACTTCCAGAAACAAGAACGCAAACTTGTTATTCAGTTCAAGTGTATGGAAGAAACATTCAGTCGGGTAACCCGACTTCGTCCGTGATGCTAGCGAGGGTGGCGAAGTTGATCAGGTCGGCCGTTGGTGTCAGGTATGCGGCGAAGGTTACGTGTATGCTAAGATGTAATACCCAATGCGTTCACAGCCCGGACCAAATCAAGCGCAAAATTAGTCGCCTGAAATCATCCTTTAAAAATCTCCCAGAACAAAAAAGCTTAGTACAGTTTCCCTGAAGAACAAAAATGTCAGTTGCATGGGTGGCTTAATTGGGCATGGGCGGGGACGAGGAGCACGTCCCGCCTACGCCAACCAACAGCCAGACTGGGCCGCCGAACAATGCATGTATTCAGCCGTCAACAAGCCCGTCGGCGAGGCTGGACCGTCTCGGTCACTGCAGACAGATCTGCCCAGTCTGGCTTGGCTTCCCGGCTGCCACTTGGTGGCTCTGCCTGAGCGATTAGACAAGGGAGAGGAGTCGAGAGCGCAGCCAGGCAAACCTTGGTATGTGAGCCGTGGAATGCTTAAGGAGCACCGAGAGAAGCTTGGTCATTGTTGCTAGCTTGCTAGGTAGACGAGACGGCGCAAAGGATTCACTCAAGTGGGACGCTTCTGTAGTTCATATTGCCAGACAAGGGTGTGGCATACCTTGCTTTATAAGTTACCACAATCGCGAAGCTTCGTGCCTTACTTTGATGGCAACCTCTGGTCATCGGGTGACCATGCGTTTTGCTGATATGAAAAAAACGCGCGGGACCTTCCTCAAAGGAGATACACCTAGATCCAGCCCGCCACCCCAATACCGTCGCTACCGCAGGATCATTCCCGCGTCGAGGAAGACTAGCTGTGCTGTGCCGAGAGGAAAGGACCCTCCTTCATTGCAAGCTGAGCGAGGTGGCTGCGTCTTAATCGCTGCCCAGTGGTCGTGCGGCCGGCATATGACTGGCGAATTGGGCCGGCCAAACAGCAACCGATCTCGTTGCAGCGCTTTGGGTGGCAGGCAGCTCAATCTGGTTTCTCTAAAGCGTTGTGGAGGGTGGCAACCACGAATGTCATCCGTGGTGCCAACTGTAGGGGTGTTCCGACCGACCGAACTCATGCTCGACGCAAGCGTGCGGCGTCTTCACGTCATCTCGCTGCATTGCCAGGGTTGTGGACACGAAGCAGAATACGTTTACATCGGCCATGGCCTGAGCATGTGCGGCGTCTCCAGTCAGCATGAGTGGTACGATTTCGCCGTCGTCATCAGCTACCCTGGAGTTCCTCAGCGGTACTTTAGCCAACCGAATGCATGCTCCACGCAAACTCGCGTCGTGCCTACTCTGCGGTTCGCGTCCCTGTATTGCCAGGGTTGTCGACACGAAGCAGGATATGCCTTCAGGAACCGTGACTTGAGCATGTACGTCTCTGAGATTGCGGTGACTCGCCAGGGTCGACATTGGTGTCCATTCAATTGCACGATATAGGCGGCTTTCCTCGTTTTTTTTTTTAAACGAAAATGATCGCGGGAAGCATGGGCATCGTTGGTGACTGCATATTAGTGATATTAGGACACGTTTGCTGTGCATTTGACTCGTATAATTATTGTGAAGTGGTTTTGCAGTCTAGTTACCATAATTCTTGTCTGAATATCCATTTCAAGTAGTTTTACAATCTTGTGAAATATCCGATATATGAAATTCGATAAAAACATCTCCGATGTGGTGAGGCTGCTGGTTAGTTCTTTTTAAACAAGACTAACAACACCTGAGGATTTGCTATGTCTCGTACTTTCAGGATTGTGTTCCTGAACGATATGGTTCGCACTGCGAGGGAAATACGCCACCGGTAATACGCATAATTCCTTTTCAAGTAAGGTTGATTTTGTGTTTGATTCGCGTAGTTTGCATCCCAGAAAAAAAGATTACATGTAGGACAATTCATGCATTATATAATGGTGCTTTTTGTCCGGATATTTTATATCATTCGATGTTAATTTTTGTCCTTGAAACACATTCTTACGATGAAAACTTCACATTTTCACCTATACACCCAGATATTTCATTGGATTTTAATGCAAAGTAGGCTACGAAATTCAACCAGTTTGGATCTACCTACGACATCTGGGACACCAGCAATGTAATGAAATTGCCTTTGCAGTCACAGGCCCTCCAGCTGAGTGTGGCCAGCGGATAGTAGTAGCACATTGGGTACGTATATGAAGACTTAATTATGTAGTAAAGCTGCAAATATCGAGATTTTACCATCGGTTTTCCCTGAACTCTGTAGCACCGGCATGGAAATTTGTCATCCTCTTGTGCCTGTCTGAGGCCATTCCTTCGCCCACTCCAGCATGTCCATGATAACAAAACTTGAACAATAACACTACACTAAGACTGACCTAACACGGAACCAACAATAAACATTAAAACTGTATGAACAACCATTTTTCTTTCTTTCTAATGTCGACCCCTGTTTCGTATGCAGTAGCCTATCCTATTTGGCTACACGCACTGTTACAGGCTCGATTGCTATTGGGCTTTCCCATCGCCAACTATTCAAAAGTTAGGACAGCCAGCTTAGGAATGCCTCTGGATGCCAATATACATGTCATTACTTTCCACACCTACAGTTCACTATAACTATTTGCATCTTTTTATTTGTCTTTTTTTTGCAGATAGGCCACCACCAGTTATTAGTAGAAGTAGCCCCAGGAGCACCTCAGCTAGGTAGCAAGCTAGTAACCCCAAGGCACCCCTGGGGCCACAAAGTGAAAAGTGTTATGAGGGGAAAAGTGTACATACATGTGCACCATCACACAAATCTGTGTGACAGTGTCTCAGCATATCCACACACATGAGACATGTATACCTAAACTTACTTCACATACATACATAAATACATGCACTCACACATACATACACATACTAGCATGTACATACATAAGCATACACTGATCTGCATCCATGCACATCCATTCACAAACATGCACGCAGTAGCACACAGCTGAAATCACATGCAGTTAATCGTATAGGTACAAATGCATCATCGCATATGCATTTATTTGTTTGTCCAGCTTTACTCATACATACGTATCATACATATCAACCTACATATATCGTCTCCTTTTTTTAATGCGAAATTGTTAATTTGACTAACCATTTAGCTTTAGGTGTATAAGTCAATAAAATATGTTCTGATAACTATTTTTATATCTTCTTTCTTAATAGGTACATGATTACAGGAGGAAAATTTTGTACCAATGATAGTATTCCAAGTTCTTGGTGCTATAAATGATATGGAATGAAGTCGATAGGTTTTTGATGAAAAAGGTACATGGAAGTGTTCAGCATGCCTCAAGTTACTTGGTGATGAGTATTTGAAGATATTCATTACAGTGATTGGTAATGTTTGATTAAGAAATCTGTGAAGTAGTATGTTCTGTTCTTGTAGAATATGAGGGAACTTCACTATGTTATACTTTACAAATAGTTCATTTGTAGGACATGAATAGTGCTGATTATCTGATTCGTAACGCCATTTTTTGTATTTTAACAATTCTGTCTAATGGCGTTGGAAAATTGTTTCCCCATATTAATGCACAATAATTGAAATATGGAAGAATCAAAGTATTATATAAATATTTCAATTCACGACTTGTGATAAAGAATTTTGCTCTTCCCATTATTTCTAGATTTCTGCTAGTTTTTGCAGCAACATATGCCATGTGAAATTTCCATGTTAATTTCTCATCAACTATTACTCCAAGATGTGATTTGCTGTTTCCTATGAACTATTTCAGAATTTATTGCTATATTTAAGTCAGCATAAGGCATACTGGAGTAAATTTGGTAGTTTGTTTTGTTGACATTCAGTGATAATCGATTGGCCTGGAACCATTCAGTCATTCCTCAATATTCGTAGCTTTGATCATGACAGCAGCATCATCAGCAAATAAATAGAATGTTCCATCTAAAGAAGTACCCAAATCATTAATGTATTAATGGAAGAGTAGTGGACCGAGGATGGAGCCTTGTGGAACTCCCATGATAATGCACTCTGCATCTGAGACTACATCATTAATTTTAGTTTGCTGATATTGATGTTTTAAATAAGAATACAATATCATGAGCAGAGTTCCTGATATGCCAATATGTTGTATTTTTTAAGTAAAATGTCCATGCTCACAGTATCAAAGGCTTTTTTCAAGACAATATAGAGACCACATGTAAGTTCTTTCTTTTCCAAAGATGTTGTAATTTGGTCATACATGTGAGCAATCGGCATGTATGTGCCGTTTTTTTATAAATCCAAATTGGAGAGTGCTGAGTATATTATTCAGCTCTAGATAAGACGAGGTATAAATATACCATTTTTTCAAGAATTTTTGAAAATACTGATAGCATAGAAATTGGCATATAATTTGTGAATTTCTTAAATTCTCCTGATTTAAATACGGGGATAACTATGGCTTGTTTTAGTTGCTTAGAAAACTCTCCACTTCTGAGACAGAGGTTAAAGAAGTGGGTAATTTGTGTCAGGATACTTTTATATGTCAATAAGAGAGTTTTTGGGCTGATGCCATCAGCTCCTCCTCCAACAGTGTTCAGTGACTTTATAATTGTTTCGACTTGGATCTCATTAGTATACATTTCTTCATCCCAATTAGCATAGCCATGCCCTGCAATGTATTCTATTGGGTGTTTGTTAGAAATAGTGATGTTCCTTTCTAACTTGTAGCCAATGGTTGAAAAGAAATTGTTGAAGGCATTAGGAATTTGTCCTGTTTGATATTCATTGTCTTCTTCATCTAACATGGTTTCTGGGATTTTTTGCTTTGTACCATGTTTATTTATCAGCTCATGTAGTAGCTTCCAAGTTTTCTTTCCCATTTGATTTGCTGCGGTGAAAGGCATTTGAATAGTATAGCTTCTTTGCTTCTCTAAGTATTTTGATAAGTATGTTTCGGAATTATTTATGTTGGACCTCGTTGTGTGGATTTTGATTTTTAATAAGGTTCTTATATAGTTTGTTTTTTCGATTTATAGAACATAATATGCCAGAGCTAAGCCAGGCTTTCATTGGGGTTTTCCTCCTACTTGGGCAAATCTTTGTTGTAATAAGATGCATGCCATCTTTATATGCTGAGAGCAAATCATTACATGCTATATTTGGGTCATTGTGCTGATTAAAATTATTCAGTCTTGTTACTAAATAGTCATTTAAGAGATGGATTCGATTGTAATCAAGAGTATTTCTTTGGGATGATTTGACTATATTTTTTGTCTGGCAGTTAATGTTACAAACACTGGAAAATGATCTGAAAGGTCTTCTATCAGTATACCTGATGAGGAAATGCATGAAAAATAATTTATGAAGATATTGTCCAAGAGGGAGCTAGAAGTATTTTGCACCCGAGTAGCATTTGTGATTGTTGGTAGAAAACTATATGACAATAATTGGTTTGAGAATCTCTCCACATTTCTATCATTTTTAACATTTAATAGATTGTAGTTGAAATCTGTGAAACTTGTAAGCTTTCTCTCATTCTCAATTATTTGCAGCAATTTTTCAGTGCCCTCAATAAAATTATCATGGCAGAAATTTGGTGGACGATAAAGCTGGCAAATGATTAATGATCTAGTACTGTTTCGAGACTCCAGTTTGATTTCAACAGCAGCAGCTTCATCAGGTTGATCTACAATATCTTTTCTTTCTCTTGATTCCAAACTATTATGAATGTAAATTGCAGACCCTCCTCCTCCTTGCCTTCAACTTGCTGCATACATTTTATAATTTCTCATTTTGAAGAACTTTTCTGTATCTTTGGTAAGCCATGTTTCAGATAAACATATAGCTGACCAGTTGATTCCTGTTGTAGCTAAAAAGTTTTCTAAGTCATCAAATTTATTTTTGACAGACCTAATATTTAAGTGTATTATGGACCCCCCCCCCTGCAGGTCTGCTCTAAGTTTGCTTGGAAGTATATAATCACATTGTCTTAAGGTGTGTTCACATGCAGAAAATTCGTCTCCCAGTCCCTGTTTTAGGTAGTCGAGAAAACTGGCCTGCCCTTGATATATATCTCCGGTCACCGTAATACTCCTTAGATTCCTATCTTACCTTGTCTCAGTTTTCTGCTTCACCTAATTAACCTGATTCCGATACCAGTATATTTTTTCACCTTTTCTCATCTGGACCCAGACTGGGGTGTCACAAGGAAAGAAGAAAAGAAAGAAAGAAACATGTACACAAATCAATATGTTTGTAAGGCCCGTTGTTTTTTTTTTTAATTTCATTTCGGTTTTCATTTGATTCTAGTTGCAAACCGAGTCACACGCGTTTCGTGCTTTTTTTAAGCATTCAAACATTCAACAAAGATTTCTTGTTCATTTTTGTCGTCGTCTGGTTGAGCACAGAGGGTGGCTGGTAAATAAATTGCATCTAAATAAAATGAATAATGGATATGCCTTAGAATATAGTTTTCAGGAAGTCATTTGACAAACAAAGTGAAGTGCTATTCATAAAGTTGTTTGCAGTTATATGATTGCAAACAACTTTAATATTAAAACTGTATAATCAGCAAACGACAACTACACCTTTTTCAGACCAAATTAAAATAGTTGAAGACTAATCTAAAACAATTGAAGTCAAAATCAAAACAATTGACGACCAATTGAAAACACCTGACGACCAAATTAAAATAACGGAAGTCCAATTTGAAATAGATGAAATGCATATTAATATATTTGAAATCTGAATTAAAACGTACGTGGCAATAGGAATTGCGAAGTTTTGGAGAGTTCGTTCCGAGAGTTTGTCGTTCGTTTGTCTTCAATTACACGTATAATGTGGCTTTGTTCTTGTTCATTGGCTTCTCCGTAGAGTAGTTTATACTGTTTTAACCCGTCCGGTCTCGAGGGGTCTTCAACCGCCCCCTCAGGTTTTTTCGCGAATAGCGGACGAACGGCGTGCGGCAGCGCGCCCAAATTTGGCATAACTTTTCCCACATCAATTTGATGGGCGCTAAATGACCAACCATGGTCGATGCGCCCTAAAACCACAATCACACACACACCCACATCAATTTGACATGCTGATTCTAAATTTTTGGGTCAGGTCATCTAGGGTCAACGAGTTAGTCAAGTTCAAGTGAGGTCACATCCAAAAAAGTTCAACCAGTCACGCTTTAACGGATACATATATTTCAATGAAGCTTAAAGCGTTCGCTTATCTTTATGGATGCAATAAAATGTACCAGTTTAATTTTTCACTTTTTTTTTCGTTTCTGACTGCGTATAAGTTTTGTATTTCCTAAATTGTAGTTCAAATACAGGATTCTGGCTAAAGTAAGCATTTTTTATTATGGCAAGTTGACTTCCAACAACGTTTCTCGGTCTCTACCCATTGGAAAAGGAATTAAAGAAAACTCAGTTTCCAAAAAAGAAAATTTTTATTTTGGGGGGCCAAAAGAAAATATGGTCCTGGTCGATTTCGCTGTTCTCTTCTCATTCCAAATAATTTTTTCTCATATATTCCCCAAAATGAACTCCCAGTCAAAAACGTAAAGTATGTTAGGATAGTATGAATGTTGTCTAATGTACTTATGAAATCTACACACTTGTAATATCTCCTACTACAGAAATCGAAGCGTCGAGATCACGCCTAAGGTCACGAGACCTCGCCTAACAAGAAGATGGCGCACGGCAGCGTCGCTAGGTTAATTTAGTATAGTTTGCGTGCTACGAAAATGCTTATCAGATAAAAACTAATGAAATATAATCACAGAAGTAATTGCTAAACACCTATCCAGAGTTTAGACTAGAGTACTGCCCTGTTCTGCAACGACTTATCTGGAAACCTGGAGCTCCAACGGACGTCCTCCCACCTTGACACCTGGCGGCACGGCATGCATATATATATATATGCATATGTGTATGGCTAGGTGGGTGTGCCTGGTAGGTACACTTACTATGTGAGCATGTGCATATTTCATACCTCAATATGCACTGTGTAAACATTGTGTCAAAGATCTAGTATCTACTTACCTATTTATCTACTACCTAGCTCAATACCAACTTACCAAGCATCAGACCCAAGTCCTGCCCCCTGGGTAGTGCAGGTTACCTAACTACCCAGGTACCAACCTAACTGTTCATTGCAGGCCTTCCTAGGTGAACAGCTAGCTACAGATACACAAATAATTATATCAGAGTATCTACTACATTATTTGAACAGATAACTAAGCAGCAGTTACAATGAAAAATAACATTTACCTTAGTACAATCAACTTTTGTTTCTAATTATCACATATAGCAATACAATAACACAGCTGACTAGTACCAATTGGCATCAGATGTCAGCAGCTTCCCCTCCCTCCCTGGGGCAGCTTTGTATCCGCTTTCAAATTCAGGAAGGTGGTAACTCTACAATAAATAGGATGTCAGGAACTTGCACAATATAAGATTTCATGCCTTACTGTCATTTTGCACAAAATCAATACTAATTATTCATGCAAGATGAAAGATGTCGTGCTTTCATGACATTTTGGAGAGGCAGAGGAGCATGCTGTGAATGCTGCACCTTCAATTGGTGTGAATGCAGCCATACATTGCTACCAAAATGCCAACAGTGATGTTTTACTTCCTCACTGGTACAAGTTTTTAATGCTTGCTTGACTTCATACTTTCGGGTGATCAATGTGACATTTCACTTGCATCAAGCCCCCAGGCTGGTGCCGGATTGGTCTGCCATTGTGCTATTGGACCAACTTCGGTACAAGTCGAGTGAATGTGTGTATGTATGTATGTGGGTTGCTGGAAAGCACCAGTTTTAATATTTTAACCTGGACACTGGGGGCTTATACACTTGTGCACTTTTTAATTTCAAAGCAATCGTGAACTTGATGAATTTGATCATATCATGTCAAGCTTGCAATAACTTGAGGCTGGGATTGTATGAGACTGCAATAGGATGCATATATCACAACTATCCATCTGTACCATATGTTCTGAAAAATGATTTACAATAAAAAACAAACTTCGCAATGCTGCTCCCTGGTCCCTTGATCAACAGGAAGGCTTTAGTAACGGGAATCTTAACATGAAAAAAAGTTTCATATCAAATTAACTCAAGGCAAATGTTTATTGTAGAATCAGAGCTTGAACGAACAATATTTAAATGACCTTTGGTTAACATGCAATGCAATTAGTTAATGATTATTCTTTCTGAATATGTGATCATCATCAGTTGATGTTCTTGGCAAGTCAATACAACAGAAGGCAGCTAGTTTACTGAAATGCTTATAATCATTTCAATCTGATATTTTTTGTTTTGTTTTGAACATTGAACATGTGTTAATCTACCATCATGTTGACATATGAGAGAGCAGGCTGCCTGATGATGTTATTGTCCTTAAATTTTAAATTGCTGCCTAGGGAGGGAGGGGTGTCGTGGACAACTGGTGTTCCTGAAGTTTACTGCTGCAAGGATAGTTGACAACTTCCCGCACATGGTCCTGGCAAGTGTTCCTTTCACTTGCGATAGAATCCTTGCTCCTCTATCATCTTATCTAGGCATAGAATTGTCTAGATTTGTTTGTCTAACTATGCTTCTTAATGGTGTGAGCTTTACCTCTAATTTACTTTTTCTATTTTACTTTCCAATCATTCATTGTCCATTTCGTGTTCCAGTTCGTTGTTCATACACAATTATTATTACAAGTTTTCCATTTCCAGAACTAATCACCATTTCCAGTTGGCTCTTTCCCTGACTAATGAGTGGGCTTAAACTTGAAGGAGCTACATTGGGGTTGCTAGGGAATGATTTGAGTAATAAGTACCCTCCTCATGCACATATACTGTCACAGTGTAAATATTATGTATTACCTTAACCACTTAACTTGAATGTTGGGTTCTCAGTACTTCATATCAATGCAAGGTTGGTCGAAGCGCCCTTAAACCCAAATAACTAACTAACTCAATGCAAGGTTCCTGACATTCGCTCGCCCCATTCATGCTCTCCTAATTAATTAATGAATTGCTTAGTCCCCGAATTTAGTTCCCGATCCCCCCCCCACACTTTTCAGCGGTACACAAATGCATAGATCGACAGACCATTGCTCTAATTTTGATGGTACGTTACCCGAGCAAGTAAATCTTTCACCGCCAATCATGGCTGGCCTAGCCATTATTGGCAGCATTTCTTGCCTGGACAAAGTCTTAACTGCAACGAGGGGGGCTCATCGTACTGGCTCCGGGGGCAGATACAAGTGCTCTGGTGTCTTTGACTGACCTACCTAGCCTTAAGTTCGATCGATGCCGCGCCGGGCCTTATTCGTCGTACACTTGCGACGAGGTCTGACGTATTCCACGGGCGGGCACGGATCCCCACCACGTTTGGCACGTGCCTGGTCGTCGTTATAACCTAGCCGGCCCTACCATTTTAGTATCGGGGCTTATGGCATGCCAAACCCGTCCATGTGTCCCTCGAATCTCTGCACCAACCGTGCCCACGTTCAGAGTTCGGGGGTGGACGAATTACCGGGCAGTGTTTTGCCTCTACCCTATAGTCCGGCGCCAGACTTCCGGCAAACGCAATGTGGTGGCCCCTTTATCGGCCCTTCCCACATGCATACCATGTTAGCCCCCTCACCTGCACCCCTGGGTCACAGAGGCCAGCGGGATTTTGCGGGCAAAGATCCAGAGCCCAGTGAATGCGCCCCTAAGCCGAAATAACCAACCAACCAGAGCCCAGCGAATTAATGCCCCCGAAGTGTCCGTTCATCGCAGTCTCTCGCAATTATGCATCATCCAAACGCACCATATATATAACAACAATAATATTTGGGAGAAATTGAACTGGCTAAAGACTCTCACTTACCTATATGGTGTTCCCAAAGCTCTGACCTCACACATATATAAATTCGTGTTAGGGACGGCAACTCAAACCAACATCGCGTCGGCTGGGGTTTGGGGAATGTGTGGTGGAGGTGGCGGCGAAACACAACACAATACACCACTGACATAGGCACAATCAACAAAGGAGTGATTTAAGTCGAGCTCTCAATAAGTTCAGTCATTTCAAGTAGTTCAATCAGTTCCAGTCGAGCTTAGGCTGGATCTAAAATACATTTCGCACACACACACCCACCCCACTCACACACCCACACCCCACTATCCCCCACACACACCCACCCCATTCACACCCCGCACACCCACACTCCCACAACACCTCGCAACCACACCCGCCACCCCACCGACAGCAGAGCCGCTACCCCTACACATACTACATGCATTTAGGTTCAAAATGCGCACAGGATTTGCAACAATATAGGCAGATTTTTTATAGCTAATTCTATGAGCATCAATTATAGAAATCCATGGAACATTTTTCCTTAAGCTTATAAGTATCCGCATACCGAGGGAATCAGTGGGCACAATTTTTCCTCCGTTCCTCCGTTCCTCAGTAATGAACTCGAACAACGTAGCAGTGACAGTCTCCTCTAGCATTAGTGCATTGGTGGGATACAAGTGCGGCGTTAGCAACTATAAACCATGACAGATTGCTGTCAAATTGTGTCGCCTATCATGCTTTACTGAATATATTTGATACCACGTCTCCTTTTCCAGTAACCAACTGAAGTGCGGCTTATTTGGCCAAACTCCCAATGGCGACCAGGGCTCCGGGCGACGTATCGACCGGCGACAATTCCGCAAATGACACGCCATGTATTCGAAGCGAATACGTATTCATGGTAGGCGGCCTCAGCACAGTGATATTGTCTACGTGAGTCTTGCGTGGTTGCGTCCACTTTGATGCAGCAGTGGAAGTTATTTTGTTGAAAGCCATACTCCTCTAATTTCAGGCAAGCTGTACGCTGTGTTGGAATACATGGTTGGCGTTCAGTAGACTATTCCCAGCGACATCGCTTTCGCTGTATCTACACATAACGGCCTGGCTTGACCTTGCGGGGGCAATGGCCAAGCCAGCCATTATCCCCGCCTGGATCATTATTTTGGCTATGAATCTCTCCCCATTGGGAAATTCTGTCGGCAGAGGCAGGTCGCACTGGAGAGGCACGACACGGCCCCTGAGGGAAACGGTGGTTTTTGCCGGCAGAGCCCAGACCAGGTCACCACCTGGATCCGTTGCGCAGGTGTGCCGGTGTCAGCAGAGGCAGGTCCCGTCACGTGAGCCGGCAGGCGCCAGGCCGGTGCGGCAGTAGGTTCCCAAGGCGACTCGGTGTACACACACTGCACTGCAGGTCCCGGCGAACTGGGATCTGGGCGACGCTGAGAAGCCAGCTGCCAGCGTCTCAGTCAGATGCAGCATGGAGAACACGGAAGTTGGTCGTTATGCAGAAGTGTCGGACGACGAATTACTTTCGGAGACGGTTATTTTATCATTAGACGCATTGAAACGTGCTAATATTTGCACCAATATGTAATACAAAACGCGGTGCACAGGCAGATTTTCCATTTCCATTCATGTCACCTAGCTTTGTTCTATATATTGGTCCTTGTCTTAGTGCCTATTTCGATTAAATATACTATGCCCTGTTACTATACCATGCCTTTTTCGTATTTCATCACACGCACCATACGGGGTGGAGAGAAATAAAAACCTCCTTTCTGTTCTTTGAGGGCATCTCGTAAACGATGTGGGATATTGCAATACAGGGTTGTTACGTTTTTATTCAAAGTTGGACGTATGCAATCAAACTCCAGGCACGTTTTCGCAAACTTCGGAACTGCGGCGGTGCATATTCAGCCGTCGGTCGTCCTTCGAACGTTCAACGTCACACATGTTTCGTAGGAGCGGTATAGTGACGTCACGGTGTGGCGACCGATCTCGACATTTTTCATTTTCTTTTATCCTGATGGTGACCTATTCTGGACCAGTTTGTTGGAAAAATGTCCTGCACCGGTTCGTCGTTGTCCTGGCAACTGAAGGTTGCGCTAAGAGTACAAATGGCAACACGGGGAAAGCAATTACGGCTGATGGGTGCCCGGTGTGATAAAAAAAACCTGGTGTGGAGAACAGCACAACCACCAAGGATATCACCAAGTCCAGGGTATCGCAGGTAGTGCCAGCAACGAATCCAGCAGATATGAGCGCCGCTAGCTCCCGACAATCATAATTCGATCTGGCTAACTATGATGGAATTGTTCGTGCCATACTTCCCGACATTGTGGAACAAAGACAAATTATAAGCATATATTATTCACGACAAACGGCATGGGTATTAGGCTGCACCGATTTGCGTTTTTTTCTTTCTTCTCTAAATGCACTAGGTCGCCCCATTAGTTTATGCATTTATGGGTGCTGAGCGCGATGCGCTCATCAAAATTCCAAATTTCGAAAAACTTTTGACCGCGACTCCCGCTCATAGGTTTCGGCAATTTCGCAAATTCGCCGTTTTCGGATCATTATGTCGAAAGTTTTGACAGGAAATAGGAAAAGCAGCATGGACAAGCTGAACCGGGTATATTTCTTAAGATATTCGCACAAACCAGCGGCTTTCACTCCATTTACATCGTGCAAAAACACTGTCCGTACTATTTCCCAATTTCACGACCTACTTCAGCACGCCAGCCATAGATGGCGTTGGTGGCGATCGCGTGTGTTCATCGCTGGAGGGTGCCTCTCCAGAAGGTCGCCACTTTTCATCGGGGTGGGTTGAGGTGGGGCAGCTCCCCTCCGCCGTTGCCCCTCCCCTGGACCTGCATCTGATAGAACAATTCCAGTGTTTATGCTGCATATTTATAATTAATTAATCAACAAGCAATCATTACCATAGGTCTGAGGTCCATTACTAATTACAAACACACAAGCCAATTGAACAAAACCCAAACACTACCGAAATGACGCCATCTCATCAGACTCGCCACATTCATCAGTCTGAAGCCACCGACCCTGCCACAGACGCTCTAGCCCTGCTTCGTATGGTCTTCGAGCTGGTCTGCTGGCCCATGAAGCAGGGCCGGAAGGCCACCTTATTTAGGCTGTGACCGCCTTGTCTCTCCGCGCCCATGACGGCCGCTGCGGCCTCGGTCGTCAGCTTGACGACGCGCTCGGTGGACTGGGTGTGGCAGGGCACCCCCGTCCGGAGCGGCTGGTCCAGGAGCCGGTCAAGTTCGTCATCAGTGAGAGGATGGGCACACGGCGGCTCGATGTCGGCCTCCCGAGCATACTGGTTGATGTTCACCAACTCCGTGTACTGGCGTGCAGTCACATTGATCGTTGAGCCTTGCACCCGGAACTGGCGGACTGGTCCGGGCTGCCGGCGCTCTCGGGCCTCGCGCACCATCTGCACGGCCCTCGCCCTAAGCACCGGGCGCTCGTCGCCCAGCATCGACAACACCACGTTGTCTGGGTGGGCCATCAGGGCATTCCCGCACAGGCGTTCCTGCACGGTTTCCAGGTCGGCGCCGCTCAAGTGCCGCTGCTGCCGTTGCAGCTGATCAAACAGGTGGCGGGGCGCTTCCACCAAGTCAGGCCTGGACTTGATGGCCATGACTGTGGGGACGTACACGGCCACGATGTACAGGGTCGTTAGCTGGTCACCGGGGCTCTGCTTGGACATATATACCCACAGCAGCCGGCTCTGCGCCGTGTATCACCGTGCCAAGTTGAGCTGGCCGTAGATCCGGTGCGCCACTAGGCTGCCATCGCCGGACGCTGCGCACTTTGCACACTGGTAGAGCAGCCGTAGATCCGAGCTCAGCGACTGTTCTACATCAGGCGGCAGGAGCTGTAGCTCGGCGGAGGCCAGGGGCTGGAACCCCACCAATGGCAGCTCATGCACCGCGCCCGCCACCATCTGGTCGATCAGCCCTTCGAACGTACTTTTGTAAGTAGTGCGTCCATCCAGGGCGCGGAACAGGGCCCGGTACGGCAACTCGGCCTGGTGGCAGAGGCATACCACTCTGGTGAGTAGCCGGCCCAGGATTGCCTCCAGCTTGGCCATCCAGCCGCCGCTGTACCCCACCACCGAGTTTGTCCCATCCCCTCCCACAATATGCACCTTGGCCTGGTCGATGCCCCGCTCCCCGAGGAAGCTGGTGAGCTGGTCCACCAGCGCCTGACCTGTGTGTCGGCCACTGCAGCTGAAGTGGCCGACAAAGACATCGCCGGGATGCATGTTGACAGAGATGTTGTGCATCTTCAGCGGAGCCCCGGGCCTCTGGCTGCGCGTCAGATCATTTCTGCCATCGCAGAACATTGCAGTACAGTATGATGCCCTAGCACTTACCTCCCGCACCTTCTCCCGCCTGCTCTTCTCTAAAGCTCTCTGCACCTTTGTCCTCGGAATCTGTGCGCTCCCCCCCCCCGCTACAGCATAGGCCGAAAATATTTTGGATACTTTCCCTGATCCCATATCACAGGCATCGGCAGCATCGGACATTAGCGATAAAGATGTCTACCCTCCTTTTTTGTGCCAGCGCGCGAGAACAAAGTCCGGGTCGCTTTCACTGCCGCTCTCACTCCTGCTCTCAGAAGCACTACAGTCTGGTAGACTAGTGGAGGCTGAGGCAGTGCGAGTGACGGCGATGCCGGAGGTGGAAGTACCAGAATTGAAATCGCTGGAGGTATCAACGACGACGGCAGCGGTGCAGGAATAATGATCTGAGATAAGGAGCGAATAGGGTTTACCAGCATGGCGAGGAGAAGAAACAGTCACCTAGGACAGCTAATCAGTTACAGAAAACGTTCCCCATTGCATTTGTACAGGTGGAATGATAAGCTATTTGGTATGTTTCCAGGCAATACGTTTATTTATCAGGCATGCAAACAGGGAATCTGGTGCCACCTACCCAAGGTGCCGGCAGCTGTGGATGTGGGAACGGGAGGAGGAGCGCCTTCAGCGGCGGCGCAGGACGACCGAGACCCAGCTGGTGCGGCAGCCACCGCGCCGGACGGGCGAGGAGCCGGCAGCAGCCGCGGCGACGTGGTAGATCCCGGCTGAAGTGTGGACAGCTGCCACACGAATCGAAGGAAGAACGCCTGAAGCTCCGGCAGCGGCGACGACAGGGGCGCAGAGTGGGTGACCTGAGGCATCGAGCAAGGGGTGCTTACAACATAGGATAGGGTGGGTGACCTGAGGCAGGGAGCAAGGGGTGTTTAAGAGATTGGATATCGTTCCAACAACATATTTCTTCACAAAGCATTAAATCTAGGGAGCATACAATGCAGTGATTATGTCTTTCACGGACCGGAGGTGCCGGCAGCTGCGGATACGGAGACGGGAAGAGGAGCGCCTTCAACGGCGGCGGCACGAGATGTCGAAGCTGCCGTACGGCTCGGGCGATGATCCGCCGGGGGCCCAGCAGTGACGGCGATGGGCGTGCGAGGAGCCGCTGATGGCCCATTAGCGGCGACGGCGCGGGAGAGGCGACCTGAGGTGGGCTAGGGAGCATCAGTTGGTTTGAAGTAGTCAGGAGAGGTAATTTCGCCCTTATTAAATGCAATATAGCGACAATCTCATGCATGCCAATGCCAATGAAGTAATCGGTGACGCGAACCTGAGGCGTGGGCAGCCTTTGGGACGTGGCGAGGCTCGTCGGACGGTCCGGCGACGGCGGGGGCGGCAGTGACGGTGGCACCTCTGCTGGCTTGACGAGTCTGTCGCTCCTCTCCTGTGCCAGCGCCCCGTCGTCTGCTGGTCGACCCCACCAATGTGGCGTATTGTGTGGTCACGCTGCCGCTGGTTTGTGCGAATATCTTAAGAAATGGACCTGGTTCAGCTTGCCCATGCTGCTTTTCCCATTTCCTGTCACAACTTTCGGCATAATGAGCCGAAAAAGGCGAATTTGCGAAATCGCCGATATCTTTGAGCGGGCGTCACGGTCAAAAGTTTTTTTTTGAAAATTGGAATTTTGATGAGCGCATCTCGCTCAGTGCCAAAAAAAGCATCAACTAGGGGGCGACCTAGTGCATTTTCGAGGAAAAAACTCAAACCGGACCAGCCTAATGGGTATGTCTAAATACGACAGAAGACAAGCCCGACATTTGAACTTGCAGGCACTGACCTGGAGTCTTGAAAACCACAACGAAGCATGTCACTATAAAGTATTCAACCCTGCACATTTGTTTTGCTTCTCTCTTCGGTGGTCTCCTAGAGATCCGGGAGAAGGTGGCAGCGAATTCGGCCCTTCCCTCAGGTGCGTGATAGGCGGGCGGCTTTCCGACGTGCATGTTTTCATGGTGTGGTTGATTGGTGCTGCATTTCTCCGGTTCAACATGTTTGGCTGTAGTAAATGCTGCGGTGTCCGTTCACGCTGCTTAGTTTTCGAACGCTCAACTTAATTATCAAAGCCCAGATTAGTCCGACCCCGGCCAATATATATCGTGCATTCCATCGACCATGTGATATCTGTTGTGCATATAATATTGTGACATAATCGAACGTTTCACTGACGCTCAATCATTGCGCATCTAAGTCATCACAAAACTGCTTCATACTACTTCCAGTGATACATACCTGGCGAAAGCGTTACCGAATGGCACCTCCACACATTCACTACGGATTAATGAAGTTCTATTTTGTGCTCGATAATCCAACACAAGTTAGATTTTCCCGTACGAGCCCTTCCATCGGGACAAAGCTGAGGCATCATGAGCAATCATGAATTGGCAGCAATCATGAAGAAAAGAGCATAGCTTAACGGTCAGTCATATGTACAGCTAGGAAGCAATTACTACACTATGCCTTTCCTTTACACAATGTCTTACCAACTATGCCTATGTTTACACAATACCTTTCTGTTTCGCTGCACAATACGTTCCCAACACATCGTTTCAGTTTAGCCAGATTCAATAGGGACGTCTTATCACGGAATCGGTCCCTGCTTATGATTTGATAAAACATGCATATTTTAGTAAAACATCATCGCTCTTTCGCTAATCTGATGTCGATGTTTTAGCAGATGTTGGTAGCCAAAAGCTTCCACATGTTTGTACCTTCGTGTTTAAACAAAATTGACGCAGTAGATCGCGGTGGGACACTACTACCATCACACCAGATTATCAGAGGTCGAACATAAATGACGTGCATCTTGGTCACGGCTATCATACTGTATGAGAAACGTTGTGAATACAACTGTATTTGACACTTGTTTGTCACCAGTAAGAACTCTTCCACTTTAGGTCCATCAAACCTCGGGGGCGTAGGAACGCAAGGCCAGTTGAGGCACAGCCTTGGACCCATCAGCCTAGATTATCCTCAAATTCCAAGTTCTCACAGGATACGGGCCATTTCATGTTGCCATCTTGAAAATATAAATATTGTATTCCTTGTTCAAGTTTACCGCAATCTTATCCCATCCGGGGACAAAATAACCAGGAGATAGTCAATCGAAAACTGGCACCGAATATGGAGAATCTACCTAGTGCCGAATATATTTTTCCTGTTTCCTTCGCATTGTACCGAATCTTAGTGTTGTTTTCATAATAATTATATTTGTCACTTGAAATTCCCATCGATAAAACAACATAAAATAGCACGAAAATAAACAACATGTAACCATCATCACAATTTCAACAATCAAATCCGTGCTAAATGATTAGTGTGTTTATGGATTTGAGGGAAAAAATACAACAGCAATGCAACGAAAAATTATTTATTCAATTTATCCGAAGACGTTCACAACCAATACCGAAGCATGCTTCGAAGAACCACGAGAACATCGTATCCACGCATTAGAAATTGTGGGCAATCTTAACCCGCACCGTTTGGGGGTCGGGGTCTTCAACACCTCCCCGGGCTTTTCGCGGATAGTGAGAAAACGGCGCAAGATAGTGCCGAAATTCGGCATACCTTTTCCCACATCAAACCTACCTTTTCCCACAACGAAGAAGCAGACAGGCTCGCAAAGCAATCCTTCCTATTGAACACTTACCCTAGCGTGGAATACCCGGTAGATTGCAAAGCATTCCTACAACGCCGCGTGGGCCAACATCAACAGAACACATGGGCACAACATAGCTAAACGCAACACAAATTCAACCACACCCACGTAATCAAACCAACGATGGGCACACGGAAAACAAAATCAATCTCGCTGACAAAAAGAGGTCATCCTCACTAGAATTAGAGCTGACCGCACAGAAATAACACAGTCTCGATTAGAGGATAACCAACGCACACCACGTCACCGCAACACCTGCGACACCATGTTAACCCGCGCCGTCTCGAGGGGGTCGTTGACGTCCTCCCCATAAGGTTTTCTGCAGATATTGAAAGAATTACCAAAATTTTTCGACATCAATTTGGCATGTGTCAAAATTTTGAATCCCGGTCATCTAGGCTCAACGAATTAGCTAAGGTCAAGTGAGGTCAACTCCAAAAAAGTTCAACCAGTCGTCACGCTTTATGGAAAAAAAATATTTTATGAAACTTTCAGCGTTTGCTTATGTTTAGGGATGCAAGAAAAGATACGAGGATATCTTTTTATTTTTTCCGTTTTTCATTACTTATTAATTTAGCATATTTGCCTATTAAAGTTCAACTCGAAGATTCTAGCTATAGCAAATATTTTTAATAGGACATGTTCACTTCAATCGACGTTTTTCGATACGCCCCACCCATTACAAAATGAAAATTAAAGGAAGCGTCCAACTGATTTAATTTAATTTATTTTATCAATTAAATGAATTAAAAGATTTTACTTGATATTATTTATTTGTTTATGATTTAAATCTTTGGGTGGCCAAACATTTTGTGGCCCTGGTTGATTTCGCTTTCCTTTACTCGTTCCGAATAAGTTTTGTCTTTCAAATTTCCCCAAAAATGAACACCCCAGAGCTACAAGCATAAAGTAAATTTCGAAACTCTAGGGCCCCTAGTGACTCCACTTTTGGGGGGACAATTGTTTTGGGGGCGATGTCTCGCCCTACTCGTCGAGCGCTTTCCGATTATACCTATTCCGTTTTCGTGCGACGCTTAGTTTGGAGATTACAGGGGTGTCTCTATCGACCCCCCTCGATACCGGGTGTGCGGATCTGACAGAAGAGACGACGGGGCAGGTTAAGCATAGTCCTGCTAGACTGCAGGAGCTTTAGCTCTCGAAGAAAGCCAATTCAGGCATTCTGCCAGAGTGGGAATCACCCTATCGCTTCTCGGTGGCAAACACCCATAATTCCTTCAATTGCTATTTGAATATCTATATGCCACAAAACTAGCAGGACCACAGTAGGCACTGGAACACCAACGCTCACATCAACTCGCAATGCATGACCGCGAAACATTCGTAGGAAACACGTATATAGCCATCTCCGCATGGTGTAGGACTTCAAATATTAGGCCCATAATTTGACAACGGAGTCACGTAAGAGAGGGTAGGCAATTAGAAGTAATTGGTTACCTAGCGGCGCCGTCGAAAGTAAATGAGCTGACTTGCTTTACTAAAACAGAAAATATAAAACTAAAACTAAAAATTAGCATACCGTAAAACGACTACTCAGTGGAGCCATCGGAAGTAGATGAGTCGATTTTCTTTGCAAATCGTGACGTAAATAGCTACCCAGGGAAACATCGGTCGCAGAAGTGCCGAATAGGAAAACGATACTGACCCAACTCACAACCCTGCATCGCATGCAGGGTTATGAGTTACTAACCCACTGCTAACACTACCGATGATTATACTACTGGCGATAATTATACTAACCCGCTACTAACAACTAACACACGGCAGCCGGCGTGATACCTCCATGTTCGCACGGTAAAGATCTTTCGGTGCTTTTCGATAAGAGCAGGCTAAAGCCGGCGCCTTCGCAAAATCAATTCCTCGTCATTCTCAAAACACCCCACCCCCCGCCAAAACTACAAATTATTTTGTGGAGGAGTGAAGTAAAATTAAAACCATTTAGACAGGGAGATTACCGAACTCAGCACCCGCCTTCAGCACCTAAAATATCACACAAACTCCAGCGTAAAATTCCTGTCATGGGCTGGCTTCGGTGGCGGCGGACTATACTGCCCGTGAGCACGACCCACGCTCGGCGACATGACTAGTTATATTTCAGTTTGTGTTCCAAGACAACTTAATAGCCGTAATGACAGAGTAGTAATTGTTGAATATACAGTAGTTACAAATCGATTTTGTGGAAAAAATAAATAACTATCCCTATTCCTAGGATGCTTATGTGCAATATTGTTTGCATTGCTGGTCAAACTGCAATCAATTATGCTCATGTCCAAGTGGTATTACGTGTGCCTGGATTGTTTAGAAAAGTGAGTGGGGAGATCATTCCAATGCTTTTACGCAGTGTTTAAACCTTTATGGCGTCCGATGAAACTGATATGCCCTATTTCAGGTAATGCGTACGCATGTCGACAATCCGGCTGAATCTTACTCATGTTGTGTCTGTAGAATTGGCGCAAGTAGTCTACGAACTACAAAATCATCAAAACGTAACATTTAGACGACATTTCACCATGGACACATTGACACATGGCCGTCAAAATTATAGCTAGGATAGCTCACTACTGCAGCAGCCTGCCCTGCAAGTGCTGATTTTCTAGTTTCTGTAGAATCCGAGGTATAGGTGTCACGCAGAAACATGTTTTCCCCTCCCTCCCTCCCACCAGTTGGCGTCATGTGAGAGGGACTCCTGCGATCGTGCTAATGGGAGAGCCTAACACGAACAATATCACCGATTCCTATGACAACAATTCTGTCCGTTGAATGGCATGACGCTCTAACCGGATATGATCAAATAAGCATGAGTATTCACGAAAACCTGGCTTCTTGGGAAAACGCCATGATTCTGTCGTGCAAGCAGCAGGCTTACAACATCACCTGACAGATGCGATATGACAGAAAAGTACTTCTGTCGGCACTTGCAACCATACAACCGCCTCTAACCATGAACACGTAGTCCCCGTCGATATGCGGCTCTCCACTGCACCACTTGGACGGCCAGAAGCTGTTGTCAGACGACTGGACCATCGCAAAGCTGCCGTCTGCCATCCTGCGAGCGACCACCCAGAACCCGTTGTTTGAGTTTACAGCCAGTGATGCAACATAGGAGTATTGAGCTTTGTTGACGAATGTCATAATTGCGGCGGAACTGCCGTTCCGGTCTTTACAGAACTGGTCCAGTTCTGACCATGTCGTTGTCGGGGGATTTCCTGTGTCTCCCAGGATGTGGTGGCACAGGTTACCGGTGCAATCAGAACCATCCGAAGAACCAGGGGCGGTGGTGGGGGGTGGCCTTGGTGGTTGTAGTGATGATGGTAGTGCGAGTAGTGGTAGCAGCGGTGATACCATTGGGGGCATGCGGAGTTCTGGTGGTGGCTGGCAGAGTTCTGGTGGTGGCTGGCGGTGTTCTGGTGGTGGCTGGAGCAGCTGTCCCGCCAGTTATTAGCTCAACATAGATGATCGTGTCAACGGCCTCAGTCAGCTGATTTTTGTCCGGTATGCTCCCGATGCGGGTGCACGATCGTGCCGTTGTCTGCATCACCATGCAGCGGTCGTCCGTCGAACATCGCGCCGCGCATTGGATTGGGCTGACGTCTGCTGACGTTCCCAGCACGGCTCCCGTGAACCGGTTGTCTACCGCTGCTAGTCTGTAGGTCTTCTGCACAATCGTGGCCTCGGTAGTTACCAGCAGAAGTAGCCTCAGTGCAAACAACGCCACCATATTGTCAGGAGATGAATCTGCAAAGGAAGTGAGACGATTAAGTGCGGCAGGTGCAGCTAACGCTGCGGGAAAGAACATCACGAAAAACGAATGAAAATATCGCATGCAAGGCAGAGCATATAAGAGCTGGTAAGGGAAGAAGCATACATGCACAACAGCTAGTACCGAAATAGGTTGAGTCCAACTGACCAATCTATCCTAACCTAGGCTGCTGCCAAACCGTGCCTTGGATGCAAGGTAGCCTAAGAATTTTGTACATTTTTTAGATGCAAAACCTTGTAAATTGTTTGTATGCGACCTAACCTAACTAGCCCGACGCTAACCTAACCCAACCTATCCTAACCTAGAGTAAACTATCCTAACAATCGTTTTACTCCCAATGCTTTTCCATGCGAACTCTGCCATCCTAACTGTTTTTAGGGGGTGCGGTAACTCAGTTGGCTTGGCGTCAGACTCTTGATCGTAAGGTCGTGGGTTCGAATCTTACAACCGACGGAATTTACCGAGTCAACCCGTGACCAATCGGCGTGAGAGGTTGGCGACGCTATATAACCTAGCGGTTGAATGCGTCATAAAGGAACCGAAGGTCATTCTTCTTCATCCTAACTTTTCCTTATGCAAATGTCTATTTGCGAAGAATTTCTCTTCATATCCTTTCCTATGCGACCTTCATATATTGCAACCGTATCCATGCGAACATTTGCACCTTCGAAATGTATCCCATCCGCACTATATCTACACACATTTCAGTGTTACGAACATGATCATATGAACTATTGTCACATACGAACAAATGCCCTACGAGCAATTACTTTGCTCACAATTTCCCTACGAACAAATACCTTACGCACAATTTCAATGATATACAAACTCTCTACAATCTCTACGAACAATTCTAAATAGAACATTTGCCATGCGAACAATTGCCATACGAACAATTGCCACACGAACAATTGCCATACACAAATTTGTCATGCGATCAATTGCCATGAGTACAATTGCCATGCGGACTTTTGTTCACAATCCGTTACCACGTCTGTCACCCATTACCACCATCCATTACCACCAATTACCACCACCCAGGCCACAGCCCCGTCACTGGATCACTGGTGTGAATGGTAGGCCGGTATGGACCCTTTGGAAGGTGTTGCGCCTCGTTCATGTTAGTATCTATCGCACGTTGGCACATGGAGTGCCTGCATCGTGGGAGTCTATGGTGACATCCCACCTGTAATAGTACCTACAGTTGAGAGTTCTGGTCAGAATATTTTGAAGACGTTTTCATTCTAGGGTCATTTTTTTATGTTGTGGTGCCCCTTTCGCTGCGAAATGCTTAAAGCGCGTGGGCGGAGGGTAGCGCACTCAAATTTTCTTCGGGGATGCCGTTTCCCTGTCAGAGTGCCGCCATTCTTGAATCGGGATTAATGCACAGAAGGTGGACAGGCAGGTGGACAGGAAACCACATGCATGGGTCGTGAAATAAATCCACTTCTCCCGCTGCCCGAGGTGAAATTGAGTCCAAAATTGGCAGTTGAACGGAAAATATGAATGTCTGTACGTCTTATAACCTCAGCAGTGAAGGAAGTGACCCTTGAAAAAGACGAAGGCGGAAAAACGGAGGTGCGCAAGCGGCGGCAGGCAAAGAAAGACAGCAAATAGGACAGAAATCCACAGCGTTGGAACATCGAGAGGGATGCGCAGCGGGCGACATAGCTCGGCCGGAGGTCCAGCTTCACTGTCTGACACGGACGCAGAGGGAGTCACAGGTCAGCGGGATATACGGCATCAGCATCACACATGCACGCAGAAATTGCAAAAATTGCACTGGTACGTTTTGTTGCATCCCTAAAGATAAGCAAACGCTGAAAGTTGCATTACAGTATCTGTATCCGTTAAGCCGTGACGACTGGTTGAACTGTTCTGGAGGTGTCCTCACTTGACCTTGACTAACTTGTTGACCCTAGAAGACCTGACTGAAATTTTTTGAAAAAGCATGACAAATTGATGTGGGAAAATGTCTGCCAAATTTGGGCGCGCTGCCGTGCACCGTTCGTCGAATATCCGCGAAAAAAAACCTGAGGGAACGAGTGAAGACCCTCCCGAGACGGAACGGGTTAAATTGTTGTGTGTCTGCGTCCATTCCTTCGGCCGCTATCGCGAAACAACCTAACGGGACCCTCTTGAGAGCCCCCCCCCCACCACCACCACCTGCCTGACACGGCGGTTTTGACTTGTTCTCAGAATTAAAACCTATCCGTGACCAGCACGATGTCACAGATGCTGAAGAGAGAAAGCTTTGTTGGTATTTACGGACAGCTCAAGTATTTTGAAAACTCAAGGTATTTACGGACATTTGACATTATGACAGGTAGGCGCACTTCCTGACGTGCTCTGCACATCTGCCGGTCTCCGTTGCTCTCTGTGATGCGCCCAGACTTGCTCGCACCCGGCCTAATATCTAAACTGGATCGCATTGGCTTGGGCGGATGGGCTCACACCGCTCCCTCTCTTCCCTGATTTTTCGCCGCTATTCCCTAACCCAGTTTGATGGTAGCGTGAAACTCCTGGACGGTTACTAAGTTTTTATCTTGGCGTCGTATCATACTTTTATAATCTTAGCAACACGTACACTAGAGACGGCGGCAGAAGCGAATATTTGAATTCACTTCCAGTAGCTGTTTACTTAAGCATAAGAATATCACATGCATCTGCATATTTTCATTGTGTTGTCGTTAAGTTTGCCGTAAGTTATAATCCCCTGATACTACCTTGCTACCTACGAAAATCCTGATATCGGGTGTAATCTTGTTAGGGACATATACAGACGGGGAAATATCCAAAATGTCACTGGCTTTCTGAAAGAGGCATCCAGTAATTTGGGATCGGAAAGTTCGGAGGGGGAGGGGGGGTGAATTCGCAATGAACATCAATAATGTATTGCAAGCAATCGCAACGTCAAGAGACTTTTCCAATGCCGAATCCAGAAGGTGAGATATTTATTCTGGATATGACCTATTCAAATCACAACAAGCCATGCGACTACAGAGTAACACATTGCCAATAGCGGATCAAGGATACGGAGGAGTTAAGTTAGGACATGCGACGGTTAATAAATCACACGCAGTGGCGGATCCAGGCGATCTTCCCAATGACCAGTGATCGCATTAGCCTTCCCAGCTAGGCCTCTCGGATCTTCTTTAGCACCACTCATTGGTCACGCCTCTAAGCTATGCTAGTTGATGGTGTGAGGTGAGCATAGACAAAGCTTGCAACATGCAGGGCTACTGGAATGCAATCAAATAAGGTCAATGCAACATCGCCTTAGAAATAATATTAGACCATTCTGAGAACAAATATTTGTCAGTATCATGCACCGCATATTTGCGTATCAAAAATGAACCTAGAGTCTCCGCATAGGCGATTGGTGTATTCCTATTATGATACATCCAAGGACACGGGGCAGATGTAATGGAAGTTATACTGCAATATGTTAGATATACATATATATATATATATATATATATATATATATATATATATATATATATATATATATATATATATATATATATATATATGCATTCTTATATGCGTGCATTCTACGACGAAGACGAAGACGAGGTTGTTGCATCGTGTTGGGAAATAGGGTACGTCTGGTTCAATATACCTATAACTATTTCAGCTCACTTCTATATGTATAAAGATGGGAAGTATTTGAATTATGTTGCAATTCGAGTTGAATTATAAGTAAAATACTTGAGCACTGTGTCTATTTCTGCACATTCTTCACAGGTTACGCCCACGCAGAGGTAGAAATGAGGTGGAAACCAAATTTTGTTTGCATTACGGAGGCATGGGTCAGTGAAGGTTATTTTGGAGATAACTTGCAGGACTATGAGATCCAGGGATACAATATACTTTCGTGCAATAGGGGTCCAGCAATGAAAAGGGGTGGTGTAATGCTCTATATAAATAGCTTATTCAGTTCTCAAAAAGTAGCAGGTGGGGATAAAAATGTGTCTGTGGAGTCCATTTGGCTTGATGTCACTGTGGGAAAAGGCAACAGCAATATTCTTAGGATAGGAGCTTTCTACCGATCAGGAACCCTGCCACATTCTCAGCAACTGGAGCTTGACAAGGTGATTTGTGAGGAAATCAGTAGAAACTTTAAGAGGAAGTGCCTTATTCTTGGTGACTTTAATCTAAAAGGTTATGAAAATGCTGCTGTTGGCTCCCCATCATGCAAAATGTTTAGGAAATGCCTTAAAGAGGACCTGTTCTTACACCAGTTTGTATCGGAACCTACCAGGCATGGCTCATTCTTGGACCTTGTATTCTCGGATTTAAGTGACTTGGTTCAAGACTTGACTGTAGGCGAAACTCTGGGAAGAAGTGACCATGACATAGTTAGATTCAAGGCACATGTAGGGGAAATTATCAAGGATAATTTGGTAAAAGTTCCAAATTTCAACAGAGCAGACTTACTGCATGAGAGCGGCTTTAAGTGCCATCAGATGGGAAGAAGAATTATCCAATTTAAATGCCTGTGGAATGTGGGAAAAGTTCAAATCTTACATGAAGGAAATTCAGATTAGACATGTCCCCCAAAAGCAAAGACGCAAAAGAAGGGTAGGAAAGCCAGCATGGCTTACACCAGACTTGATAAAAGCAATTAAGGCTAAGAAAACTGCATTTGGAGTCTTTAAAGAAGCCTCAAATGTCGTTAAACTAAAGGCGTATCGAAAAGCTAGACACACTGAAGCAAAAAACCAGAGCAGCAAAGCGAGCAAAAGAACTGGATTTAGCTAGAAACTGTCATGGGGACAGTAAAAAGTTCTTTAGCTTCTAAAAGCTGAGTAAAGTTTCAAGCACAATTGGTCCACTGGAAGTAAACCGGACTACATTGGGTGAGGATAGTGAGATGGTTGAGGAGCTGAGCAAGCAGTTTAAATCAGTGTTTACATTGGAAGATATGACCAATCTGCCGACCGTACCCATAGTTCAGTGACATGGGATCTGACAAATGATGTCGATTTCATCGATAGTGATGTTGTTTACAATCATATCAGGAAAATAGAGCCAAACAAGGCAGCAGGACCTGATGATATTTATGCTAGGGTGTTGCGGTAAACTGAACAGGAACTGGCATTTCCACTTAGTATAATATTTTGTAGATCAGTTTTACGAAATGAAATTCCAACCGACTGGAAAAGGGCAAATGTAGATCCTATTTTCAAGAAAGGAGAAAGAGGGAAAGTTGAAAACCATAGGCCAGTAAGTCTCACATCCCTAATCTGCAAGGTACTCAAACCAATTATCAAGGATAGAATAGTTAGTTATCTGGAAGGTAGCAGATTGATTCAAGTTGGCCTGAGCGCGGCGCCACGAGCTGACGTGTCTCGGTCGCTCCCCCAGCCTTTCCCTCGCCCTCTTCGTTGCCTTTGTATGCAAGGTGTGTGATACTCTGAGTGAGAAGTGAACATGTGAAGAAGTGTTCTAGTGAAGAAGTGAACAAACTAGTGAAGTGTACGAGTAAAAATAAAAGAAGAAAAAGTGGCATAGTGATCTAAACCGACGTACTTATACGCTACACGTGCGCAAAGTTTACACAACAGTGATTGGACTCCTACAAACTGAGTGTGTGCTGAAGTAACAGCGCCCTTCTCCATAGTTCAAGCATCAGCTACTGCCCGTGCCCAGTCTTCTTTCCTGCACTGCAGCTGAGAAGAAATTGATTGGACTGACGACTTGGTGCCGCTCGGAATTATTGTGACTCTAACAACAGTGACGTCTACCTCCTATCGTCTATCTTCAGCTCTACCGGTCTTCCATTTTCAGCTCTACCATGCATACAGACATCATCAGGTTTCTGCTAACCATCGCCCTGGTCCAAATGTTCAACGCCATCACGTCCCCCGGTCAGCAACGCGCACGCAGCCGCCCCGTAAGCGACGCCGTCAACCACGCGACCTTGACTCCCGCCAGTCACCACCCTCGCATCTGCAGAACGAGAAACCAGACCGTCGGCGTTACCATGACAACGCCAAAGAAAACACGACGGGGCAGGCGCGGCGCCAGGGGTGGCAGACGACGGGGATCACGGGGCGGAACGAGCCAAGCGACGGTTCAGGAGCGCAAAGGGCAGCTGCACCTGGGACTCATAAATGCCCAATCTATGAAACCTAAGCTACTTGAGCTACAACACGACTTTCTTTCTTACTCTCTAGACCTAGCTGTGGTGACTGAGACCTGGCTGCGACCTAGCACCCCCACGCGTCTCATTAACTTCCCTGGTTACCAGTTAAAACGTGCGGACCGGCCTGACTCTAGTGGCTACGGTGGGGTGGCGATTATCGCCAAGTCAGCGCTTACTATTACCGTTTTGAAAATTTATACGCTTCCAAACTCGAGCTCCAAATTAGAATCACTCTGGACCAAAGTCAAAGGTAAAAGCGGAAGGTATTTCATTCTGGCGGCTATAAACACATGCCTGACTACAGCTGATATACCCTCCACTTGGAAACAGTCAATAGTAACTCCCATTCACAAATCAGGAGATCCTTCGGATCCCTCTAATTTTAGACCTATCTCACTGGTTCCGGTTATCGCCAAGATCACTGAGAGAGTGGTGCAGAAACAACTCTATCACTACCTAAACTCAAACCACCTACTGGCCCAAACTCAGCACGGCTTCAGACCACGCCACTCTACGGAAACCGCCCTTATCTCAGTCACGGACGATATACTAGCAGCAATGGACCGTTCGGAAGTAGCTCTCCTTTGCATTCTGGATCTCAGTAAATGTTTCGATGTAATAGACCACACCAAACTGCTCACTAAACTTCAACTCCATGGAATCGATACCGACTGGTTTAAAGCATATCTGGGAGGTCATACGCAGGCTGTTAGGATCTCAGATCAACACGGAAACAGGCATCTCTCCTCCTTTCTCCCAAACAACATAGGTGTCTTTCAAGGCTCATCATTAGGTCCACTTCTCTATTGCATCTTTTCGAACGACCTCAGTCTGCACGTCCCGGTAGCACATGTCACCCAGTTCGCAGACGACACACAGGTCCTCATCTCCGGTCGGAAATCTGATCTCCCAAATTTGATAAGTCAGATGGAAACATGCCTGAGCCAACTCTATGACTACTTCCTGGATAACGGCTTGAAGGTGAACCCGACCAAAACCCAGCTTCTTACTCTCGGATCGCGTCAAAATCTGCGCAATATTACCCCGATACGAGTGTGCTTTAGGGACGCCGTGATAGATGAGAAACATTCGTGTAAGAACCTTGGGGTAACATTTGATCGCCACATGTCTTGGGATTCCCATGTAGCTGTTGTTGTCCAGAAGTGTACTGGGTTCCTTCTGGCCCTGAACCATCTGCGTCACCATCTGCCGACCAGCACCCTCTTCACTATAGTCAATAGCCTAGTTATATCCAATATCCGATACTGCATATCTGTTTACGGGAACGGGTCGTCAGCAAATATCCACAGACTAGACAAGATCATTAACTTCGCCACTAGAGTCGTGTCAGGTCTCCGAAAATTTGATCATATTACTGATGTCCGAAACGAGTTGGGTCTCCTCACTGCAGCTGATCTGTACCTATTTCGCAGTCTCACTTTGCTCCACAAGATCATTCTGACGGGTGAGCCTACGCACATTGCCGGTGAAATCACTTCAAACTCTACCCTGCGAAGCCGTCACACACGTGCAGACGACCATCTGCGCCTGCCAGCCATACACAGAGAGGCTGGCCGCAGGAGATTTCTCTACTCGTCTGTCTTCCACTACAACAAACTTCCTACTGAAACTAAAACATCGAGGCTGTCTAACTTCAAGAAACATGCACTAGCGTATCTCCACGAACAACACTAGTCCCACAAAAAACTTACAACATGGATATGTGTACACTACGAAGTCACCTTTAGGCCATCGCTTTCCTATCACTTATACAAGCCACTCGTGTATAGCTCGTGTCGCAAGTACGGTGTATGCAGTGCGGAAAGTGATATGGATATTGTATTATGTTGTACGAATGTTTGTTGCGCATCTGCTCCCACTATTGACCACGCATCTATCCTTTCTTTGTAAATATCTGTGAGTTCAACCCAGACTGTCCGTAACAGCCACTGCACGTGGAGGACATGTATTGTTAAATAAATCTATCGACCTCCTCGTAACAGTCTACCTGCCTTAAATGTTGACTTCGCTGAGCTCGAAAGACAGGTTCAATTGGCGACACTGAACTTTACCGGCACTTTCTACCTCGCAGGTGATCTAAATTGCAATCTTCTCGACACGGCAAATTGCCCCAGCAAAACACACCTGCTTGAGTTCGTCAGAAACTATTCACTTACCGTGATAGTGAAGCGCCCTACATTCTCCACAGGCTCTTTATTGGATGTCATCATAACAAATTCACCCACCTCTGTCGACAGACCCAAAGTGAGTTTCTGCCACTACAGTCCCCACAAATTTATCACATGTTCAATTAAAGTAAACAGGCCTGCCTCAGTTAACACCGTGATAAAATCACGTTCTTTCGGACGAGTGGACACCTCCGAACTGACCCTTGACCTTGGTGAGATCGACTGGGTCCAGGTCACTGGTCGCATCTCAGTAACCGATAAATGGGACACACTGCTGAGATTGCTGACACCTATCCTCGACGAGCACCTGCCACTCATAAACATCAAAATTCGGAACCCAACAGCACCACATGTTAGCGAAGCCACCAAACATCTCATGCATCGGCGAAATGTAGCCTTGCGCTTACAAGATAGAAACACTTACAAAATACTTAACCGACAAGTTCGATCAGCTATTAGAGCTGACTGTAGGGAAGAGATTAGCGGAAAGATAGCTCAAAAAGGCCCATCAGCTGCGTGGCGTGCTATCAAGCCTATTATCGATACAAAAAAAGGATCTCACAGAGTACAACCTCAGGTTCTACCTGAGCAGCTAAATCATTATTTTGTTAGTGTCGGACCAAAAATATCAGCAGAAGTCAAACTCCAGGCAAACATGCCTGAACACACATCTCCCAGTTGTCGGCTATCGCGCGTCTCTACCAGCTCCTATAAAGTATCACCCATATCTCTTGAACAGCTAGCCAATATCGTCATAAACATGAGAAGCACAAGTGCGTGCGGACCCGACGGGATCTGTATTAAGGTCATCAAATTTCTGTCCTTTTTTATCGGCGAAGTGCTGCTTGACATTATAAACACATGCCTGACTACAGCTGATATACCCTCCACTTGGAAACAGTCAATAGTAACTCCCATTCACAAATCAGGAGATCCTTCGGATCCCTCTAATTTTAGACCCATCTCACTGGTTCCGGTTATCGCCAAGATCACTGAGAGAGTAGTGCAGAAACAACTCTATCACTACCTAAACTCAAACCACCTACTAGCCCAAACTCAGCACGGCTTCAGACCACGCCACTCTACGGAAACCGCCCTTATCTCAGTCACGGACGAAATACTAGCAGCAATGGACCGTTCGGAAGTAGATCTCCTTTGCATTCTGGATCTCAGTAAATGTTTCGATGTAATAGACCACACCAAACTGCTCACTAAACTTCAACTCCATGGAATCGATACCGACTGGTTTAAAGCATATCTGGGAGGTCACACGCAGGCTGTTAGGATATCAGATCAACACGGAAACAGGCATCTCTCCTCCTTTCTCCCAAACAACATAGGTGTCTTTCAAGGCTCATCATTAGGTCCACTTCTCTATTGCATCTTTTCCAACGACCTCAGTCTGCACGTCCCGGTAGCACATGTCACCCAGTTCGCAGACGACACACAGGTCCTCATCTCCGGTCGGAAATCTGATCTCCCAAATTTGATAAGTCAGATGGAGACATGCCTGAGCCAACTCTACGACTACTTCCTGGATAACGGCTTGAAGGTGAACCCGACCAAAACTCAGCTTCTTACTCTCGGATCGCGTCAAAATCTACGCAATATTACCCCGATACGAGTGTGCTTTAGGGACGCCGTGATAGATGAGAAACATTCGTGTAAGAACCTTGGGGTAACATTTGATCGCCACATGTCTTGGGATTCCCATGTAGCTGTTGTTGTCCGGAAGTGTACTGGGTTCCTTCTGGCCCTGAACCATCTGCGTCACCATCTGCCGACCAGCACCCTCTTCACTATAGTCAATAGCCTAGTTATATCCAATATCCGATACTGCATATCTGTTTACGGGAACGGGTCGTCAGCAAATATCCACAGACTAGACAAGATCATTAACTTCGCCACTAGAGTCGTGTCAGGTCTCCGAAAATTTGATCATATTACTGATGTCCGAAACGAGTTGGGTCTCCTCACTGCAGCTGATCTGTACCTATTTCACAGTCTCACTTTGCTCCACAAGATCATTCTGACGGGTGAGCCTACGCACATTGCCGGTGAAATCACTTCAAACTCTACCCTGCGAAGCCGTCACACACGTGCAGACGACCATCTGCGCCTGCCAGCCATACACAGAGAGGCTGGCCGCAGGATATTTCTCTACTCGTCTGTCTTCCACTACAACAAACTTCCTACTGAAACTAAAACATCGAGGCTGTCTAACTTCAAGAAACATGCACTAGCGTATCTCCACGAACAACACTAGTCCCACAAAAAAAAACTTACAACATGGATATGTGTACACTACGAAGTCACCTTCAGGCCATCGCTTTATACAAGCCACTCGTGTATAGCTCGTGTTGCAAGTACGGTGTATGCAGTGCGGAAAGTGATATGGATATTGTATTATGTTGGCGTACGAATGGTTGTTGCGCATCTGCTCCCACTATTGACCACACATCTATCCTTTCTTTGTAAATATCTGTGAGTTCATCCCAGACTATCCGTAACAGCCACTGCACGTGGAGGACATGTATTGTTAAATAAATAAATAAATAAGATGCTGAACATGGGTTTAGAAAAGGACGATCGTGTCTCACAAACCTCTTGGACTTTTTGAACTTCGTCACAGAACAATTTCAACAGGGAAATCAGGTTGATGTAGCATATCTTGACTTTAGTAAGGCCTTTGACAAGGGACCCCATAAACGGTTAATGATACAGATTCAGTCCGATGGTATTGCGGGTAGCATCTTAAAATGGATAGAGTTGTGGCTTTCAGATAGACAGCAAAAAGTGATGCTAAATGGTACAAAGTCATCATGGCAAAATGTTCTTAGTGGAGTCCCCCAGGGGTCAGTACTGGGGCCGCTACTGTTCAGTATATTTGCAAATAGCATTGAAAGTGGCCTAAGCAGTAAAGTTTTGAAATTTGCGGATGATTTGAAGGTCTTTAGGGCAGTAACAGGTCAAGATGAGCATATCTCGCTGCAAAAAGACTTAGACGAACCTGTGAAGTGGTCCGAAGAATGGCAAATGAAATTTAATTTTGAAGTGCAAAATCATGCATGTAGGTAAGCAGCATATGAAGGCTCCATACTTGATGGGTGGCCAAGTGCTATCAGTGACTCAACAGAAGGATTTAGGTGTTATTCTAAACACAAAACTGGTGGCATCAGAACAGACCAAGGAAGCCAGGAAGAAGGCACTGAGAATGCTCGGGGCAATAAATAGGAATGTATCATACAGAAGTGAGGAAGTGATCATGAAGCTTCACTGTGCATACGTCAGGCCACATTTGGAATACTGCATCCAAGCTTGGTCTCCTAGCTATGAAAAAGATTGTTGGCTTCTGATCTCCCAAATCTGATAAGTCAGATGGAGACATGTCTGAGCCAACTCTACGACTACTTCCTGGATAACGGCTTGAAGGTGAACCCGACCAAAACTCAGCTTCTTACCCTCGGATCACGTCAAAATCTGCGCAATATTACCCCGATACGAGTGTGCTTTAGGGACGCCGTGATAGATGAAAAACATTCGTGTAAGAACCTTGGGGTGACATTTGATCGCCACATGTCGTGGGATTCCCATGTAGCTGTTGTCCGGAAGTGTACTGGGTTCCTTCTGGCCCTGAACCATCTGCGTCACCATCTGCCGATCAGTACCCTTTTCACTATAGTCAATAGCCTAGTTATATTCAATATCCGATACTGCATATCTGTTTACGGGAACGGGTCGTCAGCAAATATCCACAGACTAGACAAGATCATTAACTTCGCCACTAGAGTCGTGTCAGGTCTCCGAAAATTTGATCATATTACTGATGTCCGAAACGAGTTGGGTCTCCTCACTGCAGCTGATCTGTACCTATTTCACAGTCTCACTTTGCTCCACAAGATCATTCTGACGGCCGAGCCTACGCACATTGCCGGTTAAATCACTGCAAACTCTACCCTGCGAAGCCGTCACACATCTGCAGACGACCATCTGCGCCTGCCAGCCATACGCAGAGGCTGGCCGCAGGAGATTTCTCTACTCGTCTGTCTTCCACTACAACAAACTTCCTACTGAAACAAAAACATCGAGGCTGTCTAACTTCAAGAAACATGCACTAGCGTATCTCCACGAACACTAGTCACAAAAAAAACTTACACCATGGATATGTGTACACTACGAAGTCACCTTTAGGCCATCGCTTTCCTATCACTTATACAAGCCACTCGTGTATAGCTCGTGTTGCAAGTACGGTGTATGCAGTGTGGAAAATGATATGGATATTGTATTATGTTGGCGTACGAATGTTTGTTGCGCATCTGCTCCCACTATTGACCACACAACTATCCTTTCTTTGTAAATATATGTGAGTTGAACCCAGACTGTCCGTAACAGCCACTGCACGTGGAGGGCATGTATTGTGAAATAAATAAATAAATAAAATACGTACCTTTGATTTACGTACATTTGTCCGATTACCAAATATAGAGAACCGATTGTCAACAGCATTGCTAAGTGATAACTACATCAAGCACATCATGTGCATGCAACCATCAGACCAGTGGAACATCACACCTGATCAGCAAGCATAAAGGTGGGGGAAACACACTTGCTGTTGTTCCTTGCCATCCAAACAGATGACAATGATGATTCGAGTGTGGTCCCAAGCCTTCAGTAACGGAGGTGGAAAGGTGCATCTGTGTTGCATGCAGCGTAACTCAGCCATGGAGTGCCGTGCTATGTAGTGACAAGAATGTTGTAACTATGCCCTCCATTTCTTCCGGAGTTGTCCACGACTATTCATGACCTATTTATATGCAATGTTTAGTGTTACGTAGAGAGGTGTTACGTAGAGAGAAGTGTTACGTAGAGAAGTCACGAAGGCTAAGAACATATCGCAACCCACCAAATCTGGCCGGAAAAGATATCTGGGGGTTTCTAAACCACCCCTACCTTCACGTTTTAGATGGCTTTCTTAATTCATACTTAATGCTACTGCAATATCACATATTACATATGGCAACATATGTCGCCATTATTGCGGCGGACATCCAAAGATGTCACCTACTACTCTCTTAGGCACGTATCAAGACGTCCATCCTTGCACCAATGACCATCCCATCCAGATATCTCACCAGCTTCCTCAGCTCCGGCATGAGCACCTGAGATCCCTCGATGACGTGCGGGACGCTAAAATGTGCCGTGTGTAATGTTTTGGTCGGAAATCTGGCGGGCCACTGTCCCTGACCGGACTTGCACCATGTACTTACGCGCCAGACGGACTGTCGTGGAGGAGCCGATTGTGAGGTTCGTGGTGGCTGTATGACTCGCTGACCGGACGTGCACCATGTACTTACGCGCTAAACGGACTGTCGTGGAGGAGCCGATTAACTACCCAGCCTCGGTTCCGTCATGCAAGTGGACGAACCTCCGACAGCGTTGGACCATGACAGCAACGATTTGCGAACAGTTCCCATGACAAAACCCAAACAGACACAGTAGGTGGAGCTTCACACCGGCACCCCCTCCCCCTCCTAGGACGTGGAACTTAACGGCTGTGTGGCTATGAAGGTAGCAGTTAGCGGTGTCAACACGTGCGAAGTGCTGAGTGATGTATGCCTCGTGACCTGTGTTTCAAGTACAAATGACGAGTGCTAAGTATTACCATGCTTGTATATAGTCGGTAGCTTGAGAAGGAGAGGGTCTATAATGCCCACTTTTTATCCGTTGGATGATATCAGTAATTACCAACTGGATGTCATGAAAGGTGCACTAATAGATGTCTTTTAGGTTATGTAGTGGTTTTGACCTAGAACCGTTGTGAATATTTCCTTTCAATTGTTTTCAAATCGCCCCCAAATGGTATTGAAACGCTGTAATCACAACATAAATTTCCCGATGGACGATCTCAGCAAGTACTACACTGATTGTCATGAAGATGGCTCTAGAACAAACATCGGCATCGATCTGGACCCATTGAGTCACTTCCAGCTCATGCAACTAGGTACGGAGCCAAGAAATGAATTATTGAAATTCGAGCTTTGCCCGATGGACGAATATACGTAACGTAATTGCGCTAAACACACACTAATTAATGACTTTTCACCGTACTAGATCAGTTGAGGCAGTTAAGATATAACTTAACAGATGAAATATGAGAAAGTATCTTAATACAGAAGTCAGTAAAGGCGTAACCAAGCTTTCAGACATCCTACAAATCTATGACCCATATCTAATTTAATCCCGTCCTAATCTATCCCTAATTGAACTGTGTGTGACGGATTTCTACATCTCATAGGTTGCTTTTTCTCTTAACTGCCTCAACTATTCTACTACGGTGAAAATACATTGATCGGTCTCTGATAAGCTCATTTCAGTAACTTACTGTCGTAGTTTGTCGTACTTTCGGTTGTCGTAAAGATGTCCAATTTCAGAAGAAAGCTCGCTCGATCCTGAGAAAATCCATGAAAGGGAAAGGACTCCTACACCTAATAGAAGAGTCTCGAATGATGCATACCATGACAGGTCTGCTAAAAACTCACAAATCTCGTGTACCCACGCGTCCAATTGCTTTAGGCATAGGAGGTGCTCCACATAAGCCGGCGAGAAAAAATATGCTTTTGGCCGAAATGCTAGGGCAGATAAGTGGTAACAACATAAGGAATGCAGGCGAATCCTACAGAAGGTATATGTAATACTAGGTTGAATCCTAGAGGTATACTTCACGAGCAAATAGCTGGCGAAATACTCGTTCCCGAATGTCCCTGTCGGGGAGCCATGAAAGCGGTCTCTATGGCCTTACACAAGTCAAATAATTTGGAGCTTCCCGTTCCCAAGAGTCATTTCATACAGCTTGGGAGTACATGTGTGGAATTTTGAACACTACTGTTTCATGGGGGGGGAGAACATCGTTAATTCAGGGGCTTCACCATGGACTCATGGATTCAATCAACGTTAGAAAAAGAAAAAGGGAATGACAATGAGGCATAAATTCCTTTTTCTGACACACTGATTAAACGCTAGGACAGCACATGCACACTTTCTGTATACCGAAAGATCACTAACAAAAACAATAATTTGTACTGCTTCTCGGGTCACAGTCATGAAACAAAAGCCTGGCTCGTAATGGGTTTATTCTTATGGGTTGATAGAATCTGCAGCCCTCAGTGCCTCGAGGAATAATTGTCTTTCATCAAGGAGTTTTTCAAGTTGCTGAAATATCCAGAGGGTCTGATAGTGAAGTTGTGCCGAAAGGCTGAAGAGGTGATGTAATGAAAAAGGTCAAGGTACGAGTTTTGACAAAAATGTGCATATCAATACGGGAATCACAAGAAACATTGAATATGTCTATTCTATAGACATATTCAAGAAGGCGGTCCGCAAGGTGAACGAAAAACAATGGACTACAAAATGACTTGCGCAGAAGGATGCTGAAAAAAAAGTTACTATGGGAAAAGGGAGCTGGGAATAGTGGCTAGAATTGGGGAAAAAATTCAGACCTCAGAAACCATACGCATTCTAATGCTATGGTGGCGTATGTCGATGAAGAAAGACATGCCTAATGTGTTTCAAGGTGAGGGGAAGACAATTGCTAACTATTCCCATGCCTATAAATCGGCGAGAGCTTGAGAATGGCGTGAGCGGAAACGTTGGCAATAAAGTTGTGCTCCCATTACTCTGCGTTCTCACAATTTGTCATTTGATTCTAACTAACACACACACACACACACACACACATACATGCATACATATATATACATATATGCATATATATATATATATATATATATATATATATATATATATATATATATATATATATATATATATATATATGCATATCTATATATATATACATATATGCATATCTATATATATATACATATTAGGCATCACAGGATGGTAATTCCTCCTCGTCATGCATTGCTGATTCGCATGTCGATGCAATAGATGTGGTTACATGCAAAAGCGCATAAATGCAAAGCGTCGAAATATTTCAGCTATTTCGGTGCCTCGCCGCACACTGAGTTCGAATATTTCATGTAAACATAATCTCAATCCTTGGCTACGAGTTGCACTGGACCCGGGAATTCGTATCTGTAGGACTCATTTTAGTGGCAATGATGAATGGCAACAACATAATCAATTTTGGTCGG
This sequence comes from Imbricaverruca yamaguchii, assembly GCA_034440575.1. Taxonomy (NCBI): domain Eukaryota; kingdom Metazoa; phylum Arthropoda; class Thecostraca; family Neoverrucidae; genus Imbricaverruca; species Imbricaverruca yamaguchii. The sequence goes on from JAOTOL010001660.1 coordinate 4,003,580, forward strand.
TGTTTCCGACTGGCGTATCAGCAGCGCGCGGGGAGGCAGGAATGGTGAGTTCAGCTGTCCTGATATTACCAGCCATCCCCAGTCGGAACGTGGAAGTAGTACTCGTATGAACGTCGTTCTTGGTGATTGGAAGACCCGTACACTTGTCCAGTCTCCCCCCGCCATGGTCAGGGATCTCGCGTCCACCTGAAACCTATCCGTCTTTCGCCACCAGAAATCGCATTCTTTTGCTGATCACACCGGTTCTCGTCGCTCTTCCTCCAGCGTAGAAAATCCCTTGATTTTGATGAAAATCTCACGGTACCCCTGATTTTCGAGAGTTCTCATCAGTATAATTAACACCATCATGTATAAATATTGCTTCACATGTGCGAACATTGTCGTAGGATATCGATTGATTGCTTCAGTGCTTCCTTACACAATCGTAGGCAGTGGCGTACTAAAGACTTGCGTCAAGGAGGAAAGCGTATTTGGAGTGGGCCCACCTACCCCCAGTTATATAAGTCCTATTTTCTGAACGTGAACTCCCTCCCCAATACGATTACTAAGCGCTTAGTTCATGACCTAAACTACTGGATTCATCACATACCTTTAGGTCCACTCGTGGAGTGGACCTAATCTACCACCATCGTTTCAAAGTCACCGGATTTCATCCGCTTCACCCCCCGGCTCGAAAGTTTTTGTTCTGGCACCCATTGATAAGGGTCAGCTGGCACCCTGAAGGCTGGAAAGTACACCTGCATATGTCACTTAGAAAGTGTAAATTTCCCTTTTCACTCACTCTGGAGGATGTTTTTGGGGCCAGTGGTCCTTGGGGTGCCACCTGAATGTTTTTGTATGGCTCATGGTGTTTCATTTAGGGCTCCAGCCAATGTTAAGGCCCTGCCGAAATTTGCGGGAGGCAGTGAGGCTCGAAGTTCTCCGGTGTTTTTTCATCTTCCAGTTGTATTGCTATTTCTCCGGTGTGTTTTTATGGGGCCCACGACCAAATATTTGGGGCCACTGCGAAATTGTTGTGGGCTCCTTTGCGAATTGTCGGGGTTCCGAAACGATTCTTGGGCCCATGCGCGTGGTTCCAGAAGCCCGACCTGATTTCTGTGAACTCGACGCAATTTTGCAATGCAATTGATACAAGGACATGAGATGCATTAGAGCTCAGCGGAACGTCAGCATTAGTCTCCTGCCAGGAAATATCGGAACAAGAGAAATAATTATAAAATTTATTTCGCCGCATTTGCTCCGCGGAACGGAATACAATTGCAAATAATCCAATAACGTAATATATGGTACAATCCTATCATGTGGGAGCAACTAGCAAAACATAGGAAGCCTGGCATCAGCGCAGATTCGCATTAAGTGTGGAGTATGCACGATATCTAGAGACAACACATACTCCAAGGTCCGTAATTCTAGCATATTTGGTTGAAGAAGAACAAGAAGAAGTTTTTCCTTTTATTATCAATTAATGTTTCATCATATTGGTACATTTGAGGCCATCACTCGCTCGTGGCCGGGCACCACGCAGGTGCCCGAGCACATACAAATCTGCTCCGGTGCGCTCCCGGCGACCGAATCCAGGCGTGGTAGGCCGCACGGGAGCGCACCACACCAAACACACATAAATAGGGGCAAACAAGACAAATGCATTAAAAACTGGGGTCGCACGGCCGCGGCCGCAACGCCAGTATAAAAGGCTATAACCGTTAAGATGGCATGTAAAATGCTGGGCGGGCCACCCTCTGATTAAACAATAACAACAGAAACAATTAAAAACAAAACAACACAGTACAACAACAAGAACATATAAATAAAACAGGTGGGCCACGGCGGCGCAGCTCCGTGCCACCACGCTGCGGCACCGCTTTAATTAGGCGGGACAGCACTGCGTTGTGGCGCAACTGAAACGCAGCACTGTGCGGCCTACAGTGGTTAAGAACGTGGGGCAGCGTCTCTTTGGCGTAGCCACAGCGCCGGCAGCGCCGGTCCCGTGCGCCACGCTGGTAGCCGTTAAGCGGCACGAGGCCCAGCCTTGCCCGGTGCACGAACCGCCACTCGGCAAACCGTGTGAAACTACACATAGGGTCTGTTCCCGTGGCTCCACCAGAAGGAACTCAGTGGAGGTAAGTTGAGGCTAGTTGAGACCTGCCCACGGGAACGACCGGTGGAGAAATCAGCTGACAGCGGTCTGAATTCTGCGACAAAAAGGAAGTGTTTGGCGCGGTATCTGGCGCTATTGATCAAATTGCTCCTCAAATGGTTGTCCAGATGATCACACAATGAATATAGGATGACTTATAATACGAGTCCCAAAATTGTCTTTATTTCTAGCGATGTAGGGGCCCTCAGGAACCGTAGGGAGAACAGATGTTCCTTTTGCCTATGGGATGAACCAAGCAATCTTTCTTCCATCTCGGTTGAGCACCAGGAGTCGTCTCCCCAGTTTTGTGATTGGTTACAGCTTACCTTCTTGATGTACAGCATATAATCTGGTGTCTGGCTACCTGGGCCCCGAGACGCTTTTCTACCCGATGCTGGCTTTTCCCATCCCAACTTTCTCGACCTCCTCGATCGGGCTTGAGTGAAATCTTAGTTGGCGCCGCATTGCGGCAGTTGCGGCTCGGGGATTGCAGCGGATCCCGCCGGTAAAGTAACATCTTGCCCTTCGGACGAATGACGTATATCAAAGGCCACAAAAAGGATGCTTTGTGGTCTGCATCTGCTACTTCGATTATTGATCATAGTTGTAATTTCATATTTGCCTTGCGAAGGATGATCCTGGTATTCAGTTGACACATGAAGATGAGATTCATATGACGAATGACGTTGTTTATGTGCAAATATATGAAACTAGTGCGCCATGATTGAGCTCCACTGAAAAATCACAATTGGACCCTGCTCCTCGGCTGGTGGAGCTTTTGCTCCACTGGTGGAGGTTGGTGGAGGAAAAATCTCCACTGGGTTGGCCACGGGAACGACCAGTGGAGGTTTGTGGAGGTTAGTGGAGCCACGGGAACAGACCCATATAGTGGGAGCTCACAGGCTGGCCGGCGACACACTCCATGACCTTGCCCTGGTGGGACTTGGCCAGGAGGACAGCCAGCGCGCGTTGGCGGATCTCATCCCGGACAGTGCGGACCTCCCTGCGTGGCTCCACAGCCGCGGTGCCCACATGGAGCACCGGGCCGGGGACGGCAGCATTCCACGCAATGGCCACTCGGGAGGCCAGCGCCACAGTGGCGACACGAGTACGCGTGAACCGCGAAGACACGGCACCGCCATCTGGCATCCGCTCCCCATTCAAATAGGCTGCCAGGTCAGCTGGTGTGGGTGCCCGGCCGAGCTCGACGCTGGCGAGGCGCGCCGTCTCGGGGTCACGGGAGCGGAGGAGCTGCGACGTGGCAGCCGCCATTAAGACGTCCGCCTCCGCCACATACCCCGTCAGCCCCACGCCACCCGACGAGACAGGCGCGTACTGGTAACCCCCGGCGGCACTGCACAGCACCCTGAGGATCCCCTTCACTCGCCAGCGGAGCGCCACGTCGAAGGCTCGAAGTAGCCCCTTAGGCAGCACGCCGAGCCGCAGGCAGACAAAGAAGAAGAAGAACAAAGCCACATGGTGTCACATACCAGAAGTGACTTATTCCAGAATACTGTGGAATATTTTTTCAGTTTTGGAATATTCAGATGAATCAACTGAATATGGTGCTTTTCATTTTATCATATTTATGGCGCTCAAGATTCTTATATTATATAAGATAGCGTTTTTCATCCCGCAAAATTTATTTTCCCGCTGTTTGTGAAACATATTCATTAAAGATTCTGGGTCTATATTGTTTATATACCGTGTCAGTGGCTTTGAAGCGATAGACACCATCCCGTGAATGAGTTAACTTAGCAAAAATCTGGTCATAGTTAACATTGCTGGTGAACATCCATCTAAACAAAAATTAAGGTCGTATGCAATGTCACCTTTGTCGTCATGTCATTGATGTCAGTGATGTAAACTTTCCGTCCCCTCTCTAATTTGGAATTTATCCCAACATGGCATGTGCGTTGGTCTCCTATCAATTATCATTTTGTTGCTGTCATGCTATATGTAGTCATGTACATGCATTCTTTGCCACACACCAACCTGTGCATAAGGTGGTAGGTGCATGTCTATTCCATCACAACTGGGTAATGGTAATTGGAGAAGCAAGGCTGAATATCGCTGTGTTTGTGTTTGTGTGTGGGGGGGGGGTGTGGGTGTGCGTGTGCACTTGTACTTCGTGCAAACCGAGGCAATTTTCTGTTTGCACACCTGACAACCGAGGACGTGATGTGTATAGGGAGGACATTTTTGACGTCCTCGGTTTTCAAACTTCGTCTGAATCATTGTCAGATGCTTACATATATATGCTTAATAATATATATATATATATATATATATATATATATATATATATATATATATATATATATATCATTCTGCATGTGGTGGACGCCCAACAACTTGGGGTTCTCAATGAAATTGGTGCAATTTAGTCAAGTAATTAATTGATTCGTCAATCAATTTAAACCATGCCAGGAGGTGTAAAAGTTGGGAATTATACCCTTATTTTGGAACAAGTCTGGTTCATTGTCATCATAGACGCTTCCCTCGCTTCACTACACATTTTGCAACCAACGAGCGCCTTGCAGCCTTTCCAGCTCATTCTGCGTAGCCGAAGTCCAAAATCTACAGAGATGAATTGTTTCTTGTAAGTAGTCAAGTGGGAGACTGCTCACTGAGCTTCCAGTGTCTTTGTTTTTGCTGACTGAGGCATGGGATGTAAGAGCAACACAAACCCGTGCCTTTTACTTCGTGGCTACAACGAAAATTGTCGCGTGACTACCGCAAGCACGAATTCCAGCCCTTTGACACTATCTCGTGGTCAACCTGGTGGACTGTCACGCAGCGCCTTACTGCGAAGCGGCGCAGTTCCCTGCCAATAATTGTTGTGAATGGGCAAAGCCTACGTTCCTATTAACCACCTACACTAAAGGTGTGTTGGAAGATACTTCCGTGCTGAACTGCGCTGCAAAAATTAAGCGTGTTTTCTTAAAACGAAAGTACTGAGCTCGCCTGATTCACGCGCTTTGCCTGCGAGCAATTACTCCGTATCTGTACCACGGTGCCAAGTGAAACAGTAAAATAATCCATGAGTATCCCAGCATCAAATAAATTTCTGCACCCGGCTTATTCCAGTGTGGGAGAGTTTGTAAGGAAATGTGCGATTTAGCACGTTTACGCGGTCGACTTCCCCCGTCACCAGTTCACTGTTCGACGCCATGAGCATGGACAGCTGTCTCCGTCTAACTTAGAAGTTGGGAGCTTACCTCATCCCCGGCACTCGTTATAAATCCAAGAGTAAAGCAAATCATCAAAAACGGCATTGTAAGTGAAGCGGAAAAGTTGGAAGGAATCCCGTTTTCCCATTTTCCCAGGGCATGTTGGCCATGTTCTTATCTCTCACCCACCTCACAATCAGCTGATAATTGAGTTTTCACTACGCTGCTCTATGAGTTACACGGCAATACAAACGACATGAAAATTCAGCCTGGGCTAGAATGCTACGACAGAAGGGCTGCTGATGCCTCTGTTGATCGTACCGCAGAAGACCGCTCTGAGATTAGTGTGAATATATGATAAGCAATTGCAACATAATTAGCCATCGAAGGGCGCGTACGACTTAAATGTTCAGTAGTAATGACCACTGAACAGTTCAGTTCCGCGCTTCCGTGCGGCACATACTACTGCTCAACGGGCCAGTTCAGTACGGCACATACTGCTGCTCAACGGGCCACTTCAGCACGGCACATACTGCTGCTCGACGGGCCAGTTCAGCACGGCACATGCTGCTGCTCAACGGGCCAGTTCAGCAAGGCACATGCTGCTGCTCAACGGGCCAGTTCAGCACGGCACATACTGCTGCTCAACGGGCCAGTTCAGCACGGCACATGCTGCTGCTCAACGGGCCAGTTCAGCAAGGCTCCCCGCGACCCACCGGTGAAACAGGGTGGACGGCGCCATTAGCCGTGAACGTGCATAAAGTGTGCCATGAACCACCCAATAAACATACAGCACGGCTCATTTCTGCCCGCTAGGTAGCGTGCGGTAGACGACGTCCATCATGGTTAGGTCGAGTGTTGTGCCGGCCCATCCTGGCTACGGTGTGTTATTGCCGTCTCTGAATAATAACCCCTGAAAATGAAATCAGTTAATTGTGAAGGATGCAACTTGTGACTCAAATGGGTCGGGTTTTGTGACATTTTAATCAGGACAATTGCGACTGCTCGCTTGCAGAAAGTGGCGTATGTTAATGGTGTATATGGTCCATTATTCTCGTCAGCCAACAGCGACCATACTGCCATGTCTATCATCGTCAGTCAACAGCGACCATACTACCATGTCAGCGACCATACAGCCATGTCTATTATCGTCAGCCAACAGCGACCATGCTATCATGTCTATTATCGTCGGCCAACAGCGACCATACCGCCATGGCCATTATCGTCAGCCAACAGCGACCATCCTGCGAATCAATCTTCCTTCAAGGATGTCTAAGCATGAGCTATTGTATTTCGCAACATCTCTTAACTTTAGCAATCAGACCTATCGAGTGTCCTACAAGGCTATTACAAAGCATTAGTAATTTCGTTAGCGTTTCCATTAAGCTCAATGCACCTAATTTAATTTCAAGCGCGTGTGTAAGAGCGAAAACAAATGACGGTGACAAAGTTCAAGTTGGGCACTTTCAGCCACGCTGATCGTCTTGCAATGTCTGCTAAAACGACAAATTTGTTTGACCTAGTACGCTGGTCGTAAAAGCCAGTGAAGTGGAGGTACTGACAGCTTTAACAAGTGCATTGGCAATTCACTGGTAATTACGCATAATGGTAGTAGGAGGAAAGTCGATCACACGAATTTACATGTCTACGCAGCTATTTCCATCGCAATTGACACAGGTGGACGATGGACAACGGAGACATTACCTAACAACACCATTAGCATAGGTCAAGTCGAACTAGAGCAAACGTGGTCAATTTGTGAATATACAATTAGCATTTACTTACTCGTTCGCTGGAGTTTTTTTTTCTTTGCTGTTGCGACCTACGGTTTGGCTTGCGATGGTCTCGACTCCAGTTAGTTTCAGCCGTTCCGTTTTCGTCGATGTACGGCTCAAAGACACCAAATCACCATTACACGAATTTACATGTCTACGCGGCTCATTCCATCGCAATTGACACAGGTGGACGATGGACAACGGAGACAATACCTAACAACACCATTAGCATAGGTCATGTCGATCTAGATCAAACGTGGTCAATTTGTAAATATACAGTTCCTGGTGCAAGTGTGACTGAACACACCTCATGCCTTTCACCCATTCAGTTTAACGACGAATTTGTAACTATCTGAACTGGACATGTATCTCGACACTTACATGCAAATGAAGTTACTTTTCAATATAATTAGTGATGTAGCCGGTGCACTCAGCAATTGTGGCATCACATAAGTGTCGCTTGCGGTTGTTGAATGTTAGGAAACGGCAACATTTCATGCGGAACAATCAGCCGTCGTTCTAGGGATTAGAAAAAAAATATACTAACTTCGTCCCATGTCGAAAGGATTTCATTTCAACTTGAACTTCGAGCCTGAACTTTGAACTTTTGACTCACTTGAATCAACTGTTGCTAGATGCTGTTTCTTGAAGACCTTATGGAGATGACTTTCATAGTCTCCACATGTTTACGGGACAACTTACGTCAGGGGACATGCTGGTGCTCATAGCTGACACACGTTCTGTAGACATGCGCATATTTAGGACAACGTGGTTCAGTGGGATGGGGGGAATTATTTTTTAGGCGTCCTGGATTATAAAGGCCATTTGCGCCGCCTTTAAAACGAGTACGTTGCATGTCTGTCTATAAAAGTGAGCGTTTGCGATCAAGGTGCAGGCAGGTGGACATTTACTTTAAGGGAATTTTACGCTATAGTTTGTGTGATATTTTCGGTGCTGAAGTCGGTGGCTGGGTTGGCCGGCCGCCGCGTGTTAGTTATTACTAGCGGGGTAGTCTAAGTATGCCTTGCAGGGTTGTCAGTTGGATTAGTACGGTGTTTTGCAATCCGGCTCTTCTAAGTCCGCTGTTCCTCTGAGTAGCCGCTTGCGTTATGAGTTGCAAGGCAAATCGGCTCATGTGGGTCCTCTAGGTCCTCCGGGTAGTCGTTTTACGTTATGCAAATTTTAATTTTTAGTTCTAATTTTTATGTTTCCCAAAGCAAGTCGGTTCATCTACCTTCGACGGCACCGCTAGGTAGCCATTCATTTCTAATTGGGAAGCAAATCGGCTAATGTGTATCCGACGCCACGCGGGGATGGCTATTTGCGTGTTTCCTACGAGTGTTTCGCGGTCATGTATTGCGAGTTGATGTGGGTGTTGGTGGTGTGGGAACAGCTGCACGTTGAGACAATCATTAGAGCACGACACAACCAGGCAACAAAACCACTTCGGTTGTCCCCACAAACGTATGACAATGGCCGATAAGACCAATGTACCAATGCACCAACGTGCCACTGTATCAATGTACCAACGTACGAACGTACCTATGTATCAACGTGCCAACATACCAATATGTCAATGTACTAATGAATCAAGGTACCAATGTACAAATGTACAAATGCACCAATGCACCAATGTACCAACGTACCAAATCGCTAATATATCAATGTATCAATGTAGAAATGTACCAACTTGCCAATGCACCAAGGTACCAACGTGGGAATGTCTCATGAACCCATGTACCCATATACCGACTTACAAACGCATTAATGTACCAACGTACCAATGATAAGTCTTGGTTTGTGCTTTTTGTGATGTAGCATGTTGGAATATAGACACTGTACCTAGTGCGAATGAATGAAAACTATTTGCTGCAAAGTGCACAGCCTTCATCTTGAAGGTATGTGCGAGTGATCTGGCACGACACATTGGAGCAGGAGTCTGCACCTAAATACCTGGGATGAATTTTCATTCACACTGCAGTGGCTTTGTTCCTCAGCGTTTGCTGGAAAATTGTTCAAGGACCATTTTGCCATGAAACAAAGTGGGACACTGTCCTGAACACATGGTATTCAAAATGTGAGCAAACTATTTAAAATTATGAATGCATGCGTACTGATTTCACTTGGTGTCCTACCACGGGTAGCATTTCATACAGTTGGTTAAGGAGGGAGGCAAATTATATTTTATCGCCAGTGTCCTCGAAAACCATTTGTATCTAGTCTAAGCCCATAAACGCTCGATGTTCCATAGGCTGAATAGGCAAGCTTCAGCCTGATTGGGGGACCAAATAGATGACTGCGTGGGCCAAAGCAATGATTGAGGTGGACACTGGCCACGCTTAGCATTTATACAGTGGCATCACTCTCTTACAGCGATCTCACCGATCTACAAGGAATACATTTTTTTTAAATTAGAAGTCACCAGCCGTAAGCAATGTTCAAGATGTACCTGATATGCCTCCTGTAGATTCCATTTTCACTCAGATCTTCATAGCTGCATTCAATGGCACAAGTGATTAGATGCCGTTTCCATTGCATTCATAATTGATACATCTCTATCAACCATCAGAGTGCCAGGCTTGCATCAGCTGTAGGAGCTAACAGTGCTAAATTGTTCTCATCTCAACTGCTGACCAGCAGTTCAAGCGTGCTTCTTCGTATGTTCTTGTCAGAATTCAGAAAAGCAACAAGTTATTGAACGCACTTCCAACAGCAGTGTACTTTGGCACTTGATACAGCATCCAAACCGGAAGTTGGTGGATTAGTGGCTAAACTGGGTGCTTGGGAAATCAAAGGTTCGGTGTTCCATTCAGCACGATGCCGGCCCTTCCTGCCGGGGTGAGGGTAGGCGACGCCACATGGACACAGGTACTTACACGTGCATAAAGTTGGCTGGGGCTCGATATATATCGAAATCGAAGACCCCTTCGATTTCCACCAAATCTAGCACATCGATAGGGTATACGCTTCTGAACACACATACGAAAGTGTTTCATGGGGTATACTATTTTCTGACCTCTAGATGTCAAAACGTCAGTGAATGTACAATGACGTCGACAATCATACAATTCGTACACACATGAAGCGTACACACACACATATATATATATATATATATATATGTGTGTGTGTGTGTGTGTGTGTTGTGTGTGTGTGTGTGTATGTGTGTGTGTGTGTGTGTGTCAATTCGGAGGAAACCATTGCCGAATTATGCCACAATATGTTCCGACCACCACAGATATGCATACCGTTACCATATCAACAGCATTTGGTCAGCGTGAAGAGCTTAGGAGACGTAACGACATTTTGCCAGTATTCAGCGAACATTTAGCAAACATTCGGCGAAGATTCCCATAATGATATGGCACCACCAGACTTAGGTAATATTCAGCGACTCAGTTTCCGGCATGTTGCACATCATTGGAAGCGTTCTCAAATTCCAATTGCAGCCGTGTATTCAAATTTGAAATCAATCGGTTACTGGGCCTCCTCTAAGGTTATTTCACTAGGCTGGACTTATTGCTCATGCCTCATTAGTATAATATGGCGTCACTGGAGGATCTAGCCCACCTGTTTGGGACGAGACCAACTCTAAGGGCGGATCCAACGCTAACCTCCCCCACCCCCGGTGGCGTGTATTGCGTTTGCGCCATGGGAGGGAGCAAAATTATTTGTATGGTGCACAACCTACCACTAATTTAGGTTTAGACACCAAATTTCGACCACTCTTTTTGCAAAAGGGCTTTTTAATTCTTTAAAATAAAATAATTAGCAACCAACCTAATTGCCCTGTGGAGGCGGTTCAAACCTAATTGTCCTGTGGGGCGGGGATAGCCGAGTGGTTAAGATGTCGGGCTACAGGTACCAAAGGTCCCGGGTTCGACTCTAGTGCCACTCAGGACATTTCCCAATCCCGCGGCCCACCGGCGAAACAGTGTGGGCGGCGCCATTAGCCGTGAATGTGCATAAAGTGTGTCGTGAACCAACCAATAAACAAACAACAATTATCCTGTGGAGATGCCACTGGATTTGAACCCTAACTCCCCCACCATGCTCGATGGTTTTTCTTTTGGTAACCCTTGATAAGTCACCCCAGACTGCTGAACTTACACCTGAACAAATCACTCAAAAATGTCAATTTTTCAATTTCCTGTATTCCAGTTCATAGCGTTCGGTCGCCACCCCGCCAACGTTCACCACGCCTTGCGCATTCGACGCATTTGCCACATAGTTCGTGAGATTCTGCTGTTTCTGCTAGGCCTCCTACGATTCGCTTATTGTAACCGCATGATAGTCTTGCGCCATATTTTCTGCGATGGAATGCTTCGCATGGAGGTTTCCTGGGAATATTCGTCAAATTAAATTCGATGATGATTTCTTTTCTTCTCACATTTTCTGATTTTCGGGTTAAAGAAGCAGGATACCTGATGAGCTTGGGTGCACTTCATCTCTTTGGTTCAGTCTGCTCCCAGATTGGCTTCCGAACCGAGGCCCCAGCTCAGTGTGCATTTTTAAAAAACCTATTGCATTTTTTTCATCCACGGATGTGCTTTGGGGGTCAAGCCAATTTTTGTTACTGGCCGGGCACACTTTTGAGACCCCGGCGTTTTTAAAAACTACGTTGATATTTGTGCACCGATGAATTTTGCCAGGTACCGGCGTGTCGTCAAAATTCGCACCGGGACACTGAAAATCACATTGAGGTCCTTATAAAGTCGCGCAGTGTCATCTTGCTTCGATTTCTATTGGGGACACAAGTGCGCATACATTATAAGTCGATCGGATACAAGTTGGAGGACGCGACAAATGTATTTTAGTTACCGTTACCCTAACTTACAGCGAGTACGCAATCAGTTTGTGGTCCACCGTACCTTTTTTTATAAGAAAGCTAGATGGATGTCCTGAACACGTTCTAAGCATCCATGTTCTTTCCCTTGATACACATGCCTATAAATGTTGTTCGACATAAGGTTGGTAAGTTATCCGCTTGTACTTCGATTCCTACAAGACGTAGTGACAACGTGCACAGCCTGTGGCCTTAAACGTGAGCTGGTGTTGCCAACAGCCCGTTTCATGACGTCCAATAAGCACCGGGATGCAACGTTGATGACTTCGTCTAGTATGAAGGGCATATTATTGAAATGCATGTACGTTTTCTGTATATATGAAATCTGTCGGAAGTTTTACGTATCAAATAATAAATTAAAGATAAAATTCAACCAAAGTATTCAAATAACGGCATTAATTAAAAAAATAAGCACTTGACTCACAGAACCGACTAACTAATCTGGCAGCATCTGGCACCATGGCGCGCGATTTGAGAATTGCCGGATATAATATAAATTTGCCATTGCATTACCAGCAAACATACAATATTGTGGAGGAAGTGGTAGTTCATATCATGCTGATAAATATTTTTAATTTTACGTTTTATTTCATAGATGTGAATTAGCAGTAGTATGATAGATAAATGGGAACTTATACCATTTCCAGATAGTGCCATCTTGACGGTCCCGAAAATAATATACTCCCTCCACTTTACAAGCGGGCTGTTCACAGCTCAAATGCCGTCTACTGCATATCACCATACGGGGCTCCGTTCTTAGATATCGTTTTAGCATGGCCCATAAATACCTACCTGAATAAGATCCAATGAGTCTGGGATTCGGTAACGGTGGACGTGTGCGTTTCAGATGTGGGTAGCGAGACTCTCTTGAGTGGATTCCTTTCAGTCAACGCCTTAATGCTGATGTAAAATGACAGTATTCAAGGGCGGTGTTGCATCCTGGCTCCCCATACCCTATGGCATATCTACAAAATTACGTGTATTCCCACCACAAGCTAATGTCAGAAGGGTTTTAATGCAATTCACCAGGTACCTCACTAGTGGGGAGGGGCAGCAGGGTCCTCGGGCCTTCCTGGAACCCATCGGTAAAGCTAGTTTAATTCGCGCCGTACCGGGGAGGGGGGTCGTTGCCGACCCCCGTAAGGCTTCCCGCGGACCGTGGAAGAATGGCGCGCGGCAGCGCGCCGAAATTTGGCATACATTTCCCCACATCAATTTGGCATGCTGTGTCAGAATTTTTAAGTCAGGTCATCTAGGGTTAACGAGTTGGTCAAGGTCAAGTGAGGTCACCTCCAAAAAAAAGTTCAACCTGTCACGCTTTCACGGATAAAGATATTTGAATGAGACTGTCAGCGTTTTCTTATCTTTAGGGATGCAGCAAAACGCACCAGATGAATTTAGCATTTTTCCCCTTTTTTTATTACATATCAGTTTCGTACATTTGTCCATTAGAGGTAAAATCGAAGATTCTGGCTAGAGTAAGCATTTTTTTCTGGGAGCAAGTTGACTTCGAACATTTGTCGGTCCGGTCTACCCAGTAGAAAATGAAAATGAAAGAAATCTTGAACTCAAAATTTTGAAATTTCAAAAGCAAAATTTATTTTTCGGTAGCCAACCATTTCATGGTCCTGGTCGATTTCGCTCTCCTTTTCTGATTCCAAATTATTTCTTCTGCAAATCTCCCTCAAAATGAACTCCCCAGAGCCACAAACATGTCAGTTGTGAAAACCTTTTCGGGATGGTGTTTGACCCTACTCGTCGAGCGCTTTCCGATGACACCTATTTTGTTTTCGTGCGACGCTTAGTTTGGATATTAGAGTGTGGGGGGTCCTTAACGCCCCCCCACCCCCAGGCGGGATGTGAGGATCTAACAGGAGAAACTGGACGGGTTAAACAGTTTTTTTCAGATAGCATCTATTGGACGTGCACTCCCCCTTCCTCCACTCCTTCCTGGCTGGTCATTGCCCCCCCCCCCCGAGTAAGTTTTGGTCATGGATACATTTAATGGGAGGCAGGTGGATGTGGGGGGCAAGAGTACCCACTAGACCCATCACATTTTGTTTTCGGCCAGGACCTTGTTAACTGCACACAAGCCCAGGTTGGTCGTCGGCGCCTTGCAGCGGGCCAGGTCAAGCGGCAGCGCCACCAGCCCCACCGACAGGTCGAGCACAGCCGACGCCCCCGCTGACCAGCCCGCGAGGCCAAGCGCCGCCGGAAACGGTCCAGTGAATGCTGACCTTCGAGCGGAGTGTCGTAGGCACCGACGTCTGCGTCCGGACATCAATAGCCGGATCCTGGGCATTCTGGATCACATGGACACCAGGGGAGAGGAAGCCTTGGCCCTAGAAAGGCAGAAAGTTGACCTGCTGCGGCAGCAGTTGGTGACGGATCGGCGCCACCTCGCTACCATGGAGCATCTAGAGGGCCAAATTAAAGCTGTTTTTCGCGCCATTATCAACATACAAGATGATCTGGACTGAGCTTTTGCTTGCTATTATTGTTATTCCTTGCTGAGATTCACAACCGTGTTTTCCGCCCCATCCCATCTGCTTCACCCATCTTGCATAGACGGCATGCACGGGAAGTAAATGTATGTGCACATTTTTACATTCAGTTATCAAATGACAAGTCGGCCGCCCGGTGTGGGCGGACAGCAGGACGTCATACCATGGCGGTGGCGCCGGGCAGCACTGATTACTCGACAAGCTCGCGATTACGTGTTCTCGGTTCGCCAAAATGAGTTAGAAAAAAAAACAAATAGACCTGAACTAGTGGAAAATTGCATGACTACTACTCGCTATTCGGGCTGGATTACAGTGCACCTGCGAGCAATCAATGTGAGAGATTGGAAACGCCATATGGCCTAGCAGTAGAATAGTCATAAAAGAACTCACGGTTGTTCTTCGTTGGGCAGGTTATATCATCAATTCAGCTATACATACGCACGCACGAATGAATTAAGCGAATAAAAACGAACCAATGAATCAAACATAACCAACACATTGATCTGAAACGAATGAGTCCAAAAGACACAACTTCACAAACTGTCCTTGATGTGATTGCGTATGCCCGCGGAAGCCATACTGTCTTCGGCTGGACGACACCTTGCTGTAGGTGGCTGTTCGCTGGTAGACAGCAGCTCGGCTACGTACAGTGCATCTGCTGGTAAGTCGCCGTGGTACGACTCTACCACGTTGTGTAGGATAGCGGCGAATGCTGTCCGCGGAACAAAACGGAAGCGGAAAAAAGAGTATATTTGAACCAGAAAATCATGCAGTGTGGAATGATGGTTATGACGACGATGTTGATTATGATAAGTGATGGCAATGATGATGATACCAGCAGATGCTCAGTCATGTAGCTGTCGGCAGCCCCTTTCTTCGGTGGCTGGCAGTCTGGTAGAAGAGCAGGTAGGCCGTATCCTGTAGACTGAGGAGTTTGGGTGTGTTGCTGGTTGCTGGGGTGATGCACTCATCGTCGAGCTTCCACCAAATTCCGTCGGTGGCATGTCGTGACATGCAGTAGTAGTGTCCGGCGTTGAGGTCACTACCCGAGTGCACCACCACTGCGTACAGTTCCAGACTAACTCTTTTGGTGTCTCCTGCAGGTTGGATCCAGATTAGCTCGTTGATGTCGACCGGTGTCATAATTTTCTGACAGCGTCCGGACTGCCGGTCGAAAGCGCTCCTGCCAATCGTCAGTATCAGATTGTTTGGAGGCTGGGTCAGTCGGAGCTGTCGCTGGCCGTCGCCGAGCTTACCGCAGGAGGAGCATCTGTACTGATTCCCATCACAGAGTCTCTCCGGGGCGAGGCAGTTCTCCAACAGTGCAGATACTTGCCTTGAGCAGCTGGGGAGATCAGATGTATCTGGCACGCTGAGGTGTAGCTCAGTGGCAGTCTCAAGCTGGCGGGTCACCTCGCTGCAGCCATTGCATGTGTGCACTGTCTCAGTCTCGATAGCAAAAATATTGTGCACCGAGTGCGTTATGCCGTGAGGAGTCGACCCTGAGGTATCAGCCGCACTACACGAGGCCGCTTTCTTCTCCTCTCGCAGGGAGTCAAGCAGATACCTGAGTAGCTCGGCACCGTCCTGCTGGTGGCCCTGCTGGAACCAGGGTGGCAGCGCTGCACGAAGGAATGTTCGGGTCGATAGGAGGGTCTATCGTAGTGCATCAGGGAGGCGAATACTTGCTGCAATGCTGCCAGCTGAGGCTGTGCCGTTCCTGGTCGGGAGCTCAGCATTACAGCACGCACCTCCGAGGAGTTGTGGAGTGCCTGGAGTATTGCATTCATGTAGCACGTGTTGCCGATGTTCATCAGTCCTCTGAAGCCGGGGGACAGAGGCACGGAGGTAGTCGGAGACGTCAGCTCACATCTTCGAGGAGGAGATGGTGGCATCGGTTCCTCCAGCGCGAGCTCCTCATTGCTTCCACTCGGCTGTTGAAACGTTGGTGCTGACGTCGAGCTGGTGACGTTTGGTTGTCTCGGCCCCTCGGATTATCATGGGGTGCCGCTCGATGTCGCAGCAGCATCTCGTCCTGCGGCCAGTCTTATTGCCGTCGCGTTGCCGCGCACCACCGCCACCGAGATGCGCTGCATCAGCCACTCCGTGTCCCGGCTGTCGCCGGTCTCACGGCTGATATGTCGTCCTAGTTCCTTCAGGAAGCTGAGGCTGGAATGGCCGATCGCACCAGAAGTTTCAACGGCGACTGGCTGAAACTGATGCAGGCGGCCGATGTCAGCGTAGCGCCTCCGTTTGCGGCCCTCAGCTGCGGTTGCGGCGGAGCATGCATGTGCCGCACTAGCGGCGACGGCAGAGCTGCTGTACGTGTCCACACAAGTTGCGTCCCAGACAAGACACTTGCCTTCCGAGTAGGGAAACATGGTGACACCATCAGGTCGTCTGCCGTCGCCGCGGTCCATGCCAGCTGGCTCCAGCACCGACGGCATTCCGGCACTCGTGAGCGCACGTTTAATTACGTCGTTGAGTGCTGCGTGGCGAGGGAACCGTCCGGCGCTCAGCTGACAGGACAGAGTGTGCAGTCCGCGCTCATCGATGTTGGCCCCGCAGCGACAGCGGTGTGGCGTGCACACTGGGGCACCTACTCGGAGTGCGACGGCGGTGCGAAGCGTTTCGCGGTCCAGCAGCATACCCACGCTTGGAGCAGGGTAAGCATTGAACCACGCACCGGAGTTGGGCTGTGATGCGGCGCGGAGTCGGGCCTTGTCTGTTTCGCTCTTGCTATTCTCCAGTAGCTGGTCAGCTATCGTTTCTGCTACGGCGTGGTCCCAAGACGACTGACGGTTTCGTTTCTCTGTTTCAGGTGCAGGCCTGCCTGTCTGTGACTCCCACTCAGTGATAAGAGCTTCAGTCGTGAGTTTGACACCTGCAGCAGCAGGTGGACTGATGGCGGAGATCACTGGTGCTGAGGCTATGATGGATGACAGGTACGCAGGCAGCGCGAGATCCGATGTCATCCGCACGCCCAGTCCTCCCAGTCGCACGGGTAGTGTGCACTGTCTCCATGAAGCTTCCTCCATCTGAACGTTGGTGATGTCGGCTACACCCCGACGCACGGCTTCGTCGATTTTGGTGAGAAGGTCTGGATGTTTGTAGGCGGGTGAGCTGCGTAGGAGATAGAGGAGCCTCGGAGCTGCCAAGTAGTTTTTCAGAAGGAAAAATCCCTGGTGAGCTTCTTCCAGATAGCGCAGTCGCTCAATCAACTTCTCCACCATGACCTGGCCGCTATACAGTTGGTTTATGAGCTGGGGCGCAGTGATCGGAGCCCCCAGAAGTTGCAGATCCTCGGTTTTGACTTCCCGGATGTCGGGTAGGAGGGACCGCAACTGCTGAAGGGCAGCGTCGCCCCAGCAGGATGTGTCGGAGCCGAGAAGCACGACCTCGCATTTGGATGCGTTTATGGTGAGGCCTGCTCTGGAAAGTTCCTCCCTCACCCTGCGGACACTTGCCACGACGTCTTCCACCGCACCTCCGATGGTGCCATCATCGAGGTACCATACGTTTATGGTACTTTCCGAAGCTTTCACGGCGCGATCAACTGCCAGTGAGAACAGGAGTGAACTCAAAGGATCGCCTTGCTGGGTTCCGGTTTTCGACATGATCTCCCTCTCCCCGACGTACAGTGGAGTGGGACCACTATAACCTTGCCAGACTAGAGGGTAGATCTCTGGTGTGCGAGTCCGTGCGGCGTCCAACATGATGTCCCTTCGCACAGAATTAAACGCGTTTGAGACGTCCAGCTTAACCAGAACCTGATGGTCGTCGGAAGCCACTGCCTGGTCGGCGAATGCCCTCACGGTATGCACTGCCGCCTCGCAGCCGCTCCTCGTCGCCACCCCCAGTTGTGCCGGTCGTAGTTCAGGGCCGATGTGGGCCGAGGCACTGGCTGCAGCCACTTTGGCAGCGGTCCTACGAAACACGCTTCCCACCGCGATTGGGCGAACACCACCATCCTTCTTTTTCAGTGCGATCAGGGAGGCGCCAAAGAAGGCGTTCACAGCACAGTTAGGGATGCATCCCTTGAGCGCCAGGTTGGTGAGGGCCGTCAGCGCCGTGAGGAGGCGTGCTCCAGCCTCCGCAGTGTGCTTGCCTAGCAGTGATCTTAGATGGCCAGGTCGGATGCCGTCCAGTCCTGCAGAAGAGCTCGGTGGGAAGGAATTTATGGCTCGTTTCACGTCTGCCTCAGTGGCAACTAGTGGGGGCACTCTTTCCTCGGGAGGATGAATTTCTTGCAGGTCCGCAGGTGCATCTGGGTGTTTGCTTCTGAGTCTCTCCACCACTTCGTCGGTTGGAGGCGCGAGCGTGTCGTCGGATGTCAGTATCCTTAGTGCACCTCTGACATCGCCGTCGGCCAGTTTCGAGGAGACGCGCCGTGACATTGCTGTCATCTCATCTTCGACGCGTCGGCGGCGGCCCGGGCGCTTGCCTTGATGGTTAGCAGCGCTCGTCGTTGCGTTGAACTGTCCACTAGTGCCTGTGGCTAGGTTCCGGCGGACTTGTGTAGCCAAGGAGACCCTAGTGCTCTCTTTCGGCCGCTCCCCGATCTGTAGCGCTGAGAAAGAAAACACCATGAGGTCGCGCCAAGCTGTTCTTGTGCGGTCGCTGACGGCGGCATTGATTAGCCTGGCGAGCTCCCCCGCCACTGCGATTCGTGCTCCTTTCGGGATTTTTGGGAGAACTCGCACATTCGCCTTTAACTTCGCTATCTCCTCCGAAAGGTCACCGTTTGAAGTGGATTCTTCATGACTCCTCCAGGTTGGGCACTGGTCGCCGAATCGGCAGGAGGTGCATCGGTGTCCACGCCTGACACAGCTGCATCCGACGCAAGGGTTAACTATGCACCTGCAGCATCGGGTTGTTTGCGTCGGTGGTGCATAAATTTCGGGGGGCGTGCTCATGGTTTACGTTGTCCGATTTCCAGAAAGTAGTCCATTTCTACCAGATCCGCAAACACCAAACCCGCACGACATTTTACGCAACAATTTATACGTATTATAGCACAATGTTTAGATATTCGTAGTTTGCACCAGCAGGTCCAAAGTCCTCTCACGGCCGACGTCACGCGGGTCAATAAAAATCAAGCGATGTTCTGTTTTCGTGAAGGCTGGAAAATCTGGCCCATTTATGGGAAACTTCGAAAATTATGCAAATTCAAGGCCAAAACATGCCACTCTACTGGCCGAATTCCTGGACAAAAATATTGTTATTACTCGGTCTGAAACCTAGGCTCTCAGACAATATATAATTTAGCCTTCTAGCACCTTGGAACTAAAAGATTATGACCACTAATGTAGAGCTCGCAAAACACGTCCGACCACTCCAAACTCACTCAAGGTGCTCCAAACTCACTCAAACGGAAGCTGTGTTCGGAAGGCTTCAAGACGCGTCGCCACCAACACTTCAGCCGCCCAAACGAGCGCTCCACGACCACTCTAACCATACCAAGCCTGGCGTTGAACGCGTGCCTTGCTGCACGTTCGGGCTGGTCCTCTCGGCAACTTGGGTGCACCTTCAGAAGCCAGGGCGTGATCGGGTACGCTGCGTCGCCAGTCGGCATGAGCGGCAGCTGCCTGCCGTTGACCTCCACGGTGCCCTACCAAGATAATTTCGCATTAACAATCATGTGGCATTGATGTAGGAGTTGTACTCGAGCACACTGGATGGGAATGCTTTCAGCCAGCGTGGTGCTGAATGAAAAGTATGGCGAGGGGCTTGTCCGCCCTCGCCACCACCCCACCCAATCCCCATACACACACTAACTACGCCCATGCCAGATTGTGGTTCGGCTCTCCCAGAACATCACTCACTGAAGCAACATGTGGAAGAATTGAGGAAAAATATGCATAAATATAACCAATAAATAATTGTGGGGAAATAAAACAGATGTTGGCAGACTTTGGACACCACCACATGTTCCCTACCACATCCAGAGTCAACTGGATTTGATATGCCTTGAGCAAATTACGATTCACATTTGTTTTCTTCAGGACAGATAATGGCATGAGTTTCTCAGAAATCAAGAGGAAAGAGGCGGCAATAGCAAGAGACTGATGTATAAGAGGGTGATGAATAATAACTGCACACAAGGCAGCACTCCCTTATTCCTCTTTATTTATACTTTATTTATTCCTCTTCATACAAATGTATTAGTGCAAATGGTCATTAGTAAAACTGAATGATAAGTACACCCTTTGACTCATTTTGGCATATCTTAAGTTGGTGGTAGATACGGGGTATCTGAACATGTTCTGTTTTCTGAACACCTAGTTTTGGATGTCACCTACATCATGTCCAGTGCATAAATAACAAAAAGATGGTGGTATTTATAAATGGTGTAACTGTCTGCCAAAATATGAAGGCCTGATCACATAGTTCTACAGATTCTTTGTGTATGGAGCTAGCATAGTTAATAGACATCATTGAGGCTTCGAAAATTCTAAAGAGCAGTTGGCTTAAGGAAACCAATCCAAGAATGACTTACACGATGCGATGCGATCACTGAATGTTCACTGATCGGACAGCATAAGAGTGAAGGTTCCCACGATGCCTTGTGGTATTATAGGGTTCAGCCGCTTCGACTGCATGTTTCTTTAATAATCTGAAGCTAGGAAGTGTGAAGAGCACACATGAGGATCTTTGATATCAGCTCTTTTCGCATTCACGGTACATAATTCTTACTTGCTGCAGTATCTTTTTTGATTCGTATATTTTTCAATATCCTTTTCACGATAATACTTAGAAGTTAACTGTGAGGTGGCTCTTGTTCTTGACGAGTTTGATATTCGTTGCTTCACACTTGCGTAGCAATACCATGATTTCGCTGTCATATAAGAACTTAAGGAACACACCTACTCGTATATTTTTTAACCATGACCATGAACATTGCTCGAATTCATGTTACTGTTGTGACTGCGGTATATTTCAATGACAGTCGTATTGTATATATATATATATATATATATATATATATATATATATATATATATATATATATATATATAAATATACGTAGACATTATCTGGGCAATTCCTGGCATCGTTCATCGGGAAAACAAGTGGGCATGACCCTCTCTTGGCCGTGAATCCTATTTTCCGGCCTGCTCAAGATTCCACTCCATGGATACTAGGCATTACATCAAAGAGTAGTAATGCCACGTGCTGATTTTAACGTCCGGCTATTCAAATTAAGCGTACGTGGTAACGCATGTAAGAACAGCGTCATTGAACCAGTGCAAATGAATAAGAATAGATACATTTTCATTTACAAGTCCTATATCTTCATGAACGCCGCTGCTTCACAACTCTGTAAAGCGACACATCATAAGCTTGTGCAAGTTGCGGAAATATACCGTGCCATAACAGCATAGTGGTGAGGTAACAGCCGTAGATAAACACTTGTTTCTCCACGAAATTATCCAACGAAAGGATACGCTTGGAACGCTTCCGTGTAATGCCCTCCCTTTTCCGTTGAACGGATTTTCCGCCGAGAGCGGAATGAAGGGAAATATGGCCCGCCCCATGGTCTTCCCTGGATCCGCCCCTGTGCCCAGCCATCTCCATTTTACACATGCACCACTATATGAGCACTGGATGAAAGTGAACCCAACTTACCCGTAAAGTCGGGAATAAAACCGTTTCCAATATCGACACCTTAACGATACGTTGCTTTCCAGCGCGTCGTGCAGCCAGATAAATCATTTATCATCTTGGAATGGTTCTGTTACATCCCGGTTGCAGATCACTAAAAATGGCATATTGGGCACCTCATGCTGAACGAAGAATCTTGTCACGGGACAGGTTGATCAACGACAAATGAGATCTTCCAAGTTATGCAAGTGTCATGCATCAACATCGAATAATACAATACGCTCGTCCGAGCCAAATTTCCACTGTATATAACGGATTTTCATGCACCACATCGGTTCAGTTACGTGCCATACTCCGCAAGCTACCAACAACGTTATTCCTTTTCCGAAGTTGAAGTCCGATCTACGGAGAGCGAGTGCATTAGAACTTACTTCATTGCGAGTAAATCGAAGTGCATGGATTTCTAGTTTTGTTTGGCAAAGTTGTAAAATTCGTTGTCCAATACATATATCATGAACGCAATGTAAGTGACATTGATATCGAATAACAAAAAACAACATTCAGCTTCAATTCATTGTCTCCTTCAAATCATTGGGTTTCCTTTCATCTGTAACTTGAATTAGAAGTTGGGTGTCAGTTGCGTGCGGAAAGCACCTCCCTGTTTATTTTTTACATTCCGCAGTTAGGTTCTGTTTCACTTTGTTCCCGCTAGCTGGCAACAGTTCAAAGTTCCTGGAATGTGTCCGTTTATGAAATCAGGCGGCTAATATCAGTCGCAAGGCACTGACCTCGTTATTCACTAGACGGCCGAAAGACGTGTTTTTTTTTGCCAGTTCAACACGGCAACGATTGAAAGGGATAAAAAAAAACGCCAGGCACTGCGCTTCCTTCGGTTTTGCTACTTCGGAGGATAAGAGCAAGTGGTTGTAAAAATGGTAAAGCTTTGTGCTGCATTACTGCTTACTGCTGCACTACTATGGGATGACCAATGTAGTCGATACGACCTAAAGCCCAAATAACTAACTGCTGCACTACTAGAAACAAACTAGGTTACCCCCATCCCTCCTGCCTTCAAAATTCGTGTTCCTTGCCATCTCAGCTTGAGATAGCAGGGGGATTTGTTCCCTCCATTCCGCATCATTCTCAGACGCAGAAGTTGCGCTACCTTTGAGCGGGAAGCGTAGGAGTCCCGCTACCTTTGATAAATGCAGGAGCCAGACTTAAATCAAGTGCTCTCAGGTGAAACCCGGTGCCTCTGGGTGATTTCCAGGGGGTTTCCACGGTGTCAAGAGATCCAAGAACGCCGTTCCTAGGCAAGTGTTTGGCCAAGTGTCAACGATTGGGGGTTTAATGTCCGCCCCTTACTGGACATTACCAACCAGTCATTCCAAAAGCGCGGCATCTTTCAGAAGCTGTCATTGGAGGACACAATCGTCCGGCATGCGGCCACAACAGCCTGAAGCAGTTCATCAGTGGCAAGCCCATCCCCTCCGAAAATATACTGCACGATTTGTGGTAGTGATGGTTACTGCCACACATTCTGCCTATCGTGGAAAGGAACGACGCCCTGAACTGGGTACGGGCCGCTGAGTTCAGGATGGTACTGGACAAGGTGAGCGCCATAGCTGATCCTAACAGACACGAGTTGTTTTTCGACAACTTCCGCACCTGCAGAGTCCTGCTCGCGGAGGTAAAGGTCGTGGCATCCGCTCTACAGGAAAATGGAGAGGAAAGCCGCCTGGCCACTGACTGCAGCAAAGTACACGGTGAGAACCAAGCGCGGCACATGTGAACGACAATTCCACAGCAGCTTCGAGATGCTGCTGGTCAGGTGGCACGATAAGGTCATCAACATCATGACTAACTACGACGCGGCTGACCCGTCCCCATCTGCGTCCCGGTATGATCCGGCGGGGGAGAAGCGCCTGCCTGTCTCCCAGTCCAAGACACTCGAGGACCAACAACGCAGACACGGGAGGGTCGATCTTCACGACCAGCTTTTGGGAGCGTACGAACTCTCCGCACTCCACCCACCATGACCTCAGCTGATAATACACCCACGAGTTGACCCAAGCCACGATGGCTTAGCCATGCATAGCGTGACAGGATAATCAGACTCTCGAATTTAGCATGCATAAAAATGTATTGAAAA
This sequence comes from Imbricaverruca yamaguchii, assembly GCA_034440575.1. Taxonomy (NCBI): domain Eukaryota; kingdom Metazoa; phylum Arthropoda; class Thecostraca; family Neoverrucidae; genus Imbricaverruca; species Imbricaverruca yamaguchii. The sequence goes on from JAOTOL010001660.1 coordinate 4,027,772, forward strand.
GTGCACACAAGCCTGCACTGCACCAATTGGTAGCACACGTGGCAATCATCGCTGAAGTGGTTGCGATTGTCATTGGGCTGAGTTGGTGCATTGTATTGCAGAGGCTAGCGCGTAATAGTTAAGACACCCAGGTCTAGGCAAGCAGACGAGATCCAGGCAGACGAGGTCCAGACAGACGAGTCTGGTCCTTTGATATGTCACTATATGGATGGTGGACTCACCGTACGGAAGCGAAAGTCGTGGCCAGTGTGAGCAGGCCAAGTCGTCGGGCGAATAAGCGCAACGAACGTGAAATTGTGCCAAGTTGGGCGTGTGCTGAGGTGAGGCGGTAGCCGCTTGTCGCCATGAGGCAAGACTCCTATTGACCAACTAGTCGGCAACCATCTGTCGGTCATCACTGCAGAGGTAGGAGGTCGTCGCCGATCAGGTACAGGTACAGTCCCCAGTAGACGACGTTCAGCACGCCGAACAGCAGCGGGAACAGCAGGCGCGCGTACAGGTCCACCACGGAGAACCGGTCCGGGTCGTGCGCGTCCCGCTCGGCCAGACTCTCCAGCTTGGCCATCACGAACTCGAAGCTGAGCCGGGACTTGTGTCTGCCGAACAGCGCCGGCAGCAGTGTGGAGGTGGTGCTAGCGTCGGGCGCCGGCGCGACGCCGGCAAACTCGGAGAACCCCAGCTGCGTCGCGGTCGAGTCGTCGCTGTCGACGGCCGGTGGCGGCGACGCGCGGCCGGTCGGGTCGGTCTGCGCGTGGCCCAGCAGTCCTACCATTTGCTGCAGGCGAAGCGCCACGCATTAGTCGTGATCATAGACTGCAAACATAGACACATCCTGATGCTACCCTGTCCTGATGCTCTTCTGGAAATTATCATATTTCTCCAGGATGCAGCTTCCTCTACATAATATGCAATAGCGATAGTTTACGTCGAAATGATGCAAGCGTAGCGTTCGCATGCTAAAGTCTACCCGGCCGATCTAAGTTTTAATCAAATGATAGTGCCTCAGTGTGTGCCTATGAAAAGCTACACTGGGCATACTTCCTTTATGTGTCTCATCCACGGTGTCCTCAAAGGCACGTAATTCTTGTAGTTATTCTTGAGCCCGATAATCATATCCTCCAATTCAGAATCATCTATCCAGCCATGTTGCGATACCAGCACATCAGACCCGCTACACCGGCACCACAGGCGGGCTACAGCGGCACTACAAGTGGGCTACACCGGCACCACAGGCGGGCTACACCGGCACCACAGGCGGGCTACACCGGCACCACAGGCGGGCTACACCGGCACCACAGGCGGGCTACACCGGCACCACAGGCGGGCTACAGCGGCACCACAGGCGGGCTACAGCGGCACCACAAGTGGGCTACACCAGCACTAGAGTTGGGCTACACTGGCACCGCAGGTGGACTACAGCGGCACCACAAGTGGGCTACACCAGCACTAGAGTTGGGCTACACTGGCACCACAGGCGGGCTACAGCGGCACTACAAGTGGGCGACACCAACACTAGAGTTGGGCTACACTGGCACCGCAGGTGGACTTCAGCGGCACCACAGGTGGGCTACACGGGTACTGAAGTTGGGCTACATCGGCAGCGAGCGCGCCACACAGCCCGTGGTGTTCTGCCTTGTGACGAGATGGGCACGCGTTCTGGGACAAGGGAAGGGCTAAAGTCTGGAAACGCATCTCTTATTTGGGAAAGCACACGGCAAAGTTAAACACGTGAAGCTGTTCATCAACGATAGCCTCGAACATAAACTTGTCTTCCTAGGTAATTATTGGCAGGTGAAATAGTCCGGTGACTTAGCATTTACTGGGCGGGTATTAATTTTCGACGAATTGTTCTTCGCCATATGTGCTCAATCTCACTACCTTAACCAGTGAGTATCCATTGCATGAGCGGATCAAATGATCACTTGACACCACACATGTTTCTGACTGCTTCAGTGCTCATAGGACTGAACACAACCGTCACTTACACGCACAATCGACTATCGCCACTTTAGTTTGGGCATACACATCCCCAGAAAAAGCTATCCCTTTAGACATACATAACCCTCAGAACTAAAATAACCTCCAAGTGCGCAAGCCACATTCAATACTAATTCATATATCGGATACACACTTTGCGCCTTTCTGTGTAGAGCCTCTTCAGGTCCTCAAGACTAATTTTCTTATCGTTGAGCCGTTTCTCGATGAAGTTGATGGTGGCGAACTCCACCATGGACGCAAACACGAAGGCGAAGCACATAATCACCCACCTGAAACGTCGTGCGATAGTTAGCGGCACGAACAACTCGCGCTAACGTCACGCGATATTTTATATATATATATATATATATATATATATATATATATAGATATATCTATATATACATATATATATATATATATATATATACATATACATGTGTGTGTGTTTGCGTAGGTATGTACGCATACATTTATGTATATAAATGCACAAATACACCGTGGTCACTAGCGCGTGCAAAACGTGCACACCATGAAATCGTCCCCTGCAGGTTGGCCATGGTTGAATAGTTCGGGTGATAGGGAGCATGCTCAGCGAGTCTTGTCGGAATAACGCGTCATCACCAATTCGGTGGAGCCACTGTTAAGAACTGTTTACACGCATCAACAATACGGCTGTGACTGTACAGCTTGCGTTTTGGGTCACATCGGTGCAGTAACAGAAGGCGATGGCAGGCTTCAAGTGTAGTTACAGAAGATGACAGTAGGCTTCAGGATTAGTGACAGAGGGCTACAGCAGGCTTCAGGTGTAATGATAAAGGACGACAGCGGGCTCCAGGAGGTAGTACCGGTGCACGGTACCAATATTGAGCGGATGGCCGCGGCAGCCCGCGGCTCATCCTGAACGCCAAAAATACCGCCACACCCATACACCAATATCGTGACAGTCTGCAGGCACCCATCGGGGTGCTTCCGCGGTTACACGGATAAAATATCGACATCGGCTCCAACCCGGAGCTCCCGAGGCGACACTGGAGCCGAACTTTACTGCCTCCTCCACTCGGTGCATGTCGCACATCGCGCGAGAGAGAGATAGAGAAGGGGAGAGTGAGAGTGAGAGATAGATAGATAGATAGATAGATAGATAGATAGATATATAGATAGATAGATAGATAGATAGATATATAGATAGATAGATAGATAGATATATAGATATATAGATAGATAGATAGATAGATAGATAGATAGATAGATAGATAGATAGATATATAGATAGATAGATAGATAGGTAGGTAGATAGATAGATAGATAGATAGATAGATAGATAGATAGATAACAGACATACAGACAGACAGTGAGAGAAACACCACAGGAGCATAGTCTCAGTGCAGGAATTAGAGGTTTGCCTAAATCATTACTATTCTGACAGATTGTGGATTAATTTATACTTAACAGAACTTCAGGTTTCATGATGCACACAAAGCAATCACTTCAATACAATTATCAAGGGAATAATCATGCAATCTCATGGCGAGAATCTGATGTCCAATGATTTAGCAATGGTGAGCGAGAATCTGATTTTTTTAAATAACGAGCCTAGCCCCCTTCCATTCAATAATATGGTTCGGGTGTTGTACTGAGATTGCAATCCTTGGTCACTACTCGCTACCAGAGACAGGAGCGGGTCCAGTCGGCCGGTTTAGAGGGGAGGGGGTGATGCGATTTTTGAGGAGCCACTAACCTCATACAGGCCCAAGTAATCAAAATTTTACTAAAAACGGAACAGCGCTCGTATTTAGGCCAAGTTTTGACATTCGGAAACACAACGAAAATAACTAAAATGATCAAGATATATTATCTCGCGAAAATGTCAAAATGCTACACCACACATGACGCCCCATAGGGCTTGTTCCAACGTGATTACTGCATCGGAAATTGCCCCACCTCCCCAAGAAGCTAGTAGTAGAGACGGAGCCTACATTGTTGCCAATAAAAGAAGATTTTTCCGGTGGCTATTTTTTACAGTATTTCTTATTGGCTATATTTCCCCTGACCGGCACTGAAGTACCGCCTACATTGAAGTACCACGCGGGATGCGTTGCACGTGCGCTCTGGAAAAACAATACTAGTCTTGGTCTTGGTCTGCGTTGACTTTCGTTCAAGGTCGCTCAACAATGGTGGCTCGTGCCGTACAAACTTAGGGATGAACAGCTGGCAGCGGAGATGACCTCCTGCCACAAGCCAGCTATGGACCACCAATAGTGGGTTCATGATTTGACGAAGGGGCATGTAGAATTACCATGTTCCATGGACATTGCTGCCACCAGGAGGGGGAGAGCTGCCACTGGGGAAACTTCCCCGGCTTCTTGTATGAGGGTGACGTATTAGTCAGGAACACTCCTCTCTCTAAGTGGCTCATCCATGGCCTACACATGTCTATCTAACGTCCTGCGTTAGATCCAAGGGACAAAATGTAACAGAGTTGCTAAAAACGTACTGTTTTAATCGTATAATGTCTAACTGTGGGTGCTGTGACCCCGTAAGTCAGCCGACCTACCATGCCCCGCATATGTCGCGTCAGTACTTTTCCGTCCGGCGCCGGCAACGCGGTCACCGTCCTTCTTCGGAACCGAATCAGCGTTTTACGGGCCGATGCCCGGCAGCTGTGACGTGTGCCTTGGTCTGCCGGTTGCGGCCGTGCCCGGCGAACCACCCCCAGCCTGGGACCTGTCGTAACTGTCGAGCCGCGCGGGCCTGTCGCGCTGTCGGTCGCGTTTATAAAGTAATAACTGTATTTCGGCCTTCAAATTTACAATTGGAATTCATTACTGTCGGCTGTCGGCCTGGAACATCATTGCGAGTGTCACCAATTCACTACACTTCCTGCACAATATATCGTGCAGAGAACATTTCATTTTTGCATTCGGAGTTATCGCGGCGCGCGGGTCTCCTAGACTACTCACGAGCCTACAAGAGCGACCTTCACTATAAAAACAGAAAGTCTGCGTCTGTCATAGCGTACACACGATGACGCTAATACATGTTCGTACTTACGCCAAGAACCACGAGTGTAACTGAATGCTTTTGGAAGGGCACTTGCCCCTCCCCCTCCCCTGGTGTTGGCTCCCCGTCCCTAGTGATGTGAACTTTTTATCATGGAACCCGACGTGACATTCCCCAAATCAATTTGGACCTGCCCAGTGGCTCACGTATTGTGCCCTCGCAATAATTTCCAAACGCCTACACCTGTACCAAAAAAAAAAACAGGACAGAAGTACTTGATAATTTGCATTAAAACTGAATTGCGCCACATTGGCCGCAGAACACCCGGTCAGATGTGCGGAAGGCAAACGTAACGAAAACGAACACATTCCTTTCATTTTACATTTTCAGAACGTGCCGATTTTTACGTTCCGCGTACTTTCCGTTCCTAAAACGCTAACGATTTGCCGGCGTCAACGGGCCTTAACTGTGACTGTTGGTATGTATTACCATGCTGTGACGAGCACATTTGAATTACACTATAACAATAACCAACCCAGTCCACCTCTTGAGCCACCGTTCATCTCAGCTGGGGTGGGGGCACAGATAGCAGTCAGCACGGTTCAGTTTGTGGGTCATACGATGTGTGGTGCATGTGGTGCGGCTCGTACGGGTGGTGTCGCTGGAGAGCTCCCACCAGTCGGCACAGGTAGCAGTCAGTCCGGTTCAGTCGTCAGGGCATGAGATGTGTGGTGCACATGATGCGGCTGTCACGCACTGATCCATCACTATTCCACATGTAGCAACCCACACAATAGACACACACTACCAGCAGCATGCACCCAAGTACCAAGGTACACGTCACACCGTACTGACCAGTCGAGAGCAGTAGCGTAGCTGACGCGCGGCCAGTTGTTTCTGCTGCCAAATCCCAGTGTGGTCATGGTCAGTACTGTAGTCACGCCTGTCAACATAGATACTCTGGCGGGTAAGCCAGGCTGCGCTCACAGTTACAGCGAATAACCGGAAGTGCAGCAGACCAACACCTGCAAGGTAATCAGGCTTGGAGCTTTGGGATACTGCTGGAGTTTTGTTACTGTTCATTTGTTGATGATGGATTCAAACTCCAGGTATTGCTTAGATTGTATTTGCCTGACACACACCGAGTGATTTGTTTATGACCTTTGCCTTTTTATACGTTCTGTTTTTATCTACATTAAACTAACATTCCAACTAAGCAATAAGTGGCACATAGAGAGAAACTATATTCCCACCACAAAGCACATCAACGTTTCGGCCACAGGCCTTCTTCAGGATGACGTAACTGCAAAATGTATAACTCTAAAAAACTTGAAGCACGCAATCGTGCACTTGAATTATGGTGACAAAAACATGACACGAATCGCAACCTCTCGCTGGGCTGGCGAACGACATAACGACTTTGCGAAATACTGCGTCGATGGCGAAAGGCAATATGGTAAAATACAAAAAACCATGGCTGGCTTTCGAGAAAGTCACATCCAATATTACTCATCACATCATGCGAGTGTGTGTGTGTGTGTGTGTGTGTGTGTGTGTGTGTGTGTGTGTGTGTGTGTGTGTGTGTGTGTGTGTGTGTGTGTGTGTAAGTGTGGAACAAACTTTCTAGCCCGGGTCAGATTCTCGCAGCACCTCCACCTCATCGTCCCGCACCAGGTGCGCTAGCTTGACAAATCCGGGCGGATTGTTGATACAATCCTCGGTATCGATAAATGCGGCCTCAATAGCTTTCCTCTTAAATTTGTCCTTTAATTGGGTTATTTCACAGGCACCATCCCATCGCGGAAGGTGCCCCTCCTTCTCAACATGAACAACCAGTGCGCTCGACACCCTGTGGTACGTAAGTTCAGCCCTGTGTTCCTGTACACGTTGTTGAAGAGAACGCCCTGTCTCGCCAATATAGGCCTTTCCACACCCACTGCATGGGATCCTGTATACCACAGAACGACGTCTGCTCTCTATAAGTTTAGGTATCGGTGCCCTGGCTATTAAGTCCCTGATTTTAAGTCCTGACGATTCAACTAACTTTATCCTGCCCCCGCCCCCCATGAACTTGGACATTCCTGCCGCGGTGTGGGAAGGAGGGACCACAATAAACTGATTGTTACCCAATTCCCGCGCCCTGCTACCCCTCCTGTGTATCTCTAGAGCCTTTTCCTTCAGTTCGACGAGTGTGTCATGAGGGTATTTTAGCCTTCTAAACGTATCTACCAGAAGGTTGACCTCACCATTGAGGCGATCTGGGGAGCAAATCCTGTAGGCTCGCTGGAAGAAACCTATGACAACCCCTCTCTTTGACCTCATGGAATGACCTGAATAAAAATGTACAATATCGTTTCTGTTTGTTGGCTTACGGTAGACACTAAAAAGGAATTCATCATCAGTCCTATCTAACAGTATGTCCAAAAATTGAAGTTTTCCGTTTCGTTCCATCTCAGTGGTGAATTGTATGTGTGGATTGACGTTGTTTAGTGTGTTCACGAGCGCATCAAGGTCAACATGCTGTGATAACAAAGCAAAACAGTCATCGACATACCGGACCCAGAAACACTCGTTACGAACTATTTGGCGAAAGTAGTCAACCTCCAGCACCTCCATGAACAGGTTGGCTCAGTGGAGAGCCCATTGCCAAACCATCTATCTGCCTAAACTCTACACCCTCGAACTCAAAAGCACCGAATCTAACACAATGCTCAACTAGCTGGATGAAATCTCTCGGCAAGGGCAACAAGTCATTGTCAGTCAAGTCTAGCACCCGTTTAACTGCGTCCATTGCCACGGTAATCGGCACATTAGTAAACAACGATTTCACATCCAAGCTGCCCATCTTCTTCCCCACAACAGATATCTGCTTCACTCTGCCCAAAAAGTCCCCGGAATTTTTGACATGACTGTCACTGATTACTCCTAGAGAGGCCGCTAAAGGTTGTGCCAACACTTTCGCAATGCGATGTGGGGCGCTGCCTATACCCGATGTGATAGGATGCACAGGGATTCCCGGCTTATGCGTCTTAGGCAGACCCCGCATCTGGGGTGACCTTGGATTCTCCTCGAGGAGATACAGTAAACCCTTACCCTTCAATGACCTCTTCAGAATCCGTCTGACCGCCTTATTAAATTTCTCCGACTCCTTTTTAACGGACCCAACACTCAACTTCTGGTAGGTATTCGCGTCCGAGATAAGATTATTCATTTTGGTAGTGTAGTCCACCGAATTCATCACGACAACGCCGCCACCTTTGTCAGAGCTCGTGACCACAATGTCTTTGTTCCGCTTCAGCTCGATCAGAGCTGTCAAATATCTTCTTGGTAGAACTGATGGTGAGAGATCAGCAACCGCAAACATACACGTCCCCACACCTTGCTTGAATCCTTTATTCACATTAGTGTCATCAGTGTATGTTACCATATTGCCTTTCGCCATCGGAGCAGTATTTCGCAATGTCGTTATGTCGTTCGCCAGCCCAGCGAGAGGTCCCGATTCGTGTCACGTTTTGGTCACCGGGATTCAAGTGCACGATTGCGTGCTTCAAGTTTTATAAAGTTTTAAATTTTGCAGTTACGTCATCCTGAAGAAGGCCTGTGGCCGAAACGTTGATGTTGTGTTTTGTGGTGGGAATGTAGTTTCTCTCTATGTGCCACTTATTGCTTAATTTCTCCAGATATTATTTAACATTCAAACGCATGCTGTATGATATAAATTGTGTAGCGTGAGTCTACTTTTTCTCTGACAATGGTTCGAGTTCATTGAAAGCATGCACACATGTTCGACGTGGATAAAAAGTGGCAAACAAAGCTGCGAACGGATTAAAACTTCCTAAGATGACACGGGAACTCACAAACTGAAACTGAACTGAAAAGAAAAATAAACTGATAAAAAAATGGACTGAAAAAAAGAAACGGCAACTCCTGACACCGAGACAATCACCAACAAGATCGGTAGCTGGCCGTTTCAGTATTTTTTTCTGCAGTTTTCTAAGGCCGCCTGGAGCCCGCACGACTACACACTCCTGGTGTGTAGTCGATTACACACGACTAAACACTCCTGGCGTCCTACCAACACCAGTTCCGCTCGGGGTTAGGACTGGGAACTCACACGTCAGCCCAACAAGACTGGAAACCGACCGGTCAACTCACCGAGACTGACGCGGCCGGGCACGTCACGCTTGGTGATCCAGAAGCTGACCCAGGAACAGCTGACGATCAGCACGCACGGAATATACACTTGCAGGAGGAAGTAGCCAGTCAGCCGCTTCAGGTGGAAGTGCACCGCCAGAGTCGACATTTCCTCTGAGAAAATAACGCCGCGGGTAATACAACAGTCACGTACCTTCCTTAGTGGTGTCGGGGATGGGGTGATGGCGGCATTATCCAGTAGGTTACAGAAAAAGCTAACAAATAGCATCTGAAACATTTCGAGATGTTTCGACAACACTCGGTGCCTGTGCTAATGATAGCGTTTGTGTGCAACAGTAATGTTCATTCCGTGCTAACCCTAGTTAAAAAAATCCCATGGGATTGACATTCATTCTCCATGGAATATATGGGATCCCGCATGTCCCATGGACGAAAACCTGGATTGTCCCATAAGCAAAACCAAATCCCATTGAAATACACAGAATCCCACGGAAAAACCAGAACAGTCCTATCGTAAAATTGGGGCAGTTCCGTATAGCGTACCGGAACTCCGTCACGACTTAGGAGACCGATCCCTCAGGTATCCTGGAGGCTTCCATTTTTGGGCAACCGTCCCTAGCATGCCCAGAAACTGGTGTAAGAGACTTTTAGTCCGGCATACCGACCTACACCAAGCCCAACTAATAATTAATTAAGAGACTAATCAGTCATGCAGACACTCAATATGTCAGGTAAAATACGTGGTTATAACACAGTCAGAACAGTGGCTCGAACACCAGCTCTCGTAAGATAGAAGGGCAGCCAGTATGGATCTGACACAAAAAGATTCCAACAGGCTAGCCGGCACCCAACTGCTAATCACGCAGTGATGATCGAAGTAGCGTCAGCTCAGCGTCAGATGATCGAACTAGCGTCAGCGCCAGATGATTGGTCCTCAATTTCTTCGAAAGAAAAAGAGGTTGCGAAAAGGATTGCGACGAAGGGCGTCTTGGGCGTTTAAGCACGCACGTCAAGTTAACCCAAGTCTCGGGAGGTGGGTTGATGTGTGCCTCCCCAAGGGTTTGCCGCAGATAGTGAAAGAACGACGTGTGGTAGCACGCTGAAATTTGGCCTACATTTTTCCACATCAATTTGGCATGTTGTGTGAAAGTTTTCAGGTCAGATCATGCACGGTCAACGTCAATGTCAAGTTAGATCACCTTCAAAAAGTTAAACCAGTCATCACGCTTTAGCGGATAAAGATGAATGAAACTTTGAATGAAACTTTCTGCGATTGTTTATCTTTAGGTATGAAACGAAACTCATCGGAGTATTTTTTCGTTTTTGATGCCTTAATAGTTTTTCGTCTTTGCCCATTACATTGAAGATACTGGCTAAAATAGGCACACTTATGAGAGCGATTTGACTTAAAACAACGTTTCTCGATGTGCTCTACCTACCAGAAATATATAATGGAAGAAAATTGAAAACATAAAATTTGGAAAACTTAAATAGATAACACGTTCATTTTGTGGTGGGAATGCATTGTAGGGCCATGGTCGATTTTGTCATCCATTTTGCATTCCAAATAATTTTTATTCTTACAATTTTCCTGACTGGATGTGTGGATCTGACCGGAAAGGCCGGGTTAGCGTCGTTTTCGTATTCGCCTTCAGCGACGAGTTCACCAGAAAAGTATTTGCATTTGCATTCAGCCACGGGTTTATGAACGTATGATGCCAAGCTGATTCTTCGGTCGCTTCCAATTTTTCCATTTTCGCTCAAATCTACCACATCCGGAATTCAGCGACAGACCGTGGTGAACACTCCAGTAACATTTCAAACCGTGACATATCAAGGCGGGATGGTTTGATTGAGTTATTCGATGGCCTTTCTTCGCGTTGCATCACTATGGCTTGAAATTGCAGAAACAGGCGTCATTCGACGTCGCTTGTGCGCCATCAGAAAGCTGAGAATTCGAAATAATCTCGTCCGTCAATGGTCAAGGTACTTTCTTCGGTCGCCTCGCATTTTTCGTTTCGCCAAAGCCTACCCAGATTTGCCATCAAACGATAGCCCGTGATGATGCCTTCAGTAACATTTTGAAACCGGTACATGTCAGAGTCAAGGAACACCTCGAGATCAAAGGTCAGTTTATTTTTTTTCGAAACCCTTGCGACTCGTCGCTGTGGGTTCAATTTGGATCAAGTGAGTGTTATTCCGATGTGGTTTCTTGTGCTGTTTTAGAAAGCTAAAAATGAAACTAAATTCGAAGGTCAAAGGTCAAGCCAATTCCTTCGGTAGTTTCGCATTTTTTTCTTCCCCAAATTTACCTACATCTGGCATGAAGCAATGTACCGTGGTGAACTTCGAGTAATATTTGAAACCGGGACATGCCAATGTCAAAACTGAAGGTTAAAGATCAGTTGATTAAAAAAAGTATTCGCGCTTCGTTGTTATGACTTCAATTTCCATAAAGTTGGTGTCATTCAACGTACCGCGAGGTCCTCTAGCAAATTATTCAGAAATTAAATTAATTTTCAAACTCAAAGGCTGAACTCATTTCTTCTGTTGCCACGCGTTTCTTCGTTTTCTTCCAATGCTACCCAAAATTGGTGTCAAGCGATAGCCCGTGGTGAATCTCAAGTAACGTTTTAAACCGAGAGATGTCAAAAAGGTTGCTTTTCTGTTTGCAACCGTTGTCATAGGTGGCGCTCATATCCAATTTGACACCAAGCAATCCGTCATAACTTGTTCGGATGTGCTCTCTTTGCTGGGTATTAAGTTACAATGCCACATTGCTGTTCCGGACATTTCAAAGATACCGTGTTACGTTACCATTATACGTAGTTACCGTCCAAAGTTATCGATATACAATAAACCGTTTTTTTTCAAGTCCGCTTTTTTCTTAATGATTCAACGTAAGTTGCCAAATTTGCAGAAGTAACACGTACATGCGCACGATTTTATGACCAGCTTGCGTTCATAACAGCGGGAGAACAATGCTGTAATCCTGGATGAACCCAGGAATTGTCATGGGGCAAGTACTTGTCTGGAAGGGCGCCATTTTTTTTTCGAATGGCGCCTCTGGTTAAAAGAAATCAAGTGGGAACTCGGACTTTCTCCGAGGGACGCCTTTTCCCGTCCGTAGGGGCGCCAACTTCCATGTCCCCATTGCCACATCCTGTAACCACAGCTGGTTGTTATTGCATCGAAATGTGTACCGGAAAAACAGGAAAGCATGGAGAAGGTTAGAGAAGTCTATATTTACGACGGCAAAATGATCGTCCGATATTTTCTGTTTTCTTGTTACAAGAGGGAAACGTTTAACTTAATTACAGCATAGCTCTACGGTGATTGTGAAATCGGGCTCACCTGCCTCTGCGACGGGTCGATATCACCTACCACTGCGGCTGGTCAGGGTCACATACCTCAGTGGCGGGTCAAGGTCATCTACCTCTGGGGCGGATCCTGGTCACCTACCTCTGCGCCAGGTCAGGGTCACCTACCTCTGTGGAGTGTCAAGGTCTCTGCTGCGTTGGGTCAGGGTCACCTATCCCTGTGGAGGATCGGCGTCACCTACCTCTGCGGTGGGTCAGGGTCGCCTACCTTTGGGCGGGTGCGGGTGCGGGTCACCTACCTCTGCGGTAGGTGCGTCTGAACGTCTCGAAGGTGGTGATGTTGCGCACGTCGTACTGCGCCAGACTGACATCTTTGTTGAGTGACAGCGGGTCGGCCTTGTCCCAGACGTACAGCACATCCTTGGCGCTGTACCCGTCTGTAAAGTACAGTATGTCACTGGTGCTATACACTGTACTCGTCTGTAAGGTACAGCATGTCACTGGTGCTATACACTGTACCCGTCTGTAAGGTACAGTACGTCACTGGTGCTATGCCCTGTACCCGTCTGTAAGGTATATCATGTCACTGGTGCTGTATCCGTCTGTAAGGTATAGCATGCCACTGGCGCTATAACCTGTACCCGCCTGCAAGGTATATGTATATGTATATATATATATATATATATATACGTGGTCTGTCTAAAATGTATCCGAACTTTGGCCGGGAAAAAAAAATATTACGTACCTGACGGGATTGGGACCTAAACCCCTTCAAAGTAGGCCAATTGCGCCTGCACACACTTAGCCCATCGATCCTTCCACTGCCGAAAACACTTCTGGAAGGCTTCTATTGGAATGGTGTTCATCTCCGCCGTCGCGTTTTGCATTGTCTCTTCTCTATTGTCAAAACGGGATCCTTTCAATGGCGTCTTCAATTTCGGAAACAACCAGAAGTCGCAAGGAGCCATGTCTGGAGAGTAGGGAGGTTGGTTAACGACTGGAATTCCATGTTCGGACAAGAAATTTGGGATCAAGTGCGATGAATGTGCTTGAGCATTGTCATGATGCGGCTGCCAGCCTTTCGCCGTCTTTTGCGCCGAACTGCATCACGGAATCGTTTGGAACTTGTTGATAGTATTATTTTGTTACTGTTTGTCCTTCCGGTGCGTATTCGTGATGTACAATTCGACGGATATAAAACAAACAGTTGGCATCACCTTGGTTTTGCTTCGCACCTGTCGCGCTTTTTTCGGCCTAGGATTGCATGCCTAGAAAATTGCATGTACAGAATCTTTACTGATCCCAACCTCTTCAGCAATCTCTCGTACGGTCAAACGCCGATCTCCCATTACCAGATTTTCCACCCTCGCAGCAACAGCTGCACTCCGAGCGGTTTGTGGCCTCCGAGAACGCTCGCCACTCTCCACCGATGTGCGGCCATTTTTGAATCGGTTGAACTATTCCTTAATTTCTTAATTTGTGTTATCCCCATGGCATTGTCTCCAAACACCTGCTGAATCTTACGAATTGTTTCGCTTTCAGAAGCACCAAGCTTTTAACAAAATTTAATGCAGTATCTTTGCTCAACTCGTTCAGTCATCTTGAGAGAAATCGAAAATCCGACGAACATATATCGGAGCACCTCACTCAGCGGCCAGTAGGCAGCGACTGACACACTCGCAGGCAGAGAAAAAAAATTACATTAAGCTGTCTCCTTCCACTGTGCACTGCTTTCACTGTGCCTTGCATCACTACTGTACCCGGGAAAATTCAAGGTCGGATAGTTTTTAGACAGACTTCGTATATATATATATATATATATATTTGTGTGTGTGTGTGTGTGTGTATATATGTGTGTGTGCGTATGCGTCGATCCTGTAAAGCGGAACACCATTTCATATGGAACTATATAGCCTTACAGAAAAAGCAGAACAGAATCTGTTTCGAAATACTTAGCTATTGTGGTGTAGAGGCGCAACTCCGAAATGCTTACAAGATCCAATTTCTAGTGGGCAGAGCTGGCTGTCTAGTGGGAATTTCTTCAGATGCATTGGACACGATGCCTTTATTGTAAGCCTGCAACAAAATGGTGCCACATTTTAATTGAACATAGAGCGGCAACGATTAGATATCTATGTCACCCGAAATAACCGCCAGTACCAAACCGAAGCCAGTTCCAGGATAGTGGGTCAGAACATCCAATGGGTCGAACAATTCATCGGCATGTGGACGAAAGTGAACACTCTCGGCAGCACTGTAATTAAGCGACGATTTCACAACTGTGATGGTTCCTCGATTCGGAACCCATGGTCAGCAGAAGAGCGATGACCACCCATTCCCGCGGGTTACGCGGCCACGTGCACGTCTGGCCGGGCCGTGGCAAGCACAAAGTGTGAGACTGGGTACTGCTGGCCTGGCAGGGATCACTCCCATCTACTGATCTCTTATGAACTGCCAGCCTGAGGGTGGTCTTGATCCCATGCGACGAATAATAAGTTGATAAGGTTCGTTGGTCTTCAAACAGACGGACAGAGATATAGAAATATAGATATAGAGAGGTAGAGAGATATACAGATAGAGATAGTGAAAAACAGAACATAGTACAATTAGCAGATCAATGCAGTATCGAAACACAGCAAAGCGCAGCAGAGCAGTGCAACATCGAAACACAGCATAGCGCAGCAGAACATTGCAGCATCGAATCACAGCATAACGCAGCAGAACAGTGGGTGACATATCAGGATGCCCACAGCTCACAGTGTCCACAAGTTCATAATGTCTACAGCTCATAGTGTTCACAGCTCACGATGTCCATATGTTCATAACTTTCACAGCTCATAATGTCCACAGTTCATAATGTACACAGGTCCTAATGTTCACTGCTCGCACTGTCCCCAGGTGACAATGTCCACAGCTCACAGTGCCAAGCTCAAGCTCATAACATCCACAAGTTCATAATTTCCACGAGTTCATAATGTCCACGAGTTCATAATGTCCACAGGTCATACTATACACAGTTCATAATGCCCACGAGCTCGAGTTCATAACTTCCGCACGTTTACTATCTTCGCAGTTCATGTCCACAGCTCATAATGTCCACAGCTCATATTGTCCACAGCTCATAACATCCACAGCTCACAACTTCCACAGCTCGCAATGTCCACAGTTAGGAATATCAACAGGTCACAATACCCACATCTTCATAACGTCCACAGTTCAAAATGTCCACAGATCACCATGTCCACACCGTTTCGGCGAAAATATGCTACGTGAAATCATGTTCAATCTGATCGTACTGGCGTGGCAAACCGATAAATTTAGGAACATGTAGTTCAGCTCTAGTCAACAAATGGCAGGTCGATGGGTTCGTGCAAAATGCGGCAGGCCGAGGAATTCATACCAGATACGTGTCCTGTGATCCAAGTTGGATATTTTTGTAACTTTGGTTTTGAGCCTGACGTCTTCATTCATTATCGATGGATCATAGATCGACCGACTATTGTGAATAACTTCTTAAATACAATTTTCCCGAGTGTAGATAGTGTATGTAGATGGATACCGGCAAAGAACCGGCGCGTTTGACTGGTGCCGGCACCGGTATCGAATTTCGGCCCATTTCGGCCAGCATTCCCCGGAAGCGGCAAAGCATGAACATTTTCAGCCTGGCCGCGACTCCAGTACCGCGGGCACTATTTCGGTACTGGCTGCCGCAACCGTGGTACAACAATTATACATTTCTTTTGTGAATGTGGCTGGCGTTAAGATACGCCAGGTATATAATAGTATCATATGTTCATAGTATAATAGCATTATTATCATATTCGAGGGACATTATAAACGACGTCATAGCCGCGGGTGTGTACCCAGACATAGGTATAGGGGCACTGATTAAGGCATAGGCAATGGGGGGCGTGGGCGCCATGGCACCCCATATTTTTCGTGAAATCTTAACATTAACCCCATGGCGATGCATCTAAGAATCGAACCCAAAAGGCCGAGGTGTAAACAGCGAAGCAGGCTTTCTGTGAGTTTGGAGAATTTCCCCTGTCATTGACAGAACTCACGTGCCGGAACCCCACTCTCCACGCAACGGTGTCGCAAAGGTAATAAAAGAGAAGCAACATTTAACAATAATCAGAATTAATATGTTAATTAACGACGTCTTCAAATGCAATGTTTATTTAGCGTAGGCATCTATCACGTCGTGCCCGCGAGGGGAGAGGTTCAGCAGCTGGTAGCGGGATTCGAACCCACACAGTGTGAAACACGGCCGTGAAAAACAATAGTTGATGCATATACGTAAACGCATAGACAACATTCTGTTGCAAAATACAGACTTGCTGGCAGCTGGCCAGGTTTTCCCATGTGATTATATGACCCATTGACCCTTTAGCAGTGAGAAGCAACACGATTGCCGTTTTCTTCAAAGTCGACTTTGCTCGTGTTCCCTAACCACATTTTATTCTCGAATTCCTAGGACGCTGGACGCGCCCGATGAAACTCCGTTGACCTCAGCCTTTTACTGTGGCTGCGTATGCTGCATCTGGGCTTACCAGTCACTTGCAGCATTTGGCTGGCTGGAGTAAGTTTATGATTAACCTCATAGAGCAAACAAGCCACTCGCCAATGGAAGTCATCGTTTCTCGTGAATGAATAGGTTAGCATGACCGCTAACCTATTCATAAGTTAGTTTCGTGTTGGCTCGCTGACGTCCTATCCGTCAACGGATCGCCAGTGGAAGTATTCAGCTAAAGCTCAAAATCATCTCATCTAGCATAAGCGCCAAAGCAGTATTCTATGCCATCTAATCAGGTCATTAGGTTGAACACATGCATGAACATTGAACAATTGAAGGGCTTGAGCCATCAGAACAAATTACGTCGGCCGAAGCGTGGTGGATAAAAATAAATATTGGCAATCCGCATTGGTATTGGTCATAACCACGTCCCAGAGATTACGGATGGCATATCAAGATAGAAAGGGGAGACAACTCGGGTCTGAATGGGAAAGGGACAAACCTGATATAGCCTGTTGCTTTTAAACTGAAAATTGGATATGTATACACACACACACATATATATATATCTAAGGGTGGCACTTATTTTCGAAGTTTCGATTTTCGGTCGGGACTCCCCCGCAAAATGTGAAGTTGGGTTAGAAAACCCCCATGCAAACATTTTATGGAAAAATATTTATATTTTGAAATGGCGTCAATCGCTTGAAATTCTCTCATAGCCTATGCATACACTACGAATGGCTCGGGGTGGGTGGCGCACCCACGTATTTTCACTCATAGTCGAGCTAGAGTCCGGAATAGAAACGGGCGTGTTTACAGTGGCTGTACAAATCCAATAACAATATTTTGTTAAGGTCAAAGGTCAACTGGAGACCTCTGAGGTCAGGTCAAAATACTGAAATCGGCTAAAAATTACAAAACGGTTTAAATCTCTCGAAGTGCATGACCTAGGGCCCCTGAATTAAGAATACAGGTAAGACTCTGCGTCATCAGGATTCCAGTGATACCTGGTATGTTGAATTGTCAAATGACAAGGTCAAGTCAGGTCAAACCAGTGAGAAAAAAGTCGCCATTTTGCATGGAAAGTCACAGTTAATTGAAGTTTTAGGTTTTCATCCTTGGTGATGACTCATCTTTTCATAAACATATTACAAACACAGATGGTGGTTGTAGTGATGGAAATAAAGTGCATGTTTGCAATGTTTTCATCCTTGTCTTTTGTTTTTGCAGCAGGCATGAACAGTCACTCTTAGGTGAATATAGAATGGGTTTTGAGACAAATGCATATCATGACAAAACCTAATGGACCTGCAGTGAAGATGTTCCTAGCAGGCTGAAAATGATTGCATAATGGACTAGATGTGTATCTTCATGAAGCTAGGCATGAAGTTCACAGTGTATCCTCACAATGCAGAGGATTACGTAGCATGAACACAAGTGCAGCAATATATGAATATGCATGAATCCATGAAATACAACTCATACCATGCGTCTTAAAAAAAAAAACAGAAATACCCAAACCTCGATCCTATTGAGCGACTTACGAGGGCTCAGGTTTGTTTTTAGAAGTCTTGTGTGCGTCACAATAGTAGGCATGTATTTTGAAGAAAAATAGAATTGATGAAATGTTCCGATATTAATATATGCTCCTCTACAGATCTAAACAGGGAAATAAAATTAGAATTGTGTCTTCATTTATCTTCGCCTTACATTAATACATTTCACAAATACTGCAAATATTAGCAAACATTGTTTACCAAGAACATGGGATGAATAATTTCATCCTAAGCCTGGCACATTCCAGGAGGATGATAACACATGAAAATACAGGGGAATTTGTGAATGAATACTGGCGAGCATGATGGATAAATCAAAGATCAAGGCAAATATTTTTACCTCTCATCATCATGTGCACATTGAAGTGAAAATTATGGTGTTTTTTCAATTGCCATTTGTTGATAGCTCACTGGCTTGTTCATTTGTCACAGGTAACAACCCGAATGCCATAATTCTCCCTTATAGTGGAAATATTTGATCCTACATTTTTGCATGACATTCTTTTTATTGTTCTAAGTCCTTTCCAGTATAATAGCCTCCGAGCCGTGCAGGATAAATATTTGTTTTTAAAGAACATAAATGCAAAGTGTGCATTGTGTCCTGTGGCACTATAATTTGTCACGAAAGCGCAAAATATCGCTGCGCTGAATTTTGTTTGCATTCAATTATTTTCATAGCCTTGCATTTGGCATACACGTGCATACAGTGCAGCGTGAGGTCTATGTGTACTGCATTGAGCGGAGTTAACCTTAGACCACCTCAACCTACGTTGCACAGATGTGTGGTACAATATAGATGATGAATATCTAAATTTACATTGGTGATATATTAGTGGCAGATCTGCGTGTGTTGTTCGAAGGAAAGCATATGATCAGGGTAGGGCCGGTGGATTCTAAGGTTCTGCTTTGTTGGGAGGGGAAGATTCAGAGCTGAATGAGGCCGAAATAGATATTGCAGGGGAGAGACGGTATTAGGTCTAAGGAGGCCAAATGGGCCGCCCGCCATGCCCAAAGGGGAATGTCACCTCATCTGCTGGAATGCTACCCCTCTGGCCTCCTTTCCATCCCTTACTGTTGAAGTGCCGCCCATCCGGAAGGTCGGAGTGCACCCCTCCCCTTTGGTTCCCGCTTCCTAGGAAGGCAAGCTAGTGCCACCCCAGCACATCTTTAGCTTCCACCAGCCCCCACAGCTCAGCCACACACCCTGTAAATTCCTGTATCCGACCCTACTTGAGACTGAATTATGTGATGCTGAATATCCCCACAGGGGAGGAACCTTGACATGTTGCAAGGTCTGGACAGGGCAGGAATTATGGACCCAGCACCCAATTATATTGGCATGAGGACAAGTTTAAAAGTAGAAACTATGAATTTACCAAAGAAGTATCTAAAGAAACTTGAAAGATAATGCAACCATAAGCCACATGGACCAATGGCATAGGAACAGGGCAGTCTCCCTCCCCCACTTTGAAGCTGGTGGGCAATGTCTGGCATCTTTTCATCTCCCCCCCAGTAGAAAACATTTCAGTCTCATGGCACATCCTGCTGCCTCCCCCCCCCCCACATAAAAATGTTCCTTTTGGCCCTGACAGGTGCCATCTTGGTTACAATTTGTGGAAATTAAGAACTAGTTGTCCACAACATTCGTTGATTAATTATGCATGAAATAATGAAAAGAAATTATTTTCTCCTTATGATACCAGTCTATGCTGGCCGCCCCCGACATATGCACTTGACAATTGACAAATTCACTGAGGCCCATAACCAGCGGCAGGCAGTGAATGTGCGAACTCTAGACAGCAACGGCTCCCCGGTGGTCGTTCACTGCACGACTGCCGTAGTGCGGAACTACGCTGACCCAGTTCCGGACTACACGGCGACCCAAACACAGACCAGCTCTGGGACACGGGACCGACACGAGGCCGACGGACGACGTCACGGACGGTGACGAGTCACGTCGTCGATTGTCTCAGACATGACTTCGAACTTATTGACGAGGGCATCAGCATTCAGGTCCTCGTCTGACTGTGAGGCAGTCTATTCTGGCAGGAAAAATGGTTTCCGCCGGATGTGCGGATATGGAAGGAACAATCTAACAGAAGTCACGTTCATCTAGATGACCGTGACCACCGCCTCGAGACTTTATTGTCGAAGTGATGAACGAGGAAGAAGCGACCTGGATGCTGGAGTACATGGACAGCCTGCACCAGGTGATAAGCCTATTTCAGGGGTCAGGATTCCTGAAACGACAGCTGCCCAGCTGGATGTGATTAGCCTGCCTTTGCGGCGGCTGATCGAATCTCGCTTCGTGGAGTACTTAGTCATGGCAGTGACCAAAGTCCTCCACAACCGAGCTGGCATGATCAATGTTTTCCAAGACATGATCGCTCAGGGGTCGTTTTTTACTGGGTCGGCCCAGCGGATTCTCCGGACGCTGGAGAGCCGGGAGTTTGTGATGGCGTCGCTGATCAGCATCGATGTGATGACGCCCGCTGTGGCACTGAGTAAGGCTGGCCAATCAGCGCTGTACTCGGTGTTTCGGGACCGCCAGGAAGTGGACAAGTATCTGTCCACCCTAAACATAATTGGAGTGGGTGCATTCTCTGGCCAGCTAGAGAGGGAGGGGCCGGCGGTGGCTGACGGCACCGGTTTCCGAGGCGCCGAGGTCGGAGTGACCGAGCAGCACCGGCTGCGGCGTAGTGACGTAGAACGCGACGCGACTGACATGACACAGGCGACTAGGCGACGATCTGACCTGGTGGCGGCGATCCTGCGACTTAGTCCAACTTATCTTGACCCGACTGACATTGAACGACTCATAACTCACACATTCAACATGGACAGGATCGCCTCAACGAGCGAAGACTCAGACTATGGTGAGGCGACGTTTTTAGACCTGGCCGAACGGCTGGGTATGGGGAGTGTGAAGCTGCCAGGCCACCCGTACAGCGACAGCTGCTCAGGGACCACATGTGTGTGCCTCCTCTCCCAGTATCGCGTTTTCAAAGAGCGCGTGAGAGATAGATACAGTGACTTCGCGGAGTAGCTGCCAACTGACCAGTCCAGCGGTGTAAAAAGTTGGTGTCCCGAGAACATCCTGCGCACCTTCCATGACGTGCAGACTGGTTTGCACAGGGACATCTCTGATATGGTCGAGGTGGCAGAGATATGCCTAATTATGTCTCGAAGCCAGTCCGATACAGAACGGGTGGGAAAAACTGCAAAGCATGTGAGGGTCGCTTCGAGGGAAAATTCCATGAAACAAAAGAGGTAAACAAAGATAGGGCAAAGCAAGAGGTGTTCATCATCGATAATAAGGTGCCTTTGAGATTCTTTCCTGCGGCCGCCGTCACGGACAGATGGCTCACAGATCACCGTCCAGCACTAAAGCGTACCGTGACTGACAGACAGTCCCTCACAGTAAAAAAAAAAACTGAACCGAGTACCGAGGCGCCTGAAATTTATGTTTTGTTAAACATGAAAAGATCCAGTGGCCAGTAAGAGACAGGAATAAATGTGTGCAATATGTCATGACATGCTAATCATTGTATGTGCGATATCGATGACATGGAGGAGAGGGAGAGCGGTATCCATTATTTCACGATATGTGTGGTCTGTTCATCTGTTCATGATCTGCTTCACGATATTACTGATGTGTACACATCGGTACAGCGAGTGCTCATGTGAGCAAGGATGGTTGGTTATTGGATTAACGACACGTCGAGCGTTGAGTCATAACGTCGCCAACCTCTCGCGCCGATTGGTCGCGGGCGAGGAGTAGCGACAGATGAGACTCGAGCCCACAACCTTTCGATTGTGACACGAGCAGCTTATCCCTAGACCGCTCGTCCCCCATATGAGCGAGGAAGCTAGGTTGCTGAAATGGTAATGCGGAAGTGTGTTCTAATTCGCATTTTGTTATGAGACACCGATCTGCACATGCATATGTAGAACAAGAACACTGTCCTGAGTATGTTGTACATGAGCGTGCGCCCCTTCAAGCAGACCAGTTAAATTGCTTCCGCATGTATTCATTCATGCTAAAGCGCGTGTGCCGGCGTGTCAAGCCCGCGCTTTCTGCCCTTGCATTAATACTAGAAGAGCGCGAGAAGGTATGTTTGCATGGTGGGGCGTTTTACCGAGCTTCCCCTAATGCATGGTATTATAGTTTTTAAGCGATTGTATCACTCAGACCTGAACGGTTATGGTTGTTGATGCAATAAGACTCATATTTTATGTTCCGAATGTGTCATTGGCGCTGAAAGAACGTGGAACGATGGACAAACACAAGAGAAGCTGTTGCTTCATTTCAACGAATCCAAGTCGCATTGGGGATATGCAAAATAATTATCTCCGTGAGATAGTACGATTTTGGTTTCGCTTTTGACTGGTATTTGTAGAAACTATTCACATTTTCAGTCACGCTCGTGATCATATCGATTCGAAGTTCAGCCATGCACAATTAAAAGTTGTTGTTGGCTTGGTTAGTGCTTCCGTTGATGGGGTCGGTGCTGACTGTTCAGATGCCTCATTTCACGCTTATATTAAATGTTGATGGTGTGCTGTACTATTTATTTACAAAGTCCAGCTGTTTGATCGAGTTGCGGCATGACCTTCACCAGAGATGATGCTCCCTTGAGACCAAATGACTAAGGACATAACACATCACAAAAAGCAAAACAAAAGCAGTGTCAGTATTAGCGACATTGCCGTAGTTACGCTCCAGCTACAGCCGAAAAGCAGACGTAGAAATATGCAGACATGATTCGAAAGTGCTGTCAGACACAGACACTGAACTGGTGATACGGTCGTTCTGCGGGCACTGGTTCAGCATTTGAGGACGTGACAGGTCACAGGTATGATGACAGTTATCTGGATTGCATAGGTCAGCACCGCCACCCAGGGATGTAGGCTTCGTGATCAGGCCTGCATGATAAGGACTGGTCAGCGAGGCAGTGGCCAAGGTAGATGGTACCTGCAACACAATGCCAACCAATCAAATACACCCACATGCAGCTCATGGCATTTGGGTGAGGCCAGTATCCACGTTGTACATGCAGGTTTAAGTGGCAGGTCCTAGATTCGCAACATTTATCTCCTCCAAGGGACGGAACAGTCAATTACATCGCCTTTGTACCTTTGCACGCATCACGGTCTGCCATCATACACGTTGAGGAAGACCACAGCCATCAAGCACTCGGCATGCACAGGTGAAACAAACACGTCCAAGTATAACATGGACACCGGCGAGACAGTGTGAGTGGCGCCATTAGCCGTGAATGTGCATAAAGTGTGTCGTGAACCAACCAATAAACAATAAAGTATAACATGGAATGTAGGTCTTTGATAGGGTGGTGCACAGGTGTCCTTCCGCCATGTGTGGCAAGATTAATGTGCAGAAGTACCAAACAATGGAATTACCTGTTTCATTTCAAGCACCGCGCTACATTCATGGATTCAATATAAAAAAGGAGAAGCAAAATGAGAAGCATGTGAAGGTACTGACCTCAACAATGTGGTTCAGGAAGAGTGGAGGCAACATACAATTTGTCCAAATTTGTATGATTATGTTTGCTACTCTGTTGTCTCCATGAGTTTATTTTATTAGTATGATGACGCAATCTGGGTTTTCATCATGATGCATCTATCCAGCATTTTTCATCTTTCACTATCTCAGAGTGATTTTGTCTTTCATCAGCACAGGTACTGAAAAAGTAATTTTAAGACATTGGGTCAAACGTCTGGAAAAAATGCCCAAAATCTTTCACAATCTGGAGATAGTTTGGCCTGACATGCGTCTTCCCGCGACGATCGCGATATGCGAGTGCCTTTCTAGACGGCGCTTCCGCAAGAATGAGGTGCCAGCGAATAAACTGGGCGTGAAAACACACGAGGATCAGATTTCCTGGGAAAAGGCGGGAACCGGCGGAAACATGGGCGAACAAACACGCAGTGATGCTGTCGACAAGTGCGAGTGCCCGGAGTGCAAAAGCATCTCAGCTCGCGGTTGGAGCCCCTCCGCAATGATAAATCTGGATAAGTGATACACTACTGGTGGCTGTCATGGTTGCTTCCACAAGGTCTAAGACTCAAGTATATCTGCTAAATTCCCTGGAGGACAAAATAATTGGATCAAAACTGCCGTCCAACCGCCAAATCCTAGGATTTTTCCTCCAGCAACACAAAACACAGAAGAGAACCGAAAGCCAACCAGCAGATGAGACGATCAGGGTAGTAGCTGAACGTTGGGGATCGCGCGAAGATACCGATGCAGAAAAAGCGTAGAACCAAGGAAAAAGTGATCAAGCTGTATAGGAAATGGCGGCATTTCAGGAAAAGTTGCCAGACGTTGAAGAAGTGGCAGGCTGCAGCCGAGCAGAGCTTCGTCGACCGCTTGGAAGAATTATTCGATATCGCCCATGGCGACGCTCTCAACATGATGAACATCCAGGGAGATAAAAAGTTCCTCATAGCTCAATGGCAAAAGGGCCGCCGCGGAAGCATGACTGGAACTGACGTCAGCCTCGCATTGAAGGAGCAGAGGCGCGGCCGCCGGCGTGACGCCGAGGAGGAACGACGCCGGTGTCATCATCAGGACTGCCGCGAAGCAACAGAGACAGCTAAGGTGACAGACAACTCAAGTGAAGAAGATGTTGAAGAAGACGACGCCCAGGGTAGTGGGCCTGGTGACAGTGGTACTACAGGCTGCCCGTCCAAGAAACGACGCGGAACTAGGATGGCCATCAGTTCAGAGTTAGCAGCCGCCATGGACAGGACGAAGACGTCCAACAGGGCCGCGGTACACGTCCTGGCGGCTGCGGCGGAGAAACTAGGTCATGATCCTGATAACTTGGTCATCAACCGCGAGTCCTTCCGAAGAGACAGGGTGAAGTTGAGGAAGGCACCTGCCAGCGAAATCAAGGAAGCGTTCTCTCTGACGTCCCCCTCACCGTGCACTGGGACGGGAAGATTGTTGAAGACGTCGAAGGCCGCGTTGACGTTCTTCCAGTGCTGGTCTCCGTCGAAGGAGTGGCGAAACTCTTAGCTGTGCCGAAGCTGCCAAATGTCACTGGAGTCGCCGTGGCAACAGCAGTGATGTGGCAGGATTGCCAGATCGCCGACCGGGTGAAGGCTCTAAGCTTCGATACAACCAACAGCAATACCGGCACCTCCCTCGACGCCTGCACCATCCTGGAGCAGAAGTTGGAACGGGAGGCCTTCCATCTGGCGTGCAGACATCACATCTTGGAGTTGGTGGCAGCGAAGGCGTATGTTGTGTGCATGGGGCCTTCGTGGGCTCCAGAGGCCCAACTCTTCAAGCGTTTCGCCGACAGGTGGAACAACATCGACAAGCAGAAGCCAGAACCTCTGAAAGGTGCAGATGGCGTGAATGAGGAGCTGCGAGTTGACTTGGTCGCCAACTTCAAGACCCTGCTGGAGCAGCAACATCCTCGAGATGACTACCGAGAGCTGCTTGAACTGGCTGTGATTCTTCTTGCTAACATTCCTCAGCGAGGGATCAGGTTCATGCGTCCTGGTGCCGTCAGCCACGCGCGGTGGATATTCAAGCTCCTCTATGCCATCAAGATCGTATTCAGTTCCACCTCACACCGAAGGAGCTGGCCGGCCTCAAGCGTTTCG
The DNA here is from genome assembly GCA_034440575.1 of Imbricaverruca yamaguchii. Taxonomy (NCBI): domain Eukaryota; kingdom Metazoa; phylum Arthropoda; class Thecostraca; family Neoverrucidae; genus Imbricaverruca; species Imbricaverruca yamaguchii. The sequence goes on from JAOTOL010001660.1 coordinate 4,053,940, forward strand.
TCGTCTTCGCGGTGACCACCTATATCCCAGCCTGGTACACATCGCCGTGCCCAGTATCAGCATCGGCGCAGGACCTGGCCTTCGCCAAGGCGCTGACTGGGTACCGCGATGAGCAGCTGTCCAAGGCAACATAAGCGGTGTTTGGCCGTCATCTCTGGTATGTAAATGAACGCCTTGTCGGCCTGGCATTCTTCGATAAGACCATCAGTTTGGAGAAGAAGTGGGAGATGGTCATGGCGCTGGGGAAAGATGGAGAAGAGCCGCCGCGGCGCGTCAAGGAGTACTTGACGTTCGCCCGATGTCTCGCGCATTTACTCTATGAGCTACGACCAATTATGTCAAATTTTAGCCGAATTAAAAAGTTTGACCTGACCTCAGAGTTACTTGTCGACCTTTGCTCTTAAAAATGGGTGTCACTGAGTTCGTCTTGCCACCGTCAACACGCTGTTTTTATTCGGGGGTCTCGCTCAATTAGCAGCGAAAGTGCGTGGATGCGCCATCTACCCCGAAATATTTGCAGTGTATGAGGCCATGGGAGAATTTCAAAGGATTGGCGCCACCTCTAAATATAAGTACTTTTCCATAAGATTTTTGCATGGGGATTTTCTAACCCAACCTCACATTTTGCGGGGGCGTCCCGTTTGAAATTCTCAAATGTAAATTTTCCCACGTATCTAAGTGCCACCCTATTATATATATATATATATATATATATATATATATATATATATATATATATATATATATATATATATACAACTTCAATTGAGCGGAGTCGACTTGAACTCTGAATCACAAGAAGTGGTGTCTATTCTGACTCCATTCCACCTCAGGACAACTTTTACAAGTTGGGTGGACTCCATGCCTAACTCCGGCTGCCAAGAAATGATCAGATTAAACTCTGACTTCAAATCCTGAAAACTGTCATTTCGGGTGCGACTCCAGCCATAAATATACGCACGAAGTGATGTGCTATGGCTATGCAGCACGCACATGCCACTTCTTCGCACGTCAAAAATTCCTTAAATGCATTCTTAATTACAGTGAAAGCTAAAAGCATATTTCATATAATAAAGGCATCATTCACCTGTAAACAGTTGGGGCGGTCCAGCACCGGGCAACCAACGGGTGACACCGCCATGCGAGCGATTTCAACCTAAGTGGGTGTAATGGTAGTCGTGGGTGCTGAATCAATTTGTGAAAGTTTTAGCTTCATACTGGCAGCGACCTCGGAGATAGAGCGTGGAGAAATTTGCATAGGTCACATTGCAAATCAATATTTGAGAGCGATTATCTCCAGTACTTTAAAACTTAGCATATACATATAGCATATATATAGGGTTGTACATTGCTCGATCATATTGGGCCGCGTGATGCGTTTATGACGACCTTGTCTAATACGATCCGCAATCTGACCAGACATCGTTATATCCGATGCACTGAAGGACATTGCTGCTTTTGTTCACGCGTTCTAACAAGTTAGTTCCTATTTTGAAGTCACACATCCCTGGTCTCAGAAAGATTCACTACGTTTCAGACGGATGCGCCGGTCAGTACAAGAACCGTTTCAATTTTGTGAACCTTTGCCGTCACCGTGAAGATTTCGATGTTGACTGCGAGTGGCACTTTTTCGGCATCTCCCATGGCAAGAGAGTATGCGATGTGTCGGTGGTACAGTGAAAAGAGCGACGGTTATGGCGAGTTTGAGACGACCTAGCCAGGACCAGGTTCTGAGTGCTGAAGATATGAACCGGTTTCTCAGTGAAAGATTAATTTCGGTCATTCATTTCCTATTAGTTTCCAAAGTGACTGAATCACTTAAAGAGCGGTTCGCCAAGGCTCTCACCGTCGAGAGCACACAAAGGATTCATAAGTATACACCAGTTGACCGGTTTCACATCATTGCATCTGAACTGTAATCCAGTATTGTAGTTCATGTTGGCGTTTATAGGGATGAGGTGGTAAGCGTTAATATGTGATTTATTTTAGGCGATCAAATGTGAGCGAATGTAGGGATGCCAATACAAAAACGCGTGATATTCGCATTGGCTTGTAGATACGTAATTTTGTCGTTGGAGGATTCGTTTGATCTTATGTCGATATTATTGATATTATGCATATAGGGTATATGGTGGTATGTTGCTAATGTTTGTTCTTAACTCTGCATGTGAAATGAATAAATGTTGGAATATTAATGCTACCACTAAAAACTATTCACGCTAAGAGATACACAGATAAAGAGATCAAGAGATACGGAGATCAAGAGATACGGAGATCAAGAGATACGGAGATCAAGAGATACGGAGATCAAGAGATACGGAGATCAAGAGATACGGAGATCAAGAGATACGGAGATCAATAGATACGGAGATCAAGAGATACGGAGATCAAGAGATCAAGATAAATCATGAGATCTAGAGAGATCAAGAGGTGAAAAGGGTGAGGGAGAAGGGAGAGACAGAGGAATATATGGATATAGATTTGGATGTGTATATATATATATATATATATATATATATATATATATATATATATATATATATATATATATATTATATATATATATATATATATATATATATATATTATATATATATATATATATATATATATATATATATATATATGTGTGTGTGTGTGTGTATATATGTAGATGAAGTCATAGACCTGTATTTAGATATAGATATGTAGGTTAGGTATATCCTGCGCATTCAGTTGTTCTGGTGCCTCTTGTTTGCCGACGTTAAATTCAGGATAGTTTTGCAGGATTCGCAGGCGTTTCATCGCCCAACGCCCGACAGCAGTCTCAAAAACTCGTGTTTCGCGACGTCACCTCTCGCCGAACCGGGCTGCGACGTCGAGCGCCCGGCCAGCGCAGGCTGGGAATCGGAAGACTGCAATTGCGGACACAATTGTTGAACTATTCATCACTTTGTCAACGTGTACAGTATCTTCAGATCTGTATGCTGTTGTGCTGTTTGCGCATCATCTTTTCCTTGTCACTGTCATGTGGAGGTGTCTTTGGAGATCAAGCTGAAGACGCCACTGGCAACTAGTGGTGTCATATTTCGGAATTTCCAAAATCATTACCGAACCGATACCGATTTGCATATAACCGTGGTGACCGAAATATTACCCATCGGAACATAAGGCCAAAATTGTCCGAAAAATTACCGATTGTGGAAAAAAACAGTATTTGGGAAAGCAAATAGTTAAATACCATACTACGAGTCTCATGGACAGAAAATTGAACAATATTTTGAATGTTTTTTGCTTTAAAAAAATATTTAAAAAAAAACATTTCAAATACTTCATCTGAAAGTCAAGACCTGATCATGTCCAAAGCATGTACCGGGCCGGAACTAGGTATGTAGGTGGTTCACTGCTTTCTAAGTACTCGCTCAGATGTTGCATTTTTTCGCCTTCTAGATGAATATATTTTCGTTTCCCCAAACTGAACGGTTGCACTTTCAACTTCGAATGGCAATGATTAGCAAACGGCAAAATAATAGGTTTTTATCACTGCTACATGTTATTACTTTGATCTTTCTCTAAACACCCGGCAGCATGAGGCTTGAATCCTCAACATAGGCGGTTTAACGTCACTAGTATGCACAAGTTTTTTTACTTGATGCTTTACGAGTTACTACTCACAAGCTACTAAGGCAATTTAGAGTCGGGCAAACAAACTGTGATGCCACGAAGTCCATGAAATTAAGCCCATCGCAGCATTAGTAGCATTACCGAAATGTGTCCTAAAAATTAATGTTTGGCCGACGGCCCCTGAGTGGTCAGATGCACAACCGAAATGTCTCGAAAGTGTTCCCAAAATCCGGTGAATTTTTGTTTGTGGGGGAGGTGAATGGGTGGGTGGGACAAACAATTTCCGAATTTTGGAAACCGAAAAAGAGTTGCCGAAATCCGACGATTTTTTGGTGGTGGTGGGGTGCAGTGGGGACTTCCTCACCCGTTTTCGGTGCCTCGGACCACCCCTGTTTGTAAGAAAATTTCCTGACACTTTCACTTTTACCATCTAGTTTCTGCACCTACGATGCCCAGGATCTGATACACATGACCGCGCTAGATCTTGCTGACCGCAGGATCTAACCGTGAGAGCACAAGTTTCACGTGGCTCACATGACTGGCTTTTCTCGGAACGTGAGAACGCACTATGTGCATGGTTCGCACCACCCGCGCGTATCGTAATCGGAAGACTGCCAGTTGATGAGGTCGGATTGCATGACGCGCGTGGACTTCAATGGCCACCCCTTAGGCACAATTTCGGTGATGTCGAGCAAATGTGCTGCACGTGAGCGACGCCGATGTGGTTGGAGAAACGGGTTGCGCCAAAGTCCTCCGTCGTCAATTGGTTTAACGTGTGAAACGTGGATTTCAAAGTCGGGATATCATCGATTTTCGTGCGCTTAATCGGCTCGGTTTCAACCGGCGTAGCTCGCAAACAAATGGACCGAACGACACCAAACGGACACCGTGATGTAGCCGAGACAATCTCCAAGCTCGGAAATGCAAACGTTTTTGCAGTACGTGGTACGTGCATCCAGAGGAGGGGCGTAAAGAATAGCCGGCCGTTTTCATCGCTTTTTCCGATCGGGTTTGGTGCTGGAAAACGGATAAAAGTGACGGCACGCCGTTTCGTGCATTAGCCGGATCCATGTACCGGCTACACTTTCCCCATTGATTATGGCCACCTACCGCATAGCAGGGGTCAGCCATCGCGACAAGAGTGATAAGTGTCGTGACCCATAAATCTGGCTCTTCTTCCCACTCCATTAACTTCTTGGTGATGCCACATTTTGGATAAAAAGTGATATACACACATAGCCCAAACGATTGTGATTCACACGATACCTTTATATTTTCACCAACAAAACAGCTTTACGTACAATCAAGGATGTCTTGAAGCATTACCGAACATTATTTTCGGCCTTCCCAACCGGCTCATTGCATGGATGAATCGTTAGATCTGCTGGACCTAACTTCATCGGTTGAAAATAATGCAGGTCGCACATGCTACCAAACCAGCTAAGCTACCGTGTGAAGGATTTTACATAGGTGAATACATCTTATGTTGTCTGCTGGGAAATACGAATGTGCTACAAAATAATATTGAAATGAAGCTGGAAAAGGGCAGGACAGTTCACATAAGATGAGGTCCGCTTGGGTCAGGTCAGGCCGAGTCTTACTAGGTTAAATTTGATTTGGTGATATTCGGTTTGATTGGGTTTTGCTGTGTTGTGTTGTGTTGGGTTTGGTTAAGTTAGGCTAGGTCAATGCAGATTAGTTAATTTCGCGCTACCTCGGTTCACAACTGCTCGGGGAAGGGGAGTGTTCTACACGGTCTATATGTGGGCTATGCATACTTTTACGATCAGTCGCTCTTGCTGCCACGCCAGCCAGCTACCGTAAGAATGGTTTGCCAGGTGAATGTAACTTACGCTGCATAGTGGGAATGGCAGCTGTGCTATAGGAAGTATGGAAACAAGGTTTATAAGGAATACGTAGATGAAATTGGAAAATGACAGGGCAAAGCAGACCAAATAAGGTCTGATTACGTCAGGTCATGTCAGCTCTGGTCCTGTTAGGTTAAGTTAGGTTTGGTGGTATTGGGTTAGGTTTGGTTGTAATGGGATGGGCTGGGCGGGGCCGGGCCGGGCCTGGCCGGGCCGGGCCAGGTTCGGTTAGTGTATATTAGTTAATTTCGTGTTAACTCGGTTCAAATCAGCTTGGGGGATCCTAGCTGTGGGACGGGGGATTCGCCGTTTGTTTCTATCTGTTACAGGTCCTGAGATATGTGTCAATATCTTAGTCCTACCTGATCTGGTCGAATTTGACCTATGATGACCCAGTGACCTGAATGTTCACCTTAGCGAAAAAAATGACCGAAACACTTTCGATAGAGCCCGTCAACACCGTTTTCCGTTTGTCGCTAGCTAGCATAGTTCTAGAGATCTTAAGGGGGCAGATATCTGTCCCCTGGACATGCGAAGTTGGCGCGGACCACCGGACGTGCGAATGCTAAGGTTATATCCCATTGCATTTAAGAATTTAGCTACCAGAGTAGGCGTATTTACCTACCATGCATCGATGCTGACTAAGAAACGCAGGCCAATATCCCACTCGGATTCTGAGAAACGTGTCTTGAATGAATTCATCGCCCTGCAGCATCTCGCGAGAATTGATCGACCTGCCATCTGTTAGCAAGAGGTGAACCAGAGGTTTCTACGTCTGCCGGTTTGCCGCACCGCCATATGCGATAAGGTCGAAAATGATTTCACGTAGCATATTTTCTCGGAGACGGTGTGGACATTGTGGTCTGTGGACATTATGAACTGTGGATGTTATGAACGTGTGGGTATTGTGACCTGTGAATATTAGGAACTTTGGACATTGCGAGCTGTGGAAGTTGTGACCTGTGGATATTATGAGCTGTGGACAATATGAGCTGTGGACATCCTGGACTGCGAAGATAACAAACGTGTGGAAGTTATGAACTCGGGCTCGTGGCCATTATGAAATGTGGATAGTATGACCTGTGGACATTATGAACTCAATGACATTATGAACTTGTGGACATTGTGAGCTTGTGGTACTTATGAACTGTGAGCATTGTGAGCCGTGGACATGTGACCTGTAGACAGTGCGAGCTGTGGACATTATCACCTGTGGACATTATTAGCTGTGGACCTTGTGAGTGTGGAAGTTATGAACATGTGGGCATCGTGAGCTGTGGAAACTATGAACTGCGGACATTATGAACTTGTGGACACTGAGCTGTGGGCACTGTGAACTGTGGACATTATGAATGACCCCCGAACAGTGCAGCATCGAAACGCAGCATAACGCAGCAGAACAGTGCAGCATCGAAACGCAGCTCAGGTTAGTGTGGTATCGAAAGCCACGTCCAGCACTGTGCGGCGGAGATGCAACAAAAGCCAGGCAGCTAGTGCATGCTTCTCATGATGGCATGGCATGGCAGGGCAGCGGTGGTGGTGGGGAGTGGCTCGGCCTACGGTGAGGGACGGGGGAGGGGCGTGGTAACTCGTGGCACGCCGCTGTGGATAAACAGCTGGCGCACGGTGGGTGGGGTCGGGTGCGGGAATATTGACATCGTCGCTGACGTCAAGGGACGTGCCCCGCGCACAACTTATTGGAAGGAAGTTTGGGATTATGGTCCGGAAGGAAACGTCCAGATGGAAACGGTACATTGTGGTCCCCCCCTCCCACACACGCACACAATCGACACGCGGCGGGGCCAACACATATTAAGAGGTGCATTCTAAACCGCCTGTACAAGTGCGCCGGTGTCTGGCAGGCATAAGACATGTGAATCGGTGGGCAGATGACGGGGGATCCAAACCAATTGTCTCTGGCGATTACAACTAGGTGCGATTGCAATTAGAATATTAACATACGGCTCCGATTACTAAATATTAGCGCGGTCCTTCTGAGTCGGACAGCTTGAGTTCGATTTATTTGTCCCAATACCACACTTCACTTACCTCATCGAGTACATCAGCTCTCCGCTTCGCCTTATGCGGATAAATTTGTTGGGCACGGTGATCTTGTGGAGGTAGGACTTCTTCCCGTTCAGGAAATACGTGTCTGGCTTCCAAATCTGAAACGGGTGCCTAAGATAAAATACGAATACACGAAGATGCAAGAACATTGTGTGTCAAAACGGCCGGGCCGATTTCGTGCAGTTTGACACGTAATGCGCGAACATATGTGGGTGGTTTAGGGTCAAACTGGTCACATCGGGCAAGTGGAACGTGGAATAGGGGAGGGGCATTCCGGTTTTTCCACTTGGCTACTTCTCTGGAATACAAGGCAACCTTTACATGTAGTAGTTCAGTTTAAGTTTAGCATGATAACGTGAAATGAAACGAGCTCATGCTCAATATTGGTTTTCATTTTCGTTATATCGCTTCAATGTTTGATAGTGCAGTTTTATGAAATAGGGCCCTGAGCTAGGCGGAACATGTTGCGTCAACATTGACTCCTGAGTCGATCTGGGAATTCCAGTTCAACGACCTAATGAAATATGAAATAAAAACATCAGCAATTAATACATATATATTTCTTAGGTCAAATGATACTTTGGCAAATTGGTCTTTAATTTTTTTTTGATTTTTAAATTTTTTTCTCGGAATACTATGTTTATGAACGTGATTCGGAAGATGCGACCACTCGTTTTCCACGGGAATGCTTACTTTTCAATTTGAACGATGACGTCATAGTCATAGTGAGATCCTATTTTCAGGTTGCGAGACGCTGACCTATGGCTCCAATCCTCATCTAATCACAGATTGATGAAGCACAACACCTGCCACGGTTCCAGACGGGTTCCCTTGAGTAATGTCCCTTTCTAGTCGCTTGTTACGACCACACACCTCTTCTTCTCCTTGCTCCTGGCGACACGAAATGTCTTGGTACGCTCAACACCGATGTCTACTCTGCTGCAACCTGTAGGCTTTGGCACATGCAGACAGTGAACTCCGGCCGGAAGAACCACGTGGCGTCTCAAAAAAGTCTACACTGGCCTCGTTATCCTAATAATAAAGTATAATTAACTATGTCGTATGGGACTGGGTCACATTCCGCACACACAAATCATTTTTGCATTAGTGAGCAGACACGGAAGTAATATTGACAAGTCGGCTTTTGCTGCGTCCCGTCTTCCCTCAAGACCTCCAACAAATACTATGAGAATTAATAATTAAATAGGAAAACCTAACCTAACCTAACCTAACCTAATCTAGCCTAGCCTAACCGAACTTAGCATAACATAACACAATACAATCCACCCTCATCTAAACTGATGTAAACCTATATATTTTAATTTCATAACACAAGCGTTATGTTTATCGTGACGTCACCCGTACGTCACGGCCCCGAGCCGTGTAGCCTTCTCAGATTCTTTCGGCGTTCTTATGGGATGATGGTGTGTCGTCTATGTGGCAGAGGCCGAATTAAACATTTTCGAGGTAAATTAGTGTTGAATTAAGTACGTGGAGTATTGCATTTTCCTTTAGTCACATCCGAGAAGCGCCAGGTGAGGGATGGATAAATTATGGCATAAAGAATGGAATGATATATGTCACCTGAAGTCAAATTCCGCAGCTATCATCGCTATTGCATAACTAGTTATGTCCGAAACATAATTCAAACCCATTTTGGAGCATTTATCGCAGCGACCCCATAACAATGTCAAGCCAAGCCACACAAAAAAAAAACAAAATGTAACATGCTTGACCTCATTTTATCTTGCAGATATTGGCCTAAGGTAATTAAATTTGCACACAATTAAGTTCACTACCGTACCTATCTACCCTGAAAATGTTACTATAGCTGTAATAAAAACCGATATCTCAGGGAGGCCCAATCTGCTCCCTTCCGCTTCCATCGCGCGCAGGTTTCAGGGGACCTCAAGGGTGCGCGTTAATAAATAGATGCGCAAGTTGACGATACTTTTTAATATGGTTCAGACAATCGCACTGACCCCTTGCCAGAGCTTCGAAAGAAAAAAACATAGGCGTCTGAAAAATCAATCCAAAAGCGAATGACATTGACAACGCCACAGTGATAAATTATTCCTGAAATATGGTGGAATATACAACTTTCTGAACACCTAATCGACACCATTCTCAGAGAAGTATCGACATCCTGCTCCTCGATGCGTGCATTATGAAGTATTCGTGTTTCCTTTGAACAGTTTCTCGCTTATGAGTGGCATGTTCATGCTCTTGATAATACGGTGATACACGAGCATTTAGCAACGCAATGCCAGGTAAAAGGATTACCTATCATGTGATATGCCATACAATGTCAGCCTATGGTATAGGTATTATAATTAATCATACGCTCCCTATCCAGAATATAGTTAAACCGAAATTGTTAATTTCCATACAAATGATAAAGGTCCAGTCATAAATACCTACGTCATGGACTCAAATTTGAGTCTGAAAGACATCAAAAGCATTTTAAATGACACAAATTCCATGACAACTTCCGACATACTACTGTGCTCATTTCGACATCTCACACCCAAAGAACAACCATCATTTTAACCCTGCAACGCCAGCATATCGATGCGATGTTCTCGCTTGAGCTCAGGTTCAGGAAGCGTTCACCTTATCAAGGAAGAGCCAGTTCATAGAGAGAACTGAGACATGCGTTCCATCGAAGCGCAGCCGTCGGTCTACCCACATCTGGCGGAAGTAGCAGTCCAAGATGAATTCCTGGAAACACCGAACGCATGAGTGACCACTCGCGGCTTACCAGCTAACGCTCCTCTTTCACTCTCCCATGTTTCCCTCATTTCACCAGGGTTCCTCTTTTTATCACACCCTTCCCCCCCTCTCTCTCTCTCAACTCTGTCCTTGATACTGCCCGCCGCCGAACAGTTGCCATGGTAATGGAAAACCTAGCTTCGAATATCATACGCTGAATCTTTAGCGTTGATTAGACTGGATTTCCGCCCCTTCCTTTAAATCCAAATATTACATTCGTGTGATCATGCTAAGTTGTCTTGCAGAATGCTACTGGAGAAATAGCACGTACCATTTCTCACCTCGTTTTTCTCTGATATCGGGCCAAGGGACTTGATCACCAGGTTCACTTTGATTTCTGTCGGAGGACCTGGAAATCACAAAGGTGGAAGGCATCAGCTTAAAATAACACGGCCGTCTTTTTACGGGCCTGCCTTGTACTGCTAATGCATGCCTCCTTCAGCAGTAATTCATCCACGCTCCCATACACATCCCAACATATTGTTTCCTTTCGTGAGCTGCAGCTGCACATTCCTGGGTTTACACGGCCCCGATGTTTCATTTCACGGTTTCCCAACCAATAACATAGAGTCGTTCAAAGCAGTCTAAAGTAAATGACTTATGGCATTTGAAATAATGTATCGCTCTTAATGATGACATTAAGTTTCCTTTCGTGAGCTGCAGCTGCACATTCCTGGGTTTACACAGCTCCGATGTTTCATTTCACGGTTTTCCAACCAATACAATTGAGTCGTTTAAACAAGTCAAGTAAATAACTTATGGCATTTGCAATAATTTATCGCTCTTAATGTGGACATAGACATTCAATAACAATTCATACATCGGTCCATTCAACTAAACACGCATATAATTAGAGCAGCGTGCTTTGTCTAGCCCGCCTCTGTCCCAACGGACGAAACCTGCGTGAAGCAGACGGCGACCAGTCTCTCATGATCTCAGGGTCGCTCATGATACATTTCTGCCTTTGCTTTTTAGAACACAGCAGTCATGGAAGCTGTTCCGTGGACGAATTAATCTGTTAAATGCTCAGAATTCAACATGTCCTTCACCACGTTCACGCTAGTCTTCTCGTCCTCTAGTCCCAGTGGCCGGCTTGTTTTCGCACGTCGTGGAAACATGTCCGGAAACACGTCCGTGGAAACACGTCCGGTAACACGTCCGTGGAAACACGTCCGGAAACACGTCCGTGGAAACACGTCCGGTAACACGTCCGTGGAAACACGTCCGGTAACACGTCCGTGGAAACACGTCCGGTAACACGTCCGTGGAAACACGTCCGGTAACACGTCCGTGGAAACACGTCCGGTAACACGTCCGTGGAAACACGTCCGGAAACACGTCCGTGGAAACACGTCCGGTAACACGTCCGTGGAAACACGTCCGGAAACACATCCGTGGAAACACGTTCGGACTTCTAGTCCAGACACCTTGACTTTTCGTATGCTTTATCGGGGATTTACGGGGTTGAATGGAGACTACAGTATACCTTTAAATTTAATCCCCCACCCCCAACACACGCAAAAGTCTTGAAACCTTCATTCAGCCATGGCCCCAGTGCTCCAGTCATGTGCCAGTGTCTTCCGAAAAAAGGTCCGTAAAGTTTCGCATAGTTGACTGGATACCCACAAGTGTGGACTTTCACTGACTTGCGGAACATCTGACGCTGCCATTAAATACTAGGGAGAATATGCATAGCCGTCGTTAATATTCATAGGTGTTGCATGAAACTTCACAGACTTCCATGCCACTAGAATGGTGCTGGAGAATAACACAGCTAGACTGCGCTCAGGACAGGTGGCCTAACAGGACCGGTCACCGGGACTGGCACGACTGACCGACCAGTCACCAGGACTGACAGGACTGACCCACCAGTCACCAAGACTGACAGCACTGACTGACCAGTCACCAGGACTGGCACGACTGACCGGGCAGTCACAGGACTGACAGGGACTGACCGACCAGTCACCAAGACTGACAGCATTGAGCGACCAGTCACCATGACTGGCACGACTGACCGGGCAGTCACAGGACTGACCGGGCAGTCACCAGGACTGACAGGGACTGACCGGGCAGGCACCAGAACTAGCAGGACCGGCAGGTGGTCTGACATGACACTTCTTGTGTCCTGTAGTTCGGCGAAGCGTATTTATTTGCACTTGAATATGATTTCGGCTCCATTGCATGGTCGTCGATTGTTCCTCGTTTTTCTTCTCCGACGTCACGTTTTGCATTGGCGAAACCCTCACCCTCGCGCATTTTAAGGAAGTCTGCATGCGTCAGGAACATTTCTTAAAGATAATACTCCTGCAAGGTGAAGGGGTACAACGAGTGTAATGATATTCACGGACAAATCCATTGAGCGGGGCGTGGTGTGAACTCGAGATTTCTCGGAGGGGCACCTTTTCCCGGTCTGAGGGTCGCCAACTAATCCATATGGGGCACGTTCCTCCAGTACCACTTCCATCCACCGCCGTACGGTCCATCCACTTTCATTGCGGTCTCTGCCAAACACGACCGTTGCACACGGTAGGACCCGCCTCGGGATATTTGTTTTCCCGCTAAATGGTGCTGAGGCAGAATGTCGTGGCTCGGGAACAGATTTTCAATCAGGTAGCCTACGCTATTGCTAACATTATCACTGAATAATTGAAGTTTATTGGATATAATAATCGATTTACTGTGGCCAAGTCAAAATCGAGATGGTCTTTCGATTGCTTACATTCGGCACACGCCGGGAACGCAAGTGAATGTGTAACCGGGCGAATGTGAAGAGAGGTGAATGTATCCGTTCGTACGACTCTTGCTGTGGGGGGGGGGGGAGGGACACGTGAAGGTGGAACCGGGCGACGTCAGGTCGTACCCGTTCGTTTATACCGCACTCGATTTCCCATAGGCCCGTGCTTAGGGGTAACGAGCGCACACGAGGTACTCGTGCGAAGCTGCAGTGTGCCCCGACGTGCCACTGCCCTCTAACCAATCCTCCTGATGCACCCGTTACGGTGTTCACACCACAAGGTCGACTCCGCGGTGCTGTTTGCGGGGTTGCCCTGGCAACGGGCCAGACCTGAACGGACCGGACCTTAACGGGACGAGACAGGACAGGACAATGCGGAACGTGATGGGATGGGACTTTACGGAACTGGACAGGCACTTGACGGGACGGGACGGGACGGGACGGGACGGGACGGGACGGGACGGGACGGGACGGGACGGGACGGGACGGGACGGGACGGGACGTGCCGTGCCGTGCCGTGCCGTGCCGTGCCGTGCCGTGCCGTGCCGTGCAGGACATGTGCGGAACGAGACGAGACGGCACGGGACAGGACAGCACAGGACGTGCCGAATCTGGACGGGGTCGGCAGTGTTGCTCTGCGAAGTCCCTTCGCCAAGTGTCAAGTTTGCCGAGTCACCGTCTCATGTCGCCCTGCCGTATCGTTTGTCGTGTCGATCTGCCAAGTCGTCTGCCGTGTTGATCTGCCGTGTCGCCCCGCTGAGTCGTGTACCGTGTCGATCTGCCCAGTCGTCCTGTCGTGTTTACCTGCAGTGTCGCCCTGCCGTGTCGATCTGCCGTGTCAACTTGCCGTGTCGATCTGCCGAGCCGACCTTCCGGTCGGTAGTCACACGATGCGGATATTGACTTCGCCAGACATATTATCCTCTTAATATTTCCGGCGCCTTAATATTGCCTGAGCCTCATCATCAGCATGCAAATGACGCAGTCGAGTGTTTGCGGAAGGATCGTGTGAGCTGGCTCGTTAGTGCCGCTTCGCTATGAGTGAGCGCCGGCGATAGTCAGCTCCGTGTTCGCGTGCGGTTACTTAGATGGGCTGTGCACGACATTTGGCCACCTTGGCGGAGCTGTGGAGGTGCGATCGCCCGCTGATGCGATCCCTACGGTGTTCTTGAAGGGGACACCCTAACGATGCCCAACGAACAAGTGAGTTGAGAGTGGCGAGACATAGCAGTTGGCACTCAATTAATGTTTGTGGAGTAAAGCACTGTATCAGTGATGCCGTAGATCAGTAATGTCGCGTAGAAGCAACGCCAGAAGCAATGACGTCTGCAGCAGTAATGCCACAGAGCATCGTTGTACGGTAGAAGTAACACCAGGAGCAGCTACGTCTGCAGCAGTAATGTCATAGGGTAGCAATTCCTCGCAAAAGCTGCATCAGGAGCAATGACGTATGCAGCAGTAATGTTGTGGAGCAGTAATGTCACGTAGAAACAACGCCACGACCAACGTTTGCAGTAGTCATGCCCTACCTCAGTATTGTCTCGTAAAAGCAACGTCAGGAGCAGTAATGTCTGAAGCAGTAATATTGTGGAGCAGCAATGTCACCTAGAAGCAAGTCAGGACCAGTAAAGTCTGCAGCAGTAATTACGCTGAGCAGCACTGTTTCGAAGAAGCAACGTCTACAGCAGCGATGTCGTGGAACAGTACTGCCTCGTAGAGTCAATGAAAGCAATGATGTCCGTAGCAGCAATATCCAGTAGCAGTAGTGTCTGAGCAGTTTTGTCTGAAGCAGTACATCCAGTAGACGTTGAGCAGCTTGGATGTGCAACCGATCATTACAACCACGTGTCAGGTGACTCAGAAGTTACTAAGGTAAAAGGACAGGGTCAACAATGTTTCAGCAAGAATGTATTGTGCACAGCATTAGATCTTAGAGAATCCAAGAGGAGGCACACATAAAAGTGACATTCAACATTCCAGAGACGCCTTACGTCATCTTCATTCTCAAAATGGGCATTGGCGAAAATCACAAGAGTACCTGACAAAAAGACTAGAACATATTTTCAGGCATACTAAAGCGAAACGGCAGGTCAACATGCATGTAGCGTACTGCGGACCGCTATGGGTTCCACAATACGGATGTGGATACAATCCTTCTACCGACTTACCTGCGACAACACAACACCGAAAGCAGATAGCACAATACACCACTGCAGAACGCGACAAATCCTTCATTGCAACAACTGCGGCGTGACAGTACAGCCAGAGGAGCCTCGGCCTGAGAAATCCTGGAGCGGGAGGTGGGCAGGTGCGGAGAGGATGTATGTCTCCACTGCTCCCACACCCCTTGTACCATTGGTGTAATCATTGGGGGAACATGTTCCCACAATTTCTGAAGTGTCGATTTGTCCCCTCACGCAAATTCTTCCGTGTTCCCCAAGCCTCAGCTACCTGAGTATCATCGCCGAAAAATTATACTTAATCATTTATAGAGTCAAAATATGTACACAAGAGAATCACCAAATAAAAACCGATGTAGCCAATAAGCGAGCTTCACAGGCTATCTGTCGTCACAAAATCTCAGAATAGTAAATCAGCAAACGCTATAAATTTCTGCTTCCAGGCAATTCTTGAGTAACATGAACCAAGACCATCTTCTGTTTTCGCTTGGGTGAAAAATTGTGCTCTGCTAGGCAACACATCTGCATTATCGTAAGGCTTCATACGTCTTAGGTTGCATTCCCCTCCTCATATATTGCTATATCTTGAACAAATACGACTCTGCGTGACCCTGGGTATCTTCAAGACCACTGAAGGAAGTCATGGGCAGCCTTCAGCACGTACGTGAAGTTAACGTCGTATTCGCGCTCGTATTCGCATTCGTATTTAGCGACTAGTTCGCCAGAGGCGTATTTGTATTGGCATCGACATTCAGCGATGGGTTTATGATCGTTCGAATCAATTAACACTGAACACGCTTGAAGGAACTACATAGGTCTGGCATTGCCACTTTAACGGACAAGGTTCAACGTAAACCAGTTTCTTCAATCGCCTCCCATTTTTTTCGTCTTCACCCAAACCTGTATCAAGTAATAACCTGTGATGAACCATACTCCAGAATGTCAGATCGGTACGTCAAGGGCAAACTTCTAGGTCAAAGGTTAACTTCATTTGTTAGATGGCGATATTGAAGTGGTATCGACCGAACGCGAGGGTGGGTTGCTGTCGCTTCAATTTTCATCAAATGAGCGTCATTCAACATGGTTCGCTACATAGTATCAGAAAGCTAAGCAAGTATTTGTCAAGGACAAAGACCAGGCCAATACTTCGGTCGCCATTGTTTTAGTTTTCTCTCAAACTTGTTGAAATTTGGTGTCAAGCAATAACTTGTGAATACTGGAATACATTTCAAACCGGAACATGTCCTGGCCCAGTTTCATCAATCTGCGTGAAATCGTAGTTTTCAAATAAAAAGCACGCCTACAAATCACGTTTCACGTTTTTTCCAGTTCCACTAACAAAGTACGTATCTTGAAAATTTGGTCGTAGAATTTCTATGAATCTACGCACAAATTATATGAATCTACGCATGCATCAAATACAAGTAATTATGAAATAATAATATAAAATTATGGCACATGCATAAATGTTACACATTATTTCAAATCTTCATGCTGCTATGGGTTGGCTTAGTAAGTTTTTTTCATTTAAGTACCTATCAGATATTATTCAGAGCCAGTTCACTAGTGACAACATACTTGGCAACCACAGAAGATAAATGATATGTCTGGCATACATTTTGAGACATATGCAACAAATGCTGTAGCTGGGTAATGTTTTTCTTCATAAAATAATAAATGTTATAAAGCAATCATATATGTTAAGTATAAACATTGGTCAGAAAACATTCATGATGTTTGGTGTAACCAAGGCAACCAGACAGTTGGCATACATATGGCAACACACCATTCACTACACATGTAAAAGAAATTGACCTCATATTGACTGAAAATGGGCATCAGGGAAGCAAGACGGCAGAAGAAGATGGTGATCTTCAAGATGATATTGGAGAAGGATGTGAGTACCATTTTCAATCCATACCACCTATATGTCTTGTTTTTGCAGCTAGGTATGCCTATTATGTAGGTAGGTACTACCAACACAGGTAGACAAGCACCTTAGGTAGGTAGGTATGTGCCAATCTACCTAGCATGGGCTATGCCAAGCATAGTGGTATCCAGCCATTGTCATAGTTACATAATTGACTAGTGGACAGATAGGCAGTGGCTTAATCCATTTGATTCCCATGATCAGTATGGTCACATAGCACACCAGAAATGCTCTGATTGTCCAAATTGGTATGCTAAAGAAGTGAGAGAAAATCTGTTCTTATTCACTAGCTGCAGCTGTTGTTCTTGTTTTATTTTCATTAACCATTTATTTTCTGTTTGCAGTTCCTCTTCGGGAAACTGAAGGGGCCCTCAGCAGGCCAAGCAAGGCATTCCAAGTGGGAGGCAATAATGCTAGAGGCGAAAAAGCTTGGCCTGCTGAAGGGCCCTTGCACCGTGCAAGCCTTCACGAGAAGTTTTGGGGGTAACACAATCCGCGCTGCACGAGGTAAGAAGTCCTGTACCTAGGTACCTACCTACCTACCTACCTAAGTTGACAAAGAAATTTAGACAATAGGATACGCGGACCATTCCTCACTCACCACCGAAGATTGTTCAAAACCTCAATTTTACAATCAGCCACAATGTCAAGTCCGAATGTCAGATGCTTACAATGGTTATTTACCAATTAATAGACGCGTACACAAAATCATCAATCAGCCACGACGAGATTTCGACTCCACACGATTCATCTTCGACCCCGAAACCGACGAACACATGTGGCGCGCTGCCAGCTATGAACTAGCGACTATTGTCAAATGTGGATCGTTAGAATCGGCGCCAATTGCTACCCGCCATGGAAAGTTGCCGGCACTTGCCAAATCGTCATATGCTTTCACTCAATTCCAACTTGGAAGATATTTTGAGCCGAATCTAATGTGAGTGCAAAAGATGGATGTGACAGTAGTTGGGGGTTGTCGGCACCCCTCTAAGCTACTCAGACTGGCCCTGATAATACTCTGTTTGGCAGCTTTAGCCCTTATAGTGTTGTTTACAGCTCGCACGTAGGGCATGAAAGGAGGTACTTCCTGTACCATAATTATGAAATGCAATACGTCTAACTCGGTGTATTTTTTCATTGTTATATAAACATCGCTTAATTATATTGAACTAAGAAATCGTTTACATCCACGAGTTCTTTAATGCCAGCACTGCACCCATGGGCGGTTTCAGCACGTCATGACCCGGAACATTATGGAAACCCGGGTGCCTTTTGGTGAAAAATTCTTATGATATCCCAGGGTCTCACAAAAAACTGCTTTCCACAGCAAAGTACGAAAAAATAAGCGGGCCGGTGCTGGCGGCCATAACCAGCTGGACAGCTGGACATCGCCGTGCTGAAGTGCAGGGTAAGTATAGCTCATACGCAGACTTATGGCAGTGGGTATAGAAGCAAAGACGGCAATGTAAACCTCTATCCCGCATTAATACCGCTAGTGATGGCCGCTAGGATATTCCGGACACAACCCGCCGCACGCCGACAGCGGGCCGACCTCAGCATGTTTAATGGGCATACATTTACAACTTACAACACACATCTCCAGCGGGCTCAATTTTCAGGGCGCCTTCCGTGCGCATGTTAAATTTCACCCGATGTCTGCTCTGAAGCTCGTAGCTTTCATCTCAGTTTCATCATTGCCACATTTTCAGGTCCCGTCGGATCTTCTAGCCCCGTGCCCGGCGCGTGGAGGTCTGCTGGAGGCTCATTCGCCGCAGAGGAACCTTTCCCTTCCATCCACATTTCCCTTCCAATCCACCAGTGCTCTCACAGCACAACCCCGCCATGCTCCCCTCCAGTGATGCCCTGTATCCTCCTTTGATTAAAATAAAATTGGAGGTATCCCTTCGTGTTATTGTAACAGCAGTCCGGGGAAATCACATCGTATGCGATGTTTATTGCGAGTTATTTTTATTGTATATGTTATGGCATTTTGTAATCTGTTTAGTCGGATACCAGGGAAACGTAAGCTGCTTGGTACGATGGCTGAGATGAGATATCCAATTAAAAAATGTGATGATCCGTTCAACCTTTCGAGTCGTTTGGGCTAAGACAAGGCATGCTAGGTATCCACCAATAAAGCATGTAAGAACATTTTGCTCACGTTCATTTTGTAGAAGTAATCTTGGGTGCATGTTTTCCAGTTGTCGGAAATTTCAACGAAATTTCGTTACATTCGTATTATGATTCTCGACTCCATGCAAATAGCTTCGTTGCCACACCACAACCCCAAAAACATGCCATTTTTGGATGACAGCGAGTTTGCAGCAATTTGCCACCATGTTTAGTCGCTTTAGATCCTTCAAAGCAATCATTGACTTCAATTGAAACATTTCAAATATGGACTAAAACGTGTATTATATAATAAATACTGGTAAGAATTAGTTTGAATCAATTCCTGCATCTTGTTCACTGGCACAGGTTGTTGCTTGGTGGTGGTGGGAAGAAGACTATGTGATGCGAAATGCTTTAGTGTAATTTTAACAACCATTTTAGATTCTAAAAACCAAACCCCCCAATATGCGGGTAGTATCAAATCAGTCGGTGCACGAGACCATATCGCCAATTTGTCATCTGGTTTTCATACGTCGGCTGCCATATACCGTAGAGCTGGGTGCAGTCTCCACGCAAATGAGAAAGCGTGTTGCTATATGCTGTTTGTAAGTTTAAATATGCTTACTTATTTTAGCAGCGTCGAAAAGGATTTCCTACTTGTATGGATACTCCGAGATCCAAAAGGAAAGTGCTGCCTTTACTTAGACAACACCGCCACAGACCCAAAAACAATCGCAGAAATTTTCGCACACACCTGCCACCTCAGGTCATCTACACCTCCAATCAGGCACATACGCCAACATCTTTACTACACTCGCATAATTACAACTGGCAATTGCACAGACAGGACACATAAGCGTAGACCCAGACAACATACACTACTCATTTTTCAAACACTTCACAACACAAGCAGTACACGAACTTCTCGACACATGAAACACTACCTGGACAACACATACATTGCCACAAATATGGCTACGCGCTCTTCGTCACGGCCCTATCGCGCCAACGATCTGCTTTCATACTCTTCGAACGCCTTGCCAAAAAACAACGCCTAGCATCATTCAGACACAAAAACTAGTTTCTCTTCGAACGTCGCTATAAAATCGCATCCGCATCATTCAGACGAACGTATTCCATCAGGGTTTCTTTCTCTGGGAGCATGCATAGATTATCTCACCTACCTCATCACACACATCCAGAAAGAGTCGTAAAAGAAGCACTCCACTGCATCTTCCTGGACTTATAACAGGCATACGACACGATAAACATAACCGCACCACCGCAACCTATAATATCTTGATTTCTACCTACGAAGGCGATCATTTCAATTCAAAATTGGGCCCAACACTTGACAGATTAAATTCCCCACAACCGGTTGCATGTAAGGCTCAGCCCCCTGCACTTCATTATTGGACTCAATTCAGTCATCTCCGACAACTTCCCGCTCAAAATTGCACCTTATGCAGACCTCGTACTACGGACACATGAAGCACCAAACCACTAATTAGCAACCCTACAAAATTCACTAACAGATCTACACAACAAACTCGCCTAACCAAATCTACACATTGCGCCACACAAGTCCAAACGTGCGCCTTTTTAGCTATAGACCACAGATTTACAACCGTTGAAATTAGGCAACACCCCCACACAATTTGTCACCAAAGCAGAATTCTTAGGCTTCACATTAGATCCACGACTCACCTTTCGGCCACACATCTAAAAAATATTACGAGCACCATCTGGCGCAATTAGGGATCGGACCGAAATTCACTTCCGACTACAAATCCATCATTCGGCCAACCACGGAGCATGTATCCCCATTTTTAGAAAACGCATCTAGATAAAACCTAAAAATCCTTGGAACTAAAAACACAATGGCTAATGGTCCGCCACCTTCCAAGTCAACTTGTCAACTTTGTCTATCCTATTTCTTGTTTATTTATTGGGTGGTTCTAGACCTTCATTTTACACGATCACGCCTAATGGCGCCGCCCAGTTGCCGGTGGGCCACGGGTATGGGAAATATCCTGACTGGTGGGTGTTGACCTTTGGCACCCAGAGCCCAACACCTTGACCTCTCGGCCATCCCCGCCGCTATAATTTTCGTCCATTATATTCCTTCTACTTCCCGACTACGATGTTCTTCACTCTAACCCGCCACCACATTTACAACACACACCATCAGGAACAGTCGACATCACAAATACGGTGGTAGCCTGGCAACTCTCACGCACTTAGTGCGAGTCCACGAATTTCTCTTATTGAGTATGAAGACGAAACTGATGAGCTTCGTCCAAAACGCGCCTTGGGGTCAGAGGCCATAACAGCAGGAATGCTTACTTTGAACACGCGCCAGCGTAAGGAATGGGAGGGATCTTGGCGTAGAACGATCAGCATGTTCACAAAGAGAAAACGATGGAAGAAACCAACGCAGCGATGGACAATGAAAATGGCCTGTTTGAGCTCAATGCGGTGGCGGGATGTAGATGCAGAAACAAATTACCACCGCTCATTCCAAACTACCACTCTAAGATCCTCTCTTTACTCGCGAGGGGACATCCCGTGCGCATCCGCTACGAATAAGTGCTTGTTCAGCTGATTGGCAGACAGCACTAGGGCGTACCGATAATAGACGGCGACAGTAGCTGCACTATACATTGTGAAACGGAGCCGAGGTGGAAGAATGACAAATGTTTATACATTCATTGAATATGGGTTCCAGGAACCCGCAACGACAGAAAACAAAACTGAAGTGTTCCGAGCGATATTAGAGAAGAAAGATATAAGCATGAATCTGATGAAGTTATGCGCCGAAATTATTGGAGAACGAAACAATTAGTGGTGTAGGTAGATGGGGTCAGAGGATCCACTAAAATCAGTGGTGTAACTGCTTTTGGGAAGCCACCTGCAACACCCCTCAATGTTGGCTTATCCCCATAAATGTAACTTCTAACAAGTTGCAAGAAATGTGTCGCTATTCATTTGGGCCCGCCTTCATGTATCCCTGTAAATTGTCATTATTATAAATTATTGCCGTTCCAATGATTTTTAGAAACCTACATATATGCCAACACTAACCCTCGGGGACCCGAATAAGAGGTCTGAGATGGTTCAATCTTTCCTATTCAATAGCATACAAAGATAAACGCGTACTGTAAAACGCGAACTTCGCAACACTGATAATTGCACACCGAACAGACTAACACGCGAGGAAAGTAGGAGTTTCGGCAGAGCAACACCCCACCATACTGCAGCCCTCATGCAATCTACGCAAGGATCATGTGCTTGATTTCCTGCTCTGGAACTTAAGACAATTAGGTAAATTTGTCTTACAATCCAGCTTTCACGGAACACAACCGTCCATTCTATCCTTGATATGTATAAATTTGTTTCGTATTTTTGTCATAGTTTTACATTCTTGCTTCTTAAATAATACTTTTTCATGAGACTGGAAGTCTTATTGAAGACAAACTTGTCTTTAAAAAAAACAAATTGATCTTGGTGAAACTGACCCCTTGAATTGTTCTTAAAACAGTGCTCGGGAAGGACCGCTGCACGTCTTGCTCTCTTCCTGGCTACCAGGCTCCGGGAGACGACGTGACGACGTCGCAAATACTGGAAGTGCTGAGCTGAATAATAGCTTACAAGATAGCTTGGCACGGAGGTCCTGAAGAGACGCATATGACACGATAAGGCTGTGCACCGGGCTTGCTAGCTAACGTCGGACGTGATACGCTAGCATACAAGGGTATGGTTGCTCATGACGTGAGTGAAGGCTCTCTCTCTCTCCTAGTATGATGGAACAACGCTGGACTAGACCAGATTGTGGAGGAAGATGAAAAACGTGGGTGGCCCAATGTGCTTCCGCGAGGAATATTTTTTCCGTCGCTGAGTTTTGACGAACAACCCTGCACAAAACCATTAGGAACCCTTATGGCATTACGAAGGTTTTTTTTTAAATGGTCGTAATGATGTTTTCCCCAAATGGTTCCGATGGTCTGATGGTCAGTAATTTACTAATGGGTGGTGGTCCTGATGGTGTGCCAAATGTTCTTGAATGATTGTCTGGTTGTTTTGATGGTTTCTGAGCGGTTTTATTGTGGCATCACACCGGGGTAGATCCAGAAGCTTGGCTTCGAAGCTGCAATTGCAAGATCAAATTCTGAAATGAAAGTAATTAATTATATTTGAAGTCGTTGGGTGTGTTTATGACAATGTTTAGGTCATTAAATAATCTTAGAATTTGACAAGATGCCACTTTAGTGGAAAACTATCTGCGACATCCGTTCGCTATGTGTGGGCATGTAGGTTGGGTATGGCTCTTTCCCCTATATTTTATTTTCTTCGTAACAGGTGGGTTGGTCGCTAAGGTGCTCTACTCTTCATGGCAAGATCGTGGGCATTAACACAACAGGCGAGATTACCGTATCCATTCACCATGAACCTGTGGTGAGAGCTTAGCGACGCTATGAGGCATTGGTGGAATGAATCTTAAAATAAATGAAGTTTCTTCTTTTCCTTCACTATATCTAAATGCACATTTCTCACAACGGAAATTCAGTTCAATGACAAAATCGGAAACGATTTCGGTGAACATGAATGGCGATGACTGATGAACATCTTCTGGGGCAATATGATTTCTCAACTCAGTCACAGAGGTGTGCAATACTAAGACCACCGACATTTTCGATGCCATTAATTTTGGACAGGAGAGAAAGAGGCAGAGGCAGACAGACAGAATGGGGTGGGGGTTACCATCGACTATATGGAGCCGGCTCTCCCAACCGATTTAGGTTCTTCCATTACTTCCAAGCGTCCTTCAGCCTTCCTATAAATTATGGAGAAGTCCCACCATTGCTTATGGCTCACTTAGGCAGCACGAACAGAGCAGAAACCAATGAAAGGTGCGTTTAAGTATCATGTGTATGGGCGCTGTATAACCACTGCAGTTGATGCGCCCTAAAACCCAAATAACTAAGTATCATGTGTAGTCGGCCGTAAACGTATATTTAGATCACTTCCCAGGTAATGAATAATAATTTTGAAGTACTTAATGATTTAAATTGCCCTGAAGTTGGTCATGGTAAGATATCGTTTCTAATTTTGTTTTTTAACTGGAACTTCTACATAAGCTTGTGCGGTTATGTTAATGATCACATGGGCGATACCAATACATGGATATTCGCAGGGACATATCTCGATACATAGCCATTGCATTATGATTGTGCATATCGACATATGCATGTATACATACATATAAACGCAGAGTAATAGAAACATTTTTATTAACAACGTTTCTGATTTTTCTCAACATTTCTCAAGCTACCGACGTTTTACAGACATGTGAATATTTCACGCTTGTTTTTTAAACGCGACCCAGTTTCATCAATCCGCATGAAATCGTAGTTTTGAAATAAAAAGTACGCCTACAAATCACGTTTCACGCTTTTTCCAGTTTTGCTAATAAAATGCGTACCTTGAAAATTTTGTCGTAGAATTTCTATGAATCAACGTAGAATTTCTACGAATCTACGTATACATCCACAACAAGTAATTATCAAATAGCAATACAAGATTATGGCACATGCATAAATGTTCCACATTATTTCAAGTTTTCATGCTACTATGGGCTCGCTTAGTAAGTTTTTTTTTCATTTCAGTAGCTATCTGAAATTATTCGGAGCCAGTTCACTAATGATAACATACTTGGTTCCCATGTGCAACCACAGAAGACAAATAAGATGTCTTGGATACATTTTCAGATGTAGCAAATGCTGTAGCTGTATAATGTTTTTCTTCATAAAATAAGAAATAATACATGTTATATAGTAATCATATAAATTATGTATAAACATTGGTCCCAAAACATTTCTGATGGTTGGTTGGCGGATCCTAGGGGGGGAGGGCATTCCGGCCATGGCCCACCGAAATGCCTTAAAGAGGGGGCCATTATGTCTTTTTGCCCCCGAAACCAACAGAAGTTAACTAAATTAAAATACGGTAACTTTGAAAATAGCGCTCCGGGTGAAAGAATCCAATTTACAGGTATTTTCATTATAATTTGGAAGCCTAATATGGTAGCATAGTAGATTCTGATGCACGCCGAGGGTTATATGCTGTTTAAGTTCTGATTACAGCAATAGTTGACATCAGCAGTTTCATCATTCCTTAGTCAGACAGCTTTATGAATTTAGTTTAGCCAGTAACGGGCAAGAAAACCCAGTGAGCCAGACTTCGAAAGCGAAATTTGAACAGGATGTTTTGTGCGTGTGTCCAATTAAGCCCAGTTGAGCAGCATGCTTCGTATGTTGATGTGGGTCGCTAAGATGAAGAGACATACTACGTTGGCTGATTTTCTTCTAAAAAAAGAATAGCAAGAGGAGGTATTCAGGAATTTAGATCCTGAATAAGAGATAACTGGTGGGTTCGCAGGTAAGGGAGATTCGGGTGGTAGAACCGGGCTATCAAACTTTAAGAGTTGTATTGCAGTTTAGGGCAGTGATAAATCATTCGTGAAATAGGATGGAATGTACCACCTATTGGACAATGAGAAGACATCCTTCCCAAACAACTATCGACATCTTGCTCCTTGATGTGTTTGTGAAGTCTTCATGTCTAGTTTCTAACCGTGATTTGTGTGCAAGTATCATGCTTATGCTTACCATTATAGTTTGCGATGTATCTTGTCCCGAACGCGATTTCAAGTAGATATTACTCATGATAGGGTCTACTGTTCAAGATAATTTGCTGATAATATGCCATTCTTATCATTGTCATTAACTATCCCTATAATAGGTGTCTCCCAAAATATACGAATTAAGATGCACATATGCAGGCTATTGGCTCAAAATTGAGCTTGAAGGACTTAAACGATATTGAAAACGACATCACTTCCATGGGTAATATCGACATCTTCATGGACTCCTTTCGACATCTCACACTTAACGAAAAGACAATATTTTAGGGCTGGCTTAATGTAGGCATCTATGAGACAAGTTTTGCACATACACCCTCATGAAGCAAACAAATAGGTTAGGTTTGGTTAGGTTGGGTTAGGCTAGGTTTCTGTTTTAAATTATAAAAATTAGTATTTTTTAAAACAATTTTGTTGCATATCTTTCCAAGAGATTGCTCCTTCAGAAATGGGCCAGGGTAGGTTAGGTTAGGTTAATTTTTTAAGTTGAATATTTTTGTGCCAAAAATGGTTGAAAATCTTCAATTCTTAAAACAATTTGTTTTCTTGCATGGAAGGTTATGCTAGGTTTGGTTAAGTTAGGCTACATTTTTTTGTTTCTTTGAACACCTTTAATGCTGTCTTTCCCAACCCAAATCCAAGCCCATTTTTGGTTTTGGTTTGCCTCCCAACTGAAAACGATTTCGGCTCCTATTAAAGTTGGAGCAGCGAAATTCGCAGGGTGGATGGGTACGGTAGTGAAATATATCGTGTGCAAAATTAATGACCTTAGGTCAACATATTCAAGGTGAAATGAGGTCAAAATGTCAACATTTTATGGAGTAGCGTGGATTGGCTTGTCATTGTTCTGGTTCACGGTGATTGTGTTTAAGTGCAGCATTTTATCGGGTCATTACTTGCTCCAGTTACTGGAACCGGACAACCCGTCCGACTGCTCCGTTGGGCGGCTCGGCGCAATCGGCTTCCCAAAGAAAAGAGTGAAGTACCTACATGAATACAGTATTGAAATGCTTAGATACACAATGACAAGCAGTAGTTTTGAAGATGCGTAGGGAGTAACATGCAAAGTGACATCAATCGCATGACGGTCATTTTCATTTATGACAACATTCCAGTTGACCAAGTTTGGTTCGATTAACCTGTCATGGACTTAACCTGACTTGACCTCGGTGACCAAACATGACTTTGAAACTATATAGCATAACAATACACATAAAATAAATCGCTAGTGTCGCCAAGAACACTTCCCTTTGCGAATATTTGGGAAGCTCATCAGCGCCGATTTTAGTTGTCTGGTGCTGCGAATTTTTTTACTTTAACGGCCACCAATTCGAATAATGTTCGGTCGATTTCCGTTTTCTGGCTTTAAACAATGCGCCGGTCATTTCTAAGCAGGTACGCAAGGAATGTCGTAAATCTGCCGGTAAAATCTTGAGCTATGTGCGAAAAGCAGGAGGGGTGGGCGGATTTCACCCCCTCCAGGGCGCGTGGATTGGATTGGATTGGAGTTTAGGGGCGCGTCGACATCTAGGGTCATTTTGCGCCCATAACTTAATTAATATACGGTGCTGCTATCATAGCTCACTATCCATCTTCACGGGCGGGGGTATATCACGTCAAGGCGAGCTTGTCGGATGAGCATAAAAATATTCCCAGACGCCACGGCCTCGGAGTCGTTCCCTATAAGCATACGTAAAGAAGAGTCGGCATTCAACCGTCCTAAATTCTGGCGTCGTAGAGGATCTAGCAGTGTACAGCCAACTAAAACATGGTACACGGTAAGCGGGTTAAAACAGCGCGGACATACGGGGTCATTACCGGTCAACATATAGCTATGTGTTGCAAAGGTATGGCAATCGACAAAGTACAACTTCTTCCCGACGCTTGGCTCGGTGAGAGGTTAGCCATTTTCCTAATCTCGGTTTTAAAACCCTAAGCTTACTACACTTCGAATTCCAGGATCGTTGCCATTCTGACTGTATACTTGACAGTATAGTAGGGAATATATCTCTTGGAGGGAGCCGTAAATGGACCACACGGCCATTGCTAATGGCGTCTTTGGCGGTTATGTCAGCAGCTTCGTTTCCCGCGAGCCAACATGGCTAGGAATCCAGCAGAACACGATATTTCTTCCGATGTCATGTAAGGACTGTACTATTTTCATAATCCTCCGAACAAGCCGGTTATCCTGGTTAAAGATGTTCAGTGCCTGGAGACAGCTCAAAGACTGTGAAAACCACATGCTTTGTGGACCGGTCTTTCTGTATAAAATAGAGGGCTTGCAGAATGGCATACAGTTCGGCAGTAAAAATCGAAGCTTGCATCGGTAAACAAAAAGATCGAACACCTTGTCGACTTACGTAAGCACACCCGACACCAGAGACCGACTTTGAGCCGCCTGTGTAAATGCGTGAAAAGTCGTGATATTCATGTATCTTTTCCAGTGCTAACATGCGGAGTTCCTCTGGGTTTATCTGTCCTTTCTTTGAGCAGGTTAGAGTCATGTTAGTCTTCACTGGGACAGCATGCCAATGGGGAGTGCTCGGTGTGATTACACGTGCTATGGAACGCGGCCGGATATTACATTCTCGAAGAATCGAGGACATACGGGTCGAAAACGGTAATCCACGCTGAGCCCTGTGACGTGCACTTGATGTCCCTGAGAATATCCACCGATAGGCTGGATTGTTCCGGTTTTGAGCAACATTACATGCGTATCTCGCGCCCAATAACTTACGGCGTAGTGCAAGAGGTGGCTCATCTACTTCTACCATTACACTAGCAGCCGGTGAGGTGCGAAAGGCTCCAGTAGCGGTGCGAAGAGCTGCATTGTGGATCACGTCAAGGCGACGCTTGGTTGTGGCACACGCTCCGTCATAAATAAAACATCTATAGTCAATTTTAGAACGCACGAGCGATCGGTACATCAGAAGCAGGATAGGTCCATCTGCTCCATACGAGCATCTAGAAACTGTACGCATTACCTGTAGTCGCTTTGCACATTTCTGTGCAAGATCGTTGATGTGAGTGGTGTATGTCAGTCGACGATCCATTCACACACCCAGAAACTTGGCAGCTGGCTTGAACGGTAGATGGCGTCCATTGAAAATAATCACGGGATCAGTACAAGAGCGTTTGCGGCAGAAGTGGATAGCGGTGGTTTTCGATGTGGACATGACGAAACCGGTTTTGTTGCACCAATCCTGCACCTTCCGAACAGCCATCTGGAGTTGTCTCTCAACCGTATGCACAGAGTGAAGAGGACCATATGGCGAAATCATCCACGAAAAGCGCTCTCCCTACGGAAGTTGGCAGCAATGTACCCACGTCATTAATTGAAATAGCGAACAACGCTACGCTCAGTACGCTCCCCTGCGTAACTCCGTTAACTTGTGAAAAAGTGCCAGATAGGGAGTTTCCTTTTCTAACGCGAAACGTTCTGGAAGACAGAAAATTGGACAAGAAGACACCCATGGGACCTCTGATTCCCATATTGTGCAGCTTCATCAGGATACCGTGACGCCATGCCGTCATATGCGCCGTCAATGTCCAAAAGCTGCTGTGTGGTGGCGTTGATGAAACCAGAGTGCACAACTGAGTCGAGTGTTAAAATGTGGTCAAGTGTGCTACGGTGTTTTCGAAACCAACATTGTATCACAGTAAGGAGATTGTTATGTTCTAAAAACCACATCAATCGGACATTTACCATTTTTTTCAAACAGTTTACACAGGGAGCAGGTCAGGGAGATGGGACGGTAATGCAATGGATCCGTGCAAGATTTATTTGGTTTACGTATGGGGACTATAATTGCCTCACGCCATGAAGGCGGAAATGTGCCCGATGTCCACATTGCATTTAGGGCTTCCAAAAGTGTGTCTAAAGCAGCAGCTGGTAAACGTTTTATGATATCATTATGCAAAGTGTCGGGACCCTCTGCCACACTCTTGAGTGTGCCGATTGCTGCTGTTAATTCAGGAATGAAGAATGGTATATTGTACTGGAGGACGTCTGTGGTGGAAAAATCAAGAGGACGTGCCTCGCAACGATCCTTGTATCTAAAAAATTGTCCGTTGCATGTGTTTTCCGAGCGTGCAGACAAAGCACATCCAATCTTGTCAGCCACTTCTTCCGGGTCGATGTTGTCCTGTCCTGCTATGTGCAAGACAGGGGAGAGGAACCGGTGCGTGTTTCCCAGAGAAACGCTTTATGCGGGACCATACAGTAGACAGTGACGTAGAACGATTTAAGGTGCTTACATAGGCTTTCCACGAGTCTCGTTTCGCCTCGGCAATAATACGTCGCGCGAGCGCTCGTGCTTTGGGAAAAGCTATTAAGTTGTACGTGCAGCTATTATCATTAAATATACGGAATGCCCTCTTCCTAGCACGGACAGCCTCCAGACACTTATCGGACCACCATGGGACTGGTGCTCGAATGGACGTTCCCGATGATCTGAGGACCGGGGAAGTTGCCCTGCCTGCTCATAGTAGGGATAGTTAGTGTTGTAGGGCTAGGCGAAGGACATGGATTGGGATGAGATGGGCATTGGAATGGGGGCGTATGGATGGAAGGACGAGTGAGGCACTCTTAGTCTGGCATCTCCCCGGCCGCCTGGTGGTCTGGCCGCCGGATCCTTGAGGCACGCAATCCCCACCACGGAAAGGTGATGCCTCATCGGGGGGGGGACCAGGGCGCGTGCTAAGCTAGCCTAACCTCCCATTGAAGATATAATCATAGATTGGCAATCAAATTGGGTATTTTGATAGATGGAACACTTTGCTGTTCTTGTGGAAAGATATTTGTCTAAATGAAGATGTATAGGAATGAAATGTAAACTCAAAGGTGCATATTGAAGTATATGTCTGCCCTTATTTTCAGTCTGGATTCTCCATCTCAACCTTCCCGTGAGAGGATAGTTTGCGCCTCCAACCTCTCCTGTCTCGATCTTCCGTCTGCACCAGAAGTCGGCCCCAGCGCAGCCTCTGCCTGCTGAGATTCAGAGTTGCACCACCATAATGAGACCGAGATAAGCTTGCTTGCTGTTACTCCAAGGAAGAAGTTCACATTAACAATTTTCTAAATAATGAGAATCTTGGGGACAACTGCTAATGTGGTCATGTAAGCAGCAGGTCAGGGTTTTTGCATTGTGGAAAGAGCGGGGATACAACGAATATGCAACCTGTTTGATGGTTCTAGCTTACCATGCAAAAGATTGACAACTTTTAGATGCTTTTTCAATTTTTTCCCATGAACAAAGGTAAGCCTGTTGTTGATGCCAAAATAATGCTGGCAATACAGTGCACTTCCCAGCATTGCCATTAAACCAAAAATAATTACAGGTTGGGCACCCTCAAAACCCATCCCAACCTTATCCTATAGAAATCCTAGGCACACTGGGGGGGGGGGTGAATCCTATCCTAAAGTTGCCCCCCCCCAAACGGGTAGGCTAGATCCGCCAGTGGGTGTAACCAAGGCAACTATACATTTGACATACATCTGACAACACATCATTCATTACAAATGAGAGAAAAAATGCCCACAAATTCATTCATCAATCAAGTCCAATCATCATGGGTGTGAGGGAGGCAATAAGGAAAAAAGATCATATTCAAGATGATATTGGAGGGGAAGGTGCAAGTACCTTTTGCAATCCATTCTACCTATATTGTCCTGTTTTTGCAGCTAGGTATACCTGTTAGGTAGGTAGATACATACACAGGTAGGAACGCACCTTAGGTGTGTGCAAATCTACCTAACATGGGCTATGCCAAGAATAGTGGTATCCAGCCATTGTTATATTTACCTAATTGCCCAGTCGACAAATAGGTAGTGGCTTAATCCATTTGATTCCCATGATCAGCATGGTCGCGTAATACACCAGAAATGCTCGGATTGTCCAAATAGGTATGCTAAAGAAGCGAGGGAAAATCAGTTCTTATTTACTAATTGTACCTGTTCTTGTTTTATTTTCATTCACCATTTATTTTTGGTTTGCATTTCCTCTTCGGGAAACTAAAGAGGCCCTCAGCAGGCCAGGCGAGGCATGCCCGATGGGAGAGTATAATGCTTGCAGCAAGAAAGCTTGGCTTGCTGAAGGGCCAGTGCACCGTCCACAATTTCACAAGTTTTGTGGGAAACAATACGCGCTACAAGAGGTAAGAAGTCCTCCTACCTACCTGCCTATCTAAGTTGACAAAGAAATTTAGACAATAGGATGCGCGGACCATCCTCACCCACCACTAATGATTGTTTAAAACCTCTATTTTATAATCGGCCACAATATCAAGTCCGAATGCGATATGCTTACAATGGTTA
Source organism: Imbricaverruca yamaguchii (assembly GCA_034440575.1). NCBI lineage: Eukaryota > Metazoa > Arthropoda > Thecostraca > Neoverrucidae > Imbricaverruca > Imbricaverruca yamaguchii. Next base: position 4,086,222 of record JAOTOL010001660.1, read on the forward strand.
TTTACCAATTAATAGATGGGTACACAGACCCATCGGCCATTTCGAGAAACTCCATGGATCCAATTTCAGGTCTTGAGACAAATCATACTTCGCATGCGATGACACGGAATGAACCAAGTAGTGAAAAACAGTAAATTGGAAACAACCAAATAAGTACAACAGTGACGTTTAACATACCACTTTTCAACATGTTCCACAATCAGTTGCGCTACAACACTTTCAATTTTGGAATTACCGAATACACTAGTTATGGTGTATTTGGTCACGTGTCGCGCGGCAACATACGCGGATTTCACCATCTTCCGACACCTCTTCCCAAGTCCACCACTAAGAGCATACGCTTCTTTCCAATTTTGGAGATGGCTTTCTTCATTGGCATACGCCAACACAGCATTAGAAAGTCTGCGGTATCCGAGGTCTGAACGATACTCCCCAATTTTGACCCCTATCCCCTGGTTGTTTCCCCATAGTAACGTTTTCCACATCTTCCTGCGCAATTAATTTATTAGTTTTTTTGGTCCACCTTGCGGGCCCCTTTCTCGAATGTCTTTGATTTTGACCCTTGCTGAGACTGATGTTAAGTTTGTGTTTGATGAGTCGGGAGATGGTGATTGCTCCCCGTGATTCCGATACCTATATGCACCTTTTTGTCAACGCTCGTTCCTTCACCTTTTTCATGCACATCACCTTTTCCGCTTTTTGGCGCAACTTCACTGTCATGCCCTCTGGATATTTCAGCTAACATATATATATATATATATATATATATATATATATATATATATATATATATATATATATATATATATATATATACATATACATGTATATATACATACATAAACGTACATACATACAAGACGATTAATGTCTTGTGAACGAAGCATTACTTATAGACTGGTTGCACTATGTTACGAATATGATGGTTGCTACGTGCGCTTTGGTATTTGCAGGACTGGCCAGAATTCTTGAAGCATGACACAACGGGGGACAAGTTGGCACCTGAAGGCGCGGTGTCCCGGAATGAGGCCATACTATTGGTTTTGGTATTTTCCTTAACCCATGGCTTATCTATCAACGCCATGGGCGATCTAATCATTTTGATAAATACCATGTTTGGGTACGATGCAGTTCAGCAGTGTTTACAAGTAGGAGGAAGTAATGAAAGTTTTTCTTCTACCTGGAAGTTTCATTTCTGCTGTCCTGAATGTACGATACTAATCTGCGCCACGCACCAAGGTTCAAAGGTTGAACGAAATGTATGGTGCACTCGATGCCCAGAATGGCGCAATGGTGCGATAGGAAAGGGCAACAACTATTTCATAACACTTTCGGTCCGTGCACAGCAGCAGCGGATATTACGTAAAATAAGTACATGGAATTCAATAACAGTGCCAGCCAAGTCATGAAGGACATCTATGATGGGCAAATGATGAAAACAAAAACTTATAGGAGAGGCTGGAAAACCACACTTTTTGACATTGTTCTTCAGCACTGATTGGAGTCTAGTGTTGAAAACCTCAAGACTGTCATTTTGGTCATGAACCGCATTTATAAACGAATTGTCGGCGACATTGAGTTTCCAGGCACCTGTTCTGGCAGGCATTTGGTGTGATGTTTCGAAAGTACCTAGGACTGTTCATTGATGCTTTTGAGCTAGAAATATCGGTATTGCATGGATGTATGAGAAGAAAGTGTTTTCTCGCGTGTATTCGCGGTGTGTGCGTGTCCTGACACACCAGGAAGGGCAGCACTTAAATATGTTGGTTGGTTATTTGGGCCTTCGGGCGCATCGACTGCGTTGGTCATACAGCGCCCAGCACTTAAATATGTCATCCAATTCAATGGTTGTTTCGGGTGTTCATGGCGTTTCCATCCAGGGAAATACATTCAGCGCACCAGGTTAGGTTATCAACATTAGATATTCCGTACCCACGCAGACGTGACTGTCAAGTGCGCGATAATGCCATGCAAGCGTTCAGAGCTGGGAGCACGCAACATTGCATCAAGTGTCCGTCGTGCTTGCTCAATCCGCCCAAGTCTGATTTAACATGAGGCTTTGTTCTCGATTGCAAGCACTATGTTTGCTTAGGTGTCGTAAAAGAGTTGGGACTGAGGCTTAGTTTTCGTCCAAGAATCGCTGAAAGATTTTACATCGGACGGCGGAACACCATTGGACAGTTAGATTTCCGTATCATGACAATACAATCGCCGAAATCAATTACATGACTGCCGCGGTCATGTAATTGATTAATTACATAATTGACTAATAGCATGACTAGTGCTTTGAATCTTCTTACTTTGCCAAGACCGTGTCACATCAGATGTGGTAGCTGCAGATTCGGCTCTTTTTGAGTTTGTTGTCAACACTGAAAGACGCTACATGACTCAATGGTTGGATGTGTCGCAAGACCAATAATCAAATTAAAACAGCAATAATTCACCAGTACCATTCAGCGCCATGTACAGCTGCGCAGAGGTGCTGCAGGTCCGACTTATTCGGCTGGCCGACGGTCGGTCGGATTCTGCGGTTGACGTCACAGATGGTCGTCACACCATCGCCACCGTGACGCTACCGATAGCCCGCGGCCATAAACTGCAAGAAGCTGGCGAAATGGCGCTCGTCGACGCTGGTGGAAAAGCCAACCGCAGCATGGCTCGGACTTTCCCCGTTCATTCCCGGTGGTCTTCCCCTCAGCGCCATCGTCACGAACGGCGAGTCACTTCACCCTGGTCGAGGGACTTTGCATACTGCGAGTATGCATTCTATACAGATCTGCATACTTGGCTGACCCTACCCGCAATGCAGGTCTAAAGATGAACTTTTTCTGTTCGGTCTAGGTTCCATCGGCTCGGGAGGCGGCACGATGCGTTGAAATAATGACCATGGAAATAGTTCATGCGCATCGATGAAGGTGGGAAGACTACTTGCGATTTGCACCAGCTGCCGTGAGGCGGGTTACACCCTTCTGATGCTGTGTTTGCTAAGGGGAACGTGATATCATTTTTACCAACAGGGTGGATTTTACCAACCGAGGTAACATAGTGTACGATCAACACTTACATACGGCTTGTTTGCACGCTCTTCAGCGTTTTACTTTGTTATTCTGGGCATGCTATTGAGCTCACTTAATGCTTGCCTGCATTCACCATGTGGGTAATGAAGGCACATAGTACTAAAGCCGGCATATCACGTATCTGTAGAGTAAGGAAGTTTCAAAAGCTAATCCAAGTTGTCCAAGTGGTTTGGTCGGGTCAGCATCCTTTAATGGTAGACAACACACCAGCGAGTTTCTGGCCATGCTGTGCTGTGCTTTGGTCGGCGTCGCACATGCGGCTGTCTGTGCCACCGTACCTGTTTGGCTAGGTAGCATAGGCTAGGTAGCATAGCACAGCATAGACAAAAACACTTATGGTTCACCCTCAAAACCTTCTGACGTTGCTCCGTGGTCCTGCGCGAGTCATGTTCACGGGCTACCACCAGTGCGGCGAACCTTAGCGACGTCCTAACTACAGTGAACAGTTTTCATCGCAAACATCCTAGCGGTCCAGTTTCTGCTACGATCAGCGACACAGCTACTACAACTGTTGTCGCCATGCATTGTATGTTGCCTGTCATCAAATTATAGCAAAATAGCCTTTGAAAACGTGTCTCACTATTCTATACAAGTGATGTGTCGTCGGAGTGTGCTTTTAGTGATACCTGCATGCATCCATTGTCCATCTGGTCAATGGATTCCACCAGTAAATAAACTTGACAGCAAGCCCAGAATGATGACAGAAGGGCTAAAAAGAACAAGCTGGAAAGCACCATGGATATTGCGCTGATCTAGATCGATCAGATTGCTCAAACATCCATCTTACTGGTGGAATTCAAAACGACATTGCATGCAGTGCAGAGGTTGCATGCAGTGCAATGTCTTCACTTTCATGTTGGAGACAGTTATGAATGTATAGTTAATAGCTCCTTGACAGGATGATGCCAATACTATACAACTTAGTTATGCAGCGCCTGCTCTTGTTATCCATTACACATCAGCTATGAAATAACCCTTTGGTCACTAAATACCTATTTTTATTTATAAATACCCATGTTTATTTCATTTACCAAAAACTGGCACACTTCCTGGGGTAGCTTAATGGAGCTGTGTTCCAATGACTTGTTCTCAAAATGCTCACCGTTATGCAAATAACTTTCAAGCTTTGTACACTTCAACTGCGATACCAGCCCCAGTTTTGGCCACCCATCCCACATGAATGAGATGCTGTCGAAAGTGCCATACTTTAAAGTATGGCAGCCAGCCAAACCAGATATTCTGCCAGACCCTTTTCCCAAAGTTCTCGCAAAGAAGAAATAGCATGTATCTGCACTGCTAAAAAAATCTGGCATCTCAATATTTGAATGCATTTCATGTTTCTTGGTGAACTTACTATGTATTGAGATATAGATGCTTGCACTTCTTATGTTTTCATTTCATTCAGAGCTTTCATTTCCCAAATAAATGAATGCAAAATTCACTCAATTCACCATAAAACATTTTTTTTTATAAACGTCGGCCCAAGGGCTCCCATGCATTTATCATAGGTAGGTAGACAGGTGAGAGCATAGTGCATAGCATACATACCTATGTAGTGCCTGGGACCTCACAAGGAATGCCAGACCTGTCCAGTTTCCTTCCCCTGAACACTGGATACATACTTAACTAGGCAACCAAGAAAAAATGAATGCCGAGTGCTCCTTCCCTACCACTCACAGTTATCACTGAATGGACATAAATGGCATACCTAGCTGCAAAAACAAGACATAGGTGGTATGGATTGCAAATGGTACTCACATCCTTCTCCAATATCATCTTGAAGATTACCATTTTCTTCTGCCGTGTTGCTTCCCTGATGCCCATTCTAAGTGCTTCAATGTTAGGTCAATTTCTTTTTCATGTGTAGTGAATGATGTGTTGTCATATGTATGTCAACTGTCTGGTTGCCTTGGTTACACCAAACATCATGATATTGAAGGATGTGAGTACCAGAAGGTACCCACATCCTTCTCCAATATCATCTTGAAGATTACCATTTTCTTCTGCCGTGTTGCTTCCCTGATGCCCATTCTAAGTGCTTCAATGTTAGGTCAATTTCTTTTTCATGTGTAGTGAATGATGTGTTGTCATATGTATGTCAACTGTCTGGTTGCCTTCGTTACACCAAACATCATGAATGTTTTCTGACCAATGTTTATACTTAACATATATGATTGCTTTATAACATTTATTATTTATTATTTTATGAAGAAAAACATAACACAGCTATAGCATTTGTTGCATACGTCTCAAAATGTATGCCAGACATCTCATTTATCTTCTGCGGTTGCCAATGGCAACCAAGTATGTTGTCATTAGTGAACTGGCTCTGAATATCAGATAGGTACTTAAATGAAAAAACTTAGTAAACCAACCCATAGCAGCATGAAGATTTGAAATAATGTGGAACATTTAAAATTATGGCATGTGCCATAATTTTGTATTGTTATTTCATAATTACTTGTATTTGATGCATGCGTAGATTCATAGAAATTCTACAACAAAATTTTCAAGGTACGTACTTTGTTAGTGGAACTGGAAAAAGCGTGAAACGTGATTTGTAGGCGCGCTTTTTATTTGAAAACTACGATTTGATGCAGATTGATGAAACTGGGCCCTGGTCTCGGCAAAAATATCGTATTCTGCTGGATCCATGGTCACGTTGGACTTGCTGGAAATGAAGCTGCCGATATCCAAACGCGCTACCAGTAATGGTGAAATTCGCCTACCTCTTTCGTCAAGAGATATGTATCCCCCTATTTTATCATATATACGATCTGAATGGCAACGAGCCTAGAATTCCAAGCCTAGTAAACAGAGTTATAAAACCAGAACTAGTATTATGGCAGTCCTCACACCGGAACTCGCAACGAGAGGAAGTGACGCTTTGTCGATTGAGGATAGGGCATGCCTTCGTTACACACAGCTATATACTGACCAGTGATGACCGACCTTTGTGCCCACGGTGTTCTGACCCGCCTAACCTTTACCATGTTTTAATAGGCTGTTTATCATTAGAACCTCTACGACACCAGATTTTGGGACGTGTAAACAGTAACACTGCGTATGCTGCTAAAAGATGACTGAGGTTGTGTCGTCTGGGGACATTTTTACCTTCCTTCGACAAGCAAATTTTGATGTCATCTATCGCCGTCCCAAAACATTTTGTCTTCCTGCCTACTGTAGGAGCATAATAGATAGCCCATAAGCACAGTTATGGGCGCAACATGACCATGGCAGTCGACGCGCCTCTAAACCCAAATTCATCATTTGTAGTGAATGATGTGTAGTCATATGTACGTAACTGTCTGGTTGCCTTGGTTACACCAACCATCATGAATGTTTTCAGACCAATGTGTATACTTAACTTATATGATTGCTATATAACATATATTATTAATTATTTTATGAAGAAAAACATTACACAGCTATAGCATTTGTTAAATATATCTGAAAATGTATGCCAGACATCTCATTTCTCTTCTGTGGTTGCCCATGACAACCAAGTATGCTGTCCTTAGTAAACGGGCTCTGAATAATTTCAGATAGCTATTGAAATGAAAAACTTACTGCCAGCCCATAGTAGCATGAAGATTTGAAACAATGTGGAACATTTATGCATGTGCCATAACTTTGTATTGCTACTTGATAATTCCTTGTATTGCATGTATACGTAGATTCGTGGAAATTCTACGACAAATTTTGAAGGTACGCATTTTATTAGTCAAACTGGAAAAAGCGTGAAACGTTATTTGTAGGCGTGTCTTTATTTGAAAACTACGATTTCATGCAGATTGATGAAACTGGGATAAGGAACAGGTAGTATATCAAACAACCACAAGTTTTATTTTTATTTTTTAAAGTTGTAAATTAAATAGACCTTGTCAAGAATCATTGCAGTTTGAGGAAACAATGAGACTAGGTTTTGCACACATTTTACCTTAAAAAATGGGTTTGATTACGTTAATTTAGGATATGTTAGGGTTTTGTGGTAGGTTTGTCTTTCAATTGGACAATTTTCAACAAAAGTTTTTTGTTTGTTTGTTTTTCTAAATCAGCTCAGGCTAGTTTAGGTAAGGTTAGGTTGGATTAGGTTTTTACCTGACAATGTTTAAAAAATGTGGATGGAAATTTTCCATCTAGATTGGTAGACTTGTCTTAAAATGTGTTTTATGGGGTGGTTCTTCCGAATACCATGTTTACGAAGATGACTACAATGATGGGACCACTCATTTCCTGTGCAAGTGCTTACTTTTCAGGTTGTGGAATGGGCGCTACATGACCGACGCAATCCATGCGCCCCTAAACTCCAATAACTAACTCAGGTTGAGAGCAAAATAATGCCAAAAGGGCTTTGAGGTAGGTAGCATGGCATAAAAAGAAACGCTAAAAAACTATTAATAGTTGAACATAACCTAACATAGCCTACTGCTATTGGATAAAACAAATACGAAAAAATAACTGAAAAATGTCAAGGAATTTATTTTTTCAAAATGATCAAACATAAAAAGAAACTTAATCTGGCCTGACGTAACCCAACTTATGCTAAGCTCCTTTTCAAGGAAAAATGAAACATGATTTTTGTGGTATGTTTAGTATCATTGTGCTTTAAGGTGGTAAAAAGAAGTTTTTACATGCATTTGCCTCCATAAAGGAAGCAAATGTTAGGTTAGGTTAATTCAGGTTTTTAAGTTTGAAAATGCTGCAATTAAAAAGATTCAAATTAGTCACCCTTATAAACATGTCATTATGAAGAAATTCCACAAAAAACACTTCCGACAAATTTATAACAAATTAGTAACTTTCTTGCATGAATGGTTAGGCTAGGCTGGGTTAGGTTACATAATTATTTTAACTGCCTACAAACATTACATTTATGTTATTATAACTACTTTACCAAACACAAAGCCCCCTTTTAGGTGATATCTTGCCTCCAACTGAAAAGTATTCATTTCCAAAGGAAATAAGTGATTACATCATGTTCATAAATATTGAATTATAAAAAAATATTCTATGAAACATGAAATTATGTTAACCTGCAAATTTAACTATTCAAATATTTCGATGTATGGCAGAACTACCCCAAATATGTCAAATAAAAACATGTGTTAATTTCCGAATATTATTAAAGGGGAGCAAAGCATGAATGCAATTGGAGGGCCCAAATAGATTGAAATTGGGGACACATTTTATAAGGTGCCTACCATGTTAAAAGTTGAAATTTTGAGAGGGGCAAAGCCAATATTGGAGGCACTTTCCCCATCAAAAGTACATAAAGCAACACCCAACATGAACATTATTGTGTTATTAATGTGTTATCATTTGTATCAGTTGTATTACATTCAATGTGTATTGTTTGACTTCGTTCAACCATTGTCATGATTGTCACAGCCTATGCTAGTGTTGTATTGTATTGTGTTCACGATCCATTTTCACACAACTTCCGCCTACAATTGCAAAGCAAACTATGATATAATTCCATAAACATGTCGACCATGACGATTTTGATGCAATATCTCCAGAAGAAAATACATTCGTTTACAGTAGTGGGGATAGCAATCCAGTTTCCCCAGTTTCTGCACTATTCCAGGTTTTGTTTGTCAAAATTTGGCGACGAAAAAAAATGTTTCCGTCAGCATGGAGGTCATGGGGCACATGCAATCATGATTATGTGATCCGATTATACGACCCCGCGTTGATCTCACTGACGCTGTGCACAGTGGGCCAGATCAAAACCGCTTATCGACTCTCAACTTCGTTACTTCTGACCACACACACATATGTAAAAAACAGTGCATTCGATGGTTGCATTCATTTCGACTATTGACAACATCTTAGTGCAATATGCTGTCGAACGAGGCTGCGATATTTGAAACTTGTGTTAGAGCAACGCTATAAACAAGAAGTGGTTCGTTTGCTTGTAAAAGCCGTCGCAAATGGTATGCTAACGAAAGATACCTGACCCATTTCGTGCAATCCAAAGATAAATGTAGAGTTATAAAGTGAGTTCCGCGGACATTTTTACAGACGGCGACGACCCAGTACCTTCAGACCGTAGTTCCAATGACAAAAGTTGCGCATTTTTGCGCTAAATCCATAAATTCCACTTTTAGTGTGGATGCGCTGGAGCTGCGCGAAGATCGTCCCCTGTCGCCCCGGTACATGCGATGGGTGTCGGGTTAGCGGAGAGTGAGGTTCTGACCGACATGACAAGTGTAGGCCGGGTGACGGTGACAGCCTTTTCACCTTCACCCGACTGGTAGAAACGAAGCAACTGGTAGAAAAGAGCATTGTCTGCGCGGCACCACGCAAGTGCCGATCGTATTTGCGTGAGCAATATCGTAGCTTGTTCGTGCGTGCTTAAGACGTGATGAGGATGCAACTTTAGGGACCTCGTTGAACAGGGAACTCTAAGTATGTTGCACAGCATCAGGGTATTAGCATGCCGACAGCTGGTAGTTTATCGCAGCTAGCTGGCGATACATGGAAGCAGCGTAACAGATATGCCTGTAACAGATATGCCGGGGGCAGTCAAGTTGTTCCGGGCCTGTGACGTAGCCAAGGCGATACTCGGCAGCACTTTGCGTGCATCTCGAGCCAAAACGACCAATATTTGCCACGGCTTTACACAAGCAATTTTAATTGTATGCAGACAAATACTACACACGAATCCGGATCGTTTTTACTGGTATCACCTTAAAAAATGTATATTTCCTTGCCAGTAAACGGGAACACTACACAAAACCGGTCGGCCGACTCCTGGAGAACTAGGTCGTGGCCATGACCACCGGCCGGCCCTCAAGGCCAATCTTTTCTGTCGTGTGCCGAGGCACGACAGAAAGGGAAGTTACTGTTAACTGAAATTGAACGTTCTTTCTCATTCTTTGTACACTGTGTTTCATGTCATCCTTTGCTTTCTCGTATCAGCTGAATATAGGTCAAAGCAAAACACGGCAGAGTACCATAAGCTCTTGTCTAAGCAAAAGTAAATTCGTGGGATAATCAGTGCCGTAGTAAGTTTAATTAGACATATCGATCTCACCAAGGACCATTTGAAAGTTCACAATGCTCCAAAATCGCTTATAATTTCGTATTTATCAGTTAAATTTAGACATGTTGACTTCGCCAAGGATCCTTTTAGAAATTCACAAGAAGGCTCTGAAATCTCTCAAAGTCTCAAATTCAGAAGTTGGATTTAGACATTGTGATTTCACCAATGACCATTTAGAAATTCACAAGGCACCGAAGTCTCTGAAATCTACAAAATCTTATCATCTCGAATTTACAATTTAGCTTTAGACATATTGATTTAAGTCATATAAATCATTTAGCGCTCTGGCAAGGGGCATACGTCATCAAAATCACACGATAACATTCCTTGGACGATTACAAAAATAGTCCAAAGCTACTTAGATGGTGTATATTCGGGTACAACCCTTGGTCAAACAACAAAAACGTATTGATACGCGTCAAAGGTATTTGCAGCTGAAAGTTGCACTCCAGCATGGGCAATTGCCCTTGACAATACAGTGTCAAATGTGGGATGCATGCATAACAGCAGGTGTGCACGTACCTGGATACGAGTTACCTTTCTTAATTTCACTCAATAAGCACGAAACTAAAAAGAAACACATGTGCACCTAGCTCCAAAGCGGTCAACTTTTCAATTCAAGGACGTGATGTTTCTGCCGCGCTTGCAGCACTATATCATCAATTGCCAGGAATCTGCTAGGTTTAGAATATTCTACTATAGGAATTTATAATCCGCCAGATATCCACATTCTAATAGAATGTCGCATATTCAAGCATATGACGTCACCAAGGCACGGAGATACTAGATCTGAGAATCTACTAAACTTGGTTGTAGCCGTTCTACAATATACTCTGGCCTGTATGACTTCCTAAGACAGGAGCTGGTTGGAATCAGGCTGGACGGCACAGGGAAGCGATGTGTCCGCGAAAATGAATATTGACTGAACGGCACGTTTGTGGATATAATCATGACAGTGCCAACGAGTCGGCCGTCAACTTCAGCGGGGTGGGGGCGTCTTCTCCATGAGTTCTCCGAACCGAAGTCAGCAGACGCGAAGAGAAAGGCGACCGCTAATATAACAAAAGCGACAGATAAATGAGACACGACACAAAACTGAAGTGAGGAAGACATTCTGGGAGCAAGCGCATGTTCACGATTACCGGCTGCAGTGCGGAAAAACCGTCGGATGACGGTAACGCCGCCAACTGTGCGTTTCGGAACGAGGAATTTGCAGCGGTGACCGACGTAGCTGATCCATCGGATGAACGTCATCCTGGAGACGATGCCGTCCGGACACACCATCGACGTCCTGGCACTCCAGGCGTACTGTGCTGCGACAGCTGAGTTGTACGTAGACTTAGACTGGTGGTATCCCATGCCAGCGGCGGTCCGCAAGGTACGGATGCGCAGAGGCGCCGTTGTAGACTCGCTGGTGCTCATGGCTAGACTACTGAGTTAGGAGACCCAGGAGTAGGGATGAAGACGTCCGTGCCTACCGCCTGAATCACGCAAGAAAAGACTCCCGGCTGCACACTGTGGCCGACTAGTTCGGGTTCCTCCGTGTCACCAGTGACCCACTCATCAACTCGTCCTCAGTCGCCGAGTGCCGCAGGAGAGCCCGGAACAGAATAATTATGGCGGAAGAGGCACTCGCCCTCCTCGGGAGACACGTCACAGTCATGACGTCCCACTCACTCGCACTCAGCTGAGAGCCTTCGTGACGTCCCACTCGCACTCAGCTGAGAGCCTTCGTGACGTCCCACTCGCACTCAGCTGAGAGCCTTCGTGACGTCCCACTCGCACTCAGCTGAGAGCCTTCGTGACGTCCCACTCGCACTCAGCTGAGAGCCTTGTGGACTCTAGTGACGAGGGCTACATTACACGCACGCACACACACACACGCCAGATAATATAAGTTCAATATGGTATCAGAACACTGGGTGGGATCAGTTGACAGGTAACGTGACTAAGTAGGTATGCAGGTCAAGTGGGATTTGCATGTTCACATACACGCATGTGTGCATGCATGCATGTGAATGCTGACCTGATGTGTAACCCGAGTAGTGTTGCACGACGTATGCGCAGTAGGGTGGAGTGATTTTATGCGTTTTTGTAAAAACGCTGGGTGATAAAGTCTAAAAACATGTGTTTTGTTCTTTAAAAAATGGTCTGCAAAGTTAAAAAACAATCCGAGGCCGGGAAGCCGCCGCGCCTCAGGGCTTTCTGAGACCGAAATGACGTTTTCTAACGAACTTGCGGGATAAATCACCATTTCATGAATTCAAATAATTAGATAGAAAATAAAGAGTTATTTCATTGCATTCTGCAGTCTTTCATTGACAGCTATGCCAATTTTCACTTCTTTAACCTGAAAATTGTGCCCGTCATTACGCAGAGTCTCGTTAGGTGCACCGACCGCAGCGACATCACTGCCCTCTATCGGTGGAAGTGTAAACTGTGGGCATTGGCCGTTTTTCCAGTTTTAGTTCCTCTCTGTGACAACTGAAGGCAGGGAGGGGGCGGATCTAAGACAGGGTATATTCGGATGGCTATTATGCATACAAATAGGCACACGAACAGAACGAACTAAGCGCAGTTAGTCCTAAGACCTACTCATCTAAATAAGATCCTGCACCACCATACGACTACGCGGCGTTGATGGCCGAGTGGTTAAGATGTCGGGTACCAAAGGTCCCGGGTTCGACTCTAGCGTCACTCAGGACATTTCCCAATCCCGCGGCCCACCGGCGGAACAGTGTGGGCGGCGCCATTAGCCGTGAATGTGCATAAAGTGTGTCGTGGACCAACCAATAAACGAACAAACAAACACCATACGACTACGAATTGCACACGGCTATCTCTCTGTCTCCGTCTCTGTATCGCTGTCTTTGTCTCTCTCTCCCTCTCTCTCTCTCCCCTCATCTCTCTCACATTTACCGTTACACGAAGTCACTTTTCTTGGCGGATTTCGTTCTGGCGGCACGACTGGCCTGGCGCGATACGATAATGCCGTGTCGCCTGTCCTCGCCGAGCACGCGTGTGGACGCCTCCGTTACAAGCTTAACGCATCGCTCGACACTTTGTGCGTGGCATGGGAATGCCGGTAGCGAGAGAGGTTGGTCGACGGCTGACATAATCTCGTCGTTCGAAATGTGAGCGGCAACTGGCGGTTCGGTCACCTCTACATGGTCTCCTTGAATCATGTCGGTGAATGTGGCCGCCTCCCAGTTCAATGGGGGCACCCTGAACTGTCGGCACCGGGATCCCGGGTTACTCCGCGCACTCATGATCGGTTTGACCCCCCCCCCCTTCTCCCGGATCGACCTCTCAGCGTCGACAACCATGGCCGCGATTAGGTTCTCCGGGTGGGCGAACCACGCCTTTCGTTGCACGGAACGTTTCGCCACTGTCTGCATTTCAGGCGTCTGTGTCTGAATAAGTCTCATCGTTCTGAAGAGATGCACGACTCCTTGCGTGAAGAGTGGGCGCGCTTTGATGTCGAACCACATAGGGGCATACACCTGCTGGACAAACTCCGTCATCTTTGTCAGAGCCGGGGTTGGCGACGCAGTTCTCGTGTACAGTACGAGCACTCTGATGCCGAGAGTTAGCCACCGTGCGTGATTAAGCGGACCTGGCCTGGCGCGTGCCAGCTCAGCACTGACAACGCCGGTGGCGACGGCTCGGCAGCACCGGAGAAGGATGCGCTGGTCAGCAGACAGGTCTGCGACAACCTGCTCTGCGATGTCAGGCGCGTTGAATGGTATGGGACGGAAGTCCACCCCCGACTGGCGGTGAATGTCACCAGCTATAGTTTGTCCCAGTGGGCCCTTGAAGAACTTGGTCCCACTGGTACCGTGGCCTCCATCCAGCTCCACGAACACATGCCTACGAAAAAGCCCAGGACAGAATGGGATTGGGACAAAGAAGGAATTGGATAAACATTCATCAGGGTCTAAATGGGCAAATGGCATGGCAAGTGCTTGGATTGTACTACGGACTCACAAATTCCCATGATTCTAGATAGATATGCAGATGACGCAGTATATTATTGTATGTCATATAATTTGTAAGGGTCAGGTGGATAGTGACGAAGTATTTCAGTGAATTCTTGTTTTATTATAAAAACAAGCGGCACATACCTCATCGGAAGTACGTTGCCGTGAAGAAGGCACATGAGCCACTGGACGCTACGGCCCAGCTGGCGCTCCATCCTCGTGAGTGCACCGTTTTCGCGGCCTGTGTTGACGACAGTGCCATCTACCAATACTGCCTGCAAGGATTCTTCTGAGTCGCACTCCCGAACGACTTATAAAGCCTTGCCAGCAATTGATGCACTATTTTCTGATGTCAGTGTTCTGTGAGCTATGTAGGTTCCACCTGGCTCGCTCACAAATACCAGCTGCTTCTCTTTTCCCGTAAGCCGAACGTCTTGCTCATTTGTTTTCTCGCGTATCTTTGTGATATCCTGCCTCCCATCGAATCTCATGCACTGCACCTTACCGTCTATGCCCCCTTTAGCTTTCGTTTTTCTTTCTCCTATGCCCTTTGTCTGGCTCTTATCACTTTATTTCGTGTGATGACGTGCCTCGTGTCGTTCTCAGTGACGAGGCCATGGTCCTTCAAGAGAGCGGTGCCAAAGGCCGCTGCAATCCTATCAGTGACCTCGATGTACCGGTCACACTCCTTAGCGAAATTCTCCAGAGGCATCATATTGTACGGAGCCCTAGTCTGTGTTGGTTCGTGGACACTCTCTGTGTCATATGCATCGTCACCATTGTTTGCCTCGTTCATGCTTTCGGGATCGTGTCCCGTGCTGTGCTCGGTCAGACCCGAGGGACCAGGATCCGAGTCGTTGGCGTCCGCCTGAAAGAAATCCGGGTCAGGCTGCAGACGGTTCTCAGAGGTAAAAAAAACCTCCGATATGGTAGATGGGGTCGGCGCCCAAGTGGTTACAACTATCAGCAATTTTGGCGACCAAAATTACCTAAATAGCTTGGCAATGTCAAGAGCTGGACAATTATGTCTGCTGGAGTGACTGCTTTCGTAAAGTATATTTCCTGAAATAGTTATACTCTGAAAAAAAAGATAATTTGCTAAAATAAGTATGCATGATGAAGAGCCCATTTGGAACAAAAGCACGTTGGCAACAGTTTCTAGCCATCCCTGTGACTTTATAAGCTACTTCTAGTTTTTCATTCAGCAATTGGATGGATTTCATATCCTCAAGCACATGTCAAACATGCGAACAGAAATCTGCTCGCAAAAGCACCGCGCTGGACCGGAGAGTCGTTTTCATCGGCGACCGGTCGGCGACCACTGTACAAAACCATTGGGGAAAACGCCTGATTGCTAGCGACGATCTGGTCGCCACCGTGGCCGCTTCGCTGTCGCCAAAACTGCCAGCACATTGTCCTGTTCGGTGCGACGAGAACCGCTGTCGCTGGCGGAATGAACCAATCACAAGCCAGCATTACAATTGACCTTCGATTTGAACTTCTGGTTCGTGTTGTTCGAATGTGATGGCGGTTAATTGACGGCTCTGAAATATATATTCTTTTTGTTTACTGCGCTAAGCCTTGTTTTGTGTACTCAAAACCAGGCTGCTGTGCGACATTACAGTGCACCTGTTAATATCACCTTTATCGCGATGGTCAAGAGTGAAGGCAGCAAACTGTACGGGCCGAAGAAGCGAGCTAGGCGCAACGTATTTTGCACATATTGTGACTTCTATGGGTCATCTCAAAACTTGCCCAAGCATACAAGGCGTAAACATCCAGGCATGCCCGCAAAGGAAAAGAAGACAGGCCCATTGGATGGATGGCTACAGAGTGGTAAGTCTTCCTGGACAGTAGGCAAATATACTAGGCTTCACCTGTTTCACACCAGTGCTTAAATCATGCTTGTTTTTAGCATGTTGAAATCCGAGCTTTTATTGGGTGCAAAATGACCTGTTGCTACACCTTAAAGCCATTAAAAAAATTGTCATAGCTTTTATCATAGTGTGTGAATTAATGAGATCCACTATAACTGAGTATGCGACATGCGTATTAATGAGATCCACCATGACTGAGTGCATATTGAGCTCACGGTGAGCATGTTTCTATTGAAAGACTTCTATATGTTTGTAAAGTGGTCAGACAAAATTGTTACAAGAAATTTTACTTTGACAAGTGTAATGTTATGCATGCTGGTATGCAGCATGTAAGCCAGAAAGAAAACATTGGTGTGTTTGGGCAATAAGTATAAATGTGTCATATGAAGTGAAGAAGTTATCAGGAAGCTACTATGCATAAGTCAGGCCACATTTGGAAATTGCATTAAAGCCTGATAACCTAGTTATGACAGATTGTTGGCTTTTCAAGATAGAAAAGAGGGCAACAAATATGGTTAATGATTTAAGCAGCCTTGGTCCATGGTCAGCAGAAATGATAGGCAAGGGAAATGCTTCAATTTAACAGATATGGTGTAATTAGAGGCCAATAATTCCAAATCAAGATGAATCATAGTAGTACAAGGTTAAGAGTAAGCAAGCAAGGGGTCGGTACTGGGGCCACTACTGTTCATTATATTTGTAAATGACATTGAAAGTGGCCTAAGCAGTAAAGTTTTGAAATTTGTGGATGATTTGAAGGTCTTTAGGGCAATAACAGGTCAAGATGAGCATATCTCACTGCAAAAAGACTTAGACGAACTTGTGAAGTGGTCCGAAGAATGGCAAATGAAATTTAATTTTGATAAGTGCAAAATCATGCATGTAGGTAAGCAGCATATGAAGGCTCCATACTTGATGGGAGGCCAAGTGCTATCAGTGACTCAACAGGAGGAGGATTTAGGTTTTATTCTAAACACAAAACTGGGGGCATCAGAACAGACCAAGGAAGCCAGGAAGAAGGCACTGAGAATGCTCGGGGCAATAAATAGGAATGTATCATACAGAAGTGAGGAAGTGATCAGGAAGCTTTACTGTGCATACGTCAGACCACCTTTAGAATACTGCATCCAAGTTTGGTCTCCTAGCTATGAAAAAGATTGTTGGCTTTTAGAGAGTACAAAAAAGGGCTACAAAAATGGTTAATGGCATAAGCAACCTGGCATATGAGGAAAGATTGAAGAAATTGAATATGTTTTCACTTAGATATAGAAGGCTGAGAGGAGATCTCATCTAGGTCTTTAAATTTGTCAATGGTCTGGAGAGGGGATATCTTGGGGAAATGTTTGAATGGAACAGAAATGATGCAATTAGAGGTTATAAATTCAAAATTAAAGTTAACCACAGCAGAACAAGGTTAAGGCAGACTTTCTTCACCAACTGTGTAGTAGAACACTGGAACCAGCTGCCAGAAAACATTGTCAGTAGCAGCACATTGAACATCTTTAAAAACAGCATAGACAATCATAAGAATAGAGGGCTTGCTTTTCAGTATTACAGGGAGGGCTGATTGACAGATTTGGTGGGCAACTGGTTCAGTGTACAGAGTGCAACCAAGAAGGGCCCTTGTGGCTCATAGTTGCACTAATCTTTTATGTTTTTATGTCTTTATGTCTAAGACAATCTTTCTTCACCAACATGGTAGTTGGTCATTGGAACCAGCTAACAAACTCCATTAACATCCTTTAAATAGCATATTGCAAATATTATTAGGAGAGAGGGGTTATTTTCTAGCATTCCAGGGATAGTTAATACATATTTGACAAATCTGGTGCCCAACCAGTCCCTGGTGTTCACAAAATCCAACTCAGAAGGATTCCTGTGGCTTGTAGGTGCATTTATTCTTTATGTCTCTGCTTTTATGTCTTAAAATAAAGTCACATGATGGCAGCAGGCTCTCATGAAAGGTGTACTAGGGCATTGCAAGCTGAAAAATAATTGGAGATTCCACTTAGTATCATATCTTGTAGGTCATTTTAACTAGAAGAAATTACATGAGATTGGAAAAGGGCAAATGTAGTTCCTATTTTTAAGAATCCATGACAGGGAAAGTTGCAAATTGTAGTATGCAAGTCTCGCATCCCTAGTCTGCAAGGCAATTGAAGCAGTTGCTGAGGATAGCATGGTAGTTTTCTGGAAAGAAACATATTTATTTGTGATATTCAACATGATTTTAAGAATGATTGATCATGTCTGACAAATCACTTGGACTTTTTTTTATTTTTCTACAAACCTAATGTGGAAATAGTGTTATAGTTTTAAGATCAACAGCTAATGATGCTAAATTACAAAGTCTTGTGGAAGACGTTCTTACAGGAGTCAGCCAGTGGTCATTACTGGGATCACCATTGTTCATTATATTTGTAGATAGTATTGAAAATGTACAGCCAGAAAGATAGTACAAATGCTTAGGGCAATCAATTGGAATGTATCATACAAAAGTGAAGTAGTTATCAGAAAGCTTTCTGTCAGGTTAAAGGAAAAAAAAAATTTAAAAAAGAAAACATTGGCCGGGCGCGGCGCCGCGGGGCCGCCCCGCCCGGCGCCCCCGCGCCCCCCGCCGGCCCCCCGGCCGCCGCGCCCGCCCCCGCCGCCGCCCCCCCCCCCCCCCCCCAGAAAGCTTTACTGTGCACATGTCAGGCTGCCTTTGGAATACCATGTTCAGGTTTGGGGCACCTGGTTATGGGAAAGATTGTTTGCTCTTCAAGAGAGTGTAAAAGAGGGCAACGAAAATGGTTAATGTCTTGTTAATGTGTAAACAACCTAGCACACAAAGGAAGGTTTGAAAAATTCAATATGTTCTCTCAGTTATAGAAAGCTGAGGGGAGATATACAGTGATACTGCAAGGAATTTGTGAAATTTAACAGAAATGATACAATTAGAAGTCATCAATTCAAAATTAAAGTTAGCCATAGCAGGACATAGCTAAGAGAGCCTTTCTTCACCAACATAATAGTTGAATATTGGAAGTAGCTACCTAACTTCATTGTTAGTGGAAGTGCTCTGAGCATATTTTAGAATAATGGAAAAGATTTGTCATTTATTGACATTTGTCGTTTGTCAATGTATTGCAGTTATAAATTATTCGCGAAATAGGGTGGAATATACCACTTTCTGAACACTCAATCAACATCCTTCTCCAAGAAGTATCGGCATCCAGCTCCTGGATATGAACTATTCATGTCTCCTTTCTAACAGTATCTCGTTCATGAAATACAGCTCTTCCTAAATTATAAACCTCAAAACAAATGATAAAGGTCCAGTCATAATTACCTACACCATCAACTCTAATTTTGGTTTGAAAGACATCAAAAGCAATTTAAATTACACTACCTACATGCCAAATTTAGACATCCTGCTATGCTCGTTTCGACATTTCACACCTAACGAAAAACCAATATTTTAACCCTGATGTATTGATACATGCACTGATATGTGTTAATTTTGGCGTAGCTCCTGGATTGGACGCACCCAGCGATGCAGCTCCCAGGCGGGACGCACCAGGCGATGCAGCTCCCGGGCGAGACGCGTCCGGCGACCCAGCTCCAAGGCGGGATGCACCAGGCGACCCAGCTCCCGGACGGGACGCACCAGGCGACCCAGCTCCCGGACGGGACGCACCAGGTGATGCAGCTCCCAGGCGGGACGCACCCGGCGATGCAGCTCCCGGGCGGGACACACCAGGTGATGCAGCTCCCGGGCGAGACGCACCAGGCGATGCAGCTCCCGGGCGAGACGCACCAGGTGATGCAGCTCCCGTGCGAGACGCTCCGGTTCCTGGGCAGGGTGCGGCCGGCACGTCTCATCGTGCGGTCGAAGTGTGTGCGTGCACGGCCAAGATAGGGAAGCTGGAGTCAACAGTCTCCCGCCTCTGTCAGCTGATGGAAGGGCCCCGCATCCATGGTGATACCGTCATGCATGAAGTGAGTGATAAGGATGAGCTCGAGGCCCTCAAATTTGCAAGGGACCTCGAATCTTTTATCCGTACCTCATCCCATCACCTCAAGTGTGTTCCAGACCTCGGTGTCATCTACTGTGACGTCTGCAACCCGGATTTCAGTCCTAACCAGCTTCCTGACATGAAATCCACCAACGTCGCTGGCGTCTACCGATATGACTTCTCTCTCGGGACGTCCTTTCCAAAGCCCATGACACTTCCCCGGTCGTTCGTGCTGCTCAAAGCGTCATTGAAATGCCACCTGACGTCCACCAAGCACAAGGAGTATATGCGAGCAGATGAAGATAAGAGCACCAGAAAGACGAAGGAGAGCAAGGAGGCAGCAGATGTCAGCAAGCGAGTCCTGCGTGTGGCCTATCACGTGCTGGAGGAGTCACTGCCGCAGACTGAATTTGAAAAGCTAATCGTGTTGCTGAAGCTCAGTGGTGCTGATGTGGGCAACATCTGCCACTCATCTGTTCAAATGGCACGATTCCGCGATGCCTTCGCTGATGAAATTATCAGCGCCGTGACCCGTCACGTTGAGTCTTCGCCGTGTGTTGCGCTTGTGGCAGACAAGGTGACCCTGAATCACCGCACCATAGACATTACTGCTGTCATAACCATCGTTCCCCAGGCGCCTGATGATGCAATGGTCCAGGCTTTCATCGTCGGCGCTCCTATCGTGAAGAACCACGACGGTGCTTCACTCGCGGAGGAGTGGCTGGCGACAACCGCCTGTGTAGGCATCAAGCGCGTGGAGCAGCTGGCGGCAATATGTACAGATGGTCAGTACCATCAGCTAGGTGTGCCAGTCCAGTTTCTGAGGAAGTTGGCCAACAGCGACAAAGACCTTGCAGTCCGCTCAAAGCCGCCCTGCGTGCCATGCTTTTGGGATGGTGCGCACCTACTCAACTTAGCAGATGGGAATGCCAGGTCAGCCCCAACCTGCAGATGGGTAAACGACACCATACCATGGTCTCTCGCATGACCAAACGTTTTACCCATGGCAAGGGATATGAGGAGCTGGTTGCTTGTGGGGAGAGCATGGGGTTGGCCACGCGCAAACCACTCCTCTGGTCAGACACACGGTTCGCCCCACATGCTGCTAAAGTGTTCAAGGCGTTTATCACCAATCTGCCGGCTACTACTCGTGCCCTCGAAAACCGTCTGCAGAACTCCAAGGCGAAGGCAAATGTCCTGGAGGAGATCGAGGAGGAGCTCAAGCTCCTGAGAGGGCGCGACTCCACCTTCAGGGTTCGTGTCTCAGCACTGCTTGATGTCTATGCAGTAGTGGCACAGCTCAGCAGTGCACTGCAGGACGTCCAAAGGCTTCCATGGGAGCGCCAGGAGATTTTCAGGGAGAAGATGCAGCAGCTTCGTGCGATGGCGGCTGTGTTGCCACGTGACAGCATCAGGGCAGGAAGTGCGCCGCTGGATACTGCAGGTATCCATGCCGCTTTAGAAGAGGGAAACCCGGAGGAGATAGCAATCTGCTGGCAAAGCATGGCGGCATTTAGTGGAAATTTGACGGCAAAGCAGGTAGCCGAAATATCAGATTTTCTGCAAATCTTGTGCCGGCACTGTGAGCGGCGCGAGGCTGGTGTCGATGCCAAGGGCGACAGTAAGGGCTGTCACAATGGCAAGCTCTTGCAGTCCATGGCAGACATCGAGTTGGTGGCCAACTTGGCAAGCCTCCAACGGTCTCCAACTTCTAGTATCGTTGGGGACATAGCATGTGCTATTGACCGCCTCAGAGGTCGCCGGCTCATCCCGGACGTTGTCCCACCAGCTGCCGTCAAGGAGGCGTATGTCACGATGAGTCGGAGCTGCGCAGACTCAAATCAGAAACTCCTCAAGCTCCTCTGGCAGCGTGCTCAAAGCAATGTCGCTCTCCAACCCTACCTCAATGTAGTCATCAGGCTCTGGCTGATGAGCCCGCCCGAGAGCGTAGTAGAGAGCATGGACAGCTCAGTCAAGGCCGTCTTTGGCATTCATCGGCAGCTAGACCACCAAAACGCAGCCAAAGAGCTGATCATCCGATGGAATGGTCCTGACATGTGCCACTCCGATTGGCTGATCCGAAAGGTGCAAGCCAAGCACCGATTTAACTTCAGTAGGCGCACTTTGAGCCTCAGGTCAACACTTGAGGGAACAGTTATCGCCAGGCACAAGGGAACAAAAAAGCCCCAGGACTATCTGTACTGTAATTAAAAATCGCGCTTCGTGTTGCTGCCTGACGAGCCTGCTGTGTTACCAAGCGCGTCTGCTGCCTGGCATGTACTACCTAGCGGATCTGCTGCCTGACGTGTAGCCTGGCGGATCTGCTGCCTGACATGTTTGTTGTGTGGTGAGTCAGATGCCCGGTGAATCTGCTGTGAACTTTTTTGGCGAATATATTTATGTCTCATGCAGCGACGAGGTAAAATGTTGGCCTGCGAGGCAAATGGTGGGTTCCACACGGCGCTCGTTGCGGTCGGTCAAGTTTGGCTGGTGACCAAATAAAAAGGTTCTAGTTTTGATACTTCTTCGCCACTGTTGAGCCGTCGAAAACGTGTCCTCGTCCATAAAAATGCACATTTTCCTCCGGCGACCAGATTGGTCTACATAGGTCCGTCGGTGACCACCATTTGCTTTTTTTGACCTCTGACGGTTCTGATCTCTTCGCCTCTTCCCCAATGCATTGGAGGTCTTCATGTCAATGCCGCCGATGCTTCGCTTCCTCTCACCTCGCTGGTCTTGTAAGAAATTCCACTCACGGTTTGGAACCTTGTTCTCGCTGGGGCAGCTGCAGGCATTTCTCGAAGGACAACTGCACGCGCAGATGTCAATCAGCTCATGGAGGGGAATCGTTTTGCTTGCGCCAGCGCGTTTCTTTATTGGGGTCTTTGTTAGATCCTTTCCTTTCTTCACAATCACCAGGACACCCCGGACAATCGACTGAAACGATTTAACAGGGACGCTTGCTTTCCCCCAAAGGTATACAACACCCTTGGCAACGCTCGTGGCGATTTGCCTTTCGCCCGCTGCATGGTTGTCAACAGCCCGAAGTTTGTTAGACTGTAGTCTGTAGAAGTTATATACATGAATCTGAAGTGGCAGTTGATTCTTCGGCAGTTCGCAGGGATGGCCCAACGCAAAGCGAGCCGTCTTTGATCTGAATGAACTTCCCTTAACCTTTTTCACTTTCATACTCGAAATCTGATAGGTTCACTAGTCTGGAAAAGAGGCAAAAACTGGTTAGGCAGCTGGTAACTTTCAAAATTCATCCCTCGCCATAGGATAAAAATGTATCACAAAGTTTTGTTTGCTATACCAGGAAGTTCAGGGTGCATAACTGCATTGGAAATTCCGCGTGCGACACACACCCTCGTAGATTCTTATTTTCGGTTCCAACCATGGTCATGGTTGGAGAATATGCCGGCCACCCCGGTCATGGCCGCGCAATGCATTGGCCGCCGGTGGGGTAACTTACAAAGCAATTCTTTACGAATGACCATGGTGATGATGGTGAGCAAATGCAACAGTTGGTGGGCAATCGATGGTCGGAGCATAAAATCACTGCTAAATTTGGGCGGTCTGCGTTAGTCGTGCGACCGAGTAAGGTCTGGAGCCACTGGAGACAATCCCACACCCAGTAAGGTGTGGGATTGTCAGTGTTTCCGCAAAAGTAAATAAATTAAATTCAAATATCTGCAGCAGCAATTCACATGTAGCCAAGAAAATATGCTAGCAGGGTATCTCAGGTAAACATTGTGAGCTTGGAGGCTGAAAGGCAGGCCACAATACGCCAAAGCCGGCTGTGGCTACGCTCTAATCGTGTATAGCTGTCGATAGAAGTCGCTGGAATCGTAATAAAATAGCGCTGTGCGCATAAGAAGTCAGCACATTGTACACTGTCTCAAATCCTCCACCTACCTGCCCCCCAGTTGACCAAGAAAGATACTTATATTGCGGAATGAACGGTGAATGGTCGCAGTTCATACTTCTGCCGATAGAGGGCAGTGGTGGCGCTGCGGGCGACACACCTTCCGGAACTCTGCGTCATGGCAGGCACAATTTTCAAGTTAAGGAAGTGAAAATTAGCACAGCGGTGGACGAAAAACTGTACAATGCAATGAAATCAATATTGATTTGCTATCTAATGATTTAAACTCCTGAAATCGGGCTTGATCCCGCAAGTTGGTAGAAAAACGTCATTTCGGCCTCAGAAAGCCCTGAGGCTAAAACTTGCCCTAAAGATTAGAGATATCAGATTGCTAAAGATATAAGATTGCTCTAAAACTTTGCAGATCGTCTTTTTAGAACCAAACGCAAGTTTTAAAACTTTAACACCAAAAATTTTGTAAATCACTCCACCCTAATGCGCAGTATAGGTGCGGCCTTGCACAAATTCTCTGTTAAATTTAGGTACATTATTGGTGTTAGGATAATTTATTCCTACTCTGGTACTACTGGCCCAACTGTATTAGCCAAGCCCTGGCAAGTACAGCAATATCCTGTTGATAGCCGCAATCAGCAGCTGCCGGAAAAGACATCCGGCTGTATATCAATTAACCAACAACCCTAAACCAGCCCCCCCCCCATCTCCCGTGTTACCAGTACTCGGTACGCTAAAATGGATCACAAACGAACTCGATGCACAAGAGAACCACAGCAAACACCATAGTGTCCCATTCGACAGGTGCGTCGAATTAAGGGCGATTCTGAAGGCGACTGGCCCGCTGTGTTGTGGCCAAAAACATGCCATGAGACCATTTTCGAACTTTTTTATGTAGCATGGCTAGATCTGTTTTCTTTTTTTAAAGCTGGAATGCATCATTAACATATGGAGGTACAAATGAAAAAGCTCAGTCACATGCCGGTGAATACAAGACATATTAGGAAGCAAAATAGTAACAGATGGGAAAATAGACGTGGCAATGTCTACGATTCCTTGTGGCTAATTTTGGTGTTCCGAAGGATAGTGAATGCTGAATGTCTGCAGCGGCTCCGTATTTAGACATGGGCCGAAATTGGATATGGTGCCTAAGACCTCGAGGCATTCATACTGAGATGCGGATGTGTTCTCGAAAGGTTAAGTTTGAAAACGTCGTAACAAAAATAGCCTTTGATAGCGATCCATACTCGGTAGGCACGTTAAAGGCGCCGTTTTAGAAAGTGCCGAACATGTATCATAGTGGGACGTTCATTATCATTATTCATTGCTGCATTGCTCTTATGGTCGCGCACCGAAAAGATCATCTAAAGCATATCTTTTCGGAAATAGCAAATAACGGAGATGGAATATCACAGCTCTGGGCAAATACGTGCGAGACGTGATCATGGTGTTCTTGTTTTGCCTTTGCTTAAACAACAATACTGCCAGCTAGTGTGCTTGAATTTTGACCAACGACACAAAAATGAAGCTTTTGCATTTAATATTGACCTGTGGGCTATATAACATGCCACCGATAAATGGCCGGCAAAATTGCCAAATCGTCGTGTTTCAAGCTCGACAAGCAAATGTGTTCAAACAGCTTTTTCATGTGCTTATGCTTGGTGAATATTATCGCTATCCATCTCTGTCTTTGCTGTTCGTTGCTTGCAAAGGTCCGTTAACACTTTACAGGCATTTCACGGATGACAACCTGTAGCAATGTCACTTGGTGTTGTCTTCAGTTGAGGAGCTCCTAAGTCATAAGTAATAATATTATGCTTTCAGAGGATCAGAACATTCATTCAGAGGACGCTTATCGGAAGAAGGGCACAGCTGAAGAGTATGGCAGCGGAGGGGAAGGCACAGTGCTATAGAACGAAAGAAGCCTTTATGACGCTTGTTATCCATTTACAGTCAATTCGGCTTACGTCACTGCTTTTGTAGTGTTTCTTGAAACAGCAGGTAAAATGGCTGTTGTGTGCGAAATAGATAATGGTAGGTTACGTTGTTGCGTTTGTGAAGGTGACTGTGCAGTGCATTGCACAATCATGTCTTGTCATGCATTACCACTGGACCCATTTTCGCACACGTCCCCTTTCGAAGCCTTTGGTGGAAGCTAGTGACCCCGTTTACATGAGCAGCAAAACTTCCGAGCACGATGCGATTAGAAAAACGTGCGAAAATAATAATCTTGCAAACTGTTCTTTGCGCATAAAAACCTGCGAGATGCTTAGCGCGAATTTACGCTTCGGTAGGTGGAAGTTTGCGATTGGCACCAATCATGAAGAAATATCGCTACGGCTGCAAGGAACATGGTATTTCTTGAGGATATTCTTTGCTAAGTTTCCAGTAAATTTAGGGTAATTAGAAAAAAAATAATCGTTTTGTTTTTTATTATAATTGCAGCCCTAGTTGTTAAACACCAAAATCAGATATGTAATGCAGAAATATGTGCTGAGACGTCACGTTATTGGTGCGCGCCCCAGCCGTGAGTTTCACGATGTGACTGAGTGTTCAACGTGCGAATTTGTGAAAGCGTTTGGGTTTTGCTGATTCATCTCTAGGATTGCGTAGTGAAGCTAATTTACCCTGTTTATTTGACTATTGCACAGTCTGGGGAAAAGCAGTCTGGGATAATGCACTATCACACATAGTCTGAAACCTATACTATAGATCATAGCATGGCCTGTAAACAGTTCACCGTTTGATTCACGAAGAAGAAAGGGCTATGTTGGCGTCGACAACGTGCCATCGGCTACATGAATCCTTCGAATTCACATATTTCCCATATCTCTGCCCAACAACCTTATATCTCTAAGTACGTGGATAATTAATTATGCCTTATGCCTGTGGACACCGTTGCTGGAAGTAGGTGCCTCAGAAGCGCAAAAATGCGCAAAATATTCCTAACTTTTTACCACATTGAGTCAGCCGTCAAACCGCAAAAATCCGAAGAGGCGGCTGCGCCGCTCTTGTAACCGGACCGCGCGACCGGCACTCTTCTGAATCGACCAGATCGGAAATTTCCGTTCGCGGTTGATCTGCTCATGTAGAACGACCTGCATGTAGACTCGTGTGAGTGGCGTCCTGCTATGCGTCTGGGACCGCTGTGGGTGTGCTTTGCATGCAAGCTGTCACATTTGTCAAGGTATGGTGATCCCCACTTTACTGGGCTGGTCTGTAATTAGCAATGCCCCTGCGCTGCCAGACTTAATCCTTTTATTCCAATTACACTATATATCAAACAGTGTGAGCGGCGCCATTAGCCGTGAATGTGCATAAAGTGTGTCGTGAACCAACCAATAAACAAACAAACAAACAACACTATATATCAAGTGTCAACGAACCAATCTAGATTATGTACCAGTTCCTGTAACGAGTACAGGATGAGCAATTACGACATTAAATATATAAACGGTTAAATGGTGCGATCGCTTTTAGAACCTCGTGCTTACGTCACAAATGAGAAGGCTGAGAAGCATGGATGCGCACAATGAACGAGAAAGTTACCGTGAAGTGTTTTCACCGGGAACCTTTCCATGGGAGAGGGGAGGGTATATGCGCCTGGTGTCCCCTGCTGTATACGTCACATGTATACAGCAGTGACAGCACTTGCTGTCACTTTGTCACGACAGAAAGTGGCACCACTAGCAACAACGGGCAGACCGTTTCGTAGTGCAGCATCACCAAACAACTTCTGATCTTTGCAAGCTCCGTAGGCCGATGAATGCAGAATCTGACCGACTAATGTTCGTATGTTTACTGTTTGGAACAGTAATGATAGCGCAGTTTTCCACAATTCAGGGTAAGCTTCGCATACTCTCGGCGCAGTCTACCACTACAATTCACTTTCGAAGCAGTATGTCTGCGTCCTAAGCAGCCTCTTGGTCCCACATGCCTACCTCCGAAGTCGGGCCGGATCAGGCGATCGTACTTGCTCTCATCCATCAGCTGGTTCAGGATGTTGGAGACGTTGCTGCTCAGCTGCCGCATGTGGACCTCGTGGTCACCCTGTGCAGCGCCGACCGAGAACAGAGCCGTCGCCACCAGGAAAACACTCCAGCCGACCATCGAGGTCAGGTCAGGTCAGCTGGAGCCCAGACGACCAGGCCGCAGCCGCGCTTTGTGGTCGGCTTGGCGTCGGCCGAGCGACTGTTCGGCCGTCCGTCCAGGCGCCGTGTCCAGAGACATCTAGCTGAGAAATGAAGAAGCACTAGACTGAAAGCCCGGAACTTTATTCGGCGAGTGACGGGGGCAAGATGCATGGGCATAGGAACCGGAAGGGAACAGTTGGGCAGAGGCATCCCCAACTTTGCACGCGTCCAACATTGACCCTATGGGTGTTGCATGGAAAAAAAATGAACCTAAAAAGACAAAACAGGTGTGCTATTGAGTGCTCTTGCGGTGTTTAATTATTGGCCCGGCGTATATCTGAAGGACCTGTTGCTTTTTTCTCGGATCTGGGTGTGTTTTGAACGGGGTTGGTATGTTTGTGTGCTTCCGGTGCGATTGTCGGCCCCCCTGTATTTGTGTGTGGCTCCGAACGAGAATTATTGTGGCTACTGACGCTATTTTTTGTCTAGCCCTGGCGCCAGTTTAAGGGCCCGGCTATATTCAGAGGTCCTCCCAGAAATATTTGGGGGCTTCGACGCGAATTTCGTTTCGCCTAGCGAAATTTTGTGGTTTTGACGTGATGTTTGGGGCCAGGCATGATTTATAGGACCTAGTGTGAGTTTTTGGGGTCTCCGGTACAATTTCTCCCAGCCCACGCGCGTTTCTTTGGGATCCACTTTGTGCCTTTTGCCTTGTACATTTGCCTTGTCACTCATTTTATGACGTCGAAATTTGTCACGTGAAACCCTTGTTGCTGTGCTTTGGCTTGCTGTGCTGTGCTGTATTATGGTACATCCATCATTCCCTTGTAACATGACCCATCACCCCCATACGGCTGTATGGGGGTGATGGGGCTGTAATCAACTAACACTAACCCATACGGCTCTCGAGTGCTTGATTTGATAGCCCAAGCTCTTGCGTGAAGTCCTCGGTCATAAATAATCGTGTTGGCAAATGCATCAACGAATACATAATCTTTCCATACTCACCCCGATGGTGTGTTCTGGCCCCAAAGTTGAGTGCGAAATATTCAAAACACGTTCCATCCTTCCAGACACCTGACTGGCTACATATATTTTCCTGAGCCAGTGGAATTCGAGCCGGCAGTTGTCGAGACCAAATCAAGAGTACGCGCTTATTTTCCTCACGACAAGAATCTCGAGCTCACAAGGTCATCCTTTCTCCATTTGATTGTATTGATTTGCTTACTTGTCCCTATGTATCCTCCTACCTGCTGTCTGTTGAGCGAGGCGCCGATACTGGCTGACTCGTCTCATGCTGTAGTGTCCTTACCTTGTCCAGTCTCAACACCCAGCCTTACATCCTTCTCATGCTGTAGTGTCCTTACCTTGCCCAGTCTCAACACCCAGCCTTACATCCTTCCCAGTATCCTATCGTCTATCATAACTCAATTCCTGTTGATCTCACTCATTTCGACGGGCACGATAATAGCCACCATGGTCTGTGGATGTGTCTGCAGTAAATACAAAAATGTGCTGTATTATGTATTATACAACGCAGTGAGAGCTAACCTGGTAGCCTCATTTTTGCTAAGACATTTTTACCGATCCCCACATACATTTCGTTTACTGGACACTAAGCCAGGAGCGCATTTTAGTTGGCTTAACAAGAAAATAGACAAGCCTCAGTTGACACTTGGGAGTATTATGTTTGCTTACGAAGCTAAGTTCGGGTAAAAAAAAGAACAATGCTTGATCACGAATACTTATGCATGTGCTTTCATGCGTTTATTTGATATGCGCCTTCATAAGGAAGAACACTCGGTGTTTTTGCATTTTTCGGTTTAATTGCATTCTATTAAATTATGGCATGCATCAAGTCGTAAAGCACGTGACCTCTCGTGACTGTGCAAGCAATCTGCAAGATAATTGACAATGAAGGTGGTTTTATAGGCAGCGCATTAAGCAAGCTGCAACAATAATTGTGTCGTGCTCACATTCATTTGAGGGGTGAATAGTGGCTCACGCTGAAAAAGGACAAAATTTGCTCATAATGTATATGTTGAACATCACACTCCTTCCACATATGGATAAACAATAGCCCGTTTCACGACGGCCAATAAGCACCGGGTTGCAACGTCGATGACTTCGTCTGGTATGAAGGGCATTTGATTGAATATATATGTACTTTGTAAATGTGAAATGTTTCAGAAGTTTTAACTATAAAATAATAAATTCATCATAAAACTCCGCGAACATATTCAAATTGCGGAACTGTTTGAAAGAAAAGCATTCAATTCACAGAAACAGCTAGCCAATACGGTCCCATTTCGCAATATAGCCGAGAGGTAGGAGTTGTGGCATGGAGCATAAATTTGCCGTTGTATTACGAGGAAATATACAAGGTTATGGAGGAAGTGGTAGATGCATCCTGCGGATAAATATTTTTCATTTCACGTTCTATTTTATGGCTGTGAAGTATTTGCATCATTGTCAATCAGAAGTCATAAGTCATAATTATCATAAGTCATAAGTTATGAGTCATGATTATCATAAGTCATTATTAATAAATATTGAAATGCATAATTCACAGATGCTACGATTCCATCTTGACGTTCCCAGAAAAATAAATTATCTCCACTTTATAAGCTGGTTGTTTACCGTTGTAATGGCGTCCACTGTGCCGCACCATACGAGGCTCCGTTCATTTTTTTTTTGCTGCTTTCCTACCTGAATAGCCCCTATTGGGAGGAAGACCATTGACCCTTGTCTTTGAACATCATACTCGCAAGAAAGAACAAAGAATGCATTGTTTGCAGCACCCCAGAGACCGCAAAACGTTCAAAATATGCGCTTCTCAGACAAGCTTTTTTTCTTGGCTTGCATGACATTTCAGCCATTGACTTCCTCTATACATCACTAGACAGACAACTCGACTTTTCAAAACGGTCCCGTCGGCGCCGCTGCATATGGGCAAAACGGCGGCACTGGTAGGCACAGGGCAGAGGGTCGTGCATGTAAAGCGGCGATGTTAGGGCGTCCTAGGTGGTGAAAATGACTATCATTTTGAAATTATATATTCATGCAAGGAGTAAAAAATGTCCCTGATTTATATATATATATATATATATATATATATATATATATATATATATATATATATATATATATATATATATATATATATATATATATACCGCGCTCATGATCTTCTTGGTTGTGAATTCAATTGAGCGTATTATTCCCTTTCTCTTCATTGTGTTTATGTAGTATTTCGCCGTAGTGCATGATGGTCAATGTTGCGATTAACAAATAGGACGTATCTGTATTCGATCGACGTTTCGTCTCAGCCTAAGACAGTTTCAAGACGGTGTGTTGGGAAGTCACATTGATGAAATATACACGTTTGATAATTATGTTTTGGTTGACTGTTCGCGTGCGTTATGTGAGTGGGCGCTAGAAGTACTGGGAATTTATATTTCCAGTGTCATACTGCAAGAAATGTCACTGAGGGGTGGGGGGTTTACATACTTCCAGCGCCCACTCACATAACGCATGCGAATAGTTAACTAAAACATAATTATCAAACGCGTATATTTCATCAATGAATCAAGAAGCAAGAAGATCATCAACGCTGAACCCGCAGTCGTATTCAACGAAACCTGCATATCCAATAATCTCCTTCCAAACTACTCGTATATGTATATGTATATATATATATATATATATATATATATATATATATATATATATATATATATATATATATATATATATATATATATATATATATATATATATATATATATATATATATATATATATATATACATATATATATATATATACATATATAGATATATGTATATGTATATATATTAATTTACCAAGCAAAAACCATATTATCTCTTCCCCATTATGCCGGTACTCCGACCTGTCGCGTTCCTGCCATTCATCCCCTCACGGAGACAGATGCAGCGGGCACAGGGGACATGTGTCCGCTCATGGCAAGGTGGCGCCATCTTACGAGGAAAAGTGGTCCTCCAGGCAGATTTGAGATAATCCCGTTTTACTTATAAGCTGAAGGCGAGTTGAAAATGTGCCCCTTATAATCATTGAGTGCACCCCCTTGATTTTTCAACCGAAGTCTCCCTTCCAATACCCACGAGTGCGCCCTTCTTGAAACTTTCAGCTGAATGCACTCCTGGGGGCCCATCCAGTGGCTCCAGACACGCCTCTTGCATGAAAAACCTGGATCTGGACCTGCCCTCTTGGCTATGCCATTGCAACAGGTCCCGAGCCGATAGAAAGAATTACAATTAAAAAGGAAGTCCTGAGTACCCAGATGTTGACTTCTGAAAATTATTCGGAGGGGGGGGAGGTAAAATATATGAAGGCAATGGGTATGTCCAAATTGATTGGGGGATCACACTCCATAGGGTCCCATGTTAAAGCTTGAAATTATTCGCGGGGGCGGGGACAAAGCCAATATTTATGGGGCACTTTCCCCCTCGGAAGTATATTAAAGCGACACTGTCTCAGCGTCACCCGTGCCCTGCAGGATGATTGTGCCGATTTAGGGATGGTTGGCGGATTCACGGGCATGTCCCCATGAAATTTTGGGCCCACGCCACTCCGGGATGGCTTGAGTGTTCCCCTTCATATTTTTCAACTAGAAGCATCCCTCCAGTGTGCTAAAGTGCATGCTCCCTCCCCCGCTAAACAGATTTTCGGCCGCAGGCGCCCATTCGGGTAATTTTGCAGGATGCACCTAAGAAATGGCGCCCTGAGACGAATACCCATCCACCCATGAAACTTCCTGGATCAGCCACTGATTAACTACAAATATCCCCAGGGTTACTTCGCAAGTGTTTTTCGGGTATTCGAGATCTTAATTCCATGGGATACACATGCCGAATACTGCACAATTGTCAAAACAATTATAGAAGTTAGACATAAAAAGCACAATTGCATCCTTTTGCAAGTTGTTTCACTGCTTCTATCTACTCATTATGTAACCCACCATCATTATGCACTACTTTTTCTCAAAATATATCCAGAACTTTTCATTTTACATTTCATGTCAGGGCTGAAATGAATGGAAGCGGGCGGCGCGCTCGATCTTTTGCCCATATACCGCTGCTCCAGCCCGGACCGGCCGGAACAGGACGCGGAGCGTGCGGCGGGCGGCGAGTCGGCCGTCTAGTTATGTATAGAGGTCAATGATTTCAGCCGTAAATGATGCAATCAGAGCACAAATGATGGCGCCAATTTTTTTAAGCGTGGATTATAATTAGTCATATCTATCATAAAGAGCCAATCACTTACTGCGGTTGAAGCTGGCTGGCGATATTGATCAGAGTGGTCGAGTGCTTGGAAAATTTGGCATTTGAAGACCGCTGAATTCGACAAGCAGCTGTTGTCATCGAGTTTATTTCCGAAGTCAGGCTCGCTTGGTCTGACTTCCAGATTTCCAACTAGATGACGTCCTAGGCGCGGATGTAGGTGTACTTTTTCAGGGTTTGTGCATAAACAAGCTGTTAGTTGTCCAAAAACTTATCGCATTAGGTAATTAAACCCATTCTGTTTATCTATTCATATAATATATTTGGCAAATCTTCGGCTTAGAAGCCAACCACGCTTCGTGATCGACGTACTTATTATGGACTGAACCCGCCATTGGGATGTCATGGCGGTACCTTCCCGCTAGTGCACGAGTGAAGCCGCCTAATGTTTACCCTCGAGAACCACCCCGGGTCGTTTCCGCTTGTCACTGGTGCGCACCACAGGCGCTGGCTTTTTTCCCCACGAGGTTCCGAGAGCCAACCACGCTCCGTGATGTGGCGACCAGCAGCGCTCCGTGATGTGGCGACCAGCAGCGCTCCGTGATGTGGCGACCAGCAGCGCTCCGTGATGTGGCGACCAGCTGCGCTCCGTGATATGGTGACCAGCAGCGCTCCGTGACATGGTGACCAGCAGCGCTCCGTGACATGGTGACCAGCAGCGCCGCCCTGACGGCGCTAATCAAAACTTCACGGTCAAATCGATCGGCGCCGTCGGCGGCTCGGACGTGCCGGTATCGTCCGGCCGTCGCGGGGGTCGAGCGGGTGGGCGGTGAGATGCTGGTGCTGTTGAGGAGCGGCGGGTGGTGAGATGCTGGTGCTGTTGAGGAGCGGCGGGTAGTGTGATGCTGGTGTTACTGAGGAGCGGCGGGTGGTGAGACGCTGGTGCTGTTGAGGAGTGGCGGGTAGTGTGATGCTGGTGCTGTTGAGGAGCGGCGGTTGGTGAGACGCTGGTGTTGCTGAGGAGCGGCGGGTGGTGAGACGCTGGTGCTGTTGAGGAGCGGCGGGTGGTGAGACGCTGGTGCTGTTGAGCAGCGGCGGGTGGTGAGACGCTGGTGTTGCTGAGGAGCGGCGGGTGGTGAGACGCTGGTGTTGCTGAGGAGCGGCGGGTGGTGAGACGCTGGTGCTGTTGAGGAGCGGCGGGTGGTGAGACGCTGGTGCTTCTGAGGAGCGGCAGGTTCTGACGTGTTGGCGTCGCGTATAGCCAACGTGTGGCCACAAACTGCGCCAATGTCCAGCTCGCCACTCGTGACCATCAGCGGCTGATCCTGAGGCTCAGGTAGTGCTAAACACGAGGCGTTGCCGGGGCGGTACACGCGTGGCGCCGCCGCAGGCGTACCAGTAGCGGATGCTGCACCAGCACCGGGTGCTGCGCTCGCGGAGCGGTCCGACAGCACACGATGACGTCACGGTGGATACCGGTCGCGTTCCTGTGCCTGCTGCTGAGAAAAAGGTTCGTATGTGTGACTTCAAGGAGAGAGGAAAAGCTGCCAACAGGCTAGCACTGAAGCTGGCTTGGAAGCGGGAGTCGCTTTATTTTGATTAACATTCGTCCAATAGGTAGTGGATCGCCGATCCACGTATGTGCTTGTGGATACATTTTAGCGCCAATCCACCATCTATAATTTTATGAGACTGGTGGACGCTTGGCATAGCCTGATGGTCATGATGGTCTAAAAGTGCCGCTAATGTGGCACTTTTAGTGCCACATTAGCGGCAGATACCAAAACTATCCCATGGATGTCTGCGCCTCTGTGAGCATTCATATATAAGCAAAGCTTCCAGAATCAGAAGGCGTTTGTTAAGGATCATGAATGCGATTCAGGTGGGTCATTTTGTCCATAGTTCTACTGCA
Source organism: Imbricaverruca yamaguchii (assembly GCA_034440575.1). Lineage (NCBI taxonomy): Eukaryota > Metazoa > Arthropoda > Thecostraca > Neoverrucidae > Imbricaverruca > Imbricaverruca yamaguchii. Next base: position 4,121,391 of record JAOTOL010001660.1, read on the forward strand.
ATGGTGTTGGTGCTAGCTTTCTATTTCATCGTGTTCTCTTAAGGAAGGCTTGCTCTTCAGAAAAGTCCAAGCATGCCTGAAATCAGGCACTTTGTACTTGATGAGTTTCAGTAGTTCGGTCTTAGCAATTTCACCATTGTTCTTGACCCTCACCGGTGCGGGCGAGACCCTTTTTATAGCTATCGCAGTAGCGTATGTGTACTCTTGTGTACTCTTCGTAACCTCCCCATTGACTTTCGCACATGTGGCAAAAACTGTGTCATCTGCGAACCGAGCTCTCGGACTTTTTATTAGATCAATGCAAGCAGGGGTTCCTGGTAGCAAATTCTCGAAAATTACTCTGTTGGCGGCATATAACGCGAACATTAGGTCTCGCCTTGAGTATTGCTCTGTCATCTGGGCAGGCGCAGCCTCAACACATCTCACCAGGATTGATAGGGTAGAACATAAATTTTTTATGTGGCTTGCCCAACACTGTAGTGCCACACCTCGACCGGAATCTCTACAATATCAGGACCTTCTTCGCTTTTATAACATGACATCTGTGTCCACTCGTCGCGTACAATCCGACATCATGTTCTTACGAAATGTTTTATGTGGCAGGACGGACTCATCAGTGTTATTGCAAAACTTTGGATTAAGTGTCCCAGTCAGGAGAAATAGGCAACCTGTTTTATTCCATGTACCGTATGCACGTGTAGAAACCATTAGGTATGGCTTGTTTAACAGATTATTGAGAGTAGCGAACGCATTTTTAGCGATGACACCGAGTGCGGACATCTTCACAGACCCGCTGAATGCATTTAAGACACAGGTGGTGAGATACTGTGCTGCGTCACACGCTCACATCTGAGACGCGGAGCTATCGGACATCGACAAGTTCTGACAGCCGTTTGCCTGTTTGAACTGAAAACTATTCACCTGTTCTGTGTACGTTTTTAGCTACTGACTTCTGTAAAAGGGCATAATATGCTGTTAGAGATTGTGGACAATAAACAAATAGACAAATAAACTCCTGTGTACTCTTTGTAACCTCCCCATTGTGCGTCGCCACCGTGTGTGGGGCCGGCCCTCGTGACCTCCCCGACGCGCACTGACACCAAATGTGGGGCCAGCTCTTGTAACCTCCCCGTCGCGCATCGACAGCAGGTGTGAGGTCAGCTCTGACGATCCGCGACGCTTTCCAGCGACGTCGGCTGCGTCTCCAACGTGGGGAAGCTGGGCAACGTGACGCAGACCATCTACAACCTTCTAGAAGGGTACGACATTCGACTTCGGCCCAACTTTGGAGGTGAGATGAGACTGCGGTCAGAGCACGTGACCGGCATCTGGACATCCCAAGATATGACACGTGACCACCACTGATATGACACGGTCCACCTGCATTTTCTTGGGAAAGATGTTTCCCTCCATATTATCTACAGATGAATTCACGCAAACAAGACAAATTTGAGCACAAAGTAGAGCTATTCGCGATCGGATGCACCAAATGATAATTGGTCCTTACTCAATAAATATCATTGTTTAATACAACGAAGAATGGCTCTTAAGTGCTCCTGGGTTTTAGCTCTTAAGTGTTCCTGGGTCGTACATTTCGTCTCACGCAATGTCAATAAATATCAACAGTGTATTGCGCAACAGGGTTGAAAATGGCAAAGCATACAAACAATAATCGTAGTACTCTATTTTCAATTTGCTCATGTTATATACCGTTTCGCTTTAAAGGAATTCCATTTCATTAGCATTTCACCTCGTGTATTGCATCGGGCCATTACACATTGCTTATGAATCTTCCTTCTCACTCCCCAGGCTACTGAACCGACAGGATGGTTCGGCATTTTTTTTTTGGTGGGGGGAACCGTTTAGTTTTCCTTCGTCTACTGATGTGTTTTAAGGTCCAAGCACATTTGCTTTGTCACTGGCTCGGGACCTTTTGAGATCCCAGCGCGTGTTAGGACTGCTGTTTGTTGGTGAGCCCAGGGTGCTCTTGAGGAAACCACGCGTTCTCGAAGGCCGCGATGTGTTTGTTTAGTACCCGGTGCGTCTTTTTGTTCTTTTTGGGACCATCCCGACAACTTAGAAGAACCAACCACCATGATGAAATCTTCGATATAAATTGTTCATGCCAAACACAATAACAACTCTACTTCCGATGCTGGTCCAATTTCTGATAACTTTGTCGCGCCGTGCACAAGCGAATTCTATCTCCGATTTCGCCGTAGCCACTGTCACCGCCTCACATCTCCCAGTACAAAAGATGTGAATTGCAAGCGATCTCGTCTGCTCACCTGCATTCGTTTTCGCCTGTGGTATGTTTAGTCTGTGGTCCTGCCATCAACTCAGCGCCACAATGTTACCAGGCGTCTGTGTCTGTGTCGGCAGAGTACCAGGCGCAGGAGCGAATCTCCATCAGTCCTGGCACAATATTCACTCAGATATAGCACGTCTTCCACTACTTCCACCATTGGCTCCCAACACTGGACAAAACACGTCAGCATAAAAAGCGATTATGCACGACGCTGCACTTTTTCAGCTGGCTCGTCTCTGGCGAGGAGTAGATTGTTTTCCAGCATCTCCAGACACTAAGCAATGGTGGCCATCTGCTCGCAAACATGGACCAAGCCAACTGGAGGTGCCCACACAAATTACTAGATAGTCCCGTGCGCTTGGCATGCGAGGCGCAACTGCCGTTGAACAGAAATAACTGTCCGCCAGGCCACCAATGACCTTCAGCAGCAGCATACTTAGAGCACTTTGGGCCAGTAGTGGTGATTCTGCATAGCCTTATAACCTACCTTTAGGTGGCGCTTTTCCGTGAATCCCCATAGGTACCAATGTTTAGTTTCAAGACGCTAGGTAGCTCTCAGCATGAGTGCAACCACGGATTCGAAATTGGGGGTGGGGGACAAATCAGGGACGCGGTAAGTTTGAACATGATAGAGGGGCCCGCCACCGCCCCCCGAAAAAAAAATCCTTTGAATTCAGCCACTTGTTTTCCAATGTCATTTTCAGCCACTTCAATTAAATTTCGATGTATTACAAATTTTCAAATTTACTATTGTTAAAAAGGATATACAAATTAGTAAGTTTCACTACTAAGCACTGCCTATGAACATCTAACTTTTTGTCGTATGTGCTGAACACGATTTCACGATCACCATAGAGCAATGCTGTAAGTATGTCAACCGTTGCCCCTTTGTAGCAACTAGTTCTATTACACTCAATCATTGTACACACAACGGACCTCCGACACCTTTGAAATTGTTTCATTATCTCAACATTCTGATACCGTACGGCAAGCCGTGTCGAATGATACCCACATAATGGAAATTGAAGCTATAGCCCCGAAACGCGGACTCTGAAAATTAAACGAACCTTTGACCTTCAGGCATGATCTGACATGTTCCGGGTTGAAATGTCGCTCGAGGGTTGCTCACGGGCATTCTCTTGATGCCAAGCATGGGTAGCTTTGGGAGAAAATGAGGAAACGCGGGCGATCGAAGAAATGAGTTCGACGTTTGTCTTTGAAAATTCATGTGATTTCTGAACAATTTGCTATAGTACCATTGACGTGTCCCGGTTTGAAATGTTACTCGAGGTGCACCACAGGCTATTGCTTGGTAAAAGATGTGGGTAGGTTAGGGTGAAGATAAAAATACAAGGCGACCAAAGAAGTCGGTTTGAACTTTGACCTTATAAATTAGTTGTATCGTATTGTATATTGTATTGTATTTACTGCAGACACATCCACATACCACTGTAGCTATTATCGTGCTCGTCGAAATGAGTGAGATCAACAGGAATTGAGTTATAATAGATGATAGGATACTGGGAAGGATGTAAGGCTGGGTGTTGAGACTGGGTAAGATAAGGACACTGCAACATGGGGCGAGCCAGCCAGTATCGGCGCCTCGCTCAACAAACAGCAGGTAGGAGGATACAGGGATAAGGGACAAGTTAGCAAATAAATGCAGTCCAATGGAGAAATGATGACCTTGTGCGCTCGAGATTCTTTTCGTGAGGCAAATAACCGCGTATTCTTGATTTGGCCTCGACAACTGCTGGCTCGAATTTCCTCCTCAGCATGCTGAAGTAATCGAGATTTGGCTGTTTCTTCTGTTTCCGCTGTAACTTCTTGATCTTCGAAATTTTCATGAAACAAATTAATCCATTAATTAATTCATTCATGAATTAATTAAACATTAAATTTAGTTTGTCATGAGGAACGCTGCCCGCTTCGTTGAACAAGTAGCAACGGCTATAATATCGCTCATTTGCAACGGCTATAACATTTATTGCATCAGCGAAGGTTCTTCACCACATACGCCACGTTCCGTGACGGGAAAAAATAATTGTAACTGAGCGAACGATGGCTTGACAAAAAATGTAAATCAATTGCAGAACAAAGCTAAATGACTTGAATTTAACTGGCTGTTTCTTAAACACCGATCTTGATCGCCAATTCAAATTCGCATATCCATAACTCCACTTTCTTCACGCATACGGTTCAGTTATATTGGGTAATATTATAATGCGGCACAAGTCACGTCGAATGACACCCACGTGGTGCAAATTGAACCCATAGCGACAAATCACGAGGACTTCGAAAAATCCAAACTAGCCTTTGACCATGATGTTTGACCTTGACATATCCAGGTATAAAAATGTTACTCGGGGGTTCATCTGTCACTTGACATACATTGTTACGATTGTCCATTCGTTGTCACGAATGACATCCATTTTCTGCAACTTGAATCCATAGCGACGAAAAGCGATGGCATCGAAAAACTCAATCAAACCTTTGACTTTGAGATGTCCCGGTTTGAAATGGAACTGGGTATGCTTGGGCGAAAACCACAAAAAACGTGACGCGACTGAAGAAATCAGCCTGAATTTTGACCCGTCCAGATTATTTTCAAATATCAACTTGCTGATACTGTAGAAGACAACACGAATGGCAACGCGAATAACATCCACTTTCTGGGAATTGAAGCCATAACGACTCAGCACAGTAACATCGAATAACTTAATCAAACCTTTGACCTTGACATGTCCCGATTCGAAATGTTACTCGAGTGCTCACCAGTGGTTATTGCTTGATATTGAATTTGCGAAAGTTTCAGAGAAAACGAAAAAATTGCGACCGAAATAGCAGCTTGGCCTTTATCCTTGACAAATAATTCGTTTGCTTAGCTTTCTGATACTGCATAGCAAGACACGTCGAATGACGCCCATTTGATGGAAATTGAAGCGATAGCAGTCGAACTTCGCGTTCGGTCGATATCGCTTCAATATTGCCATCTAATAAATGAAGCTGACCTTCGACCTAAAAGTTTGACCTTGACATGTACCGACTTTAAATATTGCAGTATGGTTCACGACAGCCTATAACTTGATACCAATTCTGGGCAGGTTGGGGTGAAAAGGAAAAAAACTGGAGGCGACCCAACAAACTGGCTTACGTTGAACTAACCGTTAAAGTGGTAATGCGAGACCTATATAGTTCCATCATAAACCCGTCGATGAATACCGATGCCCATACAAATACGCCTCTGGCGAACTGGTCGCTGAATACGAATACGAATACGACGTTAACTTGACGTACGTGCTTGAAGGCTTCAGTTGTATTGATATGTAAGATACCCAAGAACTCCCAGAGTCGCATTTGTTCAAGATATGTCAATATATGAGCAGCGGAATACAGCCTAAGACGTATGAAGTCTAGCGATAATGCAGATGTGCTGCCTATGGGAGCACAATTTTTTCACCCAAGCGAAAACAAAAGATGATCAAGGTTCATGTTATTCAAGAATGACCTGGAAGCAGAAATGTCTAACGATTGTTGATTTACTATTCGGAGATTTTGTGACAACATATAGCATGTGAAGCTCGTTTATTGGCTACATCGGCTTTTAGTATTTTTGGTGATTCTATTGGGTATATATTTTGACTCTATGAATGATTAAGTAGAATTTTGCGGCGATGATACTCAGGTAGCGAGGCTTGGAGGGGACACGGAAAAGTTGGAGGGGGCAAATTGCCACATTTCAGAAATTGTGGGGGGGGGGGACATGTCCCTCCAGCCCCCAATGGTTACACCCATGGCTCTCAGTCATTTGCATACGGTGCCTCTAGTATCACTTGTTAATACTAAAATCCTGCACATGACTGAGAGGCTTGAACACTTACAAATATATAGAGTTCCTCTGTTTATGGAGTCATTTCGTAAATGACATGTCTCGGGTCCGATACCGTCTGATACTTCCATGTACTATATATATATATATATATATATATATATATATATATATATATATATACACATAAATATATATATATATATATATATATATATATAATGGATTTACATCGGACAAAAAAATATGTTCTTCATAATAAAATATAATAAAGTATCATCTACCGTCGTCTGCCATTTAGCCCAGCGAACTTGAATGCCGTTCGGAAGGGGTTGAGATAACATGACAAGTTAAATGAGCACGCCCCGGAAGCTCAGTTGGTTATAGCGCCGACTACAGCCTTGCACTGGTCTCCCCTGTCCTAGCAAGGTAAGGTCAGTGTCCATTCCAGCGCTCACATTTAGCCCCCGGCTGGGAGGGTCAGTTGCCAAATGGCCAAAAAGGCCGGGGACGAGCTACCGGGCGGCACTGTTGGGGCATGGACGGCACGCTAGACTTTCGGCCAAAATTCTGCCGTTGGACTGGTGTCCCTGGATAAAGAAGTGGTGAGACCTGGGTTCACGCAACACACCTTGCTTATCAATATGGCCCTGGTCCATAAAGCTACCCCAACAAGAATTCGCACTAAACTAAAAAAAAAAAGAAATACAATCATATTTCGATTACGAATACACCACATGTGGCCAGATTGCCAAGTTCTCCTGATCAGTGTTGACGATACTGATTTCGGACACATCCTCGGATTCAGTGTTAAATTATTCGTAAAATAGGGTGGAATTTACCACTTTATGAACAATTAATCAACATGCTGCTTCAAGAAGTATCGACATCCTGCTTCTTGATGTGTGCTTATGAAGTTTTTGTATCTCCTTTCTAACACTACCTCGTTTGTTAAGTAGCATTGTCATGCTCTCGATAATGGATGGTAGTACACAAATATTCCACAATGCAGTTTTTGGAAAATGGATTATTCATGATGTGATATGGCATACATCACCAGTGTATTGATTATTTTTATATCCATTCCGAATATAGCTCTTCCTTACATTTGAATATCAAAACAAATGATCAAGCTACAAACATTGGTTCAAATTTAACTCTGAAAGACATCAAAGATACTTGGAATGACATTAATTCCGTGACAAATTTCGACATCCTACTGTGCTAGTTCCGACATCTCACACCCAACGAAAAACGAATATCTTAACACCGCTCGGGTTCGTCACATCTTATTACGGATACATCCTAGGGTTTATCACATCTTATTACGGATGCGTCCTCGGGTTCGTCACAGCTTATTGGGGATGCGTCCTCGGGTTCGTCACATCTTGTTACGGATACATACTTGGGTCGTCACAGATTATTACGGATGCGTCCTCGGGTTCGTAACATTTTATTACGGATGCGTCCTCGGGTTCGTCACATCTTGTTACGGATACATACTTGGGTTCGTCACATGTTATTACCGATGCGTCCTCGGGTTCGTCACATTTTATTACGGATGCATCTTCGGGTTCGTCACATTTTATTACGGATGCGTTCTCGGGCTCGTCACATATTATTCACGGCTGTGTTGGCACTCAGCGACGCCCATGCAATGATGGTGATGGGTACACACCTCTGTTAATGCGCTGTTTGTTCTGTGTTGCAGGGGATCCACTGTACGTTGGCATGGACTTGACGATCGCCAGCTTTGATTCGATCTCTGAAGTGAATATGGTGAGTGTTGACTGCTGCACAGGAGCATCTCCAGACCCGCAATCGGTGTCTATCTGCCCAATTCAAAGCCGTGTAATCCGCGGTGGAGCTCTTACAAAATGATTGCTGTTCGATTATGAATAAATCAAAACTTAGTAGTCGTAATTTTTCCATGTTATGTCATGGGGTTGAGATTGGTAGTATTAACCTGTGTTAAGAACTGTTTTGAACCCATCATGTTGTTGCTATCATTGCCTGCCAATACAAAAAGAACGTTTTGATTATTTACGAGTTATGTTCCAGGAATTAACCAAGTCTTTGAAGATTATCTGAACTTCCAATATGACCAAAATTTAATTGATACAACCCAGCGGTACTATTTTACATGAAAAAAACATGCACTCCAAAAGCGGGTTTCAGTGCTCTTTGACCGAAGAACCAGCGGGACTTGGTCCCATCAGACCGGCAGGGCCCGGGTTCGGTCCCCACATTCTGGTAGTTTGTCACCACTGCGACGACACGACCCTCACTCTCCAAACCAGCGGCGCCCTATAGCCCCGTATCGACCCGCCGCGTGCGGGGCGACCACAGCGTGCGGGGCGCGCCCCAAGCGACAGCGGATAAACTTGTGCCGACCTGATTGCTGCCGCCATCAATCTATGGCGAACGCCTAAATTACGCAGCCGAGCGCTTCGATCGACTGCATTTTTAAGCTGAGCCCACACAAGTAAGCTACTAAATACTCCAAGTGAGGCTTATACTGCCATGGAGAGGAAGAGGAGTCATCTGGGGGAGGGGAGGGGGAGGAGCAGAGAAGGAAGTCGCTCCTGGCCAGCAGGCGAACATTCCCACTGAAATCTAGGGAGGCCCCGCTCAGCGAGAGTTTCATCATGTCCGCAAAGCGCAGGCCAGGATGAACATTCGTATTGGCGGGAGGAACGTAGAGGTCACGAAAAAGCCTCGACATAAGGCTAAAGGCCCCTAGCCAGGAGGCCTTTTAAATCTTGGCAGGATACCCTGAAGCTCAGGACAAAACTCCACCACTCGTCAGGAGGCCGCAGTATGCTCCCCAAGGATCCAAGGTCATACGAGGTCATACAAGTCATGGCTGGAGACCACAGCGTCCATGAAAAGGGACAAACGCCCAACAAGGGCCCGATGACATTTCCCCTCTAGTTAACATGCCATTCGAATCCCTGGTCCACTTAGCGGACAAACATTTGCATTTCTAAGTTCCTTTATACCGGCTGAAGCATTGGCAGCGGCGATAATTTTTGGTCCTGTGCCAGTTCCCCTTAAATTTATAGACGCACTCGTGTAGTTTGCCCGTTCTTGGGGGCTTTCATGTATGCACACGCTGAACATAATTTAAGATGCCTTACACAAATGCGCTAGCACAACATGTGCACTCCCACACTCTTCCGATGCCAAAAAAGTCACGACTCATCAAACAACTAGTGTCCGTTGCCAGGAGCGCACATATTTGCACAGGATTTCCGCAAGGTGGGTACTTATTTTTCGGAGGACCCCATCGTGAACTGGAGCCCTCGCTGTTTTTTGGCCCCTCGATCATTAAAATAAATGCTGATTTCTTGGAAGGATGGGCTGAAATTGTCAGTTACGAAAGCATTGCGTGAGCTAATTAACTGTGTAGTATGCACTTGTCTGGGAGACTTATTGAAGGGTGTATATTGAGAGACTTATTGAAGGTAGTATAAGGATAATATAAAGAGCAAACTGTGTCGGCGTCCTGAAAGTCAGAGATGGGAAGAAGCGGCTGAAGGAGCACCAGAATGTTCTCTCCAAGGCATAGACAGAGAAGTCGCGGCCGCCGAACAGGTTCGCCATATCCGTCGGAGCGAAGTGAAGTTTTTGGGACCGAAGCCCAGTTTAGGAGAACGAAGCTGCTGAAATCATATCTTAGAAGGTTACGACCAGATTTGAATCAGGATAGGGGTTTTGAATGGTTGATCATCTAAACAATACCTAATATTAGCTAGCGGCAATCTTAAGATGGAATGACAAATAGGAAAATAAAATTGTGATCTCTTTCAAGCCTTCTGACCATTCGCGTTCTCTTTCGAGGCGCCAAGTTTCCCACGCTTCGTTTGCGGAATGTGAGTTTTGGCCACCTTATGAATTGTCTTCTATTTAAATATACTACATGACGACGGAGCTGTTGCAAGCTCGGAAAGATGATGCAAGTGTTTTATGAAGGGTCATCCCAGACATTCTGTATCAGCATTATGTACTTATTGTTCCGCATTATGTACTCATAAATGTCCGCCCAGAACTGTAGCAATCGTTTTCCTGCCGTTGGAACCTATTTATTTAGAATGTATTACCAATGGAACCAAACCTATACTTATAAAATGTTTTCCAGTGTAAATCATAAACTGCAGATGTTCTATCGTAGAAAGAAAAAACAGTGATGGATCAAATCAAAATTGTCTAAAACCTTCCAGTGCAGAAAACAACAGCCATAGATTTACTATAACGAAAATGAAAACAAAATTACATCAAATTTCGCCAAGACACTCTATAGAGAAAAGAGGCCTATGACCATGGGCTCCAGTTAGAAGTGGACGAAACGTTTTGCAATACCTGTATGTGCTCCAATAGAAGATTCACACGTATCTACACGTGGTTTCACCAAGACACGCTGTACCAAAAAAGAGGCCTATGACAATGGGCTCCAGTTAGAAGTAGACGAACGTTTTGCGATACCTGTATGTGCTTCAATAGAAGCTTCACATGTATCTACACGTGGTTTAACCAAGGCACATAAGAGAATATACGATTCTTTGCTGAAGCGGCTACTGCCATCCTCCATATCCGTTACACCGCACAGCATTACCACAAAGCGAGTAGTGTCGCACTACAACAGAACCAAGTCTGCGCACCGCATGAGTATGGCAAGCAGTGAACGGCAGACTGACTATCGGCACCAACAGTGCGAGAACTGTGTCATTTGATCCAGACGATGGCAGTGTCAGCGCCGGTAACCTGTGTCGGCCGTTCCAGGATTACACAATCACGATGTACCTGAACCAGTACTGGAAGGACGAGCGGCTGGCCTTCAGCAACGGCAACGACATTCTCACCTTGTCTGGTGACTTCGCCGAAAAAATCTGGGTTCCGGACACTTACTTCGACAATGATAAAAACAGGTCTGTAGTGCAGCGATTTTGCATACTTTCCGTATATTCTTCCTCTTAGGTTCATCGAGTTCGATGGAAAGCACTCGATTTCAAGAATACCATTCATGAACGTTTGCTTTATGTCCTTCACGTGTCTGCTTGCTAACCACGCCCTGCTCTAGAATTGCTCTAGTACGGACGAGTCTGTGGGCGAAGGGAGCGACCACCCGACTTAGCACCAAACAAACAAAAAAAAACTCCTTCAGCTGAAATGGAACCCCTCCGGGAAGATGGAATGCACCCTGCCCCAAACCACCACCACAACCGCACCCTCCCCCCCCATCTTACACACACACACTGGCGGGATTTTCAGTTTCAGCGCTCCGAGTAGAAGAGACAGCAATCTGTCACGTTCTAGTTCACCCCATCTCCAGACTCAATACATTTTGTCTTCGAAGGCACCCCTCGGGTGGAAATTTACCCTCAAAATTTCACCCCACCCACCCCTTTAGCGAAATCCTTAATCTTTAAATGCTCTATAAGGACTGACAAGCAGATCCAAAGCTTGTAATCGGCTTGTAACAGGCAGTCTTCACATAAATGGTATCCAAGAACGGATAAACAGTAAAAACATCAAAACTGATATCTTGAAACGTAATACAAGTGAAGGCTTCTAGCACGGAACAAGTCCAAATAACTGTTAGCAGTCGGTAAATCAGTTATCATGCAAGTAATAAAACTAAGCGCATCAGAACCATAGTGCTAATTACCCTTCGCATTAACTTTTCATTCAACTCATTCGTACGCATGCGATGTCATTTGCCCACATGTTGAAGTATATAACATTACGTGGAAATCAAATATGCGACCTTCAATATGCCAGGAGGTGCTGAGTTGACATCAAAAGTAACGATACAGATTATATTTTATTGATCAGCGTTTCGGCCAGGTGCCATCGCCAGGTGTGATGGAAAGAAAGCTCCTGGTTAAAAAAATAATTAAAAGGCACGCGGAAGAAAACGTGCAAAAAGAAACGTGGAATGCAGAAAAGCCTCCTCAGTGGTCCGGACACTCACAACAACAAAAAAAACTCAAAGCAAGAAATAAACTATCTCAAGAAGGAAAATCGACCCTAAAACAAACTGAAACTAGAAGCAATGCGAGGCACCCAGAAACAAACTCTCTCTGGGGAATTACGAGCCGGCTATACATTCTAATGTCCATACTTACTCAGGTCACCTATGCAAATATAAATAGATACCACACTGCAAAGCAAACCGGAAGCAATGCTAAGTGTCGAGTACCAATTCCTCTGAGGATGCACGAGCCATGTGGACATAGACATATCGATGCATACACTCACACACATATGTATAAACATATATCCAATATAACGCGTAATTGTTTTCCCTAATGTCGACCACTGTTTCGTATGCAGCAGCCTATCCTATTTGGCATCACCCACTATTATAGGCTCGATTGCTATTGGGCTCTCCTATGGCCAGCTATTCCAAAGTTAGGACAGCCAGCTTAAGAAAGCTTCAGGATGCCAATGCATATGTCATTTGTTTGCATACCTCCAGTTAACTACAACTGGCTGCATCCTTCTTTTGCATTTTTGTTTGCAGATAGGCCACCACCAGTTATTAGAAGAAGTAGCCCCAGGAGCACCTCGCTAGGTAGTAAGCTAGTAACACGAAGGAGCTCCTGGGGCCACAAAGTGAAAAGTGTTATGATGGGAAAAGGGAGAAGTTGGATCAATGCACATACACATGCACAAGCACACAAACCTGCATATGCACACACATGAAACATGTACATCTACACTTACTTCACATACATAGACATATCTGCACTCACACATCATTTATACAAATATACATACATACACATATACTAACACATACATACATGCGCATCCGTACACATTTACGTACATAAACATGCTCACAGTTGCATATACACCTGGACTTACATGCAATTAAGCATATAGGTACATCATTACATATGCATATACTTGGTGATCCAGCTTTACTGACACATACTTATATTATCCACCTACATATCATTCGTGTTGTATTATTGTGCAATTGATCAATGATAATTTTTACTAACCAGTTTATTTTGCGACATATAAGTCAAAGAATTAAGCTCTGATAACTTTTCTATATCTTCTTTCTTAATAGGTACGTGATTACGGGAAGAAGATTGTGTACCTTGGTGTTACCAAGTTCTTCGTGCTAAATGGTATGGAATGAAGTCTATAGGACTTCGATGAAAAAGACACATGGAAATGATCAACATGCCCTAAGTTGCTTCGTGATGAGTATTGGAACATATTCATTATAGTGATTGGAAATGTTTGATGAAAAAATATGTGAAGTGAAAATGTGAATAATGATAATAAGTACAAGTAATGACAAAAATATGTTCTGTTCCTGTACAATGTGAGAGAACTTCAAAATGTTATGTTTAACGAACAATTAATTTGTAGGATATGGGTAGTGCCGAATATCCATGATTCTTAATATGTATGATTCAATATACTATATATAATTTATGTTTAAGCATATTTTATGTGATATGCCTAGACGTCGTTTGCATGTTTAGTTGCGGCTGTAGATTACGTCTATGTAGATATTCCAGGACCTTCAGATCAGCGTTGTCCCTGGCTGTTGCTAGAATTTCCGCTTTGAAGTTTGCGTTAGTGTCGCTGTGTTCCATGTTAGAATGTCTGTCGATCACATGTTCGCCTAAAGGTGTGTATGCTCTCCGAAGTCTGGCAGCTCCTAAGTGCTCATTGCACCCATCCATTTTGCTACGTTTGGTTTCACCGACATAACATGTTCCAAGACAGCGATTGAACGTTATTTTGTAAATTACGTTTTTTTTCGTGTGCACCTATCTTTGAGCCCGTTGATATAGGTGTGGCACGTTCTCCTACCAGCAGGGCATGGCGGCATTTCCAGGGCTGAACATACCAGGTAAGATTTCAGCGTAGGTCCGCTAATCCAGGCTCCCTAACATGCTTTAGATGAGACGAACGGATGGCTGCGTTTACCTGTCGACATGGTTGATCATCGACAAAAGGAAGTCTCATTTAAACGTAGTTCGGATTGCTACCCGCCCGATGCTGACGTTGCCCACCTATCCTACTATTGTTGTGAGGACGTCTGTGTCTGATCGGTTGCACTGAGTGTCTGACCGGTTGCACGTGAACCACAGTTTTCTACACGATGTGACCGAGAAGAACAAGATGGTGCGTCTTCACGGCGATGGTACCATTGCTTACGGCATGCGATTCACCACTACTCTGGCCTGCATGATGGACCTCCGATACTACCCGCTGGACAGTCAGAACTGCACCGTCGAGATTGAGAGCTGTGAGTGACAATTGAGAGCTGTGAGTGACAATTGTGGCTGTGAGTAACGATAGAGGCTGTGAATAACGATTGAGAGCTGTGAATGACAATTGAGGATGTAAGCGACGATTGAAGCTGTGAGTGACGATTGAGGCTGTGAGTGGCAAGTGACATTCATTAGTGGTCCCTGAAAATGGGGTGAGCCACGTTTTTGATAGGCTGCCACCAATCATTGGAACACGATCATTGCAATGATTGCGTTGCTAGGAGTGTTCCAGGAGTGGATATCCCAATAGCGTGCAAGTGTTGTCAGCCACGCTCACTCCAGGAATGAATGGATTGAGCTTGACATTTGACCGCTCACTTCGGCCGGGATAGGGTTTTCGACATATTTTTGTCAAAGCTTCACATGTTGGGGTAAATTCACTATTGGGAGGAATGTGTGAAATGCTGTCGCTATTTTCGGTATGCTTGTCTGGCATTGCTCGTGAGTGATTTGACACTGCAGCATCTCGTGTGCTTCATTTGCATCGGTTGTGGATATGCCGCGTACATGGTTTGCGCCTGCTGAGACCGATGAAGCCTGTCCGAAAATTCAGGGAATTGGCGTACCACCCGAGCGAATCCTTGGGCATTTTTCTGATCAGATTTCGATCGACAGTTCAAGCAGCACTTCCAGACCAGGCGGAGCATGGATGATTGTTCTATTATTTCCTGACCGTTCTGCCACCTGCCTATCGTGCCGAGGTGGCTGGTATCGTGGATATGGAGGACGCCTTTTGAATCCCCGAGGAGCCACATACCGCGGAGCGACCAGCACTATTCACTTACGGATTTAACGCTCCTGTGAAGCTCGCCGCCCACTCCGCTCGGCTGATTCGCCCAATTCGTTGCTGATCAAGCAGTTTCGATGTTTAATTTTCGAGTGGAGTGACACCTGTCGCTTCTTTTCATATACAACAACAGCCCAACTATACAGCATCACTACTGATGAAAAACAACATCGCACATGACCCATCACCACTCAAACAAACAAATCTGATACATCACTGCAATTGCACCGTAGGAGACTGCGCACACCCACCTCACAGTGGATATATCGGAAAAACAACCACTACACTCAGTCGAAGAATCACAATGCACCTACAAGACGACGGGCCACTCTCTCACACACACGAACACCACAACGCAGCGCTGACAAGGAAATTACTGGTAGAAAATACTAAAATACTCGTAACCACCAACAGCAAACGACGTCTTATTGCCCTAGAGGTAACACACATCAGACACATAAATGCAGCCATCAACCAAAAAATCAACGAGCCGGGAACACTCAAACCCTACGAGGGGCAGCCCCACCTCACAGTGACATATCTTGCAGTGTCATATTGGAAATGTAAATTTCCAGTACTTCCAGCGCCCACTCACATAACGCACGCGAATAGTCGCCAAAAACATAAATATCAAGCGTCCATGTTTCATCAATGTGACTTTCCCAACACACCGTCTTGAAACTGGCTTAGGTTAAGACAAAACGTCGATAGAATACAGAGATGTCCTAGGTGTTAATTGCAATCTTGACCATAATGCACCATGGCGAAATACTACACAAACACAATGAAGAGACAAGGAAGATATTACGATCAATTGAATCTACAGGCAAGAAGATCACCAACGCTGAACTCGCAGTCGTATTCAACGAAACCTGCATGTCAAATAATCTGCTTCCAAACTACCTTTTCCATATATACACATGTATATATATATATATATATATATATATATATATATATATATATATATATATATATATATATATATATATATATATATAGCAATAAGTGGCATATAGAGAGAAACTATATTATCACTACAAAGCACAACATCAACGTTTCGGCCACAGGCCTTCTTCAGGATGATATATATATATATATATAGGACAAATGTACGCACCAATTGTACGTCTGCACAAATGTACGTATATTTACGCATATGAACCTTTGCGTTTACGTACATTTGCGTGTACGTAAATTTGTGCTTACGTACTTTTGCGCTTACGTACATTTTGGAATACGTACATTTGCGCCTACATACATTTGCACCCACATACATTTGTAGGCGCAAATGTATGTAACCGGTGTCTATCGTTCAATCAGAAACGTTTGTCAGAGCTGGAGAGTAGATTGGTGATTCAAGTTCAGGTTCTATGTTGTATCCAAGGTGAATTATGTTGGTCATCGAGTGCTAAGTAGTATTAAATTATGTCGGTCTAAAATGTGTTCAATAATACGCCCGGAAATGTTTGCGTGTACGCGTGTTCGACACCAAGCTGGACAATGAGCAATAAAATATCCGAGGAAATGAAAAAATTTTGAGGTGTGATATGAGATATCTAATTATATTAAAACTTTTGTGATATTTTACTCTACTGAAATATAAATTGAGCATGCGCATATACGGTAACCGGAAAAAATGTACGTAAAACAAATGTAGGTTTGGGACATGTACGTATGCAAATGTACGTAAGCAAGTGTGCGTAAGTGCAAATGTACGTATGTGCAAACGTACGTAAGCGCAAATGTACGTACGTGCAATAGTACGTAAACGCAAATGTACGTAAGTGCAAATGTACGTATGTGTAAAGGTACGTAAGCACAACTGTACGTAAGCACAAAAGTACGTAAGCGCAGATGTACTTATGCGCAAATGTATATAGGCGTAAATGTACGTATGTCCGAATGTACGTAGGCGCAAAAGTACGTAAACGCACAAGTACGAAAACGCAAATGTACGAAGACGCAAATGTACGTAAGCACAAAAGTACGCAAACGCAAATGTGCGTATGCACAAATATACGTAAACGCAAATGTACGTGCACGCATATGTATGTAAGCGCCAATGTACATAAGCACAAGTGTACGTATGAACAAAAGTACGTGAGCGCAAATGTACGTAGGCGCAAATGCACGTATGGTATATGTGCCTTCCAAATGTACGTAAGCGCAAAGGTACGCATGCGTAAATATACGTACTTTTGTGCATATGTACATTTACCTCTTTCCAACGTCTTCCAAACTTATATCACGTTCATTTGGTCCAGCGGAGAAGCGAACCGGCCTGACCATAACTCGCAAGCCAAAACATTTTTTTTTGCATACAATCCTTACATCATTTCACCCATTATTGCTTTCCCTCTACCCACCACCCCACCCTGGCAGATACCCGAAAAAACATATTTTTAGCTGACACGACTTCAAAATCACACCTTTGTCCAGAATGTGCCGATACAAACTCCATTAGTTTCGGTCTTTTGTTGTTTGTTTATTGGTTGGTTCACGACAAACTTTATGCACATTCACGGCTAATGGCGCCGCCCACACTGTTTCGCCGGTGGGCCGCGGGATTGGGAAATGTCCTGAGTGGCGCTAGAGTCGAACCCGGGACCTTTGGTACCCATAGCCCGACACCGTAACCACTCGACCATCCCCGCCCCTCAGTTTCGGTCTTGTCATCGCCAGGTTCCTGTTGCTTTTCTCGACGACTTCAATAATCTTTATCTCGTACATCTTCACCTCCATATTGCCTGTCCTCATTGTCTTTTGCTATATTCGCAAACGTTTCTTATGTCACCCCATGCGAAGTGTAGTCATTTGTGGAGATCCGAGTTCTATTTTGTAATCGAATATTTCGCATTTTTGCATTGCCATTTTTACATTTGTGAAATATTAGAACAACTTCATCTTATAGACGTGGGGGTCCGCTTCCCGTGGGTGCCTGGTCACTGCGACATTCAAGGATTTGAAGAAGCAGATCAGTTAGGAAGAACATCATTACGGCTACGATACATCACAGAAATTCCACAACATTTTGAAGACATCAAATAGTATATACGACAGAGAATTCGACTTCTTGGGAACACACGAATTCAGAACACAAACCATACTACGACTCATCCAACCTGTCATCGATCCCTGAATGCTATCTGTTCAAGCAAACTGACAGGATAAAAGAATCGTGGCTATGCATAGGACATACTTTCACCCCACATCGATTTATGTATATTGCTTCACCTCGACCTTTATGCCCAGCATGCAGATACACTTATCCTTCAGTGTCAGCGTTTCCATGACGGTTCCGGCCGTGTGCGCCGCAGCCGTCAGCTCCTTGCGGTATCGTTAGGTGTATTGTGCAGGGCAATGGTCGTGACTGCATGTGTTTCCGTGGGTTCGTTTAGGGACACTCGTGGCCATGGAACTGCTAGCGCTCCGCTTACACATAGCGGAGGAGATGCGAACTATAAGCACGCTATAGTGATGAATAGCAGCCGGAGGCGCTCCCGCTAAATGTTGAAGACAGCCGTAGAAATAAAAATGACGAACTTTTTCCCTTTCTGCGTTGGATAGCTTCATCGTTTCGGTATGAACGGATATCAGTTTACTCCCGGTATCACGACAGTTAGTGTTCGCCAATTTCGTTCAAAGTTGAACATGTTCCCTGATTTCCATCATTGCTTTAGGAGTATTATAAACGTTTGCGGCGCGCCGTAATCGGTTGTCAAATTTTCATTATATTTTCAAGATCTCATTACGGGATATAACGAAGACTTCTGTGTATTTGTATTGGAAGCTTGCAGTGAGCGGTCGCATACAGCCGTGGTGACAGCGGTAGATACTTTCATTGACCGTTGCGTGAGCGTCCAGACGTTTTCCGTACGTGTGATGCTTGCTGATTACGTTTGTGTTGTTTTCGGAGATGTGCTTCCATTTAAGCTGCTGTAGCTGCGGTGGTAGCCTACCGAACGGATGGTGGTCGGCACCAATCTAAGGCAAAGGAGAAAGCAATGAATATGGATGGACGTTTGCACGTATTCATAGACAATTGTCTACCGCACTGAGCTTGCTCAACGTCCCTCCGAGTTTGAAAATCGTCACCCATCCCACCAGAAAATAAATGCAACTAGCGTTGTCGATTTCGAGTACAGCATACTGATAGTGAAGCTCAACGCTTCCTCAGGCCGATCGGAAGTGAAGTTTAACGCTTCCTGTGAGTGGTAGTGCAGCTTAGCGCTTCCTGTGACAGCAGTAAGGTGTAACTGTGTCTGTGAGCGGTACTGCAGCTTTACTCTTCTCTGAGCGGCAGTGAAGTTTAACGCTTCCTGTGAACAACAGTAAAGTCTAGCGCTTCCTGCGAACGTTAGTGAAGCTTAGCGCTTGCTGTGAGCGGTAGCCTAGAGCCGCGCCGACGGCGGCAGATATTTTCACTGACCGTTGCTTGTATGTTTATTCATGTATTTATTTCACAATGCATGCTCTCCGCGTGCAGTGGCTATTATGGATAGTCTGGATGTGCAGACGTATGTCGTACAGCGTGACTACCTCGTTAGCAACTCATATGCATGCGGCGCATCGAGCAGATATTCACCAGATTTCGTGTGCGTTCTCAGACGGCTACACGGTGAAGGACGTGGTGATGTACTGGAAGGAAACGCCCGTGGTGGGTGTGGAGGAAGCTCGTCTGCCACAGTTCACCATCAAAGACTATCAGACCAACGACAGGAAGCAGAAGCTGGCCACCGGCGTCTACCAGCGTCTGTCGCTCTCGTTTCTGCTGCAACGCAACATCGGCTACTTCGTCTTCCAGACCTACCTGCCATCCATCTTGATCGTCATGCTGTCCTGGGTGTCGTTCTGGATCAACCACGAGGCGACCAGCGCCCGGGTGGCTCTCGGTGAGGCATAACCCGCACACCAGTGCTCCAGCTCACGTGTGCGCGGTGGATAGGATAGGTTGGGTAGGATAGGTGAGGTTTGTTTGTTTGTTTTTACGACACCTTTTCATTACGGAAGGGGGTTTTGGGGGGGGGGGGGGGGGGGGAAATGGGGGGGAAAGGCTGGTGAGGTGAGGGTGTTTGTGGAGGTAAGGTTAAATGAGGTGAAGGTGTTTGTTGGGTGTAAGGTTAGGTGAGTGAGCGTGTTTGTTGGCTATAAGGTTAGTGAGGTGAATATTTTTGTTGGCTAAAAGGTTGAGTGGGGGAGCGTGTTTGTTTGCTGGAGGGTTAGGTGAGGTAGGGATGTTTGCGGGCTGTAAGGTAAGGTGAGGTGAGCGCTTTTGTTGCTTGTAGCCGTGCGGCTGTCTCTGTAATCAGGCATTACGGCAGTGCTTGCCATATGCTTACCATATGCTAACCGATCTGTGTTGCCAAGCATTACTCACCTCACCTAACCCTCTCACCACGTGCTCACCATATACTCACCATGTGCTCACTTGTCCGTGTCGTCAGACATCACACGGTACTCACCATATGCTCACCATGTGCTCACAATGCACTCACCGGTCCGTGTCGCCAGGCATCACCACGGTGCTCACCATGACCACCATCAGCACGGGCGTGCGCTCCTCGCTGCCGCGCATCTCGTACGTCAAGGCCATCGACATCTACCTGGTGATGTGCTTCGTGTTCGTGTTCGCCGCGCTGCTCGAGTACGCCGCCGTCAACTACACCTACTGGGGCGCGCGCGCCAAGAAGAAGAAGGAGCGCCGGCCGCGCGAGAACGGCGCCGACGCCGCCGCCTCGGCCGCCGACCGCGCGCTCCTGGCGGACGGGCTCGGCGCGGACGCGATCATCCAGCTGCAGGACGTCGGCGTGTCGCCGCTGCCGGGCATCCGCAGCCGGCGCGCGAGCCGCCGCTCGACGGCCGACGCGGCCGACGCGCGCTACCCGCCCAGCTTCCGCGTGCAGCGCGGCCTGACGACGGCGCGGCGCGCGGCGACCGGCCGCCGGCGCGTGCTCACCAGCCTGCGGCGCGGCGCGGCCGCCTGCTCGCGCTCGATACCGCGCATTAAGGACGTCAACATCATCGACAAGTACTCGCGTGCCGTGTTCCCCGTGGCGTTCGTGCTGTTCAACGCCGTCTACTGGTGTATTTACACGCTATAGCCGACCGGCGCTGCGGCACGGTCAGCGCGGCTCGCTACCGGGACCCGCTCGGCGCTCCAGTCCATGAGTGTGTCTGCCGTGGGCTGGTGCATCGCCCCCTGGTAGCTTCCGGGAGCTACGACCCCGCGCTGCCGGTCCAGTTCGCGGTGATAAAGCCGCGATGGGATATTTCGATGGCAGAGACTGAGGCGCTTTCTGTGTACGCCGAGTGAACTGCACCAGGGGCTCGAGCACACCGCCTGCACATGAGAATACGTATGCGATATGCTAGCTGTAGATTAGTCATCTAGCTTCAGGCTAGAGATGGCTGAACTGGTCCAGTGAGGAGATGTGCAGACTATTCCAACCTGAAAATGTCACGTGAACTTCCCATAGGGCAAGCCCAAGTTGGGTGTAGAGGTCGTGTCGTAGTGGCGCACCGTTGGCCGAGTGCGGTCATTGGCCTCATTCATATATTTTTATTCATCGAGAGGTTTCAGCTATAAGATGTCGCGTCAGATACGACGTCAAGCCAACCATGTGGCGTGGAGTCGGACATTTTACGTGGAGTAATGTATAACATGGAGCCAGCCATGTGACGCGGAGCCTCTCGTGTAACGCGGAGTCATGCATGCGACTTGGAGTCAGCGATGTGACGGAATGAGGTGTGACGTGAAGTCAACCATGTGACGTTGAGTCGGACATGTGACGTGGAGTAAGGTGCGTGTCAGCCAGCAGTTTCGCGCACGCTGATCGGCGCAGACTGTTTAAACTGGAAGTGCGACAGGCCGTCGCCGGTGCCGCCAACACTGCACGGTTCGTGCAGTGCAGTGTTCAACCCACCGTCCGCTGACGCTGTCGTAGGGAGTTGACCCCATCCCCACCGTCCGCTGACCCGTGTCGACGGAATGTGACCCCGCCCCTCCGTCCGCTGACCGCTGTCGTAGGGAGTTGACCCCATCCCACCGTCCGCTGACCGCTGTCGTAGGGAGTTGACCCCATCCCACCGTCCGCTGACCCATGCCGCCGGGATGTGACCCCATCCCCACCGTCCGCTGACCGCTGTCGTAGGGAGTTGACCCCATCCCACCGTCCGCTGACCGCTGTCGTAGGGAGTTGACCCCATCCCACCGTCCGCTGACCCGTGTCGTAGGGAGGTGACCCCATCCCCACCGTCCACTGACCCGTGTCGACTGGATGAGTCCCCGCCCCACCGTCCACTGACCGCTGTCGTAGGGAGTTGACCCCATCCCCACCGTCCGCTGACCCCTGTCGTAGGGAGTTGACACCATCCCCACCGTCCGCTGACCACTGTCGTAGGGAGTTGACCCCATCCCCACCGTCCGCTGACCCGTGCCGACGGGATGTGACCCCGTCCCACCGTCCGCTGACCCCTGTCGTAGGGAGGTGACCCCATCCCCACCGTCCGCTGACCCGTGTCGACGGGATGTGACCCCGCCCCACCGTCCGCTGACCCCTGTCGTAGGGAGTTGACCCCATCCCCACCGTCCGCTGACCCGTGTCGACGGGATGTGTCCCCGCCCCTCCGCCCGCTGACCCCTGTCGTAGGGAGGTGACCCCAGCCCCACCGTCCGCTGACCCGCATCGTCAGCCAGCCATGACACGGCCGTCGCGAGCGGCCAGTACAATGGTGCTGAGTGGGTGACTGAAATCTCGTCAGAAACCTCAGCCACCTATTGAGTTCTCATAGATATCTCATCTCGGTTGGCCGCTCGGAGATCTCTCGTCTCCGGTTGGCCGCTGGGAGAGCTCTCGTCTGCGATTGGCGGGTCATAGATCTCTCGTCTTTAATTGGCCGCTCAGACATCTCTCGTCTCCGATTGACCGCTCAGAAATCTCTCCTTTCCGATTGGCCGCTCGGAGATCTCTCATCTCCGATTGGCCGCTCGGAGACCTCTCGTCTGCGATTGGCCGTTCAGAGATCTCTCGTCTCCAATTGGCCGGTCGGAGGTCTCTCGTCTGTGATTGGTCGGTGCGTCTGCATGTGCCGGCCTGCTGGCGCGGCCCGCAGGCCAGCCCGCAGACCAGCCCGCAGGCCAGCCCGCAGACCAGCCCGCAGGCCAGCCCGCAGGCCAGCCCGCAGGCCAGCCCGCAGGCCAGCCCACAGGTCAGCTCGCAGGCCAGCCCGCAGGCCAGCTCGCAGGCCAGCCCGCCCCGTGCTCCCACAGCGACGACGACGTCACACGACGCGCCTTTGAAATAATCGGCGCCCGGTTGGACGTCGGCCAACGTTTGGCCCAGACTTTTGTATGGGGTTTCCGGGCTCGTAGTCTTGAAAAGCCAGCGAGGCCACTATGAATTCACTCGAATATATCACGCTCTGGAGATTTACAGAAATGTGGATGTGAATATGGATATGCAGAAGTAGGCGACTCGCTCGATTGCTTCGTTTTGAGGGGCAACACGTCACTGATGAAATATGCCAGAGGAAGCCACTGAGGGTTTCACATTGAAGATGACATGTACTTATCATGTCGTACGTCTTTTCGCGACCATTGTTAATATAGGCGTTACACTTAGGCCTTCTCGTCTCTCTGTATTTGCCTGCTGACCTTTTCTTTAGAGATTAGCCGAGAATGATCGTATGACTTACATCTCCCATCGTCGAGCGGTGGCGCGACCGGCAGTCTATTCAGCATGAAATGTTTCCATGGACAGCATTCTATGCATCATGAACATATTTCGTCATGGTAAAGCTTATATTACACATATGTTCTACTTCTGATTGAACATAACCCCTCTATCATTCACACCATGTATGAAATAGTTTCGCCACAACTTCCAACTTCCACCACAACTGCCATCACATACTTGAATATAGCTCCGCAAATTGTATGGGCTGTTTCTGACTGGAAGCGATCGAGGCGATCTCATTGGCACGTACTGGGAGTTTCATCAACATTGAAATAATTGGCCCGGAAATGTGCGAAATATGCGTTATCCTGACAATCGACGTCGTGAATGACCGGGACGGTAGTATCTACCCCACCCTTTGGCACCGGCGGTAAATAACTTGGGCATGTGATCGGCAGATTAGAGACGTTCAGCTTGCGCTGTTGCAAGAGAGTCAGACCTACACTGTATAAATGAATGCATGGACTTTCATTCATGTATGCTTGCATTACTGTAAAATACCCCAATGTACTTTATCGTCTGTGTTCGGAAATAGACTTAACTGACCCAGCGTTTGTGTTATGCATATGCTACATACATGTATGCATTCCTACACATATGTCCATATACTTATATATATATATATATATATATATATATATATATATATACACAAACATACCTACATACATACATACATACATACATATATACATACATGCATATATACATGCATACATGGCGGTGTTCGTCTTATGAAGAAGTGAAAGGGTCATATGGGGGTGTGGACCTTTAGAACACTCATACATAAAACATTGTATTGTTATATGCAGTAGTCTTCTGCCACAGAGCAGTGACATAGCCGAGGGGAGGGCGAAGGGGCAGCCGCCCGCTCGGAGGATGTGCTAAGCCGTGAAAGGAGGCCCCTGAGCCGGCGGAGATGGCCCGGGGCCGGACGTGAAGACCCACTGGATCGGTGTTGGCTCACGCTGGTGGAGAGAGGCTCAGAGCCGACAGCGCAGAGCAGAGAGAGGCTCAGAGGTGACAGAGGGCCTCGCGCTGATGAGGAGCCCGAAATTGTAAATGTTGCTTCGAAAAATGCATTTGGTTGGTGTTTTAGACAGGGGGATTGTCCATGATGTGTTGCAAGTATGCAAATTGCCCAAATTTGGTCCAGTGGGCCTACCAAAGCTTTTAGCGATGGATGAAACTCAGCGTGGTATTGGCCGCAGTTGAAAACAAGTGGGTGGTAATTTTTAACGGATAATGATCACTATCACGAATGTCGGTGTCGATTATCCAGTCAGAATTGCCGAATATGGAGAGAAGATGGATAAGTTTATTGCATTTCTGTGTGGTGATCTGGGTGGAAAATGTTGGTTCTCCAGTGTTAAGTAATGCCCAATTCTGTCGGACCAAAATGTGTTCCAATAATGCGTCTACGAGAGTTTGGAAGCTTACGTGTTTTATACCACACAGGACAATGCGCGCTAAAATCGCCAAGCAAGATGAGAGCCTTTGAAACGTGCTATGGTGTTTTCCAAGGGTGTCAAAATGGGTGTGCTATTTGTGTTTGGTGGATTATAAATTGAGCATACGTTGATGTTCCGATCATGAACAGGTAAGTTACATGCTATGGCTTGTAGAAGCTAATTCAGCGTAATTTGTGTGCGCGTGTGTGTGCGTTATCATTTTTCATTCAAGTGTTGCACCGCCACTGTGATGGGGTCCGCGGTACAAGAAAGTTCGTGTACCGCTTTCTTTCTTAGTTCTAACAAATCAAAATTATACGGATCGGTGTGAAAAAACCACGTCTCCTGAAGTGCAAGAATTGGAGTGAGTACACCAAAAAGCTCTCATGTCGTCCCATCTGGATATCAGACTACAGCAATCCCATTGTAAGAAGAGGCACAAGATAATGTTCGTTAGAACCCTTCCGTGCATTTCTCAGCCACGATTAAAGATCAGGCGCGCACGTGGGACGAGTCAGGCTTCCGAGCCGTCCGAACGACCGGCGACTTCTCCAAGGCCACCGGTCGGCCGACCATAGCTGCGAGGGATGAACGCCGGCTGGCAGAAGTCTGTTGGGTCACGTGGGTGCTGACCGGCGCTGGAGGCGCCGGGCCTCCCGGCGGCCCACTGAATTTGAGCGTGGCTGCTTAAATTCAGAAGGCCGCCAAATTTGAGGAGTCACGGGGTTTCATGGAGAAATCATTAATTAGCAGTCCAATATTCCGTCGATATATCTGCCAGTTTGAGATGCTGATTACTTCAGATCAAGGCATCTGCAACGAACCAATTTCTGCGTTGAAATAAATAGCACAAGAGGTTGTGTGGGAGGTAAAAGGTATATGACCGGACGATCCCTTTTGCTCTGCTTTGCAAGGCATGGAAGTGTTGCAGTTCGAAGCTGTGGTGAAATGCACCCATGTGCCCCCTTTCTACGGAGATAGGTACATAAGTGTAGGACTTGTCAGTTTGGGCAAGTGGTCAATCAATCCCTCTGACGCCTTCATGGCTCTGACCCTACCCATCCACCCAACCACTTCACCTCAGTCGAAATTTAGGGGCACGTCGATCGCGTTAGTCATGTAGAAATTCACCTCAGTCAACACAGGTGCAATGCAATAATGGCAATGCATTTTAAAGCTGCTATTGTGACGAGTTGCTCGACTTACACCAAGCTATCTCATGAAGCCGTTGGTCGACCACAGGTATCAGGTTAAAGTTCAAATTGTCTAAAAATGGAAACATTCCGCGATTGTCTGCAAATGTTGAGAATCCCCTCCCGAAGATACAAACAAACGTTTTTGTTTGTTGGATTGTAATTATAACAATATATACTTAGCTTTGAATGAATCACATATTGAATATTTGACTCGCAATTTTTAATACAACACATATTTGAATGCAATCACATTGCCTCAAATATGTAGTTCAGAAATCAAGAAATGTACCATATATTGAAACAGAAAGGTCATTCAATACTCCCTGTGACCTTGGCCTGACATGACGTGTGCAGTATATCGAAGGGCATGGCCAGCAAGTTAAGGTAGCAACTTTTCGGTTTGATGTTCTTCGTGGTTTTTGTTTCGCTCTCCACCCACTTGTTCCCCCTCACAACATAAGCCCGCAGCGGAGCCTCAGCTCACAACGATGGGGCTCTTCCGTGCATGTTTCAGGAGCCCTCTCGCCTACGACAGCAGGTTCCTTCAGAAAACAACGCTTGAAGGTGCTTTACATATAGTCATAAAGACCCCTCCAACGGTCGACGGGAGGTCCTTATGTATATTTCAGATGGCTCCAATGGCTCATCACACATGAGGGAGGCTCAATTGAGTGGGTACCCTTTCATCTGAAGGCACGTTAAAAGTGCACCATCAGCTAAGTATTTCCATCGCCGCCAGAAAAGAAAACCTTAAGTGGTGTCGTTCCAACTCCTGCACAGAAGAGAGATAAGCAAGCTGCGGCAGATATGTCGGTAATGTCACCGAAGTATTCGTATGCGTGTCAAGTAGGTACTTGCACACCCTCGGACTTCTATCAGTACATTCATTGCGCATAATTCCACTGTCAATAATTCGTACACTCCAGCGTATATAGATATTTTTCCAATATTGGATATTTTCATTTCTCCTCAGCGAATGTTTTTGCTCTATTTTCCTTCTACAGTGCGAGTTTGTGAAGTTGTTTACCCCTGACGGTACTTTCGACAATGTCGTCGATATTAAGACGTTATCAGCTTCAAATAACGAGTGAAGTTCAGACATCCATCACCAGTCGCGACAAGTTACAGGCATAAACTTTTCACTTGGGCTCCCTGTCCTATCGAGAATATTCCCCTGACTACCAACCTCTTACGCAGCCACTCATTCATACGGTCTTTGCTACCTTAAAATCATCGCTTATATTAAGATGTTCTCAACTTAAATTGCGACTCGAATTTGGTCATTCGGCAGGTGATACGCCAGACAGACGCGAAGCGTATTGTTGTATACAATGCTGTTTCAGATTATTCACCCTGCAACCACTGGCGTGATCAAACTTCATTTTGGGTGAGGGCACAGAAAACTGGGTCTGGTTTGATCTGGTTCAGTTCCTGAATTATGTATCCTTTTCGTTATTGGGCCCTTTCCATTAGCATTGTCCAGAGGCATTTTAGTTGTCTGAATGTGGCTTGCACATGGTACGTGGAGAAACTCATATGAGCAGATCCTAGGGTCCGTGAGTAAAAACCAATAACCACGCCCGAGTTAGTTCTGGGCTGAAAAAAAAATGCATCAAGTTGTTTTTGTTTGTTGGCTTCCTGTGAACTGAAAATCGTAGTCCTTGTTTAGAACGCCAGATCATTACGTCCAGGAACGTGAGCTTTTCGTTCTGCTCCCCTTCTTTGGGGATTGTTCAGGTTGATGGGCGGCATTTAAGCTTGAAAGGACTTGTATCAGGGTGGTACATTCTGGCACGACTGGCATTGCATCGTCTAGATACCGCATCGATATCGAGCCGCTAACTGTGACAGCTTTGTAGTAGTCATCTTCCAATGTTTCCATTATAAGTCTGCTAGGACTGCGCTCAGGACTTAGACCATAAAAAGACCATTGACCTGTACAAATTCGTTGTCATTAAATTTAAAGCACCCAAAATCTATACACAGCTTCACCAGTTTTGCTAGGTCTTCATTAGGCAATGGCTGTTCCTCTTAAACCAGATTGAGTGCTCTATCCGTAGCAGATATTGCGCCATCGACAGGGACGTTCGTAAACGACTTCAATCGAAACTCACCAGTTTTTGTTTTGTCAGAACAGCTAATCTGGCTCGATCCTTGTAGGTCATCTGAATTTTGTCAGGTGTGTCGATCACTTTTCTGCGTTGCACTTGTGGATAAATTTAGCTTTGTTAATCGTTCTGTCCCATTTTTGTCACGAGTAAAATTCATGTCGCAGATATATGGCTCCACCATGCCGTCTACATTATCCTTATTTTGCATAGAACAAAGGTTAGCGGGTGGAGTCCAAATTGTCCCCTATCCGTCGCGTGCTGTGAGGGGTGGGAGATTCTCGCCAAGTGTGGTTACAACGGTCCAATATGTGTGTGTGTGTATATATATATATATATATATATATATATATATATATATATATATATATATATATATATATAAATATATATATATATATATATATATATATATATATATATATATATATATATATATATATATATATATATATATATATATATATATATATATATATATATATATATATATGTATATATGCATGTGCCTCGCCTGTATATTACTACTGTAATACTGTCATCTACTGTTCCCAAACAACTTCGTTCTTCAGCTGCAAAGTTGGTGGGAAAATATCTTAACACTCCGGGGCAGGCAGCCCGCCTTGGTGCAGGAGATGTAGTGCCACGCGTGGGGGACTCGCGCCACTTGTACCCCTTCAGAAACACCTCTTGCCGACGGTGCGGTCGGTGCGAGGCATCATCCAAGACTTACGGCGGAAATATGGACATAGCACGTTCTCCATATATTCCTGACGTGACATCCAACACAGGACCGCCTGAGAGGTTTTTCGGGCTGGTGCGAGGCGGCGCAAGATTTGGCCATAATCGCGCGCCAACAGAAGCCAAATCAAGTATCTGACCTCTGAACGTTCTGTTGCTGATACGGCGCGGTGTAAGCCCACTGGGCTGTGACGGCACGGCCACCACCACCGCTGACCCGGCCTCTCGGGTGGCTGCTGCGGCCACCACCACCGCTGACTCGGCCTCTCGAGTGGCTGCTGCGGCCACCACCACCGCTGACCCGGCCTCTCGGGTGGCTGCTGCGGCCACCACCACCGCTGACCCGGCCTCTCGGGTGGCTGCTGCGGCCACCACCACTGCTGACTCGGACTCTCGGGTGGCTGCTGCGGCCACCACCACCGCTGACCCGGACTCTCGGGTGGCCGCTGCGGCCACCACCACCGCTGACTCGGCCTCTCGAGTGGCTGCTGCGGCCACCACCACCGCTGACCCGGCCTCTCGGGTGGCTGCTGCGGCCACCACCACCGCTGACCCGGCCTCTCGAGTGGCTGCTGCGGCCACCCAAGGCATACATGAGCAAGGTGTACTGCGGGTGCACTTGATCACACTAAAGGGTCGCCTTTTCTCTCAACGGTCCGCCTCTGGCTGAAAAAAAAAATGAGTGGTGCACTCGACAGTGTATTGGAGTTGAAGTAAATTAAAGGATGACTCCATTCCGACTATTTTTTCCAAATGAGGAGTGACTCCAATTCCGACTCCTCTTCCTCACGAAGTGGAATGACTCCAAATTCCGGGTCATCCCAAAAGGAGTTAAAATCTGACTCCTAATTCCTCTTTGATGAGACAGCTCTAATTCCGGGTGAAAAAGAGTAAAATCAAACTCCCTAATTCCTTTTTCATTACGTCCTTTTTAATTTTATGCACAGCCCAGCATGTTTAAGATATGCATAACGCCGGATGATTTGCTCCCCATATCCTCGTCAGAAATCCGAAATCAGAAACAACTACCAGGTGCAATGCGATGTGTCCGGTTACCAGGTATGTCCCAGTAGTCTCGCCGTGGTGTCGTGTCTCTCATATGTAACAAATCCCGTAGTTAGCGAGGACCGGCTCGGCCGCCGCCCTCGCTCGAAGGATTTGGTGCCGTCCCCGGGTTCACGATTAATTGGTGGGGGCGAACGGTCTGGGGCCAGGTCTGGCCCCTCAAATTGAAGTTGCCGCCGGACAGGGCCTCGACTCGCCGTATCAACCCGCCACCAATCCAGTGATTTTCGCGCAGCTGTTTCTGTGTCCGGCGTGCAAAAAAATCATGGTTTTAATCACAACCAGGGGCGCAGCCACGGGGATGGCCAAGGGGACATTGGCCCCTCCCTTACGGCCGACAGTTTACCATTTTGCCATTGAAACTGCCCATCATCCAAAGTTCGCCTTCTCCTTCGGCACTAATAGCTGGCTGGCACTAATACTAATAGCTCCTTCAGAAAATCCTGGCTGTATCTCTGATCACAATGCACAACGATATAATAACTATAGTGACACAAAATATAAAAACCATTATAGAAACCACCTGACGTGAATTCGGTTACGCAGCCGGACACATGACGTTTTACCGAGTATTATGCTTCACAAACACCAGTCGTTTCAGCATAGCGGGCTTTAGCCGATTTCTCCCGGCACGGCAGATGTCGCCAGTGTTTAGAACAGACGCTCGGCCGGCGCACTCGAGGCCGGTAGGGCGAAGATTGCCCTGGCAGCCTCTGACAGTTTTGGGTAGACATCACGCCTATCTTTCCAGAACGACAAAGGGTCATACATGCCGTCCAGCCGCTCGCTCTATTACACATCGGTCCATCTCGTCGTCCACCTGGTCATTGCGGCACGTGGTCATTGGTGTGCTCTCACGCTTTCGTTTAAGTATGAGAACAGGCCAGGGCCCCTCTCGTTCTGATCTGTGTTCGCCACTTCGTCTTGCATGTCGAGGGCGAGGCGGTCTCCACCACAATCAGCACCTTCTTCACAGTCCGCTTGCACACGCTCCTGATTTGAGTCTCCCCATCACTGTCCAGCCAAGTGACCCAAAGTTTGGGTCCAAAAGGCCGAGGATACCAGCAAAGGATCGTCCATCAGGCCGTCAAACCTCTTGTGTACGCTCTGACTAAGCGCCTTCACTGTCTTCTTCGTTGACACTACACTGTCTTCAATTCACTGAGGACACCATGCATGCTTTTGATGGCTGGTATGACTTTACTGCTGGTACAGACGTCGGCTTCGAACAGTGCGGTGGCATCCTGGAATGGCTCCAGAATTGAAATGATCTCACCTATCATGTCAGCTCATGCTTCGACATCTTGATGTTGCCTTCGTGCATGCCTGCAATCTGTTTTGGATCGACGGATGTTTGGTGACGACAGAGAGGAATTTCTTAAGCATTTTCCACTGAGCATTCTAACGGGTCGCATTTGCGACATTAAACCGTGTTCCGGATTCTGCCAGCAGGAGTTCAGCGTCCGAGACGCTGGTGGATGAGACGAATTTGGACGCCTTCCTGATGACGTTATCCACCACCGAGTCCACTCCCGCTTCAGGCCGTCCTTCATACACAGTTGTAGCGTGTGACATGCATAACCCGACTGCAGTGTGACGTCCTTCAGAGTCATCTGGAGGTCGCCGTCACAGTACAGACCGGACACATCGTGATCCTCGTGGTCGGTCGGCTCTAGCTCGTCCCAGTCATCTCCAACATTGGAGTCAAAGCCTGGCACGGTCTGCGCAAAGGCCTTCAACATGTTCGATGCGTTGTCTGTTACTACCCGGTTCACCTTTCCTCCAGTTCCCACTCAGCGATTAGCTCCGAGTACGCGGTCAAATTTTGTCGCTGGTGTGCGAACCGTGGATCACTCTGCATGCCAAATATAACGTTTTGGCAACGAAGTCCGGCGTCACTGCACGGCCGTCAACCCCATGTACGCTGTCAATGTGCGGCTTGTCCATATATCCATGGTCATACCCACGGAGTCAACAGACCTAAGCACTGCACTGATTTCTTTGATCTTGTCAACTCGTCTTGGTACGAGTGTGTCTGTCATCTTCTCATATGACGGTACTTTGTATGCTGGGGCAGCGACCTGTAACAAAGCAAT
This sequence comes from Imbricaverruca yamaguchii, assembly GCA_034440575.1. NCBI lineage: Eukaryota > Metazoa > Arthropoda > Thecostraca > Neoverrucidae > Imbricaverruca > Imbricaverruca yamaguchii. The sequence goes on from JAOTOL010001660.1 coordinate 4,154,016, forward strand.
TATAGGCCGTCAAACAATGCCTTTGCATAGTGGAACTTAAAACAGTCCTGGTTTGATCCGTTTTAGGCGTCAAAATTTAACCTGGAAGGCAATTTAATGACCAAAGTTCAGAAATGTTGAAACTGTTAAGAACTGTTTATACTTATTTTTTATAACATTTTTGGAAGCCAAAACTAGCTATGCCCAGCTTTGGCCCTAACCGCCATATTATAGTTTCCAGCCGCAGCGTATTCCGGGGGGGCAAGGGTCGCAACGCCCCCGATCGAAAGTCCCGGGGCGAACCGAAGCATTTCGTCCACCAGGATCTCCTATTTTCCTCCCAGTTTCCCCAACCCCAGCATGTTGTCAGCCTTAATTTTTACATCGGAAACTGTGAAATTTTTCAGGAAGGATAACTTGTAACAATTTGGCAGCATACGTACTGAGGTCAAAACGACATGAAACTTCGGCGGGCACACACATCGCGATTGAACATATTGCCACATTTTATCGCTCGCATTTCGCAACCTGCCGACACCCCGCTTTCACCACACTCTCAGATCTGCTTTGGCCCCCGCTCGAAGTTGGAATCCGCCGCGGCTGATAGTTTCTCTAACTGCTATTGTGCTAAGTGTCAGAACAGTGCAAGTGTGGTGGGATATGGAGTCTACCAGATCTTAGGCAATATTTAGCCTACTTTCTATATATCTACAACACACCCCTACAAACAGTTGGTACCAAAACGTGCCTAGTCCTATATACATAAATTTTATTTTAACACGCGCACGTCCGGCGGTTCGCGCCAACTTCGCCGGTCCAGGGGTGGGGGCAGATGTCTGCTCCCAAAGATCTCCACAACTATGTTAGGTAGCGACAAATATAAACGGCATTGGATAGCTTGTGACACGCTCTATCGAAAGTATTTCGGTCATTTTTCCGCTCTGACCAATATTAAGGACACCAGAGGTCAAGGAGGTCAAATAGGCTACTACGGGATGGGGTGGTTTTTGGCGAATAACATTTGAGTAAATAAAGATATAGCAATGAAACATTCACCATTGTGATTGCCTCGTTGATACGCTTTGAATGATATATCACATGACCCAGTTAGATCAAGATGTGACCTTGACCGCTGGCCAAAGTCAAATATTGACCTAACCAGGTACGTTGCATATAATTCGACGCGTCCCGATCAGACAATCGCAATGGAAGTAGAATCGTGTTTCTACCTCAATTTTGTCAAAAGTTATTGAAGGAAATGTTTACGTGACCCTAATTGGTCTTTGGTGACCTAGTCAAAGTCACCGGTCTAAACGTTGAGTTCGATGGTTTAAAGTGACCCAAAACCCAGTGACATGGGCAATATAAATCAAATTGGACCACCTTCTGCGAAATTATGCAGGCTTTGTTTTCTTCCATAGGTTTATAATGTGGCTACAATTCTGACCGGACCTTAGGTCACTGAAAAAATTATATGGTATTACGATTGTAGTACCTGATGACCTTATGACACCCTATAAGTTTCATCTTGATCGGACCAACACTGTGACAGTGGCAACACCTGGAACTCCGAGGGATGTTGGGTCATTTCGCCTGACCTGGTAACCTGACCTGAGATGACCCAGGGGCAAACATTTCTGAGGATATGCGGAAAAGACTGATGAGCAGCCATGCGAGGTTTGGCGTTGCTAATCAAGTCAGTATAGCGGAACATTAGGAAAACCCGCAGGGGGCAGATATCTGCCCCCGGACTTGCGGGTGCTAAATAAATACTTTACCAAACTGTTTTTCAATGCGTAATTCGCGTTTTTTGGCAGTTAACAAACATGGATAGAAAACTGAGTCCTAAGTAGAAATTGTGTACTTTAGGGCACATCAACGCTCATCCATATTCGTGAAGAAGAAAAATCCACTAGGGCTCATACGAAACTTCAAGAATGCAAACGTTCCATGAAACCCATCAAACCTGGGCCTCCACTAAGAATGCAAACTCCACTAAATGGGGAAAATCCTCCCAAGTGTCACGAAATTTCCCAGTGTAACTGGAAATCCCCCAGTGAAAGGGGTTTTCAAGTGAGATAAAAATATGCTGGTGATATATCATAATAGGACGCGAAAAGTTAGAGTGCACCCCCCCCCCGGAAGCTGAAGCTGGTTAAGAGCATAGTCACCTGTTAGACAAATGACATCCTGGCCCTTCACAAAACTTACATATATTAATTACACCGGGATGAAACCCCCCGTGAAAATTAAACAAATCCTTATAGGACGTCCTGCATCCAACCCATGACCTATGATCAGACATGTACCAGAATGAGGATTGTACAAAAAAAGATCAAGGTCGCAAAGTATATAGACATGCCTTTTAAAAGATCCAAGATCCCTCGACGAGTTAAAAAGATCCCAGATATCAGAAGATCCTTCGAGGAACACAAATTATCCAGGATCCCAACAATCGACAATAAAGGCATCGATGGATCCGATCCCGGCTTTTTATTCTGGTATATGTCTGCCCATGCCTTACCTGGAGCAGGTTCTTGAAAGCGGATGATGTGACCTGAGTTATTGGCAGCTAGTCACAGCAGATAAGTGTGACGATGGTTTCGTCTAACTGCGCTTCCTTGGAACATTTTGTGCGCTCCGGCTGCGGCGCCCTTTTATCACACAACTTTTCATTGGCCGCCAGCTGAGATGTATGTTTTCGGCGCAAATGACGCTTATATTGGAACTCACTGATATCTTCTCTCGGATAGCGGCATGGCACAATTTGCAGGTATAGGTGACGATTTCGCCCTCCACATGCCGTCCGGTGAAGAAAGCATTCAATACTGATACTGATGGCGTCAGGGCAGAACTTGGGCCGCCACCCGCTTCATTTACACCCCGGGTTACGACCGAAGGAAGTCAGGAATCAGGATCGTCCACATGGACATCTTCTGAGTATGAAGCTGTCTTAAAAAAGGCGTCCAAAGGGTCGGTCTTCTTCCCGTAGCCAGACATCTTCACACACTGCACACAAATCCCCCACTACCTCGCCCTCGCCGCTGTCGCGCAGTGATACACGCGGACGCCACCCGCACGCCACTACTGGTTGTCATGACAACAGCGGCATCTGGCGCCCTCGTGCGCTCGCGTAGAGCCGGAAAATCCGAACGTCGGTGGTGACCGGAAGTATCTTTGGTGCGAACCAGTGATTTCCACGCCAGCATAATAGCCAAAACGGGCTTCCCCGCCCTAAAGACCCAATAATAATGATAATGATACCCAAGCCAGGGGTACCGCATTAGGGATGGTGGGGCCGTTTGCAGTGGGATCGCGAGCTGCTGCCAAGTTGAATTTGACACAAAGTGTATACGCCAATGCCGCCGCAGCCGCGGCGGAATCTCGTTTGACCAGGGGACAAAACTCATTTTAGACTCAATGTTTACCATGCAACATATCACTGTCCAGTGATACCGTGCTCCTGTACCAGCGCACGTACGCACGCCGGGTCCAAACCTTGTCTTCAATTTCAGAGGTGTCAGGGTCGGGTCAAGCCTGGTTCCATAAATGTTACCAAATTGATGCCTCTGCCATACATTTAAACACTACCGATAACCAATTATTATGCGCAGTAAATGGGAAAAAATGTACCTGGAATAGACATGAAATTTAACTCCTTAATTCCAATTCCTTTGCTAAAATAGGAGTCACTCCAATTCCTGCTGGACGATCCTGGAGTGACTCCAACTCCAACTCCTCTGAGCAAAAATGGCGGAGTTATTCCGGAGTCATTCCAACTCCAACAACTCCAACTCCAATACACTGGCACTCGAGCACGGTGAATGGGCGCATTCTCCTTACAAGAAGCGCATCTGTCTGAAAACGTAGAGCAGGTTGCAATCCAGTACCCTGAAGGCACCTTTTCCCCCAGTCCAGCACACTGAAACGGCTTTTTTCTCTCAGAGTGGCGCATCTGAATGAAAACTTTGAAGAGGTGCATCCAAGCCTTCCAGAGGGTGAGGGCACATTTTCCAGACCGGAGTGGTGCCAATTTTCATGGGGGCGCATGTCCCCAGTCCCCCACCATGTTCCTAATGCCTATGGATGAACACACACTGGGTAAAGCCAGGGAAGGAGAAGACCGTCTCCCTGAATGACTTCGTCTGGCTACATGCCTAGCCCCTCGTCGGAGAGCATGCAGGCGCTTCCCAAAGTTACATCCCCGCATTCCTTAGCGCAATCCCATATCCGGCATTAAATAAAATCCCATCACTCCCTCTCCGCTATAGGATTATGCAAGAGTATTTTGATAATACATCTACAAAAGTTATAAGCAACAAATTCAAAATTGGTTGGACTTCTGTGTACTAAAGTGAAGTGTCCTTCAAATAATGAAAACAAATTATCTTAAAAACGTTTTGTATTGGCGCTCGGGTTCCCTAAATGATGAGGTTCTTCCATTACGATAACCTATGAAGGAAAACCTTCACGCCGCTGTGACGTCGCGCTGCCGATACACTTCGGTGGGGACCAGAAGTACCCAGGAGATGTATTTTGCATCGTGAACATAAACAAGATACCTTTATTTTGAGTATAAATGCGTGGATAGCAGCTGTGGCAACGCTTTGCTGCGGCGCGGGGTTATAAGCTGTAGTGTCGAGTGATGTCTCTCCTGATAGAAGCACATGTCTGGACTCACAGTGAGGATGCCATCATTCACCCAAATGACATTGGGGCATTCAAGTCAGTGCAAAGCACCTGATATGTGATCTTCTAAAGCTTCTCTTACCTGTGACATGCCACAAGCATCAGTCTCTCTCTCTGTGCACTTTTGGCTTCAAAGCGTGGGACCATGTGTTGTTGATCACCCTGAATTAACCTTGTTAGGTAATACCTAATTGATAATCCTTGCAAATGAAGTATTTGGTATTATTGTAATATTAGGGTAGTCACAAACATTATACACATTTGGTCAAACATAGGGGTTAGGTTAGGTTTTTCTTTTATTTTTTTCAGAATAAATTTAAGATGAAAAACAGCTGATGTTTTTTTCTTCAAGATAGAATAGGCTAGGTTGGGCTCAGTTTTTCTATTCAAAATTTGTTTAAAAACATAGATTTGCTTAAAGTAATGTCTTGTTTAGGCAGAATATGTGAAGATGTTCTAGTTCAGAGAGCATGATCTCTGTGTGTCCACATGTCACTGAACTATGGTGTACGGTCAGCAGATTGGTCATATCTTCCAATGTAAACACAAATTTAAACTGCTTGCTCAGCTCTTCAACCATCTCACTATCCTCCCCCAATATAGTCACATTTACTTCCAGTGGACCTATTGTGCTAGAAACTTTACTCAGCTTGTAGAAACTAAAAACTTTTTGCTATCCCCATTACAATTCCTAGCTAAATCCAGTTATTTTGCTCACTTTGCTGCTCTGGTTTTTTTTTTGCTTCAGTGTCCCTAGCTTTTTGATAATATAACTAATTGTATGCAAAATATAGCATTCCTTGCTAATCTGACAAAAATGTGTTGACTTATTTTCCCTTTAATCATCATATGCAGGAAAATAGTCCATTTCTCATTACAATTATATCTTTCTGACAGCATTCTAACTACAAGATGTGGCCCAAAACAGATCAGATCCAGTTTGTGCCACCCCTCCTTGGCTAACATGACCATGTCACCTGTGCATATTTGGCAAGTTCCAGGTGTAATCTTTCCATGATCATAGTGTGTTCTCTCACCTGGTTTTCTCACCTGGTTGGCTCCCCAAATTCTTGAGCATGTTCAAAGTGTGTTGCTATGTTGATGCTGATTGGCTTGTTGCTCTCTTGTTTGCTGGCATGGCTTTCATCCACATGATCAGCAGGGGATGCTTAGGGACCCATGAATGCGATGCCATCTGGTTCTCTGAGATAAACTCAATGTATTACTTCATGTGATGTCACCTTTGAAGAGGTTTTTACATGAATGGAACACAAAACAAACTTCATTCATGGTGTCTGACTGTGATGTTTTTTTTCTCTTCATGTTCATGTAGGCTAGCACATATACATCACAGTAACTGCTTTGCAGTTTGCACACAGCATTCTGTGAGAGTCCATTTCCTTCTGGATGAGGGCAATAGAGCATGATTTCTTAAAATTGTGTGCTCTTTAGGGAGCCTTAAAGTGCTGTCTTCAAGTAAAGTACTCCAGATGAGCACTTCAACATTTTTGTATGTTAAGCTAGCTACAGAAGGACACCACCAACTTTCCACCCACATTCTTTGCTTCACTGGTGACTACAATCTCTGGAAGATGGTGCTGATGCATGCAACCATAGAATGACTGTAATGCAGTTGACCTGGTCTGGCCGGTCAGTCTTTTGATGTCTGACGTTTGCCATCCGATACAGCTAGGCCTGTGGCTGGTTCATGCAGACACTTGTTCCCTGCATAGGCCAAACTGTGCTAGCAGACAAACAGCACTGTGCTGCAGGGTTAAAATAATGGTTTTTCGTTAGGTGTGAGATGTCGAAACGACCACACTAGGATGTCAAAATTTGTCATGGAATTAGCGTCATTTATAATGCTTGTGATGCCTCAGACTCAAATTCCGGTTGATGGTGTGTGGGCACTTCAAGCTGATGTAGGTTCCAAGGAGCATGATGTCGATACGTCTTGGAGAAGGATGTCGATGGAGCGTTCAGAAAGTGGTATATTCCACCCTATTTCACGAATAATTTATCACTGCTGTGCTGGACATTCTAACATAGTAGAAATTTCTAACTGATTGGAGTTTCTTCTCTATTCCTAGACGTCCACTTTGGTGAGTAGTTTTCCTCGTTCAGTCTGGGTGGTCCATGAGCTGTCACGCCTCCGAGTGGCAAGACCGTGAACTAGCCTGGAGAGCAGAATGCATTGATGGTTATGGGGAACAAACCATGTTTAGGCCAATATCTAATGAAATATTTGGAGTAGGGCAGAACCAATGTCAGATTTGGAAAGGGCTCTATGCGACTCACCATATTCATGTGGGGAAAAATTTATACATGGAATACTGCAATAACGTGGGCATCATCTAATGCATGCTTTGACCGTGGTGGGTCGGGGTGGCGTTCAAGCACATCCCGCTGCTGACGTCGTTTCGGTGGTAGGCGGGCCTATTTTGACCGCAGAGCTGCGACGACCGCAGGCTCCGTGAACAGTACTTTATTGTAGGAAATGAAATTCCTAATTTTTTAACTTCAATGTATTGTAATTGTCCGCGAAATATAATTCAAGCTCACAAAATAATGAATGTGCTCGCACGAACATTGATGCTGTTTAAGGAAATAATGCCAACGTTGGAATTAACTGTCCAATCACTACTCTGGCTCCAGTTGTTCGTCTAAATGTCAGACCAAGGTTATGCCAGCACGGGGTTAAAATAATGGTGTTTCGTTAGGTGCGAGATGTCGAAACGAGCACAGTAAGATGTCGAAATTTGCTATGGAACTAGTGTCATTTAAAATGCTTTCGATGCTCAGACTCATTGAGCTGATGGTGTGGTTCTAGGAGTGGATGCCGATACTTCCTGGAGAAGGATGTCGATTGAGTGTTCAGAAGGTGGTATATTCCACCCTATTTCACGAATAATTTATCATTGTGCCAGCATCTGGTGGGCCAACCTTATGAAATATACTTCAACTGACCTTATTGTCCAGTTGAATTATGTGGACGAGAACGTGGTCGGGAAATCTTGACCTAGGATAATGAATCAGGACTGGAAAGGACTCTCAAAGTGTAGGGAAGTACTTGCCCATCACCCATGTTTAAAGGTGCAGATAGTGTCCCTGACACGGTCGACTTCCGGTCAACTCCAAATATAAAGGCCGGTCATTGGCGTACGCTACGCGTGATGTCAGATGCGCCTCATCTAGAGTTTTCGCCAATCACGGACATGGATGCTCTTGAATCAATCAGTGCAACAGACGAGTACCGATACGCTTGACGCTCATCGTGGCTCGGTGAAACTGCTAGCCAGTGATACAGTGTTAACACTTCTGACCCATGTATCGTTGACATGGATGCATCATAGCCATGCAATCTGCGCCAGGCTTCACGACAAGTCTGGAGGTTTCGCCGGCGCTGCGGTACACCAGAGAATCAAGGAGGCGTACGCCAGCTCGCGTGGCATCCGGTCGCGACTGGACAACAAACGACGCTCTCGCCACCGTGATGCCTTCAAGCAGCTGGAGGTGGGTGCCGGGTAGGGTGTCTGCCTGGCTCCGAATGGGTGCTGCTGCTGTGGTGACAGTACGAAATTTGTTCTGATGTTCGAATCATGTCACGCTGGTCGAAGTACCCTAAAGCCAAAAATGCCATGCCACGGCTGGCGTGTGCTGTTCGTTTCAACCATGCATCTCCATCCGGCCAGACAATCATGTACATGCTGGGGAGAGAGATGCGAGGGAGCAGAGTAGAATAATCCATCGACGAAAGCCTTTACGTTGCTGAACCTGCTTTTTAATCGATCCATATTATGGTGTGCGTAGTGCAGGAGTAGGTCACCCGCCTCCCAACCAGAAAGTTGTGGGCTCCAGTTCAATCTGCGAGACTGGCAACACTATGACGATACTTTACCTTGAATAGTTGAGCTGTAACACTTTGCCTGACATTTGCCATTATGAGGTTCGACTATGACTGCGATGAACGTTCTCGTCGCAAATTCTTTGTGTACCGTTTGGAAGTGGTAAAACGTTGTGCACATTCTGTATTTTAGGATAGATATCAGCTCGTCACAGACATGCGTTTCCGTGCAGTGGCACGGTGGAGCAGCGTCCCGGCTGAGAGCCGACCGGTCGCTGCTGTGTCTCGGTAGGAGCTGCTGGACAGCCAGAAGGTGGCCTACCAGGGCTGGCACCACCTCAACCTGCTGCTGCTCGTGTTCGAGTCGGGCACGCTGGTCACGCTGGCGGTCAACCTGCAGACGGGAAACATCGACCGCATCCTGGTGGACAAGTCGCAGCTGGGCCGGATCGGCTCCGATCGGGTCGTCAGCGGTGAGGCGTCGGCGCCTGGTGTCAGTGTGTGTGGTGTTTGGTGTTTGGTGTCAGTGTGTGTGTGTGTGGTGTTTTGTGTCAGCATGTGTGGTGTCAGTGTGTATGGTGTCTGGTGTTTGGTGTCAGCGTGTGTGGTGTATGGTGTTTGGTGTCAGGGTGTATGGTGTCTGGTATTTGGTGTCAGTGTGTGTGGTGTCTGGTGTCTGGTATTTGGTGTCAGTGTGTGTGGTGTTTGGTGTCAGATGTGTGGTGTCATTTGGTGTGTGTGTGTGTTGTGGTGTCTGGTATTTGGTGTCAGTGTGTGTGGTGTCTGGTGTCTGGTATTTGGTGTCAGTGTGTGTGGTGTTTGGTGTCAGTGTGTGTGGTGTCTAGTGTTTGGTGTCAGTGTGTGTGGTGTCTGGTGTTTGGTGTCAGTGTGTGTGGTGTCTGGTGTTTGGTGTCAGTGTGTGTGGTGTCTGGTGTTTGGTGTCAGTGTGTGTGGTGTCTGGTGTTTGGTGTCAGGGTGTGTGTTGTCTGGTATGCAACACTGCACGAGGACGCAAGCCGTTTTATCGGCGTCCTATGGGATGTCTGGCGTATGGACACATTCTGGGGAATAATTCAAAGCACGTGCTTTCCGGGAACTTGTTCCTGTCAGCGGTAGGATTTAAGATTACGCCCAGTGTGCACACCAAGACAATTATTTACATCAGGTAGTGATGTGTCATAATACTAGTTATGGGTGCCATTGATCCAAGAATGGTCGGAGCGCCCCAAGGCCTGAGTAACAAACAACAAGCAAACAAAACTGCTCAACTGGCCAAGTCCTGCCGCTGCTGACCTCCAGCCAACCTAACTGATCACCTGCCGCTGCTGTTCTCCAGGTGCCCCAATTGATCACCTGTTGGTGTTGATTTCCAGCCGCCCTGACCGACCACCTGCTGCTGCTGACCTTCAACCGCCCCAACTGACCACCTGGTGCTGCTGACCCCCAGCCGCACTGACCGACCACCTGCTGCTGCTGACCTTCAACTGACCACCTGGTGCTGCTGACCCCCAGCCGCACTGACCGACCACCTGCTGCTGCTGACCTTCAACCGCCCAACTGACCACCTGGGCGCTGACCCCAGCCGCACTACCACCACCTGCTTTGCTGACCTTAACCGCCCCAACTGACCACCTGGTGCTGCTAACCCCCAGCCGCACTGACCGACCAGCTGCTGCTGCTGACCCACCCCGAGAACCGGCTGACGGCGGTGAGCCTGCAGCGGCCCGTCGACTGGAAGCAGTGGGGTCGTCTGTCGGCCCTGGAGCCCCGGGTCACTGTCTGGGAGCTGCCCGGCCCACCGACACGTCGCGCCGAGAGACGCCTCGCCCTGCCACCGGCCTCCGGCGGGCTACACCAGGTCAGCACTGGCTGTAACAGGTGCAGGTGGCCGTGGCAGGTCAAGTCAGGCCATGTCAAGTCAGCACAGCCCACTGTGGCAATTTGTGCCGTGACGTATAATATGCGAAGGCGGACGAAGACGAGCAATAGCATTCAGCCTACACACACACATGTGTCAGCTTATTCTGACTATGAAGGCTTGCTCTATGTCTACTATTTCAGCTGACTTTCTGAAGAGCCAACATCAGTCACACCCTCCGACAAACAATCAGGTATTAACTTTACAGGTACTTACGCTCTGATGCCCATGAGCACAAGGCTATCATGACAGTTTAATAAGTAGCTCTGTGATCCATTTGCCATGTTGCACAACATTGGTGAGATCACCAATTGAGATACCACCTGACGTGAGAGATCACACAGACAGCACCTGACGTGGCCACGTGATGTCGTGTGTGGCGGACTGGTGACGTGACGCGCCCCCTGCCCAGGAGGTGGCCGTGTGGTGGAGCGTCGCCGTGGGCGAGATGCAGCCGTGGACGCCGTCCGGCCACGAGCACGACCGCGCCAACGTGCTGGTCTACACTGTGCGGCCGGCCACGCCGCCCACCACCAACGGCTCCGGGCCCGCGTCAGTAAACTCCACCTGCACTGGCGTACACACTGGCACACACTGACATAAACTGACACCCACACTGGCGCACACTGACATAAACTGACAGCCACACTGGCACACACTGACACCACCACTGACACCACCACTGACACCACCACTGACACCGTACTGACACACACACAATGACTGACACCACCACTGGCACACACTGACACCACCACTGACACCGTACTGACACACACTGACACCACCACTGACACCCACACCGGCACACATTGACACCACCACTGACACCCACACCGGCACACATTGACACCACCACTGCCACCCACACTGGATGCTGCATGACCACTGCAGTCGATGCGCCCCTAAGCCCCGACACCCACACTGGCACACACTGACACCACCACTGACACCCATACTGGCACACACTGACAAACTGACACCCACACTGGCACACACTGACACCACCACCGACACCGTACTGACACACACACACACACACTGACTGACACCACCACTGGCACACACATTGATACCCACACTGACACCCACACAATGACACACACTGATGCTGACATCCACATTGACACCTACATTGTCATCCACACTGACACACACACTGACGTCCATGCTGATACTGATATCCACACTGACCTACACTGACCTACACACACAAACTGACCTACACTGACACCCACACTGACACCCATACTGACACCCATACTGACATCCATACTGACATCCATACTGATACTGATATCCACACTGACCTACAATGACCTACACACACAAACTGACCTATACTGACACCCACACTGACACCCATACTAGCACACACACTGATGCCCATACTGGCGCCCACACACACACACACACACACACACACACACACACACACACACACACACGCACGCACGCACGCACGCACGCACGCACGCACGCACGCACGCACGCATGCACGCACGCACGCACGCACGCACGCACGCACCTACTTACACGGTTCTGGTCCCAAGTCAGTAAACGTCGCCCACACTGACGGCCACCGGTGCCAGCGTGCCGCGCGGACCGCCTGGTACCAGCAGTTGACACTGCTGTGTAGATGGCGGGAGGTGTGGCTATCGCGCGGTCTTGTCAGCGCCGTGCATTGGTGAGGCGTCGTTCAATGCAGTTGTAATGGCCCTCGTTTGTGACACGTGTCTGATGTAGCCATTGTCAGTATCACGTGTCTTATGTTGCTGTTGTCAGTACCAAGTGTCTGATATGGTCCGGGTCAGTACCACGTGTCTGATATGACCCGGGTCAGTAACGCGTGTCTCACGCGGTACCAGGCCGCCGGCCGGCGCTCACCTGGAGCTGACCAGCTACTGCAAGACCCACCACGACCCGGTGCTGGTGCAGTTCAGTCAGCTGCGCGCCGACACCCTCTACACTGTCGAGCAGGCGCTCACCAAGACGGTCAGTCTGGGCGGGGAGGGGCGACGAGAGGGGCGGGTCTGGCGCAGAGGTCGCCGGCCCGGCAGAAGTTATCAGTTCCAGATATAGCAGCAGTGTTACTGCTGCTGTTGCGATGGCTACGCGCTCCGGGCTCGGCTATGGCAGTAGTGTTGTTACTGCTGGTGTAATGGTCACGCACTCCGTACTCGGTTATAGCAGTAGTATTGTTACTGCCGGTGCAATAGTTACGCGCTCCGGGCTCGGCTATAGCAGTGGTATTGTTACTGTTGGCGCAATGGTTGCGCACTGCAGTCTTGGCTATAGCAGTAGTATTGCTACCGCTGCTGCCATGGTTACGCGCTCGGGGTTCAGTTATAGCAGCAGTGTTGCTACAGTCGGTGTCATGGTTACACGTTCTGAATTCGGCTGGATCCGAGACGATGGAGCGATCTTGATCTCATCACATTCAGCTTCGTGACAGAGCTTCAGCACCGTAAAACCGATCCAGTGGATACGCCCCTGAGCTTCAACAGCTTACGGCTGTCCAGTGGCGCGTGTGGTGTTGCCGTCAGCCCACATAAGCTCCACCCCAATGAGCTATCGGCAGGCAGTGAACGGCTGTTTGTTCAATTGATGCATAAGCGACGCAACTGAATACTACTTGTTAATTTTGGTTGTTAATTGTATTGGTTGTAAAGCATGACGAAGCGATAATTAGGCGGGGGGGGGGGGCTTTTCCGCGTGGCACGTCCACTAGAGCTCCGTGGGCACCGGATGTGCGAAGTCTAAAACGACGCTTCGCATGTTCCGGGCTCGGTGACCGGGCTACTTGGGTAGCTGTGGCGGTGACTGAAGGTGATGCCGCACCTTGTTCCAGGGCAGGTGTCGGTGACTGAAGGTGGGTGGTGACTGATAGTGTGGCGTGACCGTGTTCCAGGGCGAGGTGCTGGTGGTATAGCCAGCCCGTGCTCGGTGGCCGGGCTACTGAGGTAGCTGTGGCGGTGACTGAAGGTGATGCCGCACCTTGTTCCAGGGCGAGGTGCTGGTGGAGCACGCCACGTACGACTACTCGTCGTCCGTATGCCTTCAGCTGTCAGCCGTCACCATCCCTCTGACGTCAGAGGTGAGACGCGGCGGCCTCGTGTGACGACATAGTGCTACGGTCCTCAGCTGAGCCTCGTCTTCCCTGCCGTACTGGCTATATCCGGCCTCGCCCAGGGGTCAAGGTTAGGGAGTCAGACGGCTACTTCGTGCAGCAGCAACGGGTGGGCATTCTGAGGAGAGGAACATGGGGCTGGTTACGGTTCGCGTGGCTATTTACGGCTGCGTAGGTCGCACAACATCGTCACACTCATGCGAGATGTGTGGACTACTGATGTAAAGGACAGAGTGTATATTGGGCTATCTATGTGTGTGATAAACTATTCAGCATGGTCTATTCTCATGATGTGTTCCGTTAGTGGCGAATTATGTGTGCTGATGCGTTTGACGCGGCGTGGTGGGCGATCTCGGTCTTTGTCGTTTCAAGGTGTTCCCACCTACGTGCAATGCTTGTTGAGCCACTCTGTTACGGTGCGCAGCGGGGTTACATGGTTTACAGCCGTCTGTGTACGTGACCGCAGGTGGTGTGCGCCACTCTGTCTCCAGATGAGAGGAGGCTTTTGCTCGCCACAGCGTTACATGGTGTACAGCCCGTCTGTGTACGTGCCCGCAGGTGGTGTGCGCCACTCTCTCCCTCTCTCCTGATGAGAAGAGACTTGCTCGGCATAGCGTCACATGGTGTACAGACATCTGTGTACGTGCCCGCAGGTGGTGTGCGCCGCTCTTCTCCGGTTTTCGTCATGGTTTCGTCTGTGTACGTGCCCGCAGGTGGTGTGCGCCGCTCTGTCTCCCGATGAGAGGAGGCTTTTGCTCGGCTGTGCCGACAACTCCCTGGTACTTCACAACTGCGCCAGGAAGATGACTCACGTGTGCAAGATACAACTGGTACGCTGTGTAGATTTCCTTGCGCTGCAGACGTTTTTGACAATACCACCAAGCTCAGGGTATATCCTGGTGACGAACGGCAGCCGAAGTAGTGTATCCTGGTGACGAATGACGGACGAAGTAGTGTATTTTGGCGACGAGCGACAGTCGAATTTGTGTATCTTGGCGAAAAACTGTGTTCGTCGCCAGAAGGTAATGTCAGGTTAGGTGAATGCTCTGGCAGCCATTCTGTACCTCAGATTCCGTACCGCCAGATGCGGCCAAAGATCCAAGTATCCGACGATTCTATGTCGCTGGCTTGCCAGGTCAGAAGGACCCTGTGTAGCAGAGGCTGTGTTGTGCCGCCGGGTCAGGTCAGGTCAGGGGGACGCTGGTGCGAGACGCTGTGTTGTGTCGCCGAGCCAGGTCAGGTCAGGGGGACGCTGGTGCGAGACGCTGTGTTGTGCCGCCGGGTCAGGTCAGGTCAGGGGGACGCTGATGCGAGACGCTGTGTTGTGTCGCCGGGCCAGGTCAGGTCGGGGAGCTGACGAGAGACCCTGTGCCGCAGACACCGTGTCGTGTCGCGTGGCACCCGCACTCGACGGTGATGTTCGTGACGAGCGAGACTGGCCAGCTGCAGTGCTACGACCTGGCGCTGTCCCAGCTGGCGCTGCTGCTGGTCGGCGACGCTCACCGGCCGGCGGCGGGCCCGCATCAGCCGCAGGCCGGCATCGCTCTGGGCCAGTACTTCAGGTGGGTGGTGCAGGCGCGTCCGTCTCGTCCGGTACTGTCGGTCAGTGTCCTGGCCTGGTACTGTCGGTCAGTGTCCTGGCCCGGTACTGTGGGTCAGTGTCCTGGCCCGGTACTGTCGGTCAGTGTCCTGGCCCGGTACTGTCGGTCAGTGTCCTGGCCCGGTACTGTCGGTCAGTGTCCTGGCCCGGTACTGTCGGTCAGTATCCTCGCCCAGTACTGTCGGACAGTATCCTCGCCCAATACTGTCGGACAGTGTCCTCGCTCAGTACTGTCGGTCAGTATCCTCGCCATGTACTGTCGGCCAGTATCTTCGCCCAGTATTCTCGGACAGTATCCTTGCCCAGTACTACGGGTCAGTATCCTCGTCCAGTGCTGTGGGCCAGTATCCTCAGTCAGCACTGTCGGCCAGTGTCCTCGCCCAGTACTCTCCGTCACTATCCTCGCCCGGTACTGTCACTCAGTATTCTCGCCCAGTACTCGGTCACTATCCTCGCCCGGTATTCTCGGTCAGTGTCCTCGGTCAGCATTGTCGACCGGTGGTCGCCGATTGGGCCTGGCCACCGTTAAGGGACGACTGACCAGTCAGCTGCGGTCGTAAGGTGACATTTGTCATCTAGCGGTGACATGGTGCCGTCCGAAACCACAACCCGTGCAAAACAAAGTGCTACCTGCTTTGCGGTTGTCTTCATGGTGAACTGTTTCAGGTTCAAGCCGCGGGTGAGCTCCCTGCTGTCCTGTCCCGAGGTGGTGTCGCAGGACGGTCACGTGCTGCAGTCCCTGCTCATCACGTTCGAGAGGTGAGTACCAGTGTGGGCCAGCTGACCGCCGGATGACCGCCGGGCCGGGCTGTACTCGGGTCATAGTATCGGGTCGTAGTGATGCAGGCCGTGCCGCCAGGGCTCTTGTGGTAATGACTGCCACTGGAGTATATCGGACCGGCCGGCTGGTGACTGACAAAGCTGTGCAACAGGAGCTCGCCAGGCGGTCGCTGACGCCTGGTTGTGCCGACAGGAGGCCGCTGACGTCTGGTTGTGCCGACAGGAGGCCGCTGACGTCTGGTTGTTCCGGCAGGGGGCCGCTGACGTCTGGTTGTGCCGACAGGGGGCCGCTGACGCCTGGTTGTGCCGACAGGGGGCCGCTGACGTCTGGTTGTGCCGACAGGGGGCCGTTGACGCCTGGTTGTGCCGACAGGAGGCCGCTGACGTCTGGTTGTGCCGACAGGAGGCCGCTGACGCCTGGTTGTGCCGACAGGAGGCCGCTGACGCCTGGTTGTGCCGACAGGAGGCCGCTGACGCCTGGCTGTGCCGACAGGGGGCCGCTGACGTCTGGTTGTGCCGACAGGGGGCCGCTGACGCCTGGTTGTTCCGACAGGGGGCCGCTGACGCCTGGTTGTGCCGACAGGGGGCCGCTGACGCCTGGTTGTTCCGGCAGGGGGCCGCTGACGCCTGGTTGTGCCGACAGGGGGCCGCTGACGCCTGGTTGTTCCGACAGGGGGCCGCTGACGTCTGGTTGTTCCAGCAGGGGGCCGCTGACGTCTGGTTGTGCCGGCAGGGGGCCGCTGACGCCTGGTTGTGCCGACAGGGGGCCGCTGACGCCTGGTTGTGCCGACAGGGGGCCGCTGACGCCTGGTTGTGCCGACAGGGGGCCCCTGACGCCTGGCTGTGCCGACAGGGGGCCGCTGACGCCTGGTTGTGCCGACAGGGGGCCGCTGGCGCCTGGTTGTGCCGACAGGGGGCCGCTGACGCCTGGTTGTTCCGGCAGGGGGCCGCTGACGCCTGGCTGTGCCGACAGGGGGCCGGTGACGTCTGGCTGTGCCGACAGGAGGCCGCTGACGCCTGGTTGTGCCGACAGGGGGCCGCTGACGTCTGGTTGTGCCGACAGGGGGCCGCTGACGTCTGGTTGTGCCGGCAGGGAGCCCCTGACGCCTGGTTGTTCCGACAGGGGGCCGCTGACGCCTGGTTGTTCCGACAGGGGGCCGCTGGCGCCTGGTTGTTCCGGCAGGGGGCCGCTGACGCCTGGCTGTGCCGACAGGGGGCCGCTGACGCCTGGTTGTGCCGACAGGGGGCCGCTGACGCCTGGTTGTGCCGACAGGGGGCCGCTGACGCCTGGTTGTGCCGACAGAAGGCCGCTGACGTCTGGTTGTGCCGGCAGGGGGCCGCTGACGCCTGGCTGTGCCGAGGGGCTGAGCCGGTTGTCCGGCAGGGGGCCGCTGACGCCTGGTTGTGCCGACAGGAGGCCGCTGACGCCTGGTTGTTCCGGCAGGGGGCCGCTGGCGTCTGGCTGTGCCGGCAGGGAGCCCCTGACGCCTGGTTGTTCCGGCAGGGAGCCCCTGACGCCTGGTTGTTCCGGCAGGGGGCCGCTGGCGTCTGGTTGTGCCGACAGGAGGCCGCTGACGTCTGGTTGTGCCGACAGGAGGCCGCTGACGTCTGGCTGTGCCGGCAGGGGGCCGCTGACGCCTGGCTGTTCCGGCAGGGGGCCGCTGGGGCTGCTCCGGCTGCAGGTGAGCCGGCCGAACAAAGGCCGCCTTCACCCGAGTGACGTCATCTGCGACTACGCCAGCGGCGGCCGGCTGGACGCGGCCATCAACCTGCTGACGTCGCTCAACTGGGAGCAGCAGGGCGACGAGGCGCTGGCCGGCCTGTACATGATCGTCAACCGACTGCTGAAGCGGCCGCTCACTCCGGCAACTGAAGGTGCGTCGCGCCGGGCGGCACGTGACGTGACGCGCCTGCCGGTGGCCGGCGTGGCAGCACGTGACGTCATGCACCTGGCGGTAGCTGGCGTGGCAGCACATGGCGTGTGCAGTATGACACGGTCACTGTGTCGCCAAGGTCGCGCAGTTCTGTCAGATACCTCGCTTTACCTTTCTCGGTGAGCTTCCTGGCATCAAAACGGGACAATCGATGCATAAAGTAGACAATGTTTGTATGTTCGGGCGACGTGCGGCTACCTTCGTGCATGCTTTTATACAATAAATACAAAGAAACGCAGGCGACGCTATCCCTGCCATGCCGGTTCCCGAACTGAATGGACATATAAGCGCGGTTAATCTTTAGATTCCTCCTTCCTTAGTTCCTATTTTCTAAGTATCAAAGGTATCAAGTCGTGTTTCCAGGCAGCTATGTGGTGCCCAGTGGGACGTTCTTGAATGTTGTGTAGTATCATTGCATAGCAAGTTCTATTGGGAATTGAATATTTTTTTTGGGAGTGATTTGTTTCAAATGGCAGTGACACGGGTGATTTATGTCCTGATCTATTTATTTCTTGTCCAACTGATCCAGGCGTATGCGAATTTTCTCTTAGGCCTGAGGTCCGTGTTCAGACCTCCTCCCCAGCCTGCTGTGTGTAACATGTAGGCGAATCAGCCAGCGCCTTGATGGATGTGTAGCAGATATCGTTTGTGGTGTGTGAGTATGTATGACCCATGTGTGTTTGTGTGTAGCAGATGCCTGTGGTGCATACGTGTGATCCGTGTGTGTTTGTGTGTAGCAGATATCGCCTGTGATGCTAGTGTGACCCATGTGTGATTCTGTGTGTCACCGTAGCCCAGCTAGAGGCGGCGCTCGGCAGTTTCCTGGCGCCGGTCGGCCAGCTGAGTGAGCCGGTGCGGAACATGTATGGCCACAGGGTTCGCAACGTCTGTCGCCGCTTCTTCCACCATCTGCTCAGGTGTGACACCTCATGGCCGATCGTACGTGCACGAGCATGTGCTCTCGCAATGGCACCTGTTTGGCGTGGCGAACACGCCAGTGCCTAGCTAGCATCCTTTTGTATTTAATATATCATTACCTTCTAATCCTTCCATGCGTTATCCTACAGGATCTACATGTCCTGCGAAGTTTCCTTAACCATGTATCTCGCCATGAATCAGTGCACATTCCCCATGGCTCATGACTGTCCTAGTGTTGCCAGTTTGTCCTGTGATGTTCGTAGCGAACATGCAGCCCCCTAGTTACCTATTTATTATCTGGAACATCTATCACGCCAGTTTTTTGTGATGTAAATGCGCTCCTGCCTTACCCTCGGGCATGTAGCTCACCTGTAGCCAAGCCTGGGTCACACTCAGACTCAGATTAAGTGAGGGTCAGAGCCAGATCAGGTCAGGTTTGAGTCAAATTCAGGTCCAGGTCAGGTCACTGTCCTCCAGTGTGGCCAATACTGTCGGAACAATGCGATGTCGATGGCGGCGGGTGGAGCTATAGCGTCGCAGCGTGACAATGTGGCACGGCTGACGCGACCTGTGGGTGGCGCTGCAGTGTGGCAATGTGGCACAGCTGACGCGACCTGTGGGTGGAGCTGCAGTGTGGCAATGTAGCGCGGCTGACACGACCTGTGGCGGCAGGTGGAGCTGCAGTGTGGCGATGTAGCGCGGCTGACACGACCTGTGGCGGCAGGCACCGTTGTTTCGAGAAAGCGTACCGGCTGGCACTGGACCTGCGCGACCACGACCTGTTCTGTGACCTGCACGAGGCCGCGCTGCGGGCTGACCAGCGACACCTGGCGGCCGCTGCGCTGGCCAGGGCCGACCAGGCCGACAACAGCTCGACAGGTGGGTCAGCCCAGGCCGACAACAGCTCGACAGGTGGGTCAGACCAGGCCGACAACAGCTCGACAGGTGGGTCAGACCAGGCCGACAACAGCTCGACAGGTGGGTCAGCCCAGGCCGACAACAGCTCGACAGGTGGGTCAGACCAGGCCGACAACAGCTCGACAGGTGGGTCAGACCAGGCCGACAACAGCTCGACAGGTGGGTCAGACCAGGCCGACAACAGCTCGACAGGTGGGTCAGACCAGGCCGACAACAGCTCGACAGGTGGGTCAGACCAGGCCGACAGCAGCTCGACAGGTGGGTCAGACCAGGCCGACAACAGTTCGACAGGTGGGTCAGACCAGGCCGACAGCAGCTCGACTGGTGGGTCAGACCAGGCCGACAACAGCTCGACAGGTGGGTCAGACCAGGTCGACAACAGCTCGACAGGTGGGTCAGACCAGACCGACAACAGCTCGACAGGTGGGTCAGACCAGGCCGACAACAGCTCGACAGGTGGGTCAGACCAGGCCGACAACAGCTCGACAGGTGGGTCAGACCAGGCCGACAACAGCTCGACAGGTGGGTCAGACCAGGCCGACAACAGCTCGACAGGTGAGTCAGACCAGGCCGACAGCAGCTCGACAGGTGGGTCAGACCAGGCCGACAACAGCTCGACAGGTGGGTCAGACCAGGTCGACAACAGCTCGACAGGTGGGTCAGCCCAGGCCGACAACAGCTCGACAGGTGGGTCAGACCAGGCCGACAACAGCTCGACAGGTGGGTCAGATCAGGCCGACAACATCTCGACAGGAGGGTCAGATGCGAGTCACTGCCGAGCACAGTACTGTCGCCACCGTCCCTGGCACCGTCCCTGGCATCGTCTCTAGCACCGTCTCTGGCACCGTCCCTGGGACCGTCCCTGACACCGTCCCTGGCACCGTCTCTGAACCCGCCACTGACACTCTCCCTGGGCCTGCCAACACCACCACCGCCACCGTCTCTGGCACCGTCCCTGGCACCGTCCCTGGCATCGTCTCTGGCACCGTCTCTGGCACCGTCTCTGAACCCGCTACTGGCACTGTTCCTGGCCTCACTACTGTCACCATCCAGGGTCCCGCTACCACCACCGCTGCCACCGGCCCTGGCTCTGACCCCGTCACCGACCCTAGGTCTGCCACCACCACCACTGCCACCGTCCCCGGCCCTGGTCCCGTCACACCGGCCCTGGCTCTGACCCCGTCACTGCCCCTGGGTCTGCCACCACCACCGCCGCCACCGTCCCCGGTCCTGCCACTGCCATCATTCCTGACCCCACCACTGGGATCACTGCCACTGCCCCTGGATCCGCGACCACCGGCGCCACAGTTCCTGGCCGCCCCACTGGCACCGTCCTTAAACCCCACCACCGCCACTACTCATGGCCGGGCGGAAAGAGGGAGAAGGACAGCATATCCCAGGCTTCTGCGTCGCATCGGCGTGGCTCCTCTTTTTGTAATCCTGGCTGTTATAGTGGCTGTCTTGAATCCCCATGGAAGTGTTTGTTCTCGCCTCTGTGGCGTTATAAGAAACTTCAATTACGCGCCTTTGAAGTTTTGCCAAGTTGTCATGCAGTGGGGCAGCCAGAACGTTGAGCACTTTTGGTGCGAAGTTTGGCTCTAATATGAGTGTCTATTATATTATTTGAGTACAAATTATGACCAATATTGGTAATTAAAGGGTATCCTGCACTATTTGGAGCCAGATTAGCGCACGCCCTAGATAAAACAAAGCCTATGAAAGCCCATAGTTCAAGT
This sequence comes from Imbricaverruca yamaguchii, assembly GCA_034440575.1. Classification (NCBI taxonomy): domain Eukaryota; kingdom Metazoa; phylum Arthropoda; class Thecostraca; family Neoverrucidae; genus Imbricaverruca; species Imbricaverruca yamaguchii. The sequence goes on from JAOTOL010001660.1 coordinate 4,175,462, forward strand.
GCAATTAGAAAATATACCGTGTTAAAACATTTTAAGGCGGATTATGGACAATGCCCAGGTATCGGATGTTCAAAGTGTGCAAACATCGCCCTCACAATCTACCCCCAAATTCACCATAGGCTGCCAAGTTTTCCACACTCATACCTGCTCAAAGGAGAGGCCAAGTCAGGCGAGCTTTCTATCCGAAGCTCGATTCTGGCAGCATTTCTTTGGTGCCCTATAATTATGTTTTTTTCGGAGTAAGAAATATTTACATCATCGAGTCCCATGATACCAGTTACCCATTAATAATTGATATTAGAAAGGTCCACTCGTATTTCAACGTTTGATTTCATTGAAATCAACCGACGTACACTGGCACGTGCTTTTTGATGTCTTGCGTGCAACAGTTGGGCCGTGGATAATATCTACTTTCCTTGGGATCTTTTACGACTCATCCAACCGCTGGGTCATATAGCTTCGCCAACATCTCACGCCGATTGGTCGCGGGTAAACTCTGTAATGCCGCCGGTTGCGAGATTCGAACCCATAATCTTGCGATCAAGATTCTGACACTACCGACTGGGCAACCCAGCGCCCCAATGTATACTTTCCGTCAAAAATTAAGATTATTTCGTTGCAATGATCAGGAAAATGCAGGGTATTTTTCGGAGGATGGACGGTCAGCCTAGTCACGTCCCCTCCACAGTGGTTGAGACGCGAGTGTTGACGCGAGTGTTGAATGTGACAGGTTCAGACGACGACTCGTCCTGCTCCTCCGACTGCAGCTCGTCCTGGCACAGCGACGACAGCCGGCCGCACAGTGACCGGAGCCGGCGGCACAGCGGCGCCGAGCCGGCCGAGGGCGAGCGGCGCGGCCCCCACGGCCGACCAGCCGCCAGCGCTGCCGCCCAAACCCGCCTGCTGGCAGCCCCGGGCGGAGGCGGCCGCCGAGCCGGCGCCTCTCGGCGGCAGCCACATCCCGAGCCGGCCGCCCGAGCCGCCCTGCTGGCAGCAGGAGGCGCCGCCCTCTGCAGACGGCGCCGGCCGTGGACTCCCGCCCGAGCTGGCACCCTGGTGGCGGATGGCACGACCGGCTGAGCTAGACGGCGACCCGAGCGCCGACCTGGTGAGTGCGGTGACAACTAGTGATGCATTATTGTCACACCGGCAGGGTTTGATTTGTGTTTTGACATCCTGGATGGGGACAGGACATTTTGAGGAATTCCAATTTTGAAATGACATTTATCTGTTTCTGATATAAACCCTATTTTTGCCATTGCAGTCAGTTTGGATATGCTTATGAAGCAACAATAAATGTGCAGTCTGTTTCGAGTAGCTCGATTTCATCTTCTGTCCAAAATATGAGTGGGTAATTGTTGGGACAGGGTTTGTCCAATTATCATTCACAGCGGTGTACCTTCCTGATGTGTATCTCACTGGTGCACTTCGATACGCGCACCAGGTGCAAGCTACGGCCGCGCACCCCATCTGGTCCGAGCGTTCTCGCTGCCGGTGCCTCGCTGGTTTGTAACCGTTTCTGAAATGTCGCCACTTGTGCCGGCGACGTTGGACGCAATAAGTCTGTGTCTCGGCATGATGTTATACTTGTCTCGGCGGGATATCAGCTGTGTCTCGGTGGGATTTTAGATGTATCTCGGTGGGATGTTAGATGTGTCTCGGCGGAATACTAGATATGTCTCGGCGGGATGTTAGAGTCCAGTTGCGGTAGGTTCAGAGGCGTTGACTGTTGTGATCCAGACACTGCGTGTGGCCCGGAGCTACTTAGCCAGTGTGTTGCCATGCTCACCCACACACTCAATGGGGGGGGGGGGGGGGGGGGCGTCGGTAGCTCAGTGGTTAAGCTGAGTGTCTGGCACGCCAGAGGTATGGGGTTCGATTCCTCGCGACGGCCGCCGTTCCTGCCAAGGCGAGAGGCAGGCGACGTCGTATGGCCTATATGGCTGCGACAAGGCTTCGATGTGGTTGCGACAAGGCTCAAATATGGCTGCTACATCGCTCCAATATGGCTGCGATAGGGCTCCGACAGATCTCCGACAGATCTCCGACAGGGTTCCGATATGCCCATCATTGTCTGCGGCGTATCTTTGCCTGTCTGTGTCTCCACCTTTGTTTACTTCACTATGTGTGCCTATCATTTCTACTTGCTTCCCTGTACCTGCACTTGGCCGTGCTCGTCCACCTGTCCCAGTTCGACGGGTCACTGTGTGCCCGCAGGGGGTCTGACGGGTCACTGTGTGCCCAATAGGGGGTCTGATGGGTCACTGTGTGCCCAATAGGGGCCTGATGGGTCACTGTGTGCCCAATAGGGGGTCTGATGGGTCACTGTGTGCCCGCAGGGGTCAGCCTGTGTCTGATGGGTCGCTGTGTGACCTCCAGGGGATAGGTCAGAATTTGATGGGTCACTGTGTGCCCCACTGGATAAGGCTGTGTCTGACGGGTCACTGTGTGCCCCGCAGGGTCCGCCTGTGTCTGATGGGTCACTGTGTGCCCCGCAGGGTCCGCTTGTGTCTGATGGGTCACTGTGTGCCCCACTGGATAAGGCTGTGTCTGACGGGTCACTGTGTGCCCCGCAGGGTCCGCTGTGTCTAACGGGTCACTGTGTGCCCCACAGGCGGCTCAGCTGCGGATCGACGGACCGCCGCAGGCGATGCCGCGGCCGGCGATGGCCGCGGGCGAGGCGGTGTCGGCGCCGCTCTGGTCGCCACACAGACACCGCCCGGGGCCGTGGGCGGACGCCGGCGTTCAGCCGACCCGACCCGACCCAGCCGGAGCGAGTGAGCCGGCCGGGCGGGGACGGTCGCCTGCCCGCCACACGGGCACGCCGCCTGTCGGTCCGAGACGACCGCTGCCGCTGCCGCGTACCCTGCCGCCCGGTACGTGGAGCCGCCGCTCTGTCGTCACCATAGTCGCGGTACCCGCTGCCACACCCGGTGCACCGGCGGACCGAGGCTGGGGTGCTGTCGCCGTAGCTATAGCCTACCATAGCCTACCCGCCGCCACACTGGTGGCGGGCTAACGGACCGAGGCTGGGGTGTTGTCGCCGTAGCCTGCCTGCTGCCATACTGGCGGCGGGCTGAAGGGCCGAGGCTGGGGTGTTGTCGCCATAGCCTACCTGCTGCCATACTGGTGATGGGGTGACGGCCCGGGCTGGGGTGTTGTTGCCATAGCCTACCTGCTGCCATACTGGTGGTGGGGTGACGGCCCGGGCTGGGGTGTTGTCGCCATAGCCTACCTGCTGCCATACTGGTGATGGGGTGACGGCCCGGGCTGGGGTGTTGTCGCCATAGCCTACCTGCTGCCATACTGGTGGTGGGGTGACGGCCCGGGCTGGGGTGTTGTCGCCATAGCCTACCTGCTGCCATACTGGTGATGGGGTGACGGCCCGGGCTGGGGTGTTGTCGCCATAGCCTACCTGCTGCCATACTGGTGGTGGGCTGACGGCCCGAGGCTGGGGTGTTGTCGCCATAGCCTGCCTGGTGCCATACTGGTGGTGGGGTGACGGCCCGAGGCTGGGGTGTTGTCGCCATAGCCTACCTGCTGCCATACTGGTGATGGGGTGACGGCCCGGGCTGGGGTGTTGTCGCCATAGCCTACCTGCTGCCATACTGGTGGTGGGCTGACGGCCCGAGGCTGGGGTGTTGTCGCCATAGCCTGCCTGGTGTCATACTGGTAGTGGGGTGACGGCCCGGGCTGGGGTGTTGTCGCCATAGCCTACCTGCTGCCATACTGGTGATGGGGTGACGGCCCGAGGCTGGGGTGTTGTCGCCATAGCCTACCTGCTGCCACACTGGTGGCGGGCTGACGGGCCGAGGCTGGGGTGTTGTCGCCATAGCCTACCTGCTGCCATACTGGTGATGGGGTGACGGCCCGAGGCTGGGGTGTTGTCGCCATAGCCTACCTGCTGCCATACTGGTGGTGGGCTGACGGCCCGAGGCTGGGGTGTTGTCGCCATAGCCTACCTGCTGCCATACTGGTGGTGGGCTGACGGGCCGAGGCTGGGGTGTTGTCGCCATAGCCATAGCCTACCGTAGCCTACCCGCCGCCACACTGGTGGCGGGCTGACGGACCTTTCATTTTATGCTGGTTTTAACTTCTTTTTCACGTTTTAGCTGGGAGTGTCGCGACGTAGTCGTGTTTTTTGTTGACGTCATTTTTCCACAGTCGTTAGATAGGTGGATGCGGTGCACGGGTGGAGGGTTGTTCACTTGATGATGAATGGCAGACCTTGAGTGCATAGGACTCCCGCGGCTGTGGGTGCCTTACGCGTGTAAATATATCTGAAACTAATAGTATCCATCCTTCGATTCCTTCAGGGTTCCACATTAATGGTTTAGATGTTTTCTAAGCACTATGTTGTGTCGAAGCACTGCCTGCCTCAGGCCGTCGGTCCTCAAAATGGAATTTAACTCTGTATGGTGTCGGATATGTTTGTACCAGTTCAAGAATATGTTTCTGTTGCAATTCAGAGATGCAAGACGAGACAAGTTTTTTTTTAAGAACACGATTCACTGTCTTTTCAAAGTAATATAATGATATGAGGTGTAGTTGACTTACATAAAAAGAAAGGCATCAAGTGCAAATTTGTACTTAAAGAACCACGTTTACAGCTTTCCCTACTCTTCTGCAACTTAAACAACGTTCCTTTTCCATTCACATTGCGTATACGATTCATGATAAGTATTGTTAAGTTTGTGTCTCAGGGGCAAGGGAGGAGACTGGGGGCATATTCCCCCTAATGAAATGGTGGCACCCATCTGGCTGGGAAATGTGCGACTTCATGAGAGTTCGTGTGCAATAGCCATCCTTGCCTCCCACTCAGTGTATTTTTTTTAATATCCAAAAGCGCCCTTTTTGACAGAAAAATGCGCCTATTCGGTATGTCGGAGTGCCCTCTCCACATTCAGCGATTGTTTTCCGCTGAAGGCCTCTTCCGAGGAAATGTCCCCCACTCGCCTCAATGACAATTCCTCGATCAGTCCCCATGCAGCTGAGACGACCGGCGCCCAGTTTCAGAGGTGGCGACGACAGACGACGCAGCGCTGGTGGTGCACTTCGTCTGACGGATCGGCGAACACTGTCGAGACACTGCCTGAGCTGCTGACGCAGATGGTCGCCGAGCACACTGGTGCTCGCACTTACCCTTCCTGTCAACCATGCCAGCTGTGCCAACTGCGCCGGCCCTGCCAGCTGTGCTAACTATGCCGGCTGTACCAGCTGCGTTAACTACGCCAGCCGTGCCAGCTGTGTTAACTACGCCAGCTGTGCCAGCTGTGTCAACAATGCCAACTGTGCCAACTGCGCCGGCCGTGCCAGCTGTGCTAACTATGCCAGCTGTGCCAGCTGTGCTAACTGCCAGCTGTGCCAAATGTTAGCGCGTGGTGAGCCACTGCTGCACCAGTCACGTGACTAAACCCCCTCCCCATCCCGGGTCCAGTTGGTGAGCAAGGACGGTGTTGTATTGAAGTTGGAGCTGGTGCGTCCGCCGGCGCCATCTCGTCCTTCACGGAGGCGATCCGATGGGCGCTAAATGATCACGCTTTGGTCGAAGGGCCCTTGAACTCAAATAACTAACGGATGTGATCCAGTCCGGATGGTGGCGCAGTGACGCACATCTGATCCGTCACAGTCAAGTGGTGTTCTGATCCGTCCCTGATCCGTCCACAAGTCCCTGATGATCTGGTCTGTTCATGACCCAGTGATGGCCTAGTCCGTCCATAATACGTGTTGTTCTGATCGGTACATGAGTGCGTTCTGTTCTGGTACGCTCATGAGTGGGTGGTGTTTAGATCTGTGTGTGGATCGGTGATGTTCTGATATGTGAACGGGTCGGTAATCTGTCCAAACGTTCGTGATGTGCTCGGATCGGTCTGAGAACCCTGTCGGGGCATTTTGTATGGTGTGTGACGTGTGTATTGCAGATGCGTGGTCTTTGTTGTGTCCCGGTTCGCGCCTCACCAACAATGGACAGCGACAACTGCAAATTGAATCGATACAGATCAAGCAATATGGAGACGTACGATTTGTTTATTATCGGGAAGCGTTCCTTCCCTGCACACATATGGAGCGAAGAAATTATCTACAACACGAGCCATTCACATTGCCAGCGTATATCCTGGACCAGTGGACTCTGACCTCGAGTTCCAGCAGCGGCCGTCCTCGACCCAAACCACTTCTGGCGGTACCGCCGCCTGGCTGTAGGCAGTCCACGCTGAAATGCACACTAAACATGCCTTCTGCCGGCGGACGGCCGTGCCGGAGGTCCGCCATGCGCGCATATGTGCGCAGTCGGCTGTACAGAACGCACGCAGGATAAGGGATAAGTCAGGTATACGCGGCTGAATGCCACTGTAGATGCACAAAAGCTGGAGCCATGCTGCTGTCCCATATCCCATGCGCTGTGCAATGTCCCATGCGCTGTTCCATGTCCCATGCGCTGACCCATGCCCCATGCCCTATGCGCTGTGCGATGCTCTATGAGCTGTTCCATGTCCCATGCTCTGTTCCATGCCCCATGCGCTGTTCAGGCGTGAGCACCTTCAAATCTACACATTGCACCTCACAAATCCAAATGTCTTCTCTTGGACTATCATTCACGGACATACTTACAATCACTCAAACTGGATGAAAAGTCCATTCCTTCCGTTTTCACCGCACAATTTGTAAGTTCCACGTTATATTGACGACTGGCCTTTCGGCTATTTTTTCACCTTCGCCAGTGCGCGGCATCTTTGTCACCATTGTTAGTGAAGGGTCCGGGATTGCTATAACTCGGGTGGCGTTTGGAAACAAAACGTGCAAGAGACGAAACGAAAGCGAGCGTGCGGGATGGGACGAGCTCTTACGATTGACACTCGATTGCTGCGCCTGGGAGTGATGGTGACTGTGCAGATTGATTGTTTGGGTTTAGGGGCGCACCGAATGCATTGGTCATGCAGCGCCCACGACCGTGCAGGTCAGGTCAAAGGTCAACATGTGCTATGGCAGAAGTGGATGAACATCCCCTTGCGCTGCGTCGCAGGTTATTGACAGCGAGCTATGCATGTAAGGCTGCCCAGAACCGAGAACATCCGGCTTGTCCGTGGTTATTCCCGGGAACATGGGCGGCACGTCGGCCGACTCGCAGTCAGCGCGGCTCGCCGTTTTGCTGGCGCATTACTCGCCGCTGCGTAACTGCAGCATCAGATCCGGTTGTGTTCACGTACTGTTATTTCCAATACTCCTCCATGGTAGGCTATTCGACCACGAATCGTTATCGCTTTGCCGCACTGGAACAAATGTGAGGAAAACGCAGCATACCTCCGAATGTCGTCCTTAAAAATACACAAGTACCATAATTTCTTCCGTACATATTCGGACGGCTTCAAGTCTTGAGTTTAGCGTCGGCTGTCCCTACGTCAATCGATCCGGTGTTGAGTGTTTGCTCACTAAAGCACACCTTCATGGTTCCCGCTGAATTACATGCCATTTCGAAAACTGTTCGTGTTATCAGTTCGCGAATCACTGTGTCGCAGTGTCACAATGTCTTCTCACACTGACTCAATAACAGTGCCTTCACTGACTCAAACAGTGTCTGCACTGACTCTGAGCAGCCTTTTGACTATGCAATCGTTCAACCACGATAACCGACCCGTCTGCAAAATTACATGGCTTGTGGAATCACTAAACATAATGGGTAAAACATACTGCCTTCTGTTGGATTTCCAGTCACATCGGGCTGGCTGGGAGTGAAACTGCCGACATGGCTGCGAAGGCCGGTACTCAACAGGGACCGCGTCGTTTCCTTATCACTCGCTCCAATGGATCTGCATCCTTGCATATCATCGTTTATGCGATCAGAATGGCAACGAGTCGGAAGCTCAAAGTGTAGTAAGCTGGGATCCTGGAGCCTACACTAGAACTGTGGCGGTCTTCGCGCTGGATCGGACGATGGGAAGAAGTTGCGCTCCGCCGTCTGAAGATAGAACACCGCATAACCACACACAGGTACGCAGTAGCTGGAGGTGACCGACCACCACTTTATGTCCACGTTGTAGCATGCTCACTGTGTACCATGTCAGGACGATGTGTTCACCGATGTAACCCCTGCACAGCGAGTACGTAGGAGGAGCGAACACCGACTCATTGCGTACGCTGCAGGGTGACGACTCGGAGGTCGTCATATATGCCGACCTCCGTCGTCCGTCATTCCCTCAACAGGTAAACTGACGTGACATATCATCCTTCTTGAGAACTAACATTAAACTTCAACCAATATATGACTGGAAGACATCACTTTTTAGATTTCAAGTAACCATGGGCACAAAATGGCGTTGTCGACGTGCCCATCAATTGTGCCGCGCCCATCAAACGTGCCCATCAAACATCAATTCGGCATAGTCAAAGTTAAAATTATCACAATCATCTAAGCTTCTAACAAGTAGGTCGGGGAACACTTCCTAAGCTGCAAAATACCTGTAAGCATTATCAATGCGACCCTCGGTCTATTGCGGATGCATTGACACACGTCAAACTCCATTTAAAGCGCAGGCCACGGGTCAGGTCAGCCCAGGGCCAACACTGCATTTGAGGACTTGATGTAATGTTTGCTAAGGCTACTGTTTTCGCGCAGCCCAGAGCAAAAACAGACATTGGAGTTGGATTCAGGATTTAAAAGAATCAGTCTGTCAAGTTGAAAATGGTCACCCGAGGTTGAATTAAGTCAACGACCTGGAGCGCCAATTGGATAACATCTCCATGACTCACCCTTCAAATCGCAATTGGTTATTTTGTTCTCACGAAGTCTTAGAAAAAAGGCTTTTATCAGAAACAACAACGATGGTTGCGGGGGTGGGGTGGGGGTGCTGGGGACTCACCGTGCAGTGGGGCGAAACGTTGCCACCGGCTAACCCAAGCCCCACCTCTGATGTATCCACACACACACAGAGGAAGAGATGTCGAAATTCGGAACACCACGCAGAACAAAGTTTAACTGAATGACAAACATGTTGTCATCACCTACGCATGGATTGTGCTAGCCTTGTCGCATTTTAAATGTATCGGCTGCACTGCACTCGTTGGCACGCAGTTTGCCGACACCGAAACGACAAGATACAGATTCTTAGGAGAAAGAATAGGAGACCAATTCGAATTCAGGACATCAATATATAGCATATATACATGTTATATATATATATATATATATATATATATATATATATATATATATATATATCAACACCGGAAATTTTTTTGCCTAAGCTCAAATTAAGTCAGTCACCTTGAATAACCTTGGAAAGGCAGAGTGTCATTGAGTGCCAATCCAGTCATCTTTTAACCCAAGCTGGATGCAATTTGTCGTTATTATGTCACAATGTCACGCCAAAGTGCGATAATTCAAATTTCGTTCAAATATGGTCGGCGGTGTGCCCTTGATGACATCATAGCTCCGTGACCCGACATTGTGGTAGAACTAACACTCCCCTGACAGGATGTCTTGGCTTGGCTGTTTCCGGCCCGGCTCGGTTGTCGCTCCGGCGGTGACACCGCCGCTGCACGAGGTGCCGCAGGGTGTGTGACCCGTCTGGGTCACGGCGGTGGTGCGGGCGGCCGGGCGGGGCGACCATTCGGGTGTTGGCCGCGGAGGTAGGCGCACTGTGTCAGCTTGTGGCCATATATTCAAAATTGGTGCCGCATCAGTGCTTGGATTGTACTGAGAGAAGGACCGGTGACATATTTTGCGGGCTCGACCTACAAAATCAACCTCTCAATTTCGCCATTGAATTTTTCTAATTTCGGCGACATCGGTGCAGTAGCAGTCAGCAACCTGGGTGAAATCGGTGACAATCACCAGCTACAAATGAGGTGAGGCGACCATCGGTTGCTGTGCAATGGTTACGCGTGAACTGCAGATTTCACTTCAGACTCAAAATTGTCTGTGAAATATCCGTAGATATATCCTGCTATATCGGAAGCCGACAGTCGCACATCCACTGCTGAAGTTTGCCGCTGAACACCGTGCCGCCGACGCGACTGTACTTTCACGCCGACGTGGTCATGCCACTGGTTCCTGCTGATGGCCTCCTGACAGATCGCTGCCGAACTGTTCTGCCAGTCGGCCTGTTGCCGGTCTGCTACTGTCGTGGTCTTCTGCTGCTACGGTCTTCTGCGACGATAGTCGCTACATAACCAGTAGCAGTTGGTGTGCCCCTAAGCCCAAATAATCAATCAATCAATCAAAGGTCTGCTGATCCGTTGCTGCTAGACTGTAGCTGCCGCCAATTCGGTTTTGTTTTGACCTGGATTTGCTAGCATCTTGCAACTTTGTCTTTATCTGATTTGTTCGCTCCCTGGGTTTCTCACGTTGTTGCTATCATCACCTGGTGTTGCCTGTATCGCTGTTGCCTATAATTCTGCCAAATATGCCCCTACGGTGGACGTCGCTGCGTTACACCTGCTTTGAACCGCAAACGCATTGTCTTTTCTTATTATTTGGCCCATCTTCAGACAAAAGACTTCGTAGGTGATCTTCAGCAGCCGTAGCAGCAGCAGCTGTCTGACGCTATGCGGAGAATCGGCGATCTCCCGTCAGCCATCAGCGAATAACGACTCATCATTTCGGAGCTTCAAGCTCAAGGTACCCGTAGTCGGTTTTACAGCGGAAATTTGCTCCCAGGTCTTTATCTTTAATTATCTCGTCAGTTTTAATTACGAAATTGGTTTTACTATTGATGCTGCTGAATATAAGTAGAATTAAACTTACGAACATCAGCAAATTGTGATATGCTTTTTTATTTACCTGGAGACTGCACACAGCTCTACGGAATATGGCAGCCTACGAATGACTGCCAGATGACGTTGGCGCTATGGTTAAATTAGCGAAGAATGATGTTATAAGCCAACTTCCTGAGCAATGGTAGAGAAAATGATAACAAAAGTATACTTAATCGATGTCAACCAAGTTTATAAATCCATACCTGACACTTCTGACATGCTGACACCGCACAACTAATAAATATTCACGACACACCCCACGAGATCAGCTGCTGTCGGGATCAGCTGCTGCGCTGTTTGGTGCGACTGGCACTAGACCTCTGCTGATCTTCTTCGAGACTGACCTCGCTCGCGGCGCGGTGATCGGTCACCTTCTGGTATGCAAGGTCTGCACCAGATCAGTCTCCTCGTATTGCTCATCTAGTCGATGCATGCACTCAGCAGTTAGCATGTTCACGGTTCGCAGTGGGCTACCGTTCGTCCCATTCTCCACCCTTGAGGGTAGGCTGGGAGGTGGCGCTGTGAGTCGAGGCGTCGGCTAGGTGAACCAGTAAATACGCCAGTCCTTCATTGTTATACCCTAGGAGAATCCCGTGTAGATCTGCGCTGTCAATGATGTGGCAATCGCGTGACAGATGTGGCAGTTGCGCGGTTCCGCCTCGTACCCTTCCAGCATCGATGGTTTGCTTTGGCTAGCTTGACTGCAACTGTTGCTGAACGTCAGCTGAACGGACAGCCTCAAAATATCTCGTGATGCAGCTGGCGATCTGACAGTCGGGCCAGAGGTCAAGGTCACGATCGCAGACCGTCCCCGTTGCAGCCGCTGGGTCGAGTCATTTGAGTAGTTGCTACTTGAATCTGGCTAAAAACACGCCTCGGTATCGGTAATATCAAAGGTGGCACAAGCCACATACAGCGGATGGCTCTGTTGCAAAAGTTTTGGTTGGTGGGTGAATAATATAGAAACCTTACGGTATGCAAGTACAAGCTGTATGCTCCCATGTCCTCTCACCCTGTGTATGCAAATATGCGAGGATGATTCTTTCATCCTTGCATATTTATCAAGGTGCGAAGGTCGATCTATCGAATGCATAGAGCATACGCTACGCAATGATGCGCTTTTCCGATCCGTTTTCGCCTCCAGCGAGCAAGTGGTCAAGTGTGGCAAAATGCATTCAGCAGATGTTCGTTCCTCCCCAAGAATGTCCAGGTACAATACGAATGCGCCCAGGAACATTGGCAAGCTTAGCATGTTTGGAATTATAGATATTCATACAGCTTTTATTTCAAACTAGAATCAAATCATCTCGCATTGCGAAATTTTTAAGGCCACCATTTCAGCCCTAAATGACGCTAAGTAATAAGTAACATTAACTTAAAACTAAAAAAAGGATAATTTTCCGGACCAAATCTGATAATCACACTATGCAATGGCGGGCAAGTAAGTAAGGTAATACGATGTAAATGCAAAGCTTGCAGTGTAAAACTGTTCAGCATCCATCTCGGCCGGGTGCAGGTGAGGTGACGCAGACCGCAACAGTCGAGGTCACCTCTTCGTCGGCGCCCGACCCACGCCTCATCTACAGCACACCGAAGAGGTGGGCACTCGAGAAGCCATGCAACAACGTGTGTTTCCCGTGCGAATGCACGCTTCTTTGAATGCTCTCGGATATCTGGATGCGGTTGCACCTTCCATTTGCACACGCGCACCCGTCCGCGCGTGCAGACACACGCGGACGAGCACAAGATGTGCGGTCGTGCGGTGCGGTGGCGGCTGCGCGCTGCATCCTGGGCGGTGCCTGGATGTTTGACGTCACACAACAGCGTCCCGCCCACTCGCTGGCCGTGTATATTTACATAATACTATAGACTGACCGGAGCGCGGCACGGAGAGCGGCGACGCTTCAGTCACGTAGGCGCGCGATACACGCACGGGCGCACCAGCACGCGTCTGTCACACTGTATCACACTGTGTCACCACCACGGCGCCTGGCCTGTAACAATACTCACTCGAGTAGCAGGCGCCCCCAGCCAACAACAGATGTACCGGCGCGCGCACATGAACGAGATTCGCCCGTCGCGAGGACGATCTCCGGACAGCGATACACAAGTGCGATTATTGGTTAGATAGGCCTAGCGGACGAACATTTTGTAAAGCAGTGGTGATATATTCATTTGCGTCTTGGACACTTGCAGTCAACGGATGGCTGATATTCGTCGGTAAGGCACGCCGTTGTCGCCAATCAGCCGATATGTCGCGACCTGGTGTCTGATTGCTGCAATCACACCTTTGTACTAGCTCACAGATGGCACTAGTGTCGACACGGTTCGCGCCTCAGAGCGATTCGCGCTGGTTCTTGGGCTTCACGCGCGGATACAGCTGAAAGCGGATCGGACACCCAGTTAGTTTGGCTTCCGCTCCTGCATAGGAGGCAATCTGGCCGGTAAAACGGCTGTCTCGCGGCCAACATCGGTCCCAACTCGGAACGGTGGAAATGAGGTGGCGCAACATGAAAGGACGGCCATCGTCGTGCTCGGCTGACCACGAATATTGGCCAGTCAAGGCAATGAACAGCGTGGAATCTGAACAATTTCCTCCTCGATAACAACAAAGCTGCGGATTACAACACGTAGTGCAGCATCCCACAGAGGCGTGATGAACATCACCACAATCACAGCCAAGGCGCCAGCACAATCAATGAACCGCAACCAGTCATTGCCAATGCACCAGCACGATCACAACGAACCACAACCAATCACGGCCAGCGCATCAACAGAGTCCCAGCCATCACGTGAACACAATCACAACCAACGCACCAACAAATGCACTTACACGGTCCTAGCTAATGAACCAGCGCGCATAGGTTGAACGGCAACACCATACGTATAACTATGTTGTGATGCATGGCATCCTTGTAAAGGGACGATTCTTATAATATTTTGTTTTATCCCTGCATGCATTTTCTTCTGCGAGTCTTTATTAACTATGGCTACAAATATCTCATCTCATCTGTCTCATATATCTCATCTGTTTTTTTCTAGGTGAAAAAAGTACAAAGGAATACAAAAATAACGTACGGGTTATTACGTTGCAAGGTCATATATGGCTTGCATTTCATCAAGTATTTAAATAAGCGCAACATCACAGAAGCACTAACGGGATTCAGACGGACCTAACTGAACCAATACAGCATAATAAGGTCTATGTTGCCAGAAGGATAAGTTGGTGTCGTAAGCCGGGGTCCGAATAACATGCATTCTAAAGCTGCAGCTTCAATACTTGCAATACTACGTCCAACAGTGCCAATGCCACCTCCAATGGTTACAATCACAGGTAGAACGGCGACAACCACACGTGCAGCACAACACACCCCCCCCCCCGTGCAGGCGGCGCGCCGCCGGCGCTACTGACCCCGAGCAGGTTGCGCGGAATGTATCCGTCGCGGGGCGGCTCGCCGCCGGTGGTCCACCACCACTCGCGCTCCACCTCGTCGCCCTTGCGCAGCACAGTCAGTGGCTGGCCGTCGTGCAGCGACAGCTCGTCGCCGTTCTGCGCAGAGTACGCGAACACGGCGAACACCTGGCCGCCGTTCAGGATGCCCAGCTTCTCTTGGATACCTGGGGGCACGGTCAGACGGTGGTGACGCCAGGATACCTGGGGGCACGGTCAGATGGTGGTGACACCAGGATACCTGGGGGCACGGTCAGACGGTGGTGACACCAGGATACCTGGGGGCACGGTCGGACGGTGGTGACACCAGGATACCTCTGGGCACGGTCAGAGGGTGGTGACGCCAGGATACCTGGGGGCACGGTCAGACGGTGACACCAGGATACCTGGGGGCACGGTCAGACGGTGGTGACACCAGGATACCTCTGGGCACGATCAGAGGGTGGTGACGCCAGGATACCTGGGGGCACGGTCGAGGTGGTGACACCAGGATACCTGGGGGCACGGTCAGAGGGTGGTGACGCCAGGATACCTGGGGCACGGTCTGACGGTGGTGACACCAGGATACCTGGGGCACGGTCGGACGGTGGTGACACCAGGATACCTGGGGGCACGGTCAGAGGGTGGTGACGCCAGGATACCTGGGGGCACGGTCAGACGGTGGTGACACCAGGATACCTGGGGGCACGGTCAGACGGTGGTGACACCAGGATACCTGGGGGCACGGTCAGACGGTGGTGACACCAGGATACCTGGGGGCACGGTCGGACGGTGGTGACACCAGGATACCTGGGGGCACGGTCAGAGGGTGGTGACACCAGGATACCTGGGGGCACGGTCAGACGGTGACACCAGGATACCTGGGGGCACGGTCAGACGGTGGTGACACCAGGATACCTCTGGGCACGATCAGAGGGTGGTGACGCCAGGATACCTGGGGGCACGGTCAGACGGTGACACCAGGATACCTGGGGGCACGGTCGGAGGGTGGTGACACCAGGATACCTGGGGCACGGTCAGACGGTGGTGACACCAGGATACCTGGGGGCACGGTCGGAGGGTGGTGACACCAGGATACCTGGGGGCACGGTCAGACGGTGGTGACACCAGGATACCTGGGGGCACGGTCGGACGGTGGTGACACCAGGATACCTGGGGGCACGGTCGGAGGGTGGTGACACCAGGATACCTGGGGCACGGTCAGACGGTGGTGACACCAGGATACCTGGGGGCACGGTCAGAGGGTGGTGACACCAGGATACCTGGGGGCACGGTCAGACGGTGGTGACACCAGGATACCTGGGGGCACGGTCAGACGGTGGTGACACCAGGATACCTGGGGGCACGGTCAGAGGGTGGTGACACCAGGATACCTCTGGGCACGGTCAGAGGGTGGTGACGCCAGGATACCTGGGGGCACGGTCAGAGGTGGTGACACCAGGATACCTGGGGGCACGGTCAGACGGTGGTGACACCAGGATACCTCTGGGGCACGGTCAGAGGGTGGTGACACCAGGATACCTGGGGGCACGGTCAGAGGGTGGTGACACCAGGATACCTGGGGGCACGGTCAGAGGGTGGTGACGCCAGGATACCTGGGGGCACGGTCAGAGGGTGGTGACACCAGGATACCTGGGGGCACGGTCAGAGGGTGGTGACACCAGGATACCTGGGGGCACGGTCAGATGGTGGTGACACCAGAATACCTGGGGGCACGGTCGGACGGTGGTGACACCAGGATACCTGGGGGCACGGTCAGAGGGTGGTGACACCAGGATACCTGGGGGCACGGTCAGATGGTGGTGACACCAGGATACCTGGGGGCACGGTCAGAGGGTGGTGACACCAGGATACCTGGGGGCACGGTCAGAGGGTGGTGACACCAGGATACCTGGGGGCACGGTCTGACGGTGGTGACACCAGGATACCTGGGGGCACGGTCGGACGGTGGTGACACCAGGATACCTTTGGGCACGATCAGAGGGTGGTGACACCAGGATACCTGGGGGCACGGTCAGAGGGTGGTGACGCCAGGATACCTGGGGGCACGGTCAGAGGGTGGTGACACCAGGATACCTGGGGGCACGGTCAGAGGGTGGTGACACCAGGATACCTGGGGGCACGGTCAAAGGGCGGCGACTCCTGGGGATATGTCCAGATGGTGGCGACTCCTGGACACCTGGGGACACGTGCAGAGGGTGGCGATTCCTGAATACGTGGGAACACATCCATAGGGTGGAGGTGAGGACTCCTGGACATTCGTACGTAGTTAGTTATTTGGGTTTTAGGGCGCATCAACTGCAGTGGTTATACAGCGCCCATATATCCGTACGTAAATACGTCTAGATAGTGAGGGCTCCATGATATCTATGGGGTCCAGATGGCGAGTAATCCAGGATATCTAGAGGGAGTCCAGATGATGACTTCCTAGGCATATGGAGACGACCGCGATAACCGGAAACAAGTCTGCATAAGGATGAATACCTTCCAGGCATCGATTTTACAGACGCTTTGATACACGTTTCCTGTCGGGGACGGTGGATAATTGTTCAGGCGCGAGTGTCGCTCGTCCCGCCGATCTCTGGCACATTATGCCCGTCCTGCTCCAGTGGGGCGGGCGGGACAGAGACGCCGCTATGCATATCAACCCGTCATACACCCTTCAGCGTGCATCAGCGTCTGACAGACGACGGCTGTCGGGAGACCGACAGCCGGACAACACCCGATCACTCATGGTCGCCGGCGACGACCGATCCAAGTGGTCCAGCTGCCCACTTGTGGCGCGCGCCGAGACAGCTGCCCTGCTGTCTCGGCCTCGGCCTATCCCAGTGTTCCAGCTGCCCACTTGTGGCGTGCGCCGAGACAGCTGCCCTGCTGTCTCGGCCTCGGCCTATCCCAGTGTTCCAGCTGCCCACTTGTGGCGTGTGCCGAGACAGCTGCCCTGCTGTCTCGGCCTCGGCCTATCCCAGTGTTCCAGCCACCCAGCTGCGGTCCATGCCGAGACAGCTGCCCCCCGCTCTGTGACGTCACACCGTGAGACGGTGCAACACTGTCACAACGAGAGCTGGAAGTGTTCGGCCCTGTGAGCACGCACGATCCGTGCTACTGTCCAGGCGGGCTACTGACCGGCGACAGTCTACAGAGCAGCTGCCGTGACGTTTATTAGACGAGGCACAGCGAGTGGGCAAGTCGTGCTCAGCGTAGCGATTGTGAGCGGGTCCGGACAGCCGGCGCGGCACGCCTCCGGCTGCCTCCGGCTGCCTCCGGCTGCCTCCGGCTGCCTCCGGGCCGACCGGCCGGCGGCCGCGGCCGGGCCGAGACTCGGGTATCGCCGGTCGGCTGCTGTACCGCCGGTCGGCTGCTGTACCGCCGGTCGGCTGCTGTACCGCTGGTCGGCTGCTGTGCCGTCGGGGGGAACGAGTAGTCTAGGGGTAAGTTGCCCATCTCACAATCGAAAGGTTGTAGGTTCGAGTCTCACTTGTCGCTACTCTTCGCCCGCAACCGATCGGCGTGACAGACCGGCGACGCTAAATGGCTCAATGGACGACGTGTCGTAAAATCAATAACCACCGCTTTACCGTCGGTAGGTCGCTGTACCGCCGGTAGGTCGCTGTACCGCTGGTAGGTCGCTGTACCGCCGGTAGGTCGTTGTACCGCCGGTAGGTCGTTGTACCGCTGGTAGGTCGCTGTACCGCTGGTAGGTCGCCGTACCGCCGGTAGGTCGCTGTACCGCTGGTAGGTCGTTGTACCGCCGGTAGGTCGTTGTACCGCTGGTAGGTCGTTGTACCGCTGGTAGGTCGTACCGCTGGTAGGTCGTTGTACCGCTGGTCTGTCGCTGTACGGCCGGTCGGTTGCTGTACCGTCAGTTGGTTGGTTGTACCGCCGGTCGGTCGCTGCACCGTGGTTGGCTGTTGCTGCTAACCTTCTGTGGCTAGTCTTTCATCGTTCTCAACGAAATGGCTCTGTTTAGCGCGGAAGGATATGCTATTTAATATGCAAATGACGCGCAAAGTCCCGTCTCTGGAAAAAGAGGACACATTGCCAGCGTTCATCTCCCGCGTGCATATTACACTCGCTTCTCTGAATAAACGGGCCGGCGCGAATGCCGTGATGGCAAACGCAAAACAACTCAGCTCGTCGCCTCCGCATTCAGCTCAATGGCGCGCAATGTTCAACAATCTCGAGTTACTTTGTGCGACGAAGCCGTGGAACCTTTAAGCAAGGCGAAACATCCGGGGGTCACCTTTGACGTGACCATGTCGTGGCACAGTCACGTGACTGCTGCCAGCCACCAGCTGCATGGTCGTCCCAGCCAGCCCGGCATGTACTGCATGGCCACCACGATACGGCAATCGCCAGGGGAAGAAACTGCGGCGATGACGGTGACTATGATGCAGTCCTCTCGACAACGTGACAATGTCGGCCACGTGATCCTCTGGACAACGTGACGTCTTGCTAGCGTGACAACGTTCCGGTGTCGGCAACGCAGTCCTCTGGACGTTACGGCGTTGGTAACGGAGTCCTCTGGACAACGGCACGGTGTCGATAACGTAATCATATGGACAACGTTACGGTGTCGGTAACGTAATCATATGGACAACGTTATGGTGTCGGTAACGTAATCCTCTGGACAACGTTACGGTGTCGGTAACGTAATCATATGGACAACGTTATGGTGTCGGTAACGTAATCCTCTGGACAACGGTACGGTGTCGGTAACGCAGTCCTCCGGACAAAGTTACGATGTCGGTAACGCAGTCTTCTGGACAACCCCCCAGCGGTTACACCCAGCTTCATGACGATATTTGGCCGTCGGAAATTTGATACGTCTCAGATTTCCGTGAGAAACTGCCTGGCCGTCCATTTCGCAGCCAGCAGATTTGTACATCATATTCATTTACGGGGTGCTGAGGTGTGGGCAGCTGAAATCGCTTGTCACCATCTTCATGCGAAGGGCAAAGCATGGCAAGCTGTATGGCCACGTGCAGAGGCTACTGTGTGGCTAGCTACCGCGGCTGCGGGGTACCCGCCAACAGCTGTATGGCAAGCTGCCGCAGCTGCTGCGCACCCGCCAGCGGCTACTATGTGACCAGCTGCTACTGTGGGCCAGCCGCCGCAGCTGCTGGGTACCCGCCAGCAACTGTTGGTTGGTTATTTGGGCTTACGGGCGCATCGACTGCGTTGGCCACCCAGCGACCGCCAGTCAGCGACTGTTACGCCAAGGCGTCCCGACGAGACCATTTGAGCTGACGCCAGCGGAGCCGAGCCGAGCAGGTCCAATCAGAACCACCAGACGCACCTCCGTCACCCATTGACTGGCCGGCGCGCTGATCAATGCTCTCACGACAGATGGTGGCACGTGAATTCGAAATACGCAGGCTGGAATTGAAAGATGGCAGCGGCATAACATCCTCCGCGGCCGGAAATCGGCGTCGACAGCGCGGAAACTCGCCGTCCGCAATCGGCGTCACGGCTCCATGGCGCATTTGGCGGCGGTCAGACTTGTCGCGGCTCAAATGGAAATTCCACGCCCGACTGCGCCATTTGTCGCTCCGTGGCGTTTCTCCGACGGGAGCTTGGGGGCGCCTGGGCGGTGTCAGATGTACCGCAGGTCAGCGCCGCAGGTCACGTGACACGTGACCAACCGCAACAATGTGTAGTAATGCCTTCAAGGCACCCATCAATACGCCCCGGACACGTGACAAACCGCTGCAGTACGTGGTGAAGCCCTCGGGGCACCTCTGAACGCGGCCTGGACTCATGCTGGTAGGTCGGTTGGTTGGTTATTTTGGCTTAGGGGCGCATCGACTGCTTCGGTCATACAGCGCCCATAACAATGCTAGATTGACAGCTTAGGATGATTAGTGCCAACAGTAGTACACAACCATTCAGAATACGTGCAGATATCATCAGTGAAACAGTGAAAGAGAAAGAGCAAGCGCAAGAAAACATCGGTGAAACAGTGAAGCGGGAGTAACATCAGTGAAACAGTGAAACAGCAAGAGCAAGCGAAGATCAGTTTCAGCGACATGTCACGGTTCAGAGCGTAAAGTGCTACATGTCAGCGAGGTGTGTAAGTCGCTCTGAAGTCAACATCCGATAAAAAGCGAAACAGTTGTCCAGAGGTTACTGCACGCAAGCGGTCACCAAGGAGGTCGCGGAGTGACAGCGACTGTGCGACTCCAAAAAACCGTCTCCGGTCATCGGCGAGCAGAGGGCACGAGACTAAGACGTGACGCACAGACAGTGGTGTGCGACATCGAGGGCAACTTGGCCTGTCTTCCTCACAGAGTAGATGGTGGTGTGTTGGGTGAGTGTGTCCGAGCCGAAGACGGCAGAGCACGACCTCGTCACGTCTCGTCCGGCGGTAGGATGAGGTCCATTCTCCGAGGCATGTTTTATCGCTCGTAGTTTGTTATCCAGCAACGTATCCCAGATATACCGCCATTTTTTTAAAACAAAGGTCGTGATTGTACGGCGATATTCTCTCGCTGGGAGCGGCATAAATCGCTGGTATGGGGCTTGCTCTGCACGTTTCGCCGCAGCATCCGCTGCTTCGTTTCCCACGATGCCGACATGGCTTGAAATCCAGCAGAAGGTAACAGATTTTCCAGCATGTGCTAGTGATCTGAGAAGCCGTAAGACGTCCTGTACGATGGGATCAGGTGAATTGAACTGCTTTAGCGCCCAGAGACTACTGAGGGAATCAGTAAAAATAACATGCGAGTCTTCCCGTCCTACTTCGATATAACTGAGGGCCTTGATGATGGCAACCAGCTCTGACACATATACCGTTGCATGGGGTGGCAGTGAAAAAGTTGGTTGGTTGACTATTGGTTTTACGACGCATCGACTGTTAGTCATGTAGCGTCGTCAATCTCTTACGCCGATTGGTCGCGGGCGAAGAGTACTGAAACTCGAGAGTACTGAGAGTACTGAGACTCGAACCCACAACCTTTCGATTGTGAGACGAGCAACTTACCTCTAGACCACTCGTCCCCTGTGAAAAAGATCTCGACATTGGACCAATAACAAATGCACTGCCAACGCCAGTACCTGACTTTGATCCGTCCGTACGAATCTGAACGTATCCGCCAAAAGAGGCTATGTGTTCTAGGGCATGTGACAAACGGTCGTGCGGTGTAGCATGTCCTTTCTTCATCACGGAGAGCGACATGTCAACTGTTGGACGGGCCACCTGCCAAGGCGGTGTTTGTGGAAAGCCGACCCGCATAATTCCGCGCAATCGAATATCGCTATCCTCCAAGTGCGGATGAGTCGCATCGGCGCAGCTAGACTCACTGTAGAGGTACTCGGAGCAGCCGTGGTAGCCCTCCTCGTCCTCCTCGCACTTCTCGGCGGCCGTCTCGTGGTCGGACAGCGTGGTGGCGAAGATGCACGCGCCGTGCTCCACCAGGAAGCGAACCATCGGCAGGTTGTTGCACGACGCGGCGCAGTGCAGCGGCGTCCTGCGGCACACAACAGTCGGCGTCACACAACACAATATGACAACAGTCGGGGTCACACACCACACAACAGTCGGCGTCACACAACACACAACAGCAGACGTCACACAACAGAACAACCGGCGTCACACGACAGCCGTCGTCACACACAACACACAACAGTAGGCGTCACACACAACACAACACACAACAGTCGGTGTCACACACAACACACCACACAACAGTCAGCATCACACGCAACAGCAGACGTCACACACAACACAACAGTCGGCGTCACACACAACACAACAGCTGGCGTCACATACAACACACAAAAACCAGTCATTACAGCAACAGCACACTTGCTTTTCGAAGGCGAGACATTCAGGAACACGATAGACAGGTTGGAAATGGTAAGCTGTGCCCAGAAGGGCAACGCAATAATATGAAATGCGTCGAACCGTGTCGATATATTCAGAGCTGTGTCGAACCGTGTCGAGATATTCAGAGCTGTACCGGACGGTGTCGAGATATTCGGAGCAGTATCGGACGGTGTCGAGATATTGAGAGCTGTGTCGGACGGTGTCGAGATAATCCGCAGTGTCGGACGTTGTCGAGATATTCCTAGCTGCATCGAACGGTGTCAATATATTCAGAGATGCGTCGGACGATATCTGGATATTCAGTGCCGTGTCTGATAGTGTCGACATATTTAAAACCGTGTTGGACGGTGTCGAGATATTCCGATGATATTCGGACGGTGTCGAGATATTCAGAGCAGTGTCGGACGGTGTCGAGATATTCCGAACAGTTTCGGACGGTGTCGAGATATTCCGAGCTGTGTCGGACGGTGTCGAGATAATCCAAGCTGTGTCGGACGGTGTCGAGATATGCAGAGCTGTGTAGAACGGTGTCGAGATATGCAGAGCTGTGTCGAACGGTGTCGAGATATTCAGAGCAGTGTCGGACTGTGTTGAGATATGCAGAGCTGTGTCGGACGGTGTCGAGATATTCAGAGCGGTGTCTGACGGCGTCGAGATATTCAGAGCGGTGTCTGACGGTGTCGAGATATTCCGAGCTGTGTCGGACGGTGTCGAGATATGCAGAGCTGTGTCGGACGGTATCAGAACATTCGCGCCGATCACCAGATTATCTCTGTTGGTGCCTTGACCCCCGGCCCCTGTTCGTGGTCTGAGCTGGTGCCCCGACCCCGGTTCGTGACCTAAGCTGATGCCCCGAGCCTCGGCTCCGCCTTATGGCTCCAGCTCGTGCTTGTGCGCACATGTAGCCAATCAGCCGATCTGGGTCGATCGAGATCAGCCTGCCACGTCAACGCGGCGCGTGCGTTCCTCTCAGAGATGATAACACTACCATCAGATGGCTGCCTAGTGTCACGCACTCCATCAGAAGCATGCAATACCAGGACGTGGAGAGCGAGGATGGTCAAACCCAGCATAGGTGCACTTCGAAATCGAATGTGGTAATTTTACTTACTTGTGAGTAAGTCCGGGGAGTAGAGGTCTGAAAGCCGGCTCGATCTCGGAATCATTTTACACGTACACGATGGTCACAAGCACAATCTAATTCCAAAACACACGAGAACGTGACAGGCCGGCGAGACAGAACCGTGCAGGGAGCCATGCGGTAAATCACCATTCCGGTAGCCTCTCTCCCATCTCCACACATTCTCACTACCTGTCCCTGCCCTGGTAGCCTCTTTTCAATCTTCACACAGTCTCACCATCCATCTCCGTCTGGGACCCCACCTCCACACACCCTCACCGCCCGTCACCGTCCTGGAAGCGCCTCTCCCATATCCATACACTCACCACCCACCAATGTCCTGGGAGCCCATCCCCCGTCCCCGCACACTCACCATCCGTCACTGTCCTGGGAACCCATCCCCCGTCCCCGCACACTCACCATCCGTCACTGTCCTGGGAACCCATCCCCCTTCCCCGCACACTCACCATCCGTCACTGTCCTGGGAACCCATCCCCCGTCCCCGCACACTCACCATCCGTCACTGTCCTGGGAACCCATCCCCCGTCCCCGCACACTCACCATCCGTCACTGTCCTGGGAACCCATCCCCCGTCCCCGCACACTCACCATCCGTCACTGTCCTGGGAACCCATCCCCCGTCCCCGCACACTCACCATCCGTCACTGTCCTGGGAACCCATCCCCCGTCCCCGCACACTCACCATCCGTCACTGTCCTGGGAACCCATCCCCCGTCCCCGCACACTCACCATCCGTCACTGTCCTGGGAACCCATCCCCCGTCCCCGCACACTCACCATCCGTCACTGTCCTGGGAACCCATCCCCCGTCCCCGCACACTCACCATCCGTCACTGTCCTGGGAGTTGACGTCGCAGCCAAACTCCACCAGAAACTTGACGATCTCGAAGTGGCCGGCGCAGATTGCGTTGTGCAGAGCCGTGATACCCTCGTCATTGGACGCAGAGGGGTCACGAACCTCGCCTGGGGGTCAGGACAGCATGTCACTAATGCTCAACGGCCGGGACGAGCGGTGCGTCTTGTTCCATTGGTCGACAGTGGGAGAAAAAGATAGGGCATATTCGGGAAGTTCGAATAGCAAAGGGCCGAAATGGCCGGTGCTGATTTGGGGGATGTCAGCTATTTGTCTTCGTGAACTGGTCAAACTTCGCATGGGTAATATTACATAATTAAGATAACTGGATCGTGTATATATATATATATATATATATATATATATATATATATATATATGTGTGTGTGTGTGTGTGTGTGTGTGTGTGTTTTTGTGACAAAAAACAACAGCTACAAACCGCTTATATCGTCTGCACTGCCAATCTTAAATCGAACTAAGCCCGCGAGGCCAGCGTGGTTTATGGGATTTGAAATTGTCCCTGGTGCGCAAATTATGTAGCTATCCGCCCAAGCTAACTCACTGGATTGAAGAGTTTGGAATAGTTCGTGGAGCTTCGGACAAGATTGTGGTGCTAATGGAACGCAAAAGTAAAAGTTTGGTGGAGCTTCGGATAGGATAGAATTGCCAATGGAACAGGCCGGTGGTGAAGTTGGAGCAGGAGAAAGTTAGTCTCGCCGGCGTCACATCGGCATCGGCTGATATATGTGTAATTGGCGGAGTCTTCGCGTCCTAAACTCCACTAACTCGGGAGAAAATGGCGGTGTTTTTATAGATGTGCTGGCGACCGTGTGCTCAATCACTGCCACTGGGCGCAGCGCCCCCCCCTATAGATATGATGGTGAACGTGTGTCTAGCCACTGTGCACCTGGTGCAGAGGCCAGCCCCCCATATGTCAGGGGGTAGGGAGTGTGCGGTGAGGTGGGGTGGTCACCGACACGAGTTTAGGCGGCACAGGGTGTCTGGAAAAATCAACGAGCGAGATAAAGACCGCTGGCGATGCGCTACTGCGATGACCCCAAGCTGACCTAGTACGACAGTGTCGGAGTAGAAAATCATCTCAGAAAGTTAATGCAAGAGTGGAAAGTTTAAATACACGCGGAAGATTGCAAACGTGCACGTCATACTTTGCATGATCATTTCAATTTAACTCGGCAAACTTAAAAAGCGTGACGATTTGAAATTTAAAATACACAAATTCTTATGCTACCATTGAAGATGCCTCACACAAGTTATATTTCACATCAGTGAAATTAGCCCGGACAATATGAAATGCGCGTAATGATGAACGATTACATACATTGCAATGTTTCACCCGTCAAAACAGTTTTTATCCATATTATATACTCATGTTGAGCTTAGCATGAACCCTCGAGTTACACCGGTCGACCAATAGTCAAAATATGCTCGAGGTGATATTGCTACCAAGTCGTGTAGACAAGTCGCATAAATATCCGATCACAGCGCCTTATGGCCATTTTCAGAGCGACCGCGAGGCTCCGACTTCCAGCGCGAACCCCCCAGTCAGTACCATCCCTGCTGCCACTGAATTACGACATCCTTTTGGCTGAGCTTCACACAAATCTGCATCTCCTGGGCAACACTGCCACCGCCGCCGGCGCCAGCTCCCTCTGTCTGTGACACCTGACCCTGAGCCACTGACCTGCCGTTTTTCTGACCAGCACCAGCTCCCCCAGCCACTGACCTGCCGTTTTCCTGACCAGCTCCAGCTCGCCCTCGAGGCTGGCGTCCAGCAGCAGCGCCAGCGGGTCGAAGCTGACGCGGTGCGCCTTGCCGGCCGAGCCGGGCGTCTTCAGGTTGGAGGCCTTGCGCCGTCGCAGCGCCGGCGCGCTGACGGCATGGTCCGGGCCGTCGTCCGAGCCGCCGTCCGAGCGGCTGTTGTCATCAGCCGGCTCAGCTGGGGGTACAGGTCAGGTCAGGTCACAGTACAGGTCATACTGATACTGATACTGATACCGACACTGACACTGACACACACACAGTCGCCGTCCGAGCCGCCGTCCGAGCGGCTGTTGTCATCAACCGACTCAGCTGCGGGGTACACAGCACAGGTCAGCTGCCATGTACACTGTACAGGTCAACTGTCATACTGATACTGACACTGATACTGACACTGACACACAGCTGCTATGTACACTGTACAGGTCAGCTGACATACTGACACTGATACTGATACACACAGCCACAGCCGGTTCAGCTGCGGTGTACAGAGCACAGATCAGCTGTCGTACCGACACTGACACTGGTACTAGTACTGACACACAGCCACAGCCGGTTCAGCTGCGGCGTACAGTGCAGGTCAGCTGTCGTACTGATGCAGATACATACACACTGACACAGCCGACTAAGCTGCTCCAACTGTCAAGCATGCTACGTTTCAGAGCGCGAGAGGGGCCCGAGGGGGCCCCCCGGCCATTACGGGTTATTCCATATGACATCAGTGCTTGTGTCAGACAATTTGCCTACGGCTTGCATAATGGTCAACGTTTACCAGCATGCGTGTTACGGAAGAGCCGCAAGCAATCTTTGCGGAGCGACCATACATGGGTGAGCGCCTGAAGTACGCTTCCGTTAACGATTTCGTTTCATTACTGAATTGTGTTTGCTTGGATATCTCCGCTTGCAGTCGTGTTGTCTAAAATGTAAACGTCTGCCACGAGCATACACGTTTGTGAGCTTTTCAAGCCCTCTTCTTGCCACAGGTGTAATCAATAATACCCATCCGAACCGATACACACGAAACAGACGTCAGGAAACAAGAGGGAGCCCTAAGAGGGAGCCCTTTTTTAAAAAGCACGGTGGGCTTGTACGGGGAATTCCAGACATGCATGGGTGCGGCGAAGTTTTTCTTCCCAGGTCCAACCAAAACCAAAAAAGAACAAAAAACAATGTGATAAGAAAGATTTAATTTCCACTTTCGGCGCGAAAAGCGCGCTAAAAAAACCACGGGCTCCCGGTCCATCTTGGCTGCGCCTCTACAGACACGCCCTTGAATCTATCGTTCTAATTGTCCGATATAGGCTAAAACGAAGCTGCGTGAACTCTCAGAAACCGACGAGCAGCAGAAAGACCACATTAGTTACCGGAATATCCAATGGACCGAACGCGGGCCAATTTGGCCCGGGACATTTCTCACACACGGCACATCCATTCAAATAACGGCAGCGACGGGCTGACCTATGGACGACCGCCCGCCAGGGGTGGCGGTGGCGCTTTGCCGCCGTCCGACTCCCGGTCGTTGCTGGTCCGTGCGACCAGCACACTTGGGTGGTCTGTCACCGTTCCCAGCATCACTGGTGTTTACACCATCATACCAATACCATTTGCGTTGACACCACCACCGCCTTTACAACTGGTGTGCATACTGGTGTCCCCTACACCACTAGTGTCACTAACGCCGCCCCCAATAAACCACTGGTGTCGACACTAACCTCTGATACACCGCTGATGCGGACATTACCGTTCCGTACACCACTGGTGTCAAACTACCGCCCCGTATACCAATACTATACACCCGAACGATCGTCTTATACGCTATCGGTGTGAACACCACGTCCCCTACACCACTACTTGTCGACACTGCTGCCCCTGCAGCCACTGCTGTCCCCTAGTATCGATACCACCATCCAACATACACCACTGGTGTCGACACTACCGTCCGACTGACGCCACATGAACAGACCGGGGTATGAATGGATCACCAGTGGACTTACATTAAGGGAGACATTTATCCCGGGCTGGAGAGCACATTAACCCAGGTCTGGAGGGAAATTTATCCCGGCGTGTGAGGATATTGCTCTCGGACTAAGGGGGGGGGGGGGGGGGGGGGGGGGGGCAGTGACCCTGGACTATATAGAAAATTATCCCCTGGGCGGAGAGGACATCAACCCCAGACCGGAGAGGACATCAACCCCAGACCGGAGAGGACAACAACCCCAGACCGGAGAGGGCATCAACCCTAGACCGGAGAGGACATCAACCCCAGGCCGGAGAAGAGTTTGACTCAGGATCAGATAGTGCGTTACCCCATGCGCAGGGAGACACCAGAGGAGCCGGACGGGAGACACTGCTCTCAGCAGGTGAGGTGACGCCGGTCGGCCAGCCTCGGCGGCCAGCCTACTCACGTGTGCCGCTCGTCTCCGGGTTGGAGTTGGCGTCCAGAGCGACGGCCGGCTGGAGCATCTCTTTGGCGGACTGCTGTGCGGAGGCGGCCGTGATGTCCTGCAGACGAGCCAGGCCGACGCCGGCCGCCGGCACGCGGTCCACCTCGTCCAGGCCGACACCGGCCGCCGGCGCTCGGTCCAGCTCGTCCAGCGCGTTCTCGTTCCTGTCGACGGTGGTGGGCGCGCCGTCGGCGGCGTTTGCGGCGCGCTCGGCCAGCTGCGGCAGCAGGTACGACGGCGGCATCTCGATCCGGCTGTTGATGCTGACGCGCACCGACGGAGAGTCGTCGGTCGGCTCGGCGGCTTTCCTCACTGCCGGTGTCTGCTGCTGTTGCTGTTGCTGCTGCTGCTGCTGCTGTTGCTGTTGGTCCTGTTGCTGGTGCTGCGACTGCTGCATTGCTGATTCTGCTGATGTTGCTGCTGCTGCTGTTGCTTTTGTTGCTCTTGTTTTTCGTGTTGCTCCAGCTGTTTTTTATGATGTTCGTTTTGTGATCGCAACTGTTCTTGCAGCTGGTACTGGTGTTGCTCCTGCCGTTGTTGTTGTTGTTTTCGCTGTTGCTGCTGCTGGAAATGCAACTTTAATTGCTGCTGTTGTTGCTCTTCCTGCTGCTGGTGTTGCTGTTGTTGCTGCTCCTGCTGTTGCTGTTGGCTCTCCTGCTGTTGTTGATGTTGATGGCGTTGTTGCTGTTCTTGCTCTAGTTGTTGTTGCTGCTGCTGCTGCTGCTGCTGCTGCTGTTGTTGTTGCTGTTGCTGTTGCTGTTCCTGCTGTTGCTTCTGCTGGTGATATGTGCCGATAACCTCGCCGGCCGACTGACCAGGTTCGTGGCGATGCTGATGCGTGTAGGTACTGGTAATCTGGCTTCGACTGGCGTAGCTGTGGAGAACAGACGGCTGTCAGCGGATCTCTACCAACCACACTGTCGTCCCAACACACCAGGACACCGTCAGCGGACCCATAACAACCACACTACCGTCCCAACACACCAGGACACCGTCAGCGGACCTCTACCAGCCACACTACCGTCCCAACACACCAGGACACCGTCAGCGGACCCATAACAACCACACTACCGTCCCAACACACCAGGACACCGTCAGCGGACCTCTACCAACCACACTACCGTCCCAACACACCAGGACACCGTCAGCGGACCCATAACAACCACACTACCGTCCCAACACACCAGGACACCGTCAGCGGATCTCTAACAACCACACTGCCGTCAAAACACTATCGCATATGGCAGGGACTCGCTGACTTGTTTTCACTGAGGGGCAACTACTCTGGAAATATGCGCGCGAACATCAGTGATTTGTTAGTGTAGTCGATATTTCTCTTGAAATTTGAGAACTTTTCCGGTCACTGGGGATATCGTAATTATCCTCCGGTTTATGTGAGTAGTATTCATTTTAGGCAGTATTTCAGCATCCAAAATGACCAGTTCGGACATGTTATTCGGCTAGCGTATGGTATGACCAGTCATCATCCAGAGCCACCTGCTCTCATGCATGACGCGATAGTTGGTGAGGATTGCTGATGCGATAGTTTCCACTGGGTTCAGTGGAAACTTTTGTGATTGCCAGCAGCGGCATAAATATTCCAAAGCCGGTGTACGTCGACTTCGGCGAGATCGTTCCGGGTCAGAAGAGAAGCGCTGCGAACGATCAATTTCGCCCGCGTCATCCGACAATCGACGCAGTAAAGCCCCAGTTGTTCTCCCACGTCCGGCTTCTTGCTTACCACGGGATATTGCATCACCGAATCGCTAATATTCACGTGCCATTATTTGCATCCAATAATTCGACTATTGACCTCATGAAACGAAGTTGTAGGCTGTAATCATCTCGCTTAAACGCCTATGGCTGGCTTGAAACGGAAGGGGGGGGGGGGTGAACGAAGGAGCAGACACCATAGCGGATCATCTGAGTGCACTACCCACTGTCGTTAACTGGCCAGCCGTGTCGGGTCGCATCGTCTGGTGTTTCCCAACGAACGCTGACGGGTGATCAGGTCTTCCCCCGCTGGCATTGGGTACACAGTGACCATGGAACTAGCGAGTCCAAGTTCCCAACAACTAACTCTTGACATTCACGTGACCACCTTCAGCAAACCGGCTCTCCACTAATTGTGGTGGCTTC
Organism: Imbricaverruca yamaguchii; assembly: GCA_034440575.1. Lineage (NCBI taxonomy): Eukaryota > Metazoa > Arthropoda > Thecostraca > Neoverrucidae > Imbricaverruca > Imbricaverruca yamaguchii. Next base: position 4,205,847 of record JAOTOL010001660.1, read on the forward strand.
CCAGACACGCTAGTTCGATAAAGTGCACGACAGCACCATTGCGATGTTGTACGGTCGGTGGTGTGCTTTCCTGGTACGGAAAGCATTCACTACAACACGGCAGCGTCCAGGAATGACACGGTCTGATGGTACCGGGGATAGCCGGGGCCCGCGTCACGCGTTCTGCGTAACATGGGCTCTGAGCTATGGGCGCATCCAGCCTTCCATCAAGACGGCAAACAGTCTGGAGAGAACGGCGAGAGTGAGCCAAGCATACCAGTCGCGAAAAACTCTTCGTTTTACAACGACGAGAGCATTTGGATGAGCTTCACTAATCCGTTTATCAAGCAGGCTAGAATTTCCAAACATACTGTGTTTTAGTTATAAGCTAAAATAACACATCTGTGACCACCACCTCCCGTCGGAGAGCTGGGTAAGAGAGCTGGGTCAGTTCAATGCTGTAATGCGGGTACTCGTCTCAGAGATTACGAGTGGGAGGCCGTGTCCAGCGATTACTGCGGGGGCCATCGTCACTGCCCAGCTGACTCCGACTCCCGCAGCGGTGCTGAAGCGACGGGGAAGTCCCGCGACTGTGGGATCCACGGTCGTTACTGGGGGAGGGGGCATCGTCACCACCGAGCTGACTCCGGCCCCCGCAGTAGTGCCGAAGCGATTGGAAAGTCCCGTGACTGCAGGGCGGGGCCTCTGCGGTCAGCACGCCAGGCAAGTCCCTGCTGTAAAGTCCCCCGACAGGATTATCTCCAATGCGATCAGCATGGGCCGAGTAACGGTGTCAGCGGCGGCCAGTTCCACCGCCAGTCCCACCGCCAGTTCCACCGCCAGTCCCACCGCCAGTCCCACCGCCAGTCCCACCGCTAGGTCTACAGTCTGCTCCACTGCCAGTTCTACCATTAGCTCTACCGCCAGTTCTACCGCTGGAGTGAAAATCCGACATAAGAGCAATGAGCCAGTAACACCTACGAAATGAAAATTATTGCTGCACTTATTTGCAACAGTAAAGCTCATGGCCACCCACGGTATTGCACATTGTATTGTTTATGTCTATGCGACGTCACGGGACAAATGCTAGGCATCTTAGCTGCCCCTCCTGCGATTATCCAGGTATCGGAACGCCAATCCTAGGTCCCAGGGTGCCTTTTCAGGGAGAGGAGAAGGGTGTCAGTTCTGGCCTGATAGGTTCTGATGTGCTCTCCGGTCTCCGGGACGTACTTTTATCTGAGGTGCACGTACAGGCACTGACATGCCCTTCATGGTGATTTCCAGGTGTTTACCAAATGTCGGGAAGTGCTCTTAAGGCTTTTGAACATTTTTCTTTCAGGTCCCGTCTCATCCGGTTTAAACTGGGGGAGTTTTCCCAAAGCCCTGAAGCATCTTGTCAGAATTGTGGCGTATTTTGAGTAGTTAGTTATTAGGGCTTTAGGGCGCATCGACTACATTGGTCAGCGTATTTTGAGTAATTGAAAGCGCATTTTCAGGAGTTGAGACACCTTAAGGCTGCGGAGGAACCTTCGAAGCCTCAAGGGCGCCATTTCAAGCTTCGATGGAGACCTTAAGGCCGCGGAGGCACCTTTGAAGCCTCGAGGGCACCATGTCGAACTTCAAGGGATACCCTTTTAAGCCATGGGATTCCGCCTTCAGTTATTGGAGGCGCCTGTTCTAGCTTCGAGGAAGCTTTCTGAAGCCCTGGGGAGACATTTGGAGCCTCGAGGAGGCCCTTCACGCCTCGGGGAACTCTAGCAAGTGTTGTGGGCGTCAGCTAAATCCTATGCATGAGCTATCAGTCGGCAGTCGCAATAAACAACGGAGTGTTTCCGGAGACGAATCGTGGCCACCAGTCCGTTTGGCGCCAATGGCATCCGCGTCCATGGCGGCAACTACAGCCCGCGGCGAAAAATTTCCAGCAGCACGTGAAATGAGTTTAAGAACACGGCGAAATGATGTTTGGCATGGAGCTACGGCTGCCGCGCCTCGACCATATTGCCACCACGAGCTGAGCATAACCCCACCAATTCGTGGATATCCGGGCTGATAGTGGCACTCGGTGACCCCACGCCATGCGATTCAATTCAGACCGTCACTCAACGTTTGACTGCGTATCGATTGCTGGCAACATTCACGACGAGAGTCGACGTTTTGTCGACTCTCGGCCATCTCACATTTCCGGTGGATTGTCTTCTATTAAAGGTGACAGATTGAAAGATGGAAAGACCATTTAATATTGGATGGCTTCTTGACAGGGCTTTGGGATGCACATTGCACCAAAGCTATCCTCGACATGTCCATTGACAGTACCGGTGTGTATCTGCGATACACACCAGTACTGGTGTGCCGTGCTGTGCGGCCCTAGCTGTGGGTGTCGGGGGAACATGGCGACACGTACCGGTACTGGTGGGCCGTGCTGTGCGGCCCCAGCTGTGGGTGTCGGGGGACCATGGCGACACGTACCGGTATTGGTGGGCCGTGCTGTGCGACTCCAGCCGTGGGTGTCGGGGGACTATGGCGACACGTACCGGTATTGGTGGGCCGTGTTGTGGGTGTCGGGGGACTATGGCGACACGTACCGGTACTGGTGGGCCGTGCTGTGGGTGTCGGGGGACTATGGCGACACGTACTGGTGGGCCGTGCTGTGGGTGTCGGGGGACCATGGCGACACGTACCGGTACTGGTGGGCCGTGCTGTGCGGCTTCAGCTGGGAGCTGGAGTTCCTCGCAGACACCTGAGTGACGTCGCCGACGGCGGTGTCGGAGAGGTGGCCGTTGAGTCTGGCGGCGGCGGCAGACCGACCAGGCGCGCCGCTGCCAGGCTTGGGAGGAAGCAGCGGCCGCTCGCTGGTCACCGGATCCGACTGCGGAACGTCACGGCACGTCACTGGCAGCCCCTGCGTTACATCACCCGGCTGAGCGATGGCGCTGATTACGGAAAACAGCACTCACAGGGGAAACACACTTGGCGCACTTGGACTTAGGGGCCATGACTGACGTGCACGGGATAGGATGCGGCTAAACGCTCCTCAAAAGAACTGCGAAATTACCGTCACATTCCAAGCGTCGGGCTGCAGCAATCGCAACAACAGCGGGCCCGATTAGCGCTTTGAGATATGCGGGACAAGGCGCAGGTCATAACTTTACGTATTTTTCCAGATTGGGGCACGAAAACAAGCTTCGAACAGAAGCGGTTGCAAGTTGAAGTTAAGTGATGGCGTGGGTTGCGCAAGGATGTGCTGAAAAAGTGCACTTTTTATTGTTGGAGTTCCCGCGAATATTGATCGTCATTTGGCGTAGTCGCCGTATCGATCACCACAGGACTCGGCGCAGCTGCAACTGCCGCGTGACAGCTGACTGTATTCCGATACTGTCAGGCGTGGGTGCTGAGTGCACGTGGGTGGACCAGTTACTCCTCGTCCCTCATATATAACATGGCGAGGTATGTGGCTTTCGGAACGTTTTTACGTCGACGCGAAGACACACGTTGGTTCCCCGTGTGGTTGGCAAATGGTGCCCATAGGGGAGACAATTGCACTGTGTTTGCACCATTACTGAGGCAGTGCCTCACGGCTTCGTATCGGCACGCACACAGCAACTGCGGTAAACATAGCCTGCAATGACACATTTCTATTCAGTGTGAGAAGGAGGGCGCGCTAAATGTGTGAGGAAGAGCAGAAATTAGCGTCCTGAAACTATATTTCACGTATTTTACAGCAATTTGTTCCTTTCCATTTCCTTTTGGTAATTTTGATTTCAAGTTCATTATCAGGCACCATGCCTAAACAAAACAGATGTGAACAAACCACAACAGTTGGAGAAGCCACGACAGTCGGGAATACACCTCTCCAGTTAGGAACACACAACAGTTGGGAATAAGCCCCAACAGTTGGGTGTCCACCACGAAGTTGACGATGCACGTTTTCAAGTTGAGAATGGACGTCTTCAGATTGAGGATGCACGCTTTCAAGTTGAGGATGCACGTGCATTTCTAAAATGTAGATAAAGTTTCCCAACGGTCATTGTGCTGCTTCCTCACGCCGATAACCGGAATTATCCGCGTCGTAATCCGTGCCGTGAACAGTCTTATCAGAGTGCAGTGCCCATTAGTTAAAGCGTAGGCTATTAAGCGGATGTCATACTGTTCGCCTTTGCTGGCTGGTGTTCCTGCCGCACCAATGGCTACGCTATTACTGATTATTGACATTGCTGGATATTGCTATTGCTGGGCATTGCTTTTGATTGCTAATGCCATTGCTGGCTATTGCTATAGAGAAGGCATTCTATTCAGCAGCTGACAACCAAAATCGCAATGGAAATGACCTCTTCTGAACCAACATGTAAGAATGGAAAAATCACGATTCTGTTTTACAATACACAATGCTATGCAGTAGCTGCACAGCCATTTCACAGGCAACACGTCCGATGTTTTGTGATACACGATGCACATTGACTTCGAACAGCACGACCCTTTCAAAGTTATCACACCTTTCAGGACAGGCCAGACAGACAGGTGGACCCACTCGTCAGGCACGTCGCGGGCCGTGGCAGCGTTAATAGCGGCGGAGACTCGCCCGGCGGATTCATGGCGGGATAGTCGGGCGAGCCCCCCCCCCCCCCTAATTCAAATATCGCCCGATATGGCAACTGGGAAGCTTCAGAAAAGGGGGTATATTTATTGGTGTGTTACCAGTTTTGGTGGAGGCGAAGCCCACCAAGAGAGATTCAGGTGGGGCCGGATCCCACGGACCCCACTGGTGGCGACGCCTACGGTGAACCAAATTTGGTGTGGTGGATGATGTTTTCGATGACATTCAGTCCAATCAATGCAATGGCGTAGCTAAGAGAGGGAGCGGGGGCGAAGGTGCCGACAGCCCCTGGTGGATCCGAGGGGTCCTCCAGGCGACCACCACCTTGAGGGACCAACATGGGCATCTCAAGACGCAGACACAAAGGGACCAGGACCCTCTGCGCCCTCGTAAAGGACCCCTGGACCGCCTACAGGGGTCCCGGGCTGACGATCAGGGTCCCCGATCAATAAAGAAGGTCCAGAGTCGACGGAGAGCCCACGGACAGGTGTTGAGGGCCCTGGACTGTGCCAACATGAAGAGCTTCTAGGTTGGCGAAAGGGCCCCGCATTTTTTCCACTGGAAAATAGGTGAATTGAATACGTCCACATGATGTTGATGCAAGGTGAACTATACATGTGAAAGGATGCTAAGACATCACTGTCGCCGCCGCAATCTTGCCAAGTGGCTGTGCTGTCCGAAATTTATGTGCGCACATCTTTACATTTACTGCAAATCGCCATCTCTCGCCCAGTGGCTATCGTAAAGAGAGCTTTCAACTGAACTACCGCCAGCCGTGCTTATCGTTGGCTCTGGTCAAGTCCATCCCTGCAGAGCACTGTGCTGGACTTATACGATGACTGCATGGCCCGGACCGACCACGGAGAAATGGGGCCGGATTTGTTCGGACGATTCACCGTCCATCTGAGAGACAAATAAAACGGATCTGGAGGCCGGGAGCAGCACATGGCAGCGGCATAGTGGGCTTAGTGGAAACTCTCGTGTTCTTGGAACACCCCAAATCCGACGCCCTGTCCAATTCGCCGCTGCATCGGGCTAGCAAATGTCTGCCGTGCTATGGAACAGAAAAGCGGTAGAACAAAACCAAAACCAAATGTAGCCACACACATACCTGCCTACTGAACTAGTATGTTCAATATACAGCTGACAGGAGCTCAACACCATGCCATAGACTAGTACCGCTGCTCTTCTCCCACACCATTCCAGGGTCAGCCCCCACCGTCCACTCACATGCACATTGTTGGCAGTAGGAGTCGGTGCTGGTCCGTGAAGTCGGGTAGAGCCACCCGTCTGCTCCACTGGCCGAGGCAAGCCAGACACGCGCTGCTGCTGCTGCTGCTGCTGCTGCTGCTGCTGCTGTTGGTGCTGTTGTTGTTGTTGTTGTTGTTGTTGTTCCTGCTGCTGCTGCTGCTGCTGCTGCTGCTGCTGCTGTTGCTGCTGCTGCTGCTGCGGCGGCGGCGGCTGCTGCTGCTGCTGCTGCGGCTGCTGCGGCTGCTGCTGTTGCTGCTGCTGCTGCTGCTGCTGCTGCTGCTGCTGCTGCGGCTGCAAGTTGATGTAGATTGTCTCAACGGTCTTCACCACGAGGCACCGAAAGCAACAGAGCGGGCGAAGCCGCGGGCGTATCACCTCCACAGACACACAGTGCTCTGGCCACGCTCCACCGCAGCTGGCCACACCGCCGCGCTGGGGAGACGTGACGCCGCGTACTGACGCGGCCGCCGGCCGGACGTCCGGCCACAGTCACGTCCCGTCACGGCCGCTGCGACGTCACACCGTCACAGCACGAGAGGCGAGCCTCACGGACGGGCGGACGGGCGGAGGACGGAGAGGCAGAGAGGCAGAGAGGCAGAGAGGCAGAGAGGCAGAGAGGCAGAGAGGCAGAGAGGCAGAGAGGCAGAGAGGCAGAGAGGCAAGAGGCAGAGAGGCAAAGGCAGAGAGGCAGAGAGGCAGACAGAGGCAGAGAGGCAGACAGGCAGACAGACAGACAGACAGACAGACAGACAGACAGACAGACAGACAGACAGACAGACAGACAGACAGACAGACAGACAGACAGACAGACAGACAGACAGACAGACAGACAGACAGACAGACAGACTAGGTGACTGATAGAAGCTGATAGAGGCCGATAGAGGCATACATACACAGGCATATATACATACAAACACAGACATGTACATCTATACATACAGACAGGCATACAGATGGACAGACATTACTGAGAGATCGGCGCCAGCAGCCGTACCCTCTCTAACAGCTTTTTGACATTACCGCCAGATACGAAAGATTGATGACGCTTACAATGGCTTAGGCGTCGGCTGGATGGTGCGCCTGTTAACGTTCAGGTCAGCATCCCGTGGATACCGGCCACATTCCCCAGTGAACGGGTTTGCCAACTGCTTTGAATCTGGTGCGAATGGACGCATTTCTAGCACGTGCCCAGAACAAATGCTGATGAAGAATTCCTCCGCGTCGTGATATACATACACGAACTTTTTGATATGATCATGCTGGTGTACGTTTACCAATTCTTAGCTTCGGGTATTTCGTCTAGAATTCAGTCAATTTCAAACATTCATGCACATATAGTATGGAAAAAAAAGTTGCGTAGAAAAGAAAAAGCGTCGTTGAGTTTGAACTTAAGAGAGTCGCGAAGAAGTCGCGGTCAATATACATTTCACTCTTGCCAATTCCCACCACTCTCTCAGTCCACAGTCACTTCTGTTGACGCTCCCAGCCACCCAGACCAGGGGCGGATCCAGGAATTGTCGTGGGTGTAGGGGGGCATTTGCCTGAAGGGGCGCCATTCCTTCGAATGCGCGCCACTGCGAAATTACCTAGAAGGGGGGGGGTCTAGTTGGAAAGCTCGACGGAGTGCAATCGGCCACACTGGGAGGGGCGGATTTTCCTCTCAGGGGCGTTTCTGGCTTTAAAAGACCGAGGGGTTCACTCGAGCCTTCCGGGAGGAACGCCTTCTCAGGCCGGAGGGGGCCATCTTCCATGGGGGAGTGGGGTTGCCCCCAGTTGTCCTCCCCCTGCTCCGTTGTGTCCGCCTCTGATCCAACTGGCAAGTCGCCCCACGGCAGAGCGGCACATCACGGCAGCGTCCTGCTCGTGACACAACCGACCGGCAGCCAGCCGGACACCAGCAGCCAGCCGGCTATCAGCAGCTAGCCGGCCACCATCAGCAGCCAGCCGGGCACCACCAGCAGCCAGCCGGCCACCAGCAGCCAGTCGGCCACCAGCAGCCAGCAGGCCACCAGCAGCAGCCAGCCGGTCACCACCAGCAGCCAGCCGGCCACCAGCAGCAGCCAGCCAGACTCCTGCGAGCAGCCAGGCGTCAGGTCGGGACAGGGCGTGCGTCACGTAGGAACGGGGCGGGATATCGAGTCGGGACCAGAGTAGGGTGAAGTGTCAGGTCTAGAACGGAGGAGGGTGAAATGTCAGATTGGGACGGGAGGAGGGTGGAGTGTCAGGTCTGGAAAGGAGGAGGGTGGAGTGTCAGGATGTGGCAGGAGGAAAGTAGGGCGGCAGGTCGGGAGGACGTTGGGGTGTCAGGTCGAGACAGGAGGAGGGTGGGGTGTCAGGTCGAGACGGGAGGAGGGTGGGGTGTCAGATTGGGAGGTGGCAGGTAGTGTCGTCGGTTCGGGAGGAATGAGGTCAGGCCGGCAGGGAGCCGGTTAAGGTGACGTCCCCGTCCGACCTGACCGACGACGGACACTCGGCGACCTGTCCCGGGTCGGCTGCTTTAATTAACTACGCAGCGGAGGCGAGGCCGTCTACGCCGACACTGTTGACACAGATAACATGATAGACGGCTGCGGACCTGTCCCAGCAGCCGCCGGCGGCAACAGGATTCTGAGAACGGCATTAAAAAGCCACGAGCCCATGGAGGTTCCGCGTTAATATGGTAATCTTTCCAGCCGTATATCTGGAGCCCATGCTATTGACGTGATATGTGATTTGGAGTGCATACCAACTTAAGAACCATCGGTGATTCAGCGATATTTGCTGCGGTAATATGCGACATTATTCATTTTAGAAACGGTGCCTAGCTAAAAACACACGTCTTGGAAATGTGGCTTGGGAACATGTACTCACAGAGATGCTAAAGACACGAAAACATGCGTTCAGGTGATGTACTTCTACTGTACGTGAGCTATGGAAGGAGACCACAGGTAGCAACATCACCAGCACTCGATAATGATAGTTTATTTTCACAAGCTTGACTCAGTTGTAGCATCGCGCAGCAGATGGGACTATCAACAGGAGCCGGTGAAAAAGAAGAAAAACAAATGATGTCCACAGTCATTTACCGCAGATCTACGAACGATCCACGCACTGTCTCATGTAGGCACCTACCGCAGTCTAACTATCACTACCACACAACAAACAAGAAGTGCTGCTATGGTATTCAAATGCAACTGGAGGACTCACGCTTGGCGTTGGCGTTCCTGTTCTTCACATTATCCCACACCATTCATTTGATAATGACCGATATAATTAAGAACCACCGGAAAATTACCAAACGAGAGCTTAGTAGTGTCATATTGTTGATACACCAACCTGACTGGCCGTATTGAGGCAATCAAAGTTGGTTGACATTTCCGGCGCAGGTTATGTTTACAGAGAAGGGGTTGCTAATTTAGTTGGAACTTTGGCATACTTTCGACACTTCGGTATGCCCAATGTACGTTGACTCGGAGGCGTTCTCGAAAACTAACGTTTCAACTTTATTTTGGAGTCGATATGCATCAAAGAGGAAGAAGGAACTACAAGCGATGTTCACGTTAAATTTAGAATACTTCTGAAGTTAGGTTAAAGAGCGCAATCTTAGTTGAAGTAAACAAGAGCGCAATCTTAGTTCTTCGTGTTCTTCACACTTGGGCTAAAACTGTTTAGCATGCAGATTGACATTCCCGGAGGAGATCAGCATTGCTAAAAACAATGCAGTTTTTTCCTAGCCAACTGATTGCAATTTCAGTGATTTCATGATTATATGTCCTAGGTTGGCACTACAACGCTATCACCACTGAAGATGGAAGGAGCTGTTTGAAGCGTGTCGCAATGGACTAGTCATACGTTGGTCGGGGGTGGGCGTTTATTGAAATACAAAACAACAAGCAACAAACGAACAAACTAGCATTTCACGTTCATTATCCTGAATAAACGAGACAAATCCAGCACTGACCACACCAGAGCATGAGTGACCGCCCAGTGGCGGAAGGTCAGCTGAGTATCTCACCTGAGTGTGCGTGCCGCCCAGTGGCGGAAGGTCAGCTGGCGTGCCGCCCAGTGGCGGAAGGTCAGCTGGGTATCTCACCTGTGCATGCGTGCCGCCCAGTGGCGGAAGGTCAGCTGGGTATCTCACCTGAGTGTGCGTGCCGCCCAGTGGCGGAAGGTCAGCTGGCGTGCCGCCCAGTGGCGGAAGGTCAGCTGGGTATCTCACCAGTGGGCGGGAAGGTCAGCTGGGTTTCCTGAGTGTGCGTGCCGCCCAGTGGAGGAAGGTCAGCTGGGTATCTCACCGATTGGGTATCTCACCTGAGTGTGCGTGCCGCCCAGTGGCGGAAGGTCAGCGGCCTAGTGTGCGTGCCGCCCAGTGGCGGAAGGTCAGCTGGGTATCTCACCTGAGTGTGCGTGCCGCCCAGTGGCGGAAGGTCAGCTGGGTATCTCACCTGAGTGTGCGTGCCGCCCAGTGGAGGAAGGTCAGCTGGGTATCTACCTGAGTGTGCGTGCCGCCCAGTGGCGGAAGGTCAGCTGGGTATCTCACCTGAGTGTGCGTGCCGCCCAGTGCGGAAGGGGTGCGTGCCGCCCAGTGGCGGAAGGTCAGCTGGGTATCTCACCTGAGTGTGCGTGCCGCCCAGTGGCGGAAGGTCAGCTGGGTATCTCACCTGTGCATGCGTGCCGCCCAGTGGCGGAAGGTCAGCTGGGTATCTCACCTGAGTGTGCGTGCCGCCCAGTGGCGGAAGGTCAGCTGGGTATCTCACCTGAGTGTGCGTGCCGCCCAGTGGCGGAAGGTCAGCTGGGTATCTCACCTGAGTGTGCGTGCCGCCCAGTGGCGGAAGGTCAGCTGGGTATCTCACCTGAGTGTGCGTGCCGCCCAGTGGCGGAAGGTCAGCTGGGTATCTCACCTGAGTGTGCGTGCCGCCCAGTGGCGGAAGGTCAGCTGGGTATCTCACCTGAGTGTGCGTGCCGCCCAGTGGCGGAAGGTCAGCTGGGTATCTCACCTGTGCATGCGTGCCGCCCAGTGGAGGAAGGTCAGCTGGGTATCTCACCTGAGTGTGCGTGCCGCCCAGTGGCGGGGCGCGCGGTACTGCCGGCCCGCTCCTGGCCGGATGGCCGCCAGCCAGCACCAGCGGCGGCGCCGACTCCTCGCCGCCCAGCACGGCCTCCTTCATGTGGAACCTGGTGTTGTACGGCAGCGTCTGGTACTTGGGGTCGCCCTTGTTGAGGCCGAAGTCGGCCGGCTCAGAGTCCATCTGGTCGGTGGCGAGCAGCTGCGAGGCGGGCGGCAGCGTCTTCGAGTGCTGGCGCACGTGCCGCTTGGCGGCGCTGGCTGTGTGCAGCTGCTCTGCCAGCTGCTGGTTGTGCACGCGCTTGCGGTGCAGCCGCTGCTGCAGCTCGGCTATCCGCTTGTCGATGCGCGCCATCTCGTCCCGTCTCTGGCCGAGCGTCTCCTTCTGGTTGGTCAGCTGGCTGTGGTGCTGGTCGTGCAGCTGGTTTCGGTACTGAAACACAAGGTCAGTCCGTTCGGCCGCGTCCACTCGTCTCCGGCACAGCCGCATTGCAGCTATCTTACTTTCCACACCAGCCATTTTCGCCATCCCCTGCATCCCGCAGACTTGTAATGATGAAAGCTAGCCAAATCAACTTTAATCCGCGCACCAAACTCGAGGCGAGGAGAGCTGAGTGTCGGTGGGCTGATCAGAGCCAGCCACCACACCGCCGCGCCGCCACACTCAGGACCGGCGCGCCGCCACACTCAGGACCAGCGCGCCGCCACACTCAGGACCAGCGCGCCGCCACACTCAGGACCGGAGCGCCGCCACACTCAGGACTGGAGCGCCGCCACGGTCCCGAGTGATCGGTCTGTCCCGGCGCAACGTCCGGCACGTGCAACATTCATGGAACAAGATGGGAATCAAGAGTTGACATGGCCACATCGGACCACGTCCATAACCATGACGTGGCCACATCGGACCACGTCCATAACCATGACGTGGTCGAATCGGACCACTTCATTGACCATTACGTAATAACATCTGACCACGTCCATTGTTGGCTGTCGCTACCGTCCGTGTTCAGCTGTTGCCGTTACCGCCGGCACCGTTACCGTCGACACCGACACCCCCGGCCTTCAGTCGCTGCACATGCTATCCTCGCTGGAGGAGGGGGTTGGATGGGGGGCACCAATGTTGCCACCGAATTGCCAGTCGAGCAGTGCCGGCAGCCAGGCGCCACCTTGGCGGCGTCTCTGGCGGCAAGGTGGCGACTTGAGACGTGCGTATCTTGTTCGCAGCGGAAAGGCGCGATGTGCTCCGTTGTAGCTGCTGTGGTGGCTGGTGTGCTCCGTAGTAGCTCCTGTGGTGGCCAGGGTGATCCGTAGTAGCTGCTGTGGTGGCTGGTGTGCTCCGTTGTAGCTGCTGTGGTGGCTGGTGTGCTCCGTATTAGCTGCTGTGGTGGCCAGGGTGATCCGTAGTAGCTGCTGTGGTGGCTGGTGTGCTCCGTATTAGCTGCTGTGGTGGCCAGGGTGATCCGTAGTAGCTCCCGTGACGGTATGGGGGGGGGGCACATGTTGACTACGGTGGTGTCCGGTCAGTAACATGTTCAACTTCGGCCCATCTGTTAACGGCTGCCACCATACACGGCCAAACAGATACATTTGTTACACTTCGCCAAACCCGGCGCACCTGTCCGCCCAGCGGACACTCGGTCCAGCTACACGAGCGGCGAAACTTCCTAATACGATTAGAGTAGGAGAACTTGGGAAAATATCGCTCTTGTAAGTGGGCTTCTTACGTACCAAGACGTCCGGCCAGCTGAACAATATTCTCGCACGTTTTCCTGATCTGATCGAGCTGCGAAGTTTCGCCGCTGATTAAGGCGGAGTAACAGATGGTCAGAGCAGTGTTCCCTCGCTTAAAGTAGTTCGGCCCGAGAAATATGTCCAGGCCGTGGCTGTCGGTGCAGTTGATGCATGGGCAGGACGTGGCTTTGCGAGGCGCGCCACGTGTCTGCAGAGGGTGTGTTCCAAGTGGCCGGCGACAGAACTGCACATGGGGAGGACGTGGCTGTGAGGTGCGCGCCACGCGTCTACAGAGGGTGTGTTCCAAGTGGCCGGCGACAGAACTGCACATGGGGAGGACGTGGCTGTGAGGTGCGCGCCACGTGTCTGCCGAGGGTGTGTTCCAAGTGGCCGGCGACAGAACTGCACATGGGGAGGACGTGGCTGTGAGGTGCGCGCCACGTGTCTGCAGAGGGTGTGTGCCGCGCAGGTATTTGAAAGTGAGATGCGCCAGTTTTCAGTGGACAATAACAAATAGTATTGAACATTCGGGTCACTGCCCTGAATCGGTCACGTATCTGTGACCGATTCAGGGCAGAAACATTACTTATGACATAGGGCCGACATACAAGAACTTCCGACCACAAAGTGTTTGTGAAACAGGCATGGGACCGGGGTTTCGAGTGGAGGGCCAATACGTCGGTGCCTGACATCGACCGGCGGGCCGATGTGTCAGGATCTGTCACCGGGTCCTGGCTGGATCTGAAATAGAATCAGTTCCGTCCTCCTGGCTTGTGTCTGGTGAAGACTTGGTAGTGACTGACAGCTGCCTAGCTCTTGTCTGGTGAAGACTTGGTAACGCCTGGCAGCTGCCTTGCTCTTGTCTGGTGCAAACTTGGTAATGTCTGGCAGCTGCCTGGGTCGTGTCTGGTGCAGATTTGGTAATGTCTGGCAGCTGCTTGTGTCGCGTCTGCCTCTGCACCTGAATGGACCCCGTCTGAGATAGCTGCCTGGGTCACGTCTGCCTCTGCACCTGAACGGGCCCCGCCTGGGAGCTGCTCGGTCTGCACGGAAGTCCCCGTGGCGGACCGGCAGCTTCGTGTATGTAGCCCCGCTGGTGCTCCGTAGCAGGGCCTCAATGGTGGTAACGGGAGTGACTAGGGACTGATATCTTGCTGACTCAGCTGTCGCCCACACCCACCATCAACACGCATCAAACGACGCTACTTAGGTGCAACTCGAGATCAGTAAACGAAGTGATTATTTCCACACATCTCCCGGGGTTTCGAGTATCAGCTGAATCCAGTAAAGGTTGTCCATGTTGAGGGTGGAACGGCGCCAGGCAGTGCTGGCTCAGCCTGAGCCAGCAATCAATTACAACGCGACATCACTCTCAAACACATCGCACTACTTTCCGCTTGTAACTGTCGCTTGTTGCCTGTGACATCATACACGCTTCGCAATGATTTCCAGAACAGAAGGCAGTTCATGAGTGGGCGGGCATCTCTGCTATTCACCTCCGGACATTTCTGGACGAACATCGAGCAAGGCGTGGCGGGCAGAACTGGAGCACACGTCCCAAGCGGCGCCCAATGGCAAACTATAACGGAAACGCACGTCGAGTTGGATGCGCGGATGCTGATGGATGCTGATGGCCGTGGTAGCTCGTCCCTGAAGACAAATACTGCTGGAGAGATGAGCGCTGCTCCAGCACCAACGGCACATTTGTTCCGCAGATCTGCTCATTAGGCCACGCCCAGCAGTAGCAAACTCGAGAACCGGCGCCAAATATCATCCCATCCCAGCACCGCGCGAGACAGATGAAGCCGGCGGCGCCATTAGAGAATGGACATTGTGGGGGCACCGGCAGATATTGCCGGCGGCGCCATTGGCGGGAGGAACATTGTGAACGCACCGGCAGATATTGCTGACCCCCAGAACCTTCGTGGCTGCGTGGGATCGGCCACACCCGTCACACCCGCCACAAGCGCCATATTCGACAGTCACCACACCTGCCACGCCCAGCACACCCGCCACCACCTCTGCCACACCCGTCACACCTACCACACCTGTCACACCCGTCACACCTACCACACCCGTAATACCTGCCACACGAGTCACAACTGCCACAGTCACCACACCTGTCACACCCGTCACACCACCTCTACCGCTTCTCGCTCGGTGATCGGCCAGGTGTCGGTGACTGGCAGTGCGGGTGGGTGTCGACTCCGTCACCGATCATTGCGGCAGGACGTCAGTGTCAATGTATGCCGTCAGAAGGCCGCGCTGTTGGGAGATACTCGGGTCCGACCGACGCGTGCGTATACGCGAATTCGTATCCACGCCGTGGGTATCCACTGTCACAGTCAGCGTGTGTGTCCATTTTCAGATACGGTGCACTCAGCAGTCACCGGGTGACTGCCGGCGTCCACCGGAGACGTCCACAGTCGGTGGGGGTCCGCTGGAGACCGTCCACAGTTGGTCCACTGGAGACCGTCCACAGTTGGCGGAGGTCCGCCGGAGACGTCCACAGTTGGCGGAGGTCCGCCGGAGACCGTCCACAGTTGGCGGAGATCCACCGGAGACGTCCACAGTCGGTGGGGTCCGCCGGAGACCGTCCACAGTTGGCGGAGGTCCGCCGGAGACCGTCCACAGTTGGCGGAGGTCCGCCGGAGACCGTCCACAGTTCGGTGGAGGTCCGCCGGAGACCGTCCACAGTTGGTGGAGATCCACCGGAGACGTCCACAGTCGGTGGGGGTCCGCCGGAGACCGTCCACAGTTGGTGGAGATCCACCGGAGACGTCCACAGTCGGTGGGGGTCCGCCGGAGACCGTCCACAGTTGGCGGAGGTCCGCCGGAGACCGTCCACAGTTGGCGGAGGTCCGCCGGAGACGTCCACAGTCGGCGGGGTCCGCCGGAGACCGTCCACAGTTGGTGGAGATCCACCGGAGACGTCCACAGTCGGCGGGGTCCGCCGGAGACCGTCCACAGTTGGTGGAGATCCACCGGAGACGTCCACAGTCGGTGGGGGTCCGCCGGAGACCGTCCACAGTTGGCGGAGGTCCGCCGGAGACCGTCCACAGTTGGCGGAGGTCTGCCGGAGACGTTCACAGTCGGTGGGGGTCCGCCGGAGACCGTCCACAGTTGGTGGAGGTCCACCGGAGACCGTCCACGGTCGGCGGAGACCTTTCACGGTCGGCGGAGGTCCACTGGAGACCGTCCACGGTCGGCGGAGGCCCGCCGGAGACCGTCCACGGTCGGCGGAGACCGTCCACAGTTGGCGGAGGTCCACTGGAGACCGTCCACAGTTGGTCAACTGGAGACCGTCCACAGTCGGCGGAGGCCCGCCGGAGACCGTCCACGGTCGGCGGAGGTCCACTGGAGACCGTCCACAGTCGGCGGAGGTCCGCCGGAGACCGTCCACGGTCGGCGGAGGTCCACTGGAGACCGTCCACGGTCGGCGGAGGCCCGCCGGAGACCGTCCGCGGTCGGCGGAGGTCCGCCGCGGAGACCGATGTGATGTTCGTCGGCGGCCGTCATCATCAGGCCGAAACACATTGCCACGTCGGGACGGACTGCTCCCCGGAGTCTCGTCACTCGCCGCCGGTTGCCGCGTGTCAGCTCGCGGCTCAGCCGGGGGCCGTCACTGTCACGTGTCGCACCACTCGAGAGCGTATTGGGCCACTCAGCGGCCGGCCCAGTAACTCAGCGTCGTCTCCTGGTCACCGGACAGGCTCGCCGACGTCAAAACACTGTCCAGCGGGTTAAAGGGACCGGTGAGAAACTCGAACACTATAGCTTTTGCCGTTTGTTTCAGCTGGCTTGGTAATCTTCCGTCGGTAGACCACCCCGTGCGACTGGGTTCCCTGTCCGCTCTAGTGCTGAATCATATTGTGTTCCAGTTTCGATACCAGGTTAGTTAGTTATTGGGGGTTTAGGGCGCATCAACTGCAGTGGCTATACAGCGCCCAGTTCGATACCAGGTGGAGTAACGATTAATAACATCAGAGACGCAACCTATTGATGTTTCATACTGCGCATGCACATTCTACTGGGCTTAACATTTTCAGTCCATGTAATGTTTTTTTAAGAAAATCGACCACAATCCAGCGGACACGGCTTCAGCCGATTTGGTGTACAACGGGCTGTGCATAAGGCACACAGTGCGCCACGATGTTTGCATACACTCCTGAGCACCTGGGTCACACTCTAGGTCTACATGGAGACCCAACTTCTCTCAGAATGCTGCCATTTGCATTCGTGATGCTAATGTTTTCATGACCCATCATATAGTTAACCTGGAATATATGATATATAAATATATCAGAAAATATGGATGTTGAAGTAGGTATTTAGTTTTCATGACAATGTTATCTTTGCTACGATAATACATCTTGACATGTCATGCAATGATGGCCAAAACTGAGAACTTTCAAATGAATAATCAGTTACTTCACGTTCTGGCCAATGCAGATAGCTCATGCTAAAATGCGAAGAAAATTAACTGATGTTGGCACTAGGATATTTATAGGTACACTATGGACTCCCTTAGCACACGCCAGACTGCAACCATGCACATTTTGGGTGGGATGTTGTCAACGGAGCGACATCTCCTTCGAGGAAGCCATAAAATATATTTGAATAACTTTCGAGCGGCGTAATTAATAACCTCGATACAGCACCTTATCTCAAATGAGCAACGCGCGAAGGTATTTTCGTACAGCTGATCACAAGGGCGAACGTACTGCTCCATTGATTTGGGACAGGATTTTACCTGTCAAGACCATTTTACTGATTCATGCACCATAGCTATACAACGGAGCCTTGAATATGTTCAGCTTCTTTTAGAACTTCTAGCAAAAGGTATAAAAAATATTGTAAAATTAGAGGACATGCGATGCATTTACAACCCTAGAACATCCTAAAGCCTAGATAACGAAAGCTGACAGCATGGGTATCCTGCACATTGATAGCCCATAACAGTGCCATGATCACTAGTTGGGTCTACAGTGTAAATTTGCTCCAAGGGTATTCAACAGCTTGATAGCCTATGCCGGTGCGATGGGCACTAGCCGGGTTTACAGTGTAAATTTGCTCCACGTTCCCGCGCTGCTTAAGGTCAACCGCAGGAAGGTGAAACAAGAAGACATACGACTGGGCGCGAATGATGAATTCTGGTCGAAGCGCCCTCAAGCCAAATAACTAACAAACTGGACATAGAACGATGGGAACGATGGAACAGCGGAGACAGATGCAGGCGACCGACCCCCGACCCCAACCCCGACCCCGACCCCAACCCCAACCCGACCCCAACCCCAACACCAACACCAACCCCAACCCCAACCCCAACCCCAACCCCGACCCCGACCCCGACCCCGACCCCGACCCCGACCCCGACCCCGACCCCGACCCGACCCCGACCTCTGCGGCCCACTCACCATCAGCTCGCGTCGGAGCTTCTCCAACTCGCGGTGCGTGTCGCCGTGCGGGCCGTGCTTCAGCTGCCGGCCCCGGCGTACCTCCTCCAGCTGGCGGGTCATCTCTTCCACGCGGGCCACCGCCACCGACAGCTCCTTCTCCTTCTCGTTGAACAGCGCCCGGATGTTCTCCAGGTCCACGCCTGCAGCGACAGGACGCAGCACGTGAGCGACAAGGAGGCGCACACCAGATAGTTTCTGGCGGGAGGACCGAGGGTGGACGAAGCTCGCCACCCAAGGGTGGGCAACGGTCATGGTTGGTTATTGGAGCTTAGGGGCGCATCAACTACATCGGTTATGCAGCACCAATCCGGTGAAGCTCATATGATATTTTTTTTTAGCGCGGGTGGGGGTGGGGTTGTCTATATTGCCAAAGTTTCAAGTTACGGAACAAATACTTTAACCAGTCAGAAGAGACCCGAGCTCTCACGAAACCTCTTCGACTCGCTAGTAGGTAGGCACTCAGGTTGCAACCATCACATGATTTTCGCCCGGGACACTTGACCCTCCCGCCACCCAATACAGCTCCTCGGCTATCGGACACTTTATTTTCAGGTGCCAAAGATTGGCTTTTATGAACACACCGCTCGTATTTTCCACCCTCGGTGCGGACTCGGTCCCCCCGGGCCCCCTGTTGCGCCGACGGCGACAAGTAAAGCGACAGAGACGGGAGCGTGAGAAGGGTTGGCGGCAGAGTCACGTGACGGCCACACGACAACGCCGCCAGTGCTGGTCAGCTGGGATGTGCCGGCGCCTGCAGTACGCTCGCCACTTCCACCGTGTTCTACCATGCTCTGCCGAGACGTGAGACGAAAGGGCGGGGAGAGGAAACCAAATAGAAAACGGCTCGCGAAGGCGCACATTTGCAGACGGCCAAGGAGATAAAACACCAGCCGGTGACACGAGTGGCGGAATGTAAACGGTGAGTAGCGCGTTTCTTTTCCCACCAATGACCACGTCGGGAGCAGAAACTCCCCGGTTAAGCAACATCATGGAACAATAGCAGACACAAAAACAGCTAAGGCAGCAAAGGGATGGAAGCATCTGTGGCAAATAAAATATGTCAGTATCGTACAAATGATAATAAAATGGAACAATTGCCCTTGCGGGTGAACAACGCAGCCGAGGAAGACAATTTCCTGTCTCACCAGCATGGCTAATTTCACAGACCACACCTACATTGCAACTGCACTGCCGGGAACTCCATCCCAAAATAGCCACCCCCACAAACAGCAACCGAAGGCCACCACTGTAGCCACTGCAGAACATACACATTCAACAGTAGCTACTACAGGACTACAACTTAGCGTACGTATTTCCCGCAATATAGTGCGGTGGGAGGCAACCTTTCGCCGTGGAAGGTAACCATCTCATGATATAAATTAGGCCATTCGTAGTAAAAACGTAATCCATATGTTGCATGAGATGGTCTTCCCGTGGCGGGAAGCAACACTCGTGGAATGTCGCATATTTCTTTATCTCCTATTCATTCTTCCATTTTCACACCTTCCCACCTTCCCTCCTTTCTTCGTTCCTTCCTTCCTCTCTGTCTGCCTGTCTGCTTGCCTGTCTGCACCCATCCATTCCTCACTCCCTGCTCAATCTCTCCATCATATGAGACAGGGATATCATGGCAATCGATACCATCCTCATTGTACGAAGCGTCTTTTCTTCTTATTGGCACCAGGACAATGCCCGCGCCGCAAGAGGCAGCCTTAACGTGATCCGAGGTAGCCCTCACGCATACGAGCGCAGGGAAGAGATCTTTACTGCCCATCCGAAGATTACAGTATATCCGAAAGCCAGCCGCAGCCAGTCTGCAATCCTCTCCTTTTCTCCTTCCCTCCCGCTCTCTTTTTTCTTTCTTTCCCGCTCTCCCATTCCTTTTTCTCTCTCTTTCTCGTTCTCTCGTCATCAGCCTCGCTCTGTCTGTTCATGTTTCTTTTTCGCCCTCTTTCGTGTCGGGGAACATATCATGCCAGAACGCACGGAGCACAAAGTACGAATGACCACAGGGCACAAAATATCACCAGTACATAGTAGCGGGCGAGAACACATTGCAGAAGTGGATCACCGAACAAGACCGCCGCCAGCTGACTGTCCCCTGCCGACCAGGCTCACACCCCGCCCTGCTAAATCACCACACACCGCGCCGAGTGTAATGTGAGAAGTGAACATGTGCAGCGGAAGCTGGAGTCGACCAACCAATGCCGTCCCACGACAGAGACTGGATGAGCACGCTGCGTGCATACAAACGTAGGCTGCATCAGAGTACTAGGTTTTGTTTCCTCTGCAGGATGAGGAGGGTGGAGGGGTGGAGGTGGTGTGTTGAGCGGCAGACGGAGAGATGCACTCTTTGAATTGTCAGATTCAACGCTAGTGGACA
Organism: Imbricaverruca yamaguchii; assembly: GCA_034440575.1. NCBI lineage: Eukaryota > Metazoa > Arthropoda > Thecostraca > Neoverrucidae > Imbricaverruca > Imbricaverruca yamaguchii. The sequence continues at coordinate 4,226,285 of JAOTOL010001660.1, forward strand.
CACATTAGTATTGATGAGACACAATTCAAGACTGGACGGCCACGTTCACCGCCAAAGGTGTACAAAATGTACGGACACGCTTTGCCATACTCGCACGATTTCCATTTCTGAAGCATCACTCACTTCACTCAGTCATGTCGTGGCGGACGAAATGCTTAGCTCACATGACAACTATCTGGAAACAAGAACGGATGACGGACAGCAAGCGTGGACAACATCATTGGTCTCATTCAGTCGTGATGGCACCACTGTGACTCCGGTAAGGGACACTTTGTGATCCCAGGAGCTGCTATCCTTTACGGCGATGTTTACCGAAAACCCTGGCTAAATTCAACCACGCACACAAACAGCAGAGCTTAGTAGGTTGAAGCAAACGAGGCCTGCGGGAAGAATACGCTGCATGTGATGTTGGGGGGTTGCTGATGAGGCCGTCATTTTGTTGGAGCACCTCTCTGGGACCAGGGGTGGAGCAAACTATGGTATTCCAGAACTGAGTGGAACTGTTCTGCGTCCAGGCGATGTGCTTCACTGACGCTTCGTCGGTGCTGGGATCCGTGTTGAGGACAGCATGGGATATTCTGTGCTGGGATCTGTGTGGAGAAGAGCGTGGGACAGTCTGTGTTGGGGTCTGTGTTGAGGACAGCGTGGGACATTCTGTGCTCGGATCTGTGCTGAGGACAGCGAGGGACATTCTGTGCTGACGTGCGTTGACGTGAGACGCTGTGTTGAGGCGACTCTATGTGTTGACGCGAGACGCTCTGTGTTGAGGCGACACTCTCTGTGTTGACGTGAGACGTTCTGTGTTGAGGCTACGCTCTCTGTGTTGACATGAGACGCTCTGTGTTGAGGCTACACTCTCTGTGTTGACATGAGGCGCTCTGTGTTGAGGCTACACTCTCTGTGTTGACGCGAGACGCTCTGTGTTGAGGCGACACTCTCTGTGTTGACATGAGGCGCTCTGTGCTGGGACCAAAAGCTCTGTAATGAGGGTAGATGTCCTGCGCTTCGGAGAAATACCTTCTCGCAAAACCAGGGAAGAAAAACAACCGTTCCAGATTTTGTCATCCCGAACATCATCCTCTCTGGAAAACATGCTCCTTGTTCTGCTAAAAGGCTGAATGGTGCTGTTGACAATGAAATAGTACACACCTAACGCTCCACGATGAAGACATTACAATGGGTTCTTCGCCTCAGGTCTTCATTCGAAAGCAATAGTACACTGCGTCGTTGTGGAACGAAACTTGGGTTAGGAATAATTATACTGGAATTTGGTTCCACTTAACTTTAGCTACATTCTTCCTGAATTGCAACCCAAAATGAATTACACTGAAGTCCAGGAGTACATCATGTAGCTTTTTGTGCTCCGAATAATTTGAAACACAGAATAAATTACACTTAAATCCTGGAGTACAGCAGGTAGCTTCTTGTGTTCGAAATAAGAATGCATTTGTTCTCTCCGACTTTGTTGAACAGAAGGCTATGTTCTCCGAAATAGGGATTCACACAAATAAACAGAGTCCCGCTCGAGACGTCCTTAAAAGCCGACCTGTCTGACCCATCACACGAACAGCCGGTAAGGAGCAGCCGTCCCATGTCCCGGAATTAATGCTGTATTGTTTGATAATTATTCCCTCCACCTGCCGCACGAGCTAACCCGCCGCCATGTTCTCAGCGGCATGGCACGTTTTAGCCATAGAGCCGTACATGCACCACCATGTCATTTTCCGGCCATGTTGCCATGTTGCCGTACATCTACCGCCATGGCACGTTTCAGTCATGCGGCCGGTATTTGCCAGCCAGGCGTACCACCATGATGTACCACCATGGTATTTGCCAGCCAGGCGGCTATACATGTACCGCCATGTCATTTGAAAGCCAGGCGGCTATACATGTACCGCCATGTCATTTGAAAGCCAGGCGGCTATACATGTACCGCCATGTCATTTGAAAGCCAGGCGGCTATACATATACCGCCATGTCATTTGAAAGCCAGGCGGCTATACATATACCGCCATGGCATTTTCCGGCCAGACGGCCGTACAGAACCAACCCCACACGTCGTCACGCTGCCTTCCACTTTACGGCTGCAGCACCGACCCGAGTCGATTATCCATAGTGCCGCCATCGACCTGGCTGTGACTGGGGAAGCCGGCACACAGGCGAGCCACCACCACAGCAGGCCCCAGTCACACCACCACCACCACAGAATCTCCAACCCTGCCCCACCACCACCACAGCAGTCCCCACCCTGTCCCATCACCACCACCATCACTACCACAGGAGTCCCTGACCCTGCCCTACCACCACGAGAGTCCCCGACTCTGCCTCACCACCACCACGGGAGTCCCCGACCCAGTCCCACCACCACCACCACAACAGTCCCCGTCCCAGTCCCAGCGCCACCACCACCACCACCACCACCAGAGTCTCAAACCGTGTTTCACCACCACAGGAGTCCTCGACCATGTCCCGCCACCACAGAGTCCCCGACCCAGTCCCACCACCACCACTATCACCACCACAAGAGTCCCTGACCCTGCCCTATCACCACCACATGAGTCCCGGATCCTGTCCCACCGCCACTACACAAGTCTCCGACCCTGTTTCGCCACCACAGGTGTCCCCGACTCTGCCCCCACCACGGGAGTCCCCGACTCTGCCCCACCACCACCACAGTCCCGATTCCGCCACAGCACCGCCATCTACCAAAACTTCAGCTTATGAAACGCACTCCCAATATAAAACGAAACGGTTGTATCAAGACGTAAACATCGACGTTATGAGAAACCATAGGATGTTCCTACTTCAAAAGAAATCCTTAGCGGGAATCGCATTATTAAACATCCAGAAATCCCACAGAAAGTGTTTTTGACAATAGCCCCATCATAACATACAGGTATGTTGATATGTGCATTGCAGCCTTCATCATTCCCCCAAAGCTTTAACTTTCGTTGCACTTCGTATATTTTCTGTGGCATCATGCGAGAACAGTGTCCATACATGGACGGAAATTATCCGAACACAAAATTAACACGTGGCGATCGTATATCATTTCCGATATCAGTGGCGGCGGTGCCGGTAACATGGGTCGGCCGATATCAGTGGCGGCGGTGCCGGTAACATGGGTCGGCCGATGGCGCGGTGCTGGCGGTGCCGGTAACATGGGTCGGCCGATATCAGTGGCGGCGGTGCCGGTAACATGGGTCGGCCAATGGCGCAGTGGCGGCGGTGCCGGTAACATGGGTCGGCCGATATCAGTGGCGGCGGTGCCGGTAACATGGGTCGGCCGATATCAGTGGCGGCGGTGCCGGTAACATGGGTGGCAAGTGGCGGCGGTGCCGGTAACATGGGTCGGCCGATATCAGTGGCGGCGGTGCCGGTAACATGGGTCGGCCGATATCAGTGGCGGCGGTGCCGGTAACATGGGTCGGCCGATATCAGTGGCGGCGGTGCCGGTAACATGGGTCGGCCGATATCAGTGGCGACGGTGCCGGTAACATGGGTCGGCCGATATCAGTGGCGGCGGTGCCGGTAACATGGGTCGGCCGATATCAGTGGCGGCGGCGCCGGTAACATGGGTCGGCCGATGTCGCGGTGCTGGCGGTGCTGGCCACCACTGTCCTCGCAGACGAGGTATTGATCACTCAAACTATTTCAAAGCCCGATGGAGAATTCCAAACGTGTTTTGCATACGCACGCTGCTCCTGCTGAAGGGT